>OZ005649.1:239647711-240847711 GCA_963930645.1 Salticus scenicus
CCCATTAAATAAACCGACTGAAATAGGCCCTTAGCACTATTAAGAGTGACGTATAAAAATTCGACAACGCGGTACCGACTGAAATAGGCCTCTAGCACTAAAAAAAAAAAAAAGGCTTCTTAAAAAAAAAACTAATGCTTAGTTGGTGGCCCTACCGTTGCTCAGTTTGAAGTAGTGTTTATAGAATTTTGAAATCATTGAAAGAAGTCAGCAAAGGTGTAAAATGGAAAGAGAAATGCATGAAACATTTATTGAAGTCTTTAATAGAAAATAACGAAAATAAATAAAAACAATATCTCCTACCGCGCTATCTCTCCTGGCTTTACCTTACACTCGCTGCGATTTAAATATTGGATTTTTTAGTGCTAGAGGCCTATTTCAGTCGGTACAGTTGTCGAATTTTTATAATACACTCTTAATAGTGCTAAGGGCCTATTTCAGTCGGTTTATTGAATGGGGATTTATTGAATGAAGTCCCCCAAGGCACAACTTTGACATGAGTCCCCCCCAAGGTGCCCCTATTTCAGTCGGTACAGCGTTGTCGAATTTTTATAATACACTCTTAATAGTGCTAAGGGCCTATTTCAGTCGGTTTATTGAATGGGGATTTATTGAATGAAGTGCCCCCAAGGCACAACTTTGACATGAGTCCCCCCCCAGGCCCAACTTTGACATGAGTCCCCCCCAGGCCCAACTTTAACATGAGTCCCCCCAAGGTACAACTTTGACATGAGTCCCCCCAAGGCCCAACTTTGACATGAGTCCCCCACCAGGCCCAACTTTGACATGAGTCCCCCCAAGGAACAACTTTGACATGAGTCCCCCCCCAAGGTACAACTTTGACATGAGTCCCCCCCCAAGGCACACCTTTGACATGATTCCCCCTCAAGGCACACCTCCCCCTCATTGGGAAAAAGAGAAAAAAACGTTGTTTTGCGGCTATAAGACAGTTTGGACTTCCAACGTTATTTGTTACAGTATCTGCAGCTGAAACACATTGGTTTGATTTAATGAAAACTTTATCATGGAATTTCTAGAATTAACTAAAGAAGAATTTGTCGATATTAACAAGTTTAGCAGTAGGCCTCTGGCACTAAATTAAAATCTGTCACTGTCAGATTTTCATGTTTTAAATAATGAAATAATGTCGTGTCTGTATAATTCTTTTTTTTTTTTTTTTTTTTTTTTCAATTTTGACTTAAAGAATATGTTGTTGCAGTTAAACAGTCTGGTAAATAGAAAAGGTTTGTTAAATTCAATAGGAAAAAATAAATAAATAAAAATAAATAACAAAAAATTATACAGACACGACATTATTTCATTATTTAAAACATGAAAATCTGACATTGACAGATTTTAATTTAGTGCCAGAGGCCTACTGCTAAACTTGTTAATATCGACAAATTCTTCTTTAGTTAATTCGTGACGATCTAAATTCCATGATAAAGTTTTCATTAAATCAAACCAATGTGTTTCAGCTGCAGATACTGTAACAAATATTGTTGGAAGTCCAAACTGTCTTATAGCCGCAAAACAACGTTTTTCTCTTTTTCCCAATGAGGAGGAGGTGTGCCTTGGGGGGGACTCATGTCAAAGTTGTACCTTGGGGGAGACTCATGTCAAAGTTGGGCCTGGGGGGGGGGGGACTCATGTCAAAGTTGAGCCTTGGGGGTCTCATGTCAAAGTTGGGCCTTGGGGGACTCATGTCAAAGTTGTACCTTGGTGGGGGGGGGGGACTCATGTCAAAGTTGGACCTGGGGGAGGACTCATGTCAAAGTTGGGCCTTGGGGGGACTTCATTCAATAAATCCCCATTCAATAAACCGACTGAAATAGGCCCTTAGCACTATTAAGAGTGACGTAAAAAAATTCGACAACGCTGTACCGACTGAAATAGGCCTCTAGCACTAAAAAGCCACAGCTTTAATATGGGACACCCTTGGCGACTTTAAACATTTTTTACCATTTTGGCGATGAATCGAAATGGCTATCGTATTTGCGTAACTAAAGACCTTGGTGAAAAATTTCAAATTTTGCCAAAGGGGTCTGATACTAAAGCTATTCCATACAAAAAAAAAAAAAAAAACTTAGTTTTATGATATTTACAAACGAAAAGGAAAAAGGAAAATCTTAATAAAATCTAAATTATAACTATTTAAAATTAAGATGAGAACATAAAAGAATCTCAAAACTTATACATAAAGTATCAATAAAAAAATTTAAAAAAAACGTTTTACCGTAGAAAAGAAATTAAATTAATTAAATAAGAATTTCAAGTTAATGCCAAATATCTGTATGAAAGCATTTATTTACACACGAATTCCTGATTATCAAGTGTACCAATTTTCGTACCGTAACACCGTAACTGAGCTTTTTTTTTTTTTTTACAATCAAAATTTTAAATCGTAGCGTAATCAGTTGTCGTCTGCGTGATTATTCTTTTTAAAAATGCTCTAAAGTAAAATTGATTCTTATCCCGTGCGTAAACAAAAGCTAAGTAAACAAGAGCGAAGCGTGTATCACACTGATCTCTATAGGGTTACTGGATTGACGATTGCTCCGTTTCGCCAATAGAGCAGGTGAAGGCCTGACCGCGCCCCTACTACACCCGAGGAAGCAATTCTAAGCGCTTTCTCAATGGGAATTTCTCTAATGATATGGCTTTATTTTCTTACTTTTTACGGTTTAATTTTCTTATTTTTCATAGAGCAACAAATTTTCACAGATAGAGATGTAAATGTAGATTGATTATTCTTGAAATTTTCAGAACATTAATATAATTAAAAGGCAAAATATATTATTAATATTTAATATATTGTGACAAGAACACCGGGAAGGAATTGCACCTCCTTAACTTAAAAAAATAATAATAATAAAACGGAAAAATTATGTATAAAGTTTGAAATACATAATGGAAAGTATTAATTAATTGATTTTATTAATTTTATATTTATATAAAATTAGAAGCCATTAAACAGTGTAATATATTGTCCATCTTATTTCAGGAATTACTTGTAAGCAGTTTCTAAATCAACTATAGTTAATTGTATTGCATTATGTTATTACAGGAGAATGCTTGACTTTCTATTGAAAGCAGGGGGTAAAAAAAAAGGACAATTATTACGATCATCGCTGTTTTCATTGAATTTCATTAATTTTAATAGTGCTAGTTTTTTTTTTTTTTTTTTTTCCTTAAGGGTAAGTTAATTACAGCTTTCCTTATTTAAATTTCCAATTAATTAAGCTTTCTAGTTAAAAATAAATAAATAATTTTTTTTTCTTTAAGGGTAATTTAATTAAAGGTTTCCTTATTTAAATTTCCAGTTAATTTAGCTTTCTACTTTAAAATAGATAAACGATGCTTTTTATTATTATTATTATTAGTTACAATACAGAAATGTTGAAGGAATATTTCATGCATTCGTTATAAAAAAAAAAGAGAGAGAGAGAGAGAATCTTAGTTATTATGTTTAAGCAAAAAGTATAAAGTTCCTCTGCCCCCCCCCTCCTATTTTCCAGCTGTAGTCCCAGAAAACATGTTAACAATTCAAAAAATTTATTCTTTGACCACTAAATTGCATTTACTGCTATAAAATATTGTTTTATTCTTTATCACCTGAACATTTATGCAATATATTTAAGTGTATAATATGCACTTAAGTATACAGGGTATTTCAATTTGTTTGGATAATTCAATATCACACACTGTATAAGATTTCTACATAAATATGGAAAAAAAAAATCCTTCACCTGAATTTTCCGTCTCTTTTTAGAGAAATAAAAATAGATGACATGCAGTCTTAGACCCTAAGAAGTTTAGAGGTTAATATAACATATCTAAGGCATATTGATTTTATTAATATATGCATAATTATTTAGTTTGCAAAAATCGTATAATTGATTTTTGTTCTTAATTATAAAACACTTAAATTTCAAAAAAAGATTTTTCTCTAAACTATATAACTAGAGAGTTCAAAATTAAAATTTGGAAATAAAACTAATAACTAATAGATCTACAGATCAGGAGTCTCATCGTCCTATTTGCATCAGACATTATTCAATAGGTCATTTTTATTTATTCCTTATTATATAATAGCATATATTGCTTGATCTTAACGAAAAGCTTACTGTAGCATCCCTATATGATGCACATTTAAAATACCAAGTTTGGAATGCCTGCTACTATTTGTTCTTGAGATATGCTGATAACAGACAGACAAACACACACAGACCAACCGCTAAAAACTTGATTTTCGTATTCAGGAGACCTCAAAACGTGGAAATATAACAAAGTCTCGCTTTCGAAAATTTGACCCAAAAACAGTACTTTCTCTACCTTATGGGTAAGAGAAAGTAATAGATAAATGATTTTTTTTTTCTTTAAGGGTAATTTAATTAAAGCTTTCCATATTTGAATTTCCAGTTAATTTAGCTTTCTACTTTAAAATAGATAAACGATGCTTTTTTTTTTGTTACAATACAGAAATGCTGAAGGAATATTTCATGCATTCGTTATTAAAAAAAAAAAAAAAAAAAGAGAGAGAGAGAGAGAATCTTAGAGTTATTATGTTTAAGCAAAAAATATCAAGTCCCCCCCCCCCATTTGCCAGCTGTAGTCCCAGAAAACACGTTCGCTATTCAAAAAATTTATTCTTTGACCACTAAATTGCATTTACTGCCGCAAAATATTGTTGTATTTTTTATCACCTGAAAATTTATGCAATATATTTAAGTGTATAATATGCACTTAAGCATACAGGGTATTTCAATTTGTTTGAATAATTCAATATCACACACTGTATAAGATTTTTACACAAATCTAGAAAAAAAAAATCCTTCTCCTGAATTTTCCTTGTCTCTTTTTAGAGAAAAAAATAGATGACATGCAGTTTTAGACCCTAAGAAGTTTAGAAGTTAATTGAACATATCTAAGGCATATTCATTTTATTAACTTACCAAAAATCATATAATTGAAAAAATGATAACTTTGCAAAAATCATATAATTGATTTTTGTTCTTAATTATAAAACACTTAAAAAAAAAAAAAAAAAAAAAAAAAAAAAAAAAAATCTCTAAACTATATAACTAGATTGTTCAAAATTAAAATTTGGAAATAAAACTACTACTAATAATTCTTCATAATAATTATGTTTTACCAAAAAATATGTCACCTCCCTCAAAAATAAAATTAATAGTATGTATAAATAACGTCATAATTTCACATATTTTTAATTTATTCTTGTATAGTGTTTTTATTCAAGAAGAATAAAAGTATTTATTTTAAATATTCGAATAAATGTTTTTATTTTCAATAAATGTTTGAAGTCGGAACAAAATCTGAATAATATATCTGAAATAATATAAAAATCAACATTAGCCTAAGCGAAAACAACACAGAGTAAATCAAAATTCAAAATGATGAATGAGGATATAATTTCGCCAACTGAGTTAAAACAACGTAAAAAGAAGCGATATAGTCGCCAATCTGGACCAAACTACACCCTAAAATTCCTCCTTGTAGGCTTCACTTCGGCAGTACGGGATCCGCCATCCAGATTACTATAGAGATCAGTGGTGTATCAGTGTTGCCAGTTTGCTTTTTACCTTTTCCAATATTCTAATCCGATTGATTAGTTAATTGAAGCCGAACGATGAATAAAGGCTATCTTCGTTCTTGGCCAATCAAAACGAAGCTTTTATTTCTCTTCCAGTTAATCCATGCATCACGTAATCCGCAATTGTAATGAAATGCTCGCCCTCTGGTGGGCTAAGGTGAAATTACAATTAACATGCTTTAATTCGGCTTTTCAACAAGCCGCCATTGCTTGCTGATGTTCAGTTTCACATATATTTATCGAATAAAAATGAATAAATCCGGTAAAAAAGATAACCTTTACTGTTGTGTGCTACAGTGTAACTCCAAAGGATCAAGAAATCCAGAATTAAGCTTCCATTTATTTCCAAATGACAAATTTAAGATTTCAGTTGCTTCGGCTAATGGAAGTAAAAAATTAATCAGAGGATTTGAAACTAATATTTGTTCAACTTCAGTTAAAAATCTACTTCCGATCGAACTTTGAATAAACTCAAGTATTTTTTTCCAAAAGCAATCAATTTTCCATGATGTAATGGCGGAGAAATTATAGTACGAATATTAAGTAGAATAACAAAAAGAACTATAATAAATACACGTGGCTATTATATTTACTAACAACAAAAGCTGGAAAAGCGCCATCTATCGATCATTACAAACGCGGATCGGCTGATGTTGAATACTGTAGGAATTTATTCCAGTGTTAGCTTTGATTTTCGGATTTTCTGATCGATGGTTTAAACCTCGATCAATGTCAATGAAGTTTGGTGAATACAGCCCTTAATGCCTTGTTCTATTGAGCTTTAAATTTATAAACGTGTTGTAGGTCACCATCGCACGAAGTGTATAGATTTTGATGAGTCACTTATCGTTTTTTTACAGAGATCACAAAAAAAAAAAATTATCATTATGGCCTCTGGGCCCGTTTTGTTTGAAATGCAACAGGGTTAAATAAACAACATATTATTTTGGGAGGAAATACTCAAACATCCTATTATAATTTTCTCTTTTGTTTATTTAACGACTTCTCTTTCTTTAATTTATTTAAACAACCGTTAATTACTTAATGTTCGGGAAAATCGAATAGAAAAACTCCAGATATTTTATGCTCTATTATGACGTAACATGGAGACCACTTTTAAAAAAATTATTGGTTTAAGTGGGTTTCTGAAATATTTGGGTTGAGTTGGGTTGTGGGGAATAAGGCGGGTTGATTACACTGGGGTCCTAGGCCTGTAGGTGGAATGCCCTCCGTGGGTTTCTTTATAAGTAGTCCGAGCCCGTATTTACACGAGTTACGAAAGAAACCACAGAAAACTACAAACTGCTAAGTCGATGGACGCGACCTGCGGATCGAACCCGGCACTTCCTGTCTACCAGCTTTGAGCGCAGAATCGCTAAGCCTGAAATATTTGATTTCTAAGAGAACAAATTATGTTTTTTTTTTTTGTGAAAGGTAGAAGATCAACGTTTAATTGAAAGATTGAAAATTGTTTTTCGTTTTGGATTTAATACGTCTGTCTCGTTTTGTATTTTATTCTATATTTTATGCATATTGAAGTATATACTGTAAGTCATTAACCTCACAAGTTTTATTTTAGCTATCATCTGCAGAAAACGATGCTTATAATGTCTTTTCTTTAAATTGTAATAATCCTCTTAATATTTGTATATTGTAATCTGTACGTCTATGACGCATGGTTAAACTAATCTAAAATATAAATTCAGGTACATTGTAAACTAGTATGTTGTGGCCACCACAAGACTTTCTTCTATATTTTTCTATACAAATTCATTCAGTAACAATATATGAAAATAAAAAAAAAATACGATTCCCCCCCCCCCCCAAGTTTTTTTTTTTTTTTTTTTCGTTAAAAGTAGAAAAATCGATAACTTTGTTTTAAATTATCACATATTTATAGTTCAACCATTCGTTTTAAAGTTACTGACGAGACCTTTCGAAAGATACCCATCTTGAAAATTTACCCCCCCCCCCCCCCAAGAAGGGGAAGCGATGCCCCCACATGCACAATTTTTTTTTTCCGTATTAACTACTAGTGCAACTACATACCAATTTGTATGAAATTCTGTGCAGTAGTTCCTGAGATACAGTTGCCCCAAAATTTTGTCACGCACACACACACAGACAGACAGATAGGCATTTTCTAAAAATGGTCAAATCGTGTTCTACATCTCTCAAAACGTGTAAATCCATCAAAAACCCGAGGTCGAAAATTTTTACGAATCCAATACTTTATCTATTGAATATAGAAGAAAGTAAAAGTATGTCCTATTTGCTACCAGTAGTTCTCTGTAATTTTAGAAAATACGCGTAATTTACGAAAAAATTACGTTGTCAGAACGTATTTTCTCAAATTACAGAGAATTTCTGTCAGCAAATAGGACATATTTTCTACAGTGTATCACACACTGCTATGCTTTTATGATATTGATTCTTTTTTCTTTTTGTCAAATTAGCGTCATTTAATAATCCTACTAGCCATTAACCACTAATCCTAACACCTTTAATATAAGTAGTTTTTCTTTTTCGCTTCAAATTAAGAGAATTTATAAAATCTTTTTGTAAAAAAATAGAACCGACTGCAAAAATGAGCTACTATTCAAACAACTAAAAATGAAAGAAAATTGGCAGAAAATGAAACTGTAAATTGCACCTAAAAGTATAAAATAATTTCCTTCGCCAAACAATCTATAACACTACAATTAATTATATCTTTTGAAGTCGGCGCAAAATTAAATAAAATTTAATTAGTTTTTAAAGGTTTGTCTTTAGATCGGTAGCAACAAATGCAATTGTCTCGAATGATCCATTTTCATGTTTCCTTTATCACTGTATACAATTGGCCCATTATTAGCATCTACATAAAACAGTGAACATTCTTCACAATGCGGTATTTGTGTTTCTACGAAGTTAGAGTTTTCTTTGCAAATTTGGTATAAATTTGACAACTAACATCCTTGATGGCTTTTGGATTTGGCGATCAAAACGTAAGGCAAAAATATACACGCAAGATGTATATTTTCATAATATATATTGTACGATGCGTTGTTTCATATTCTTGATTACTCTCTTGATATACCTTATCAAAATAATCATGATATCTCAAAGAAATTAAATACGTTTGCCAGATAATTTTCCGATTTTTCTTTCATCAAAGACGTCAGATACCAGCATCTTCGCCAACTTTTGCTGCTTACGAAATCTTATTTGTTTTCTTAAATCAAAGTATTTTTCGGCTGTAAAAATGTGAGATGTGTATTTTGAAGAGGATTTGATTTTTGTATTGAATAAATGTATCAATTTTTATTTAATTTTGCGCCGACTTCAAAAGTTATGATTAATTGTAGTGTTATAGGTTGTTTGGCGAAGGAAATTATTTTATATTTTTAGGCGCAATTTACAGTTTCATTTTCTGCCAATTCTCTTTCATTTTTAGTTGTTTGAATAGTAGCTCATTTTTGGAGTCGGTTCTAATTTTTTACAAAAAGATTTTATTTTTCTCTTTTTAGTGAAAACGTATTTATATAAAAGAGCATCAGAAGACGTTCGACGGAAGTTTTACAAATCACAACTTCCAAGAAAAGTGACATTACTCAAAAAATGGTTTATGTCACTGAAAAATACATGAAATGCACCCAATGTGAACAAAAACGTTACATCTCCATCTAGTTATCCATTCAAGTTATCCACTCGAGAGACAGTTGTGCCAGTTTTATTCTAGACAAGTTATTTTTAAGTTGATTTTTCTCAAATGCTGCATTTTTAAGTCGTGTCACTTTTCTTGCCTTTATCGAATATGAGCAATAAACTATTGAACGAACACACGTTAAAAAGTCTTTAGAAATGTAAAGAACGGATAAGCTGTATTCGTAACGAAAATTTCTGTTAGGCATATAAATTGAACTTTACAGTGAATACGTGTCACCCGCTGCGCTGGAAATTGCGCAGCGTAAAGTTCAAACAAAGAGCAAAATATGCATTGCAGCTGACGGACAGAAGTTTTAACATCGATACTTACTTACTGCTTTTACCAGTGTAACTGCATGCGATCAACAGTTAGAGTGAGAACAGACTTTTGTGAGTATCCTGTAAATTGTTTATATCTTAATGAAATCATAATGAAACCTATTTCAGGCCAAGATCATTACGACAACAAAAAAGTATTAAAATTGAATCATCTCTTACGAAGTTATAAGCTAACAAATTTCAACAACAACAACGAGAAACATGGTTTGTATTGAGATCCTCTTCATTTATGAAGTTAAAACGTCTATGCTTTAATCGATGTGACCGCTTACAATAACCATACTTTGAATTTTACATAGCATAAATGTCACCAGCTACGCTACAACATAGGCAATATTGATCAAGTGTGCACAAAATAGGAAATTGTGAACAAACAAATGCACGTTTTAAGCGTTCTTTTTTTAGCATTAATGTCGAAACTATCTTTTCGTACTACATCGATGATGCTCTGCAATTTTATAATTCACTTTTTTCCCCTGTCTTGAAACGTTTCCGAGATAGGATCGCTAACTCAACTCTTTTCTACCAGGTGGCGCTTTAGGCGGTTGAATCGCGTAGCACATGTCCACTTTACTATACCTACATACCACGTTTATGACTACAACTGCAGCTGTTTAGCAGTTAAAAGAGTCGGGACTGACTTTTTTGGGCACCCTGTATTTTCTTTTGATCGTAAAGATCTTACAATGGGACCTATTTCAGACCAAGACCTTTACAATAAAACAAAAAGTATCAGAATCAGATCATCCGTTCAGAAGTTATGAGCTAACAAACAAAAACAAAAACAAAAAAAACATACGTTTTGAATTGAGAACCTCCT
The DNA here is from genome assembly GCA_963930645.1 of Salticus scenicus. NCBI lineage: Eukaryota > Metazoa > Arthropoda > Arachnida > Araneae > Salticidae > Salticus > Salticus scenicus. The sequence goes on from OZ005649.1 coordinate 239,658,172, forward strand.
CCTTTTTGAAGTCGGTTAGTTAGAGCACCTCTTGCGATGATATAAGCTTACAAGCAACAACAACAACACATAGCTCGAATTAAGAATGCCCTCCTTTCTGAAGTTGGTTGAAAACGACTTTGCGCTAATCGATGTGATGGCTTACAGTAACAGTACTTTGAACCACAGAGTATACGTGTCATCCGCTACGCTGCAAAGTGTGCAACGTAGTTCAAGTGTGCACAGTGTAGGAAATTGCGAACAAACAACTGCACGTTTTAAGCGTTCTATTTTTAGCAATAATGTCTAAAAACTGTCTTTTCGTAGTAAATCGATGATGCTCTACAACTTCGTAATTAACTTTTCTCCCATCTTGAACCGTTTTTGAGGTAGGAGTGCTAATTCCGCTGTTTTTCACCAGATGGCTCTTTATTTTCTTTAGATTGTAAAGATGTTATAATGGAACCTACTTCAGACCAAGATCTGTACAACAAAACAAAAAGTATGAAGTAACCGTATTTTGAACTATATAGCGTATGTCTCACCAGCTACGCTACAACGTGAGCAATGCAGCTCAAGTGTGTATAGTGTAAGAAATTGCGAACAAAAAATGCACGTTTTTAGCATCAATGTCAAAACTATCTTTTCGCACTAAATCGATGATGCTCTGCAATTTTATAATTCACTTTTTCCCCCTGTCTTGAACCGTGTCCGAGATAGGAACGTTAGCATGAATGTCTAAACTATCTTTTTGTACTAAATCGGTGATACTCTTTAGCTTTGTAATTCACTTTTTCTTTAGAACCGTTTTCGAGATAGGAACACTAACTCCGCTATTTTCCAGCAGGTGGCGCTGCAAGCGGTTTAACCTTGTACTGCATAGCCACTTTTTTATACTTACATACCATTTTTATCACTATAGCTGCAGCCGTTTAGCAGTTAAAAGAGTTGGGACTGATTTTTTGGGCACCCTGTATTTTCTTTAGATCGTAAAGATATTACAATGAGACCTATTTCAAACCAAGACCTTTTCAACAAAACAAAAAGTATCAAAATCGGAGCATCCGTTCAGAAGTTATGAGCTAACAAACATTAAAAAAACATGCGGTTTGAATTGAGAACCTTCCTTCTTTTTTGAAGTCGGTTAAAAATGAGAGTTAGGGGATTATTTTCTAAAGCACTTGCACAGTTTAAATTTCTGTTATATTGTAAGTTATGTAGAATTTTGATAGCCGTTTGGGGCCTGCATCTGCTCATTACCAGATACAAATAATTTTTATGTTTCTATTTCAAATATTTTTTTATGTTTCAGATAAGATGTTCATAATTTTATAACGCAAATAAGATGTTCAAGTTTTATACGTATCTTCTAAAGCAAAGATGGGGTTGGAAGAACAAAATAATTGTAAAGATGTCTTTCCAGGATAATTCTTAGGTGAAATTGTAAGAGATTTCACAGAAGATTTTTACAGAAATTTTTATTGAAATCTTTTTTTTTTTTTTTTTTTTTTTTTTAAAGAAATTGTATCTGTTTGTCCTGAAATGTCTGGATGGTTGTAAACGCTCTGAAAAATGGGACAGTTAAGCTTTAGTATAAATCACCTATTATGAAAAATAACGATTCCTGACACGGTTTTATATTAGCAACGCATTTTTTAATAACCCATTTGTGATGTAGATTATCACATATTATAAAATTTGTTTTCTCTTTAAATGATAGGTAAATTTTCTAAATAAATAAAATTATAAATAAAATTATTAAGTCTTAAACAACTATTTAAAATATAACAATATAACTATTTTTAACCTATAAATAATAAATTTTGCAATATACTTTATCTAATTACTTTCTTCTATATTCAATAGAAGAATGTATTCGATTCGAAAAAATTTTCGACCTTGGGTTTTTGATGGATTTACACGTTTTGAGAGCTGTAGAACAGGATTTGACCATTTTTAGAAAATGTCTGTATGTCTGTGTGTGACAAAATTCTGTGGCAACTGTACCTCAGGAACTACTGCACAGAATTCCATTCAAATTCGTATATAGTTGCACCTTGACATAAATTAGTGCCTATCAACTTTTGGTAAAAATTGTCTTACAGGTTGCGTTGCCATCCCGCTTTTTCTAAATTTTTAATATGGTGATATAGGACAAAATTTTGTATAAATGTGCATAAAGAGAATTATTCTTTAGTAATCATTATGAAATTTACAAGAATTATTTATAATAGAGATAGTCAACTGGGAATCTCATGTCCAGTTCGCTTCCCGTCTAAGCACTTCTTTTTGATTACTATTGTAGATTGAGAGGGGTTAACGACGTTAAGCAATTGTGTGATCTTATAGTTTCTGATAAATTATATGAAACGTTGGATTCTAGAACTAGGGAACATATTAGTGTTCGAGAAGGTCAAAATTGGTTTAAACCCAACGAATGAGGTCGGGAGTGTGATTTATTCTACTCTTCTAGAGGGAAATCGTTAATTGAAACTAATAATAATACGCGAAACGAAAGTTCAGAGAATAAGCGGTTTGTAAACAAAACTCTTTTTAGAAAGAGACATTATAATAATAAATATCCCATAGTACGTAATTCGGTATCTAATCAAACTCACGAAAAGCATGAAAGAATGTGTTACATTTGTGGTGCAAAAGGGAAAACATTTCATTTCGCTAGAGTGTGTCCTAAACGTATTCCAGAGAAAAAAGAATTCCGTGAAAATCTTCCAACGAATTCAGTAGTTCAATCCGAAACAAGTCCGATTAACCTAATTGTTAATGAGCTCGAATATGTTGATATTTTAGTGGATGATATTTCACTTAAAGGGTTAAAAGATTCAGGTTCTTCGATTCTAGTTGTAAATAAAAATAGCATTCCACAGACTAAAAGTGTTATTTCTTCAACCACTCTAGTTAGCTGTTTTAATGAAAAGAAAGATGCAAATCTGACTGAATTTGAAATATCTTTACCTAATCATGATTCAATAAATGTAATCGGGGCTTTTTGCAACAATTTGTCATGTGACGTAATTCTCCCTGGTAATATCTTTCACATTTTGAAACAACAAAATAAAGAGGAAACACACGTTTCGAATTCCACCGACATAGGGGGGGGAAATTTTCTGAGTTCGGGGGAAAGCGATTTCGATGAAGCAAGTGAGTGTTCTTTTCCTGTATTCGATCAAAGGGAAAATGAGATAGATTCTTTTTTTTCAAATATGTGCAATTTTTCAGAAGAAGCTAAATTCGATGTCACTCACATTTTAGATAAGTCGTTAAAAGAGAGATTAAGCGAGTTAATAAAAAGTTATAAGCCAGTTAAAACAAAAAGTACTGATTTAAAAATGTCCATTATTTTATCTGATGATTCACCAGTATGTTTACGCTCTCGCAGATTATCATTTGTGGAGAAATCAGAGGTGGATAGACAAATTGACCAGTGGTTGAAAGATGGTATAATTAGAGAAAGTACGTCAAATTATGCTTCGTCAATAGTGGTGTGTAGGAAAAAAGATGGAGGAATAAGGTTATGCTGTGATTATCGTGCTTTAAATAAGAAAATTATTAAAGATAAATACCCGTTGCCAAATATTGAGGATTTATTTGATAGATTAGGGGAGGGTAAAGTTTTTTCGACACTAGATTTAAAGAATGCGTTTTTACAAGTTGATGTAGAGGAAAAAAGTAGGAAATATACAGCTTTTGTGACCGATAATGCCCAGTATGAGTTTCTAAAAGTTCCCTATGGATTATGTAATAGTCCCTTAGCATTTCAAAGATATATAAATTATGTGTTTAAAGACCTATTAAAAGAGGGTACTGTAATTATTTATTTAGATGATATAATTATTCCATCTAAAGATGAGAATGAAGGGTTAGATAAATTAAAGCGTGTGTTAGAAACGGCATCAAAATTTGGTCTAGAGTTAAATTTAAAGAAATGTCAGTTTTTGAAACGAAAGATCGATTTCTTAGGTCACGTAATTGAGAATGGCACGATTAAACCCTCAGTAGAAAAAACTCTTGCAGTCCAAAATTTCCCAGAACCCCGTAATGCTAGGGAAGTGCAGAGTTTCTTAGGTTTAACGGGTTACTTTAGAAAATTTATTCGTTCACATGCCAACATAGCAAGACCACTTAGTGACTTATTACGTGCTTCCACTCCATTTAAATTCGAGCAAGAGCAGAAATTGGCTTTTCAAAAGCTGAAAGACATTTTATCTAATACGCCTGTCTTACACCTTTTTAAACAAGGTCATAAACTAGAAGTCCATACAGATACATCTAAATTAGGATTCGGTGTAATCTTACTACAACAAGATGACGATGGACAGTACTATCCAATCCATTATATGAGTAAAAAGACCTCTGTACAAGAAGAAAAGTACTGTAATTATGAATTAGAAGTATTAGCGATAGTAGAAGCCCTTAAAAAATTTAGGAACTATTTGTTAGGTAGTAAATTCAAAATTTATACCGACTGTCAAGCGTTCACTAAAACTTTAGATAAACGTGAATTGACACCTAAGGTAGCCAGGTGGTCTTTCCTGCTACAGAAATTCGACTACGAAGTAGAACACCGTCCTGGTAAACAAATGCAGCATGTTGAGGCGCTTAGCAGACACCCTGTAATGACTGTAACAACTGATACTCTCACTGATCGTATTGCTACTGCTCAAGAAAATGATGAGTTTATCAACACTATGAAATCTCTTTTACAACAGAACCAAAATGACGAATATGTGTTAAAAAATAATGTTTTATATAAAGTGTTAAATGATAGGGATGTACTAATTGTCCCAGAGATCATGCAAATTGAGGTCGTAAAGAAATGTCATGCCTTAGGACATTTTTCGGCTAATAAAACTGAAGAGTTAGTTAAACGCGACTATTACTTTTTATTAACCGACTTCAAAAAAAGAAGGAAGGTTCTCAATTCAAACCGTATGTTTTTTTTATGTTTGTTAGCTCATAACTTCTGAACGGATGCTCCGATTTTGATACTTTTTGTTTTGTTGAAAAGGTCTTGGTCTACAATAGGTCCCATTGTAATATCTTTACGATCTAAAGAAAATACAGGGTGCCCAAAAAAATCAGTCCCAACTCTTTTAACTACTAAACGGCTGCAGCTATAGTGATAAAAATGGTATATAAGTATAGCAAAGTGTCCATGCTGTACAAGGTTAAACCGCTTGCAGCGCCACCTGGTGGAAAATAGTGGAGTTAGTGTTCCTATCTCGAAAACGGTTCTAAAGAAAAAGCAAATTACAAAGCTGAAGAGTATCACCGATTTAGTACAAAAGATAGTTTAGACATTCATGCTAGCGTTCCTATCTCGGAAATGGTTCAAGACAGGGAGGAAAAGTGAATTATAAAATTGCAGAGCATCATCGATTTAGTACGAAAAGATAGTTTTGACATTGATGCTAAAAATACAAGGCTAAAAACGTGCATTTTTTTGTTCGCAATTTCTTACACTATACATACTTGAGCTACATTGCTCACGTTGTAGCGTAGCTGGTGAGACATACGCTAAGAAGTTCAAAATGCGGTTACTTGATACATTATGTTTTGTTATACAGATCTTGGTCTGAAGTAGGTCCCATTATAACTTCTTTAGAATCTAAAGAAAATAAATCGTCATATGGTGAAAAACAGCGGAATTAGTGCTCCTATCCCAAAAACGGTTCAAGATGAGAGAAAAGTTAATTACGAAGTTGTAGAGCATCTTCGATTTACTATGAAAAGACAGTTTTTAGACATTATTGCTAAAAATAGAACGCTTAAAACGTGCAGTTGTTTGTTCGCAATTTCCTACATTGTGGACACTTGAACTACGTTGCACACTTTGCAGTGTAGCGGACTCTGTGGTTCAAAGTACTGTTACTGTAAGCGGTCACATCGATTAGCGCAAAGTCGTTTTCAACCAACTTCAGAAAGGAGGGTGTTCTTAATTCAATCTATGTGTTGTTGTTGTTGGTGGTGTTTGTAGGCTCATAACTTCGTAATAGATGCTCTAATTAACCGACTTCAAGAATGAGGAGGTTCTCAATTCAAAGCGTAAGTTTTTTGTTTTTGGTTTTGTTTGTTAGCTCATAACTTCTGAACAGATGATCCGATTTTGATACTTTGTAAAGGTCTTGGTCTGAAATAAATCCCATTGTAGGATCTTTACGATCAAAAGAAAATACAGGGTGCCCAAAAAAGTCAGTCCCGACTCTTTTAACTGCTGAACAGCTGCAGCTATAGTTATAAAAGTGGTATGTAGGTATAGTAAAGTGGACATGTGCTACGCGATTCAACCGTCTTATGCGCCACCTGGTGGAAAAGAGTGGAGTTAGCGATCCTATCTCGGAAACGTTTCAAGACAGGGGAAAAAAGTGAATTATAAAATTGCATAGCATCATCGATGTAGTACGCAAAGATAGTTTAGACATTAATGCTAAAAACAAACTCTTAAAACGTGCATTTGTTTGTTCACAAATTTCTATATTAACGTATGGACGTTTTAATCCGACTTCATAAAGGAAGAGGTTCTCATTGCAAACCATGTTTCTCGTTGTTGTTGTTGAAATTTGTTAGCTTATAACTTCGTAAGAGATGATTTAATTTTAATACTTATTTTGTTGTCGTAATGATCTTGGCCTAATATAGGTTTCATTATGATTTAATTAAGATATAAACAAATTACAGGATACTCACAAAAGTCTGTTCTCATTCTAACTGCTGAACGCATGCAGCTACACTGGTAAAAGCATTATGTAAGTATCGATGTTGAAACTTCTGTCCGTCAGCTGCAATGCATATTTTGCTCTTTGTTTGAACTTTACGCTGCGCAATTTCCAGCGCAGCGGGTGACACGTATTCACTGTAAAGTTCAATATATATGCCTAACAGAATTTTCGGTTACGAATACAGCGTATCCGTCCTTTACATTTCTAAAGACTTTTTAATTTAACGAATGTTCGTTCAATAGATACTTTTTTGCTCATATCCGATAAAGGGAAGAAAAATAGCACAACTTAAAAATGCAGCATTTGAGAAAAATCAAATTAAAAATAACTTGACTATAATAAAACTGGCACAACTGTCTCTTGAGTGGATAACTTTTTAGATGGAGATGTAACTTTTTTGTTCACACTGGGTGCATTTCATGTATTTTTCAGTGACATAAACCATTTTTTGAGTAATGTCACTTTTCTTGGAACTTGTGATTTGCGAAACTTCCGTCGAACGTTTTCTGATGCTCTGCTGCATAAATAAGTTTTCACTGAAAAGAGAAAAATAAAATCTTTTTGTAAAAAAATAGAACCGACTCCAGAAAGGAACTACTATTCAAACAACTGAAAATGAAAGAAAATTGGCAGAAAATGGAACTGTAAATTTCGCCTAAAAGTATAAAATAATTTCCTTCGCCAAACAACCTATAACACTACAATTAATCATAACTTTTGAAGTCGGCGCAAAATTAAATAAAAATTGATACATTTATTCAATACAAAAATCAAATCCTATTCAAAATACACATATCACATTGTTACCTGCAAAACTCAACTGAGAACTAATTTGATTCAAGAAAACAAATAAGATTTCGTAAGCAGCAAAAGTTGGCGAAGATGCTGGTATCTGACGTCCTTGGTGAAAAAAAAATCGCAAAATTATCTGGCAAACATTTTTAATTTCTTTGGGATATCATGATCATTTTGATAAGGTATATCAAGAGAGAAATCAAGAATATGAAACAACATATCGTACAATATATATTATGAAAATATACATCTTGCGTATATATTTTTGCCTTACGTTTTGATCGCCAAATCCAAAAGCCATCAAGGAAGATAGTTATCAAAGTTATACCAAATTTGCAAAGGAAACTCTAACTTCGTAGAAACATAAATACAGCATTGTGAAGAATGTTCACTGTTCTGTGTAGATGCTGCCAATGGACCAATTGTATGCAGTGATAAAATAATAAAGGAAACATGAAAATGGATCATTCGAGACGACAGCATTTGTTGCTACCGACCTAAAAACAAACCTTTAAAAACTAATTAAATTTTATTTAATTTTGCGCCGACTTCAAAAGTTATGATTAATTGTAGTGTTATAGATTGTTTGGCGAAGGAAATTATTTTATACTTTTAGGCGAAATTTACAGTTCCATTTTCTGCCAATTTTCTTTCATTTTCAGTTGTTTGAATAGTAGTTCCTTTTTGGAGTCGGTTCTATTTTTTTACAAAAAGATTTTATCTAATATGAAAAAATGCGTAGATAATGTTGTAAAAAGTTGTGTAGAATGTATACTTGTAAATAAGAAACAGGGAAAAGGAGAAAGTTTTTTGAACCCTATCCCTAAAGGAGATATACCATTATCCACGTATCACATCGGTTTTGTGGGTCCATTACCGACCACTAATAAAAAGTATTATCACATTTTTACTGTCATCGATGGATTTAGTAAATTTTCGTGGCTATACCCGGTGAAATCAACTTCTTCAGCAGACGCCTTGCAAAAATTAAAACAGCAAGCTGCTATTTTTGGTAACCCCGCAAGAATAATATCTGATCGTGGACCTGCGTTCATATCGAAGGAATTTGCAGATTACTGTAAATCAGAGGGAATCGAGCATGACACCATAACAACTGGAATCCCAAGAGGGAATGGTCAAATTGAGAGACTTCATCGAACAATCATTCCTGTATTATCCAAGTTATGTATAAATGACCCTAACAAGTGGTACAAGTTTGTTGAGGCTGTCCAGAGAACTATTAATTCCACCGTATCAAGAAGTACCAAAAGAACTCCGTTCGAATTACTCACTGGAGTAACAATGAGAAAGAAAGAAGATAAGAGAATACTTGAACTCCTCGAAGAGGAAAGGATAAATTCCATCCTTGATAATCTTAACACCATTCGTGAAGAAGCAAGAAAAAACATTCTTAAGATTCAAGAAGAAAATCGCCGATGTTACAACAAGAAGAGAAAGAAAGCCCATGTATATAAAATTAATGATCTAGTTGCCATCCAGCGAACTCAGTTTGAAACCGGCATGAAACTGAGACCAAAATTCTTAGGTCCTTATAAAGTTGTACGAGTAAAGACCAAAGACAGATATGAAGTCGAGAAGATAGGTGATCACGAAGGACCTATACATACTAGTACTTCTGCAGACCATATGAAATTATGGTCCACAAACTAAACTAAAATCCAATAATATGGACTGATAAACTTTAAAGAAAAAGTCAACTGTGAATTTTAATGTACATAATTTTTTTAATGTCTGTTTCTCATTTTTGTTTTTTTTTTCTTTTAATTGTATTTTGCAGATATCCTTTAGTACCCCAGGCTAGTTCGATGGTGAGGTCACCGCACATCAGAATGGCAGAGCGTTGTAGGAAGTTATGTGGAAAGCTCTGTGGGACGCATTCCTTGCACAGCCAACAGATGGCGCTGCCTCTGATGCTTATCTTTGAACGAGATGACGAACGGGAGTCAGTTGAGATCTGGCTGCAGTGGAGATCGGTTGAGACCGTCAGCGCGAAGGCTGACATGCTCATTTTCTCCTAATTAGAGCTTGTTGTGCTCTTAATAAGTGTGTAGAGTCATGGAGGGCTCATTACTTCATTTTCACTATTTGATAGCACGCGTAGATGTTTTTGTGTATATAAGTACGAGTAGGAGCTTAAATGTTGTTTTGTTACGGTTATACTGAGCAAGAGAGTTTATTATGTGCTAAGCCTCGAAACCAAGCTGTTGCTTAATTATACAAATTCTGCTATTATCATTTTTTCTTTGTGTATCTTGTGTTGTATGTGTGTTACGTAATAAATGTTTAATCATTATGGCTGTACCAGATTTCTGATCTAAAACTTATTCTTGTTACTGACCCGATACAGCATATTTCAAATCTTATCTAAATCTTAACTCTTCTTACATTCTTAAATTTTCTAATAAAATATTTATTCTTCTAAATAATAAAATATGGATGGGTCTCACCTGAAAACTTCTAATCCAAGGGTCCGGGCGTGGATGGGGCAACTATCATCCATTAAAGAAACTAAACTCGATGAATGTAGCACTTCTTAGATGAAAACAGAATTTTTAATGCTTTGTTAGCATACATGTAAAAACGAAAACAGAACAAAAACTATCTACAGTATTTACAATTAAATATTAAAGTCTTTCTTAACATTAAAGTCTTAAATTGTCATTAGTTCTTAAATATTTATTCTAATTCTTAAAAGTTTCAATAGTTCTGTTTTAGGACCGGGGCGTCTGTAAACAAGACGATCTTAGCATAGCCCCTTCTCTATTCAAGGTCCTGTTCTGTTCTGCTTCTGATTCTAAAAAGCACCTTTCTCGAAAAAGAGGCGCCCGTCTGTCTGGAAAGGCATTTGTTCTGAAAGCAGAAAAATGAACGGGAGATTCCCGACATCCTCCCACCTTGAGTTGCGACTAATCGGAGGAAATCAACAATCCAGGTTGAAGTCGTTGAGGGGGTTTCACCACACGGCCAGTTCGGGAGACCACCGGGGGTTTGGAAGTGGGATCATGGGTTCTGGAACTGGTAGGTTCTGGAGGGTCTTTCACAGGTTCCTTTTCTCTGGGGTTGAGTATCGGTTTCTGTGAGAGGTTCTTGTTTTCGGAAGTCGAAGGACTTAGATGCATGTTGTCGTAATTGTCCTAAATATTCAGCTCTGAATCTGTTTCTTAGGTTTTCTCTGATTATTTGCCTATATCTGGCTCTGCGGTTAAGATCTTTAGAATCTAAAGCATCTAGGTCAGGTACTCCTGATGTTGGTAGTTCTCTTAGGAACATCATTGTGGTTAAAGGTAAGGGATCTGTGTTATCTTCGAAAACATAGGTTATAGGCCGTGAATTAATCACTTGTTCACAGTCACATAGTATGGTGTTAAGTTCTTCGTAATTCAAAGATGCACGACCTAAGTTTCTTTTCAGGATTCCTTTAACCATTCCAACAAGCCTCTCCCACCAACCTCCCCACCACGGTGCTGCAGGAGGATTGAATTTCCATCTGATCTTCTGGGTGTAAGCTACCTTGCAGATGGTTTCCCAATCTACACTCGAGAGAGCATTGCTGGTTCCTAGGAAGTTCTTCCCGTTGTCTGAATAGATGATGTAGGGTCTGCCTCGCCTTGCTATGAACCTTCTCAGAGACTGGATAAAACTTTCTGTAGACAGAGACGTAATGGCTTCAAGATGTATGGCTCGGTAGACAGCGCAAGTAAATAAGGCTATCCACGCTTTTGATCCATCAGAAAGATGAAGAGGACCGGCTAGATCTACGCCCACCACTTCAAAGATGGCTGCTTCTCGTACTCTGTCTTCGGGTGGTACTCCAGGTTCAACATCTATTTTGGAAGTCTGAAGTTTTCTGCAAATCACGCATTTTCTTATTGAATTTCTAATGGATTTTGTACTTCATTATCCAAAAATTTTCTCTAAGTAGTATCATTAGAGTGCTGACTCCAGCGTGCTGATTTCTAAATGCTTCTCGAATACCAATCTTTGGACTACGGGATGCTTGTAAGGTAAGATTATAGGATATCTGAAGTTTTCACTGTCGTTTCTTTGAATTATATTGGTCTTTACTCTTAAGAGACCAGCTTTATCTTCGACAGGCCTTAAATTTCTTAATTTTGGATCTGTTCTCCCTGAAAAAGATTCTTGTTGTACTAATCGTAGAAGTACATTTTCTGCTTTTGAAAATTCTTCAACTGAAATATCTAATTCGAACATTTTCTCAGTAGTCTTCGAATTAATAAAATCTATATATCCAGGCAATGGTTCTAACTGTTTTCTTGTAAGAGGAAAAATACTGATAAAATCGATTGAAATTATCTTCTTTTTTATCTAAAAGATTTAGGATTGTCTTCCTTTTTTCGCTGTTTATGAGTTCTTCGTTTGGGTCTTCTTCTATTTGAGGCCATTCATTTTCATGTAAATAAAGCCAACTCGGACCCTCCCACCATCTCGATTTCTGTAGTTGTTCAAAGGAACATCCTCTAGACGGGAGGTCCGCGGGATTCAAATTTCCGGGTACATGTCTCCAATTGCAAACTTCGGTCAGATTTCGGATTTCTAATATTCTATTGTGTACAAATGTACCCCATTCTTGTTTTCTTCTTATCCAACCTAAAGCAGTGGTTGAATCTGACCAAAATATGGTACTTACATGTAAATTTAAATCGTTTTGCACATTTTTGGCCAACCTAGCGCCAATAAGACAAGATAACAGTTCAAGGCGGGGTATGGTCAATTCCTTAATAGGTGCAACTCTACTTTTCGCATTGACTAACTGGATCTTGATCCCTTCTGAGGTCTCTACTCTTATGAATACGCAAGTGGCATATGCTCGCTTGCTTGCGTCAGAAAAAACATGTAATGATGTTTTCTTTTCTTTCTCTGGGTAAATGTTAAGCCACCGAGGTATTTTAATTTGGGATAAAAGATTTATTCCTTTCAGCCAATTAGAAGATTGTTGTTTTAAAGTTTCAGGGAGCTCTTCGTCCCACTTCACCTTCTGAATCCACGTTTCTTGAAGGATTAGTCTGGGAACTAAACTGACAGGTGCTGTGAATCCCACAGGATCAAAAATTCTTTGGGTAACTGATAAAAGTTTTCTTTTTGTAAGGGGTTCACTTATCTTTAGGGGTTCTTCAATTTTACAAACTAAACTGTCATTTTTCAAATCCCAGAGTAATCCTAACACGGGAGCAAACCTCGGTTTATCTTCAGTTTTGTCGATCATAGCCTGGGGCCAATTCGATCGCCAACATCTCAAATTGAAATGTGCCGAAGCCAAAATTCCTTGAGATTCTGATATGAATTTTTCTGTTTCTTGAATCGAATTCAGGCTGATGAGGGAATTATCTAAATAGAAGGAATCTCTTAAGAGCCTAGCTGTCTCTCGACATTGTTCGGGAACATTTTCTAAAAGGTGATTTAATGTTGCCATAAGCAAAAAAGGGCTTGAAGTTAGGCCGAAAACCACACGACAATGTCTATAAATTTTTAATTTATTTTCGCTATTAAACCAAAAAAATCTCAAAAAGTCGCGATCTTTCTCTGTTATTTTAATTTGCAGGAATGCTTTCTCTATATCGGACGAAATTCCTATCTTGTATCTGCGAAATCTATTCAAAATGCTAGGTATAATTTCTACAAGATTTGGTCCTTTTGTTAAACAATCATTAAGGGAGGGACTGTTTCTAGTGTGTGCTGAGGCATTAAATACTGGACGAATTTTAGTGGTTTCACTAGATTCTTTAACCACCAGTCTGTGTGCTAAATAATGTACCTTGTCCCTTTTCTGGTCCAATAACTCTTCTATAATCTGATTGTTTTCCCAGAAATCAAAAATTTCCCCATATTCCCTTTTCCTATCAGATTTGATTAATTTATTCTCCGTCTTGTACAGGCACTTTTCTGCCAACGAGTAATTATCTGATAAAATCGAATGGTCAACTGTCCATGGTAAATTGACTTCATATCGGCCGCTTTTATCTCGTTTAACAGTTTCTAGAAAATAATTCTTGGTTTCTTGTTCTAAATCCTGTTTCGATTTATTATCTTCATTAGTAATTCCTAGAGTGTCAAGGCGCCATAAATCTGATAAACTGGCGTTTGACACGTGTAATGACAAAGATAGACCCGCCAAAGAATTGTCCTGCTCACTCTTGTGACCCTCTGTCTTGCCCAAAATGGTCCAACCCAATTTAGTTCTGAATGTAGTTAATCCCAATTTTGGAAAATATTTTATGTCATTTGTGAACAGTTTAGCGGACATATCAGCTCCCAAAAGTATATGTACTTCGTCTGGATTTTTCTGATATAAACAGGATTTATTATTTCTAGGGACATCTGATAAATATACACCTTCCTTTTCTAAGAGTTTTACTAATTTATCATCGCGACATAAATTCACGCCTGTGCATATTTTTTCTTGATCTAGTGCTTGTATTTTACACTTAAACTTATTATCTAAACTCCCAATCGTAAATTCATAACGATTATGTTCAGCTGACATTTCCATGCCCCCAAAAAGACCATGTCTGATTGTTTCTTTTTTCATTCTTTTTAATTTTAACTTATCAGCTGCAAACTTACTGATGTAACTATTATGAGATCCGGAGTCAATAATTAACCGAATATATGATGATTTACTATCATCTCTGTTAGAAATTGCTACTATTAACGTCTGCAAATAAACATTCGCTTGTAAATTATGATTCGATAACGCCAATTTAGATTGATCATTTCTTTCGTAATTACTTATTTCCTGTTTCAAAACTTTATTTCCATTACACATTATGTCTGAATGTCTACGATTACATAACTTGCATAAAGTTTTTGATACACAGTGTCTAGCTAAATGCGAAGGTTGAAGGCATAAATAACACAATCCCTTCTTACGCAATAGATTAACTCTTTCATCAAATGGTAAATTACGAGTTTTGACACATTTGTTACTTAAATGCGATTCTGAGCAAAAATTACACCTATCACTTTTATTCTCATTTAATAAATCACAAGCAGTAGGCAATTTCCGGTTCTGAGTATCAAATTTATTAACGCGGGGGGGAAAAACATCTCTACGATTTTGATTATCTAATCTTTGAGCTGGGGGGGAGAAATGACTGGCGCCGCTATCCTCTTGTCTGGTAGTTATTAAGCATTCGCGCGATACGAGTTGTTTATTTAAGAAAGATAATATATCTTTTACGCCATAGTTAACACCGTGAAATTCCATATTAAATTGTAATGCTAAATCTTTAGGTAATATTTTTAGTAATATCGGCGACAATAAACTGCCGTAGCTATCCAAAGAAACATCTAATGATTCTAAACTTCTAATGTTAGTTTGGATTTCATCGTAAATTTTCCTGAGCGATTTAATGTCACTTGAATGTTTTAGTGGGGCAATACTTTATTCAAATGTACATTTACTAAGATGTCTTGTTTGCCATATCTTTCTTTTAAAATATCTACTACTTTTATGTAATTACTCGCGGTGACAGAGAATCCTTCTATACATTTTAAGGGGTCAGGTGCTAAAAATGATTTCAAATAATTAAATTTATCTACAGGATCTAAATTTTCATTATTATGAATAGCCGTTTCGAATGACGACCAAAAAGTCAGCCATTCGGCTGCGTTCCCGTTAAATTTAACTGGATCTAGCGGTGGTAATTTGATGTGTATTGCTTCTTTTGAAGTATTTCTTCTTTCAATTTCTGTTGATGAAATACTTGTTACACTTTTCTTTAGTTCTTTTAATTTTCTGTTGGCTCGAAATCGCCAAGTAATTATTTTCTCATGATATTCATTTGCCGTTTCTAATTCGGCTTCTAATTGGAGTTCTTGAGTTAAATGTTTAATCTCTGCATCTTTACTCTTTAATTCTATAGTAGTTTCATTTAATAATTCTATAGTTTCTTCTAAATCTACAACATCTGGATTTATATCATCATATAAAGTTTTCAATTTCTCTATAAATTTATTAATACTGTCTCTTATGACAGCTCTTTCTTTTTTAGCTATTGCTAAATTAGCCATAATAAATACAAAAATTTAAAACTTTATAATATTATCTATCTTTTCAATTATAAATAATGGATTCAATTATAAATAATTATAAATAATAGCTGCCCACATCCCGTGTATGGGATGCCACAAAATAGGGCTGTACCAGATTTCTGATCTAAAACTTATTCTTGTTACTGACCCGATACAGCATATTTCAAATCTTATCTAAATCTTAACTCTTCTTACATTCTTAAATTTTCTAATAAAATATTTATTCTTCTAAATAATAAAATATGGATGGGTCTCACCTGAAAACTTCTAATCCAAGGGTCCGGGCGTGGATGGGGCAACTATCATCCATTAAAGAAACTAAACTCGATGAATGTAGCACTTCTTAGATGAAAACAGAATTTTAATGCTTTGTTAGCATACATGTAAAAACGAAAACAGAACAAAAACTATCTACAGTATTTACAATTAAATATTAAAGTCTTTCTTAACATTAAAGTCTTAAATTGTCATTAGTTCTTAAATATTTATTCTAATTCTTAAAAGTTTCAATAGTTCTGTTTTAGGACCGGGGCGTCTGTAAACAAGACGATCTTAGCATAGCCCCTTCTCTATTCAAGGTCCTGTTCTGTTCTGCTTCTGATTCTAAAAAGCACCTTTCTCGAAAAAGAGGCGCCCGTCTGTCTGGAAAGGCATTTGTTCTGAAAGCAGAAGAATGAACGGGAGATTCCCGACAGTCATCTAAGTCGCAACTCATCATTGCCCCACCCCTAGACGCCCAGCCAAGATTCTACATATATATATATATATATATAACGAAATTTAATCAAACTTGGTATTTAGTTGGTCCCTGACATAAACTGGTGCTGATTGGATTTGGGGATCAATCGCTCAACAGGTTGCGCTGTGATCGCATTTTTTCTCAATTTTCAGCATGGCAGTATAGGACAAAATTTCGTATAAATGTACATAATGAGAGTTATTCTTAACCTGTGATTGTAAAATTAATATGAATTATTGATAATAGTAGTAGTTAATTAAAAAAAAAACTTTGTGCATTTGGGGGTATCGCTTCCCCCCTCGGGGAGTAATTTTCAAGATGGGTACCTTTCAAAAGGTCTCGTCAATACCTTTAAAACGAATGGTTGAAGTATAAATATGTGATAATTTAAAACAAAGTTATCGGATTTTTTTTTTACTTTTAACAAAAAAAAAAAAAAAAAAAAAAAAAAACTTTTAAAAAAAATCATATATATATATATATATATATATATATTTTTTTTTTTTTTTTTACTTTCTTCTATATTCAATTGAAGAAAGTATTGGATTCGTAAAAATTTTCGACCTCGGGTTTTTGATGGATTTACTCGTTTTGAGAGCTGCAGAACACGATTTGACCATTTTCCGAAAATGTCTGTCAGTCTGTCTGTGTGTGTGTGTCACAAAATTTTGTGGCAACTGTATCTCAGGAACTACTGCACAGAATTTCATATAAGTTGGTATGTAGTTGCACCTTGACATAAATTAGTGCCTATCAACTTTTGGTAAAAATTGTCTCAGAGGTTGCGTTGCCATCCCGCTTTTTCTAAATTTTTAACATGGTGATATAGGACAAAATTTTGTATAAATGTGCATAAAGAGAATTATTTTTTAATAATCATTATGAAATTTACAAGAATTATTTATAATAGAGATAGTCAACTGGGAAAAAATTTTTGTATGTGTAGGAGCCTCGCCACCTCCCCCCCTGGGGGGGAAGTCCCCCCTCGAGTAGAGTAAATTTTCAAGATGGGCATCTTTCGAAAGGTCTCGTCAATGCCTTTAAAACGAATAGTTGAACTATAAAGCTGTGATAATTTAAAACAAAGTTATGGATTTTTTTTACTTTCAACAAAAAAAATCGTAATTTTTTTTTTTTTTTAATCGAAATTTAATCAAATTTGGTATTTAGTTGGCACCTGACATAAACTGGTGCTGATTAGATTTGGGGATCAATCGCTCAACAGGTGGCGCTGTGATCGTATTTTTTTTTTTTTCTAAATTTTTAACATGGCAGTATAGGAGAAAATTCCGTATAAATGTACATAATGAGTGTTATTCCTAACCTGTGATTGTAAAATTAATATGAATTATTGATAATAGTAGTAGTTAATTAGTAAAAATATTTTGTGCGTGTGGGGGCATCGCTTCCCCCCTTAATTTTCAAGATGGGTATCTTTCGAAAGGTCTCGTCAATACCTTTAAAACGAATGGTTGAATTATAAATATGTGATAATTTAAAACAAAGTTATCGATTTTTTTTTACTTTTAACGAAAAAAAACTTGGAAAAAAATCGAATTTTTTTTTTATTGTTACTGAGTTAATTTCTATAGGAAAATATAGAAGAAAGTCTTGTAGTGGCCACAACCTACCAGTTTTTATATGTTCCCTTTCATATCTTTTTCATTGTACAGTCAGTAACAAAAGTGTCCGAACACTAGCAAAAATTCCTATGTAAAAAAAGTACACTTCATACGGTTTTGTTAAATAAATCCTTATCGAATCATGTTCTTACACTGACTAAGAACAGGATTCGACAAGGATTTATTTAACAAAACCGTATGAAGTGTACTTTTTTTACATAGGAATTTTTGCTAGTGTTCGGACACTTTTGTTACCGACTGTAACTGACACAAAACTTTTGATCGATTCTCAGTATTCTTTTAGTAATTCTAACGTAATGAAAATTCTTTTCGCTCTATAAATGGTTTTATTTTGACTTATTCCTTCCTTTTGTTTTGTAAACCCAGATAATAATTAAATCGGTTTATTTTAATCTTACATCGAAATATAACACATGTGCCCTCTTGTCGCCGAATTGCATTACATGATTCAGACAAAATATTTGCTTAGCTGGTGATTTCCCAGAATCTAAAATCTTGGCGAAATCATGCCAACTGTCACTAACAACGGCCATTGAAGTACTGGTCGTCTTTTCAAAAATTACATAAAAGTATTCGTAACGATTTCCGCAACTACGCTCATCTTAAACATTGAACTTGGCGTCTGTAAAATTAAACGCCAAATGCACTGTTATTTTTCGCTCCAGTTTTGGAAGGGACTATAGGTCTTCGAGGTGATTAACACATTGATGAGTCGTTCATTATGAAAATAAACTCTTTAATAATCAACAATCATAAATGAAACAAGCACGCATTACTTAGCGCGCGGCATACTACTCACTCTACGGGACCTTTTTCCCGGCAAGGCTGAAAACAGAATGTTCTGTGAGTTGAAGTTGAAGTACATATCTGTAAGTGAAAGTTGGAGTACATATTTGTAAGTGAAAGTTGAAGTACATATTTGTAAGTGAAAGTAGAAGTATATATTCTGAAAGTGAAACTAGAAATACATATTCTGAAAGTGAAAGTAGCAGTTGTTGTACATAAATTATAGATGTCGCTACGATCACTACAGGAGTATCCCCCCAGTGAACAAGGAGAACGATAAAAATTTACAAAATACTAATACAAATGCAATTACAAATGCAATTATGTATATAAAATAATAATAATACAATGCTAATACAATAGAATATTGATGCTAATACACTTAAAATATATATGTACACAAATGCAATAACAGAATGAAATATATGAAAAAGTATTGCTGAGAACAGAATTATTTAAAATATATATACATACATACACAAGTGCACATGAAAAGTTATATTACAGTAAATAAACAAGGAATAAGTGCAATATATAAAAGAATAAATGATAATATAAACAAATACAAGATTTGCAGTGATATTAAAAATAATCTGTTACTAAATGCTTTGGAAAATGAACTTTACGACCAGATCTAGTTGTGATTATTTTCTGCTGTTGTGAATTTTCTTGTGCAGCAGAAGTATTAGATCTAAGTTCATGTAAGTCAGAATTTGTGTTGTTGTGACAATCAGGTGGTGAAGATAAGTTGGCGTTATCTGAGAACAGAAATGCAGGCTTTAATCTGTCTATGGATAATACTGTATGTTTTCCATTAACTTTAATAACAAAATTTTTATTATTTCTTTTAATTACAATATGAGGTCCTGTGTAAGGAGGAGTTAATGGTGGTTGAATACTATCTATGCGCAAAAATACATGAGTACATGTCTGCAAAGATGGATTTATGTAAACATTAGAAGTACCATGACTAAGGGGATTAATGGGAGAAAGTTTTCTTATGGATTCACAGAGTTGTGAGACATATGTTAAGTCAGGTGATGTTTTGTAGTTATCTATTGTGAAAAAATCAGATGGAAGTCGAAGTGTAGTACCATAGACTAGTTTAGCACTACTCGCCATAATGTCATTTTTAATAGCAGTTCGAAGACCTAATAAGACAATTGGCAGTGCTTCAGTCCATTTCATATTGTCATGGGTTTTTAATGCAGCTTTGAGCCAGCGATGGAATCTTTCACAAATTCCGTTTGATATTGGATGGTACGCTGTTGTGCGTGTACGCGTGGTTCCAAGAATATTTGTTAATTTACGGATAAGTGTGGATTCGAAGTTTCGACCTTGGTCTGTTGTGATGGTAACCGGACATCCGAAACGCGAAATCCAACCATTTACAAGTGATTTGGCTGTTGTTAGAGCTGTCATGTCAGATGTTGGGATTACTTCGGGCCATCGAGTGAAACGATCGACAATAGTCATGCAATATTGATAACCGTCAGATGGAGGAAGTGGACCAATGAAATCGATATGTATGTGTGAAAATCTTGCATCTGGAAGGGCAAAAGTTCCAAGTGGAGCTTTTGTATGCCGATGTATTTTGCAACGTTGACATTTATCACATGGCTGGACGGAATTTTTAATGAATTTTTTCATGTTTGGCCAATAATATCGCTTAGTTATTAATTTAGTTGTGGCAGAAATTCCGGGATGAGAAAGATTATGAATATGATTAAATATGTTAGATCGAAAAGATTCTGGGATGAAAGGACGTGGTATGTTTGTTGACATGTCACAGTATAATGTTACATCCTCCAAAGAAAAATAATGCTTTTGAATATTACATGTATTGTCAGTAGAATTTAAAATGTTTTTTAACTCAGGATCCTCGAGTTGTGCAAGAGATATTTGTTTGAAATCTAAAATTTCTGTTGAAATTGAATCAATTTCAATTCTAGATACGGCATCAGCAATTTAGTTTTCTGTACCATCAATATGACGTATATCTGTCGAAAATTGAGAAATAAAGTCGAGATGGCGCAATTGACGAGGAGAACATTTATCTGGCTTTTGCTTAAAGGCATAAATTAGAGGTTTTGGGTCAGTGTAGATGGAAAAATCTCTACCTTCAAGCATGTGCCGAAAACGTTTAATTGAAGTATATATAGCTAAAAGTTCGCGGTCGTAAGTGGACCAAGTGCGCTGACTTTTAGTAAGTTTTACAGATAAAAATGGTATTGGTTCCCATGAAGAATTATTATATTGCATGAGCGTACTGCCGACAGCAAAATCCGAGGCGTCACACCATAAACGTAAACGAGCACCAGGAATGGGATGTTTTAACAAGGTGGCATCCGCAAGTGCCGTTTTAGCGGTGGAAAAGGCAGTTTCTGCTTCGACAGACCAGTTAAGAGGTGCTTCAGATGTTTTTGAACGTGAAGATTTTTTTTTATTTTTATGTCCTTCCAAAAGTTTTACTAGGGGTGCTAAAATGTGGGCAGCTTTCGGTATAAATCTTCGATAAAAATTGTACATGCCAAGAAAGCGCCGCAATTGGGTAATAGTTGTAGGTCGGGGAAATTTGTTTATTGCTTCAACTCTGTCAGGGAGGGGTAAAAGTCCTTCGGCAGAGATATTATATCCGAGAAATTTTATATTAAGT
This sequence comes from Salticus scenicus, assembly GCA_963930645.1. NCBI lineage: Eukaryota > Metazoa > Arthropoda > Arachnida > Araneae > Salticidae > Salticus > Salticus scenicus. Next base: position 239,679,580 of record OZ005649.1, read on the forward strand.
ACACCTAGAGTACACTTAGATAGTAAGACCATAGTGACTTAATCGTTCAAAAAGGGCTCTGAGATGTTTAAAATGCTCTTGTTTATCTTTAGATGCAATAAGAATATCATCAACAAATGCGTAAACACCATCTAAACCTCGAGTCACTTCATCAATGAATCTTTGAAAAGTACTAGACGCATTGCACAGACCAAATTGCATCCGAGTGCTCTCGAAGAGTCCGAAAGGTGTACAAATTGCAGTTTTATGGATGTCTTCGGGAGCAATCGGAATTTGATGATAAGCTTTAACTAAATCAATGTGAGAAAATATTGTTGTCTCATGAAGCTCGCTAGTAAAATCAACGATATTAGGGATTGGATACTTGTCCTTTTTGGTTTGAGCATTAAGAGCTCGATAGTCACCAACGGGACGCCAATCATCGCTTCCTTTTTTAGGGACCATATGCAAAGGGGAAGCATAATTACTTTTGGATGGGCGAATATGGCCTAAATCCAACATGTGCTGAAATTCTAATTTTGCAATTTTTAAACGATCGGGAGCAAGCCGACGTGGTTTAGCAAATCCGAGAAAGCCAAATGTTTCAATATGATGCTTAACAGAATGTTTAATAATTTGGTCTGCACATGGAGGTTTAGTAATACTAGGAAATTCATTTAACAATTGAGAGAAATTATTATCATTAAATACAGATTTTATAGAATAAATATCAGCAATCTTAATCGTACCATTAGACTTTAATTTTGTATTGGCGTCGATTAATCGACGATTTCTAAGATCTGGCTGTAAGTTAAAATAGTGTAAAAAATCTGCACCAATTATAGCTGTAGACACATTCCATACATAAAAAGGATAATTAAAAGTTTTTCTTAAACCTAAATTGAGTGATAAAAGTTTCTGTTTATATACATTAATAGAAGTGCCGTTAGCAGCTTTAAAAGTTTGTATTGGAGTGCTTACCTTTTCAACTGTGGCAGCTGGTATAATAGAACAATCACTACCAGTATCGATGAGAAAATTAACATTAGACCGACGATCTCGCACAAAAAGGCGACGAGAACTATTAGTATACCAGGCGTATGTCGCCGCTACTCCTGGGGTGAGTTGTTTTCCTGAAAGGTGCACGGTGGTGAACATTTATTGGCTTTAGAGCCAAATTTTTTATGATATGGCATCGTTCTTTAGAGACGGGCTCCTTGGTCGAAAAAACCGACGACTACGAGAAATACTTCTCGAACGTCTTAGTGATGCTACTTCTTTACGCCGAAGTTTAATCTCTTTCAGCAGTTCTGAGTCATTGTTGCAGGAAGCTAGTGGAACTAGTCTCTATTGCACTCACCTGTGCAGGTGTGATGTCCAGAATTTTGTCAGCTATTTCAGCAGCTTTTTGGGAAGTGAGAGGAGTTATAAACGCCAAAATTGATTGCACGTTTGAAGGCAGTTGTTGCAGGAAAAGTTCAAGTAGTAGGGCATCTGTGACGTTATGGTTCTCTGCACTCCGTTGCATAAGACGAAGCAGTTCAGAGTGCTTCCGATCTCCCAGTTGTTCTCCTGTAAGCAACCGTCTAATTTCTTGAGATTTACTCTCTCCACACCGAGATATCACTTCATCTTTTAGTTTTCCGTAGGGGTCATTACTGTCAGGGGAAATAATTATGTCCCGGACAGTCATTGCAACAGCTGGCGGAAGATTTGCTACACAGTAATTATATTTAGTTTTGGATTCCGTTATGGCCTTTGGAGTAGCTAATTCAAACGTAGATTCTATCATAGTAAACAACAACGAGGGGTCTGCTGGAATAAAGTTAGGAATTTTGACTGCAGAAACATCACTCATAGTGAATCCGTAGCAGAAGAGATTCAAAACAGAAGCAATAAAAAGTTAAGATTGGTTTCGATTTGAAACCGAAACTTTAGCTGCACGTAAACATTACACAGAAGGATGAAAGTTTTCTAAGTCCAAAGTCACCATTTATAGGTCTTCGAGGTGATTAACACATTGATGAGTCGTTCATTATGAAAATAAACTCTTTAATAATCAACAATCATAAATGAAACAAGCACGCATTACTTAGCGCGCGGCGTACTACTCACTGACATTGACATACTACGGGACCTTTTTCCCGGCAAGGCTGAAAACAGAATGTTCTGTGAGTTGAAGTTGAAGTACATATCTGTAAGTGAAAGTTGGAGTACATATTTGTAAGTGAAAGTTGAAGTACATATTTGTAAGTGAAAGTAGAAGTATATATTCTGAAAGTGAAACTAGAAATACATATTCTGAAAGTGAAAGTAGCAGTTGTTGTACATAAATTATAGATGTCGCTACGATCACTACAGGACTTTCGATCATACCGTAGACCAAGAAAGTTGAGGGCATTGTGCCTGGTGTTGTTTCATTCCATTCCCCACACTTCATACTTTTTTTGTGAAAGTTTATTAAGTTTTTTATTCTGGAAATATATGGTCACGTCACAAAATATCTTCTGTCATGTAATAAAATAATTCAGCTGAACTGCTCATCCAATTGTCGCCTCTTGGATTCGTTCTTGGGTGTTCTTTAAAATCTATAACTTATTTTTAACTTGACTTTTTTTTTTTTTTACAACTTATTCTGAAGTGCCAGAATTAAAAACATTATCTTTCCGATAGTTTTTAATCTTCATCAGACCATTTGTATTGGCTATTCCATTTTTGCGCCGGCCGCTCATTTCATTTATACTAATTAGGTAAAAAAAAATCCGTACAGAATTTAAAAACCAAATCTTTCATTGGTTTATCCTCACATTTCATGTAATACGTATATAATGTTTTATCAAATTCTTTTGACAACTTTTATATTCAATTTTTTGCCTGAATTCTTTTTAATTTTTACTTCCATTACTCTACTACGGTAGATAATAGAAGTATTGCATTCGGTCCAAAAATTCAATATCGAGTTTTCACCTGATTTACACGTTTTAAGGTCTCATGAGTCCAAAAAATGTAGTTTTTGGCAATTGGTCAGTGTGTGTGTGTATGTATGTGTGAAAACGTTTGTCTATCATATCTCCGAAACTAATAAATATAGAACTACGAAACTTCACAATTGATTCAGGTCTGGTGTACAGATGAAGTTTCCAAATGTTGGTTAAAATTGGAAAACCGGAAGTGGGTCATCGGAAACCGGAAATGGGACAGTAAGTTCGTAGCTCAAAAACGGCACTAACGATTTTCTTCAAAGTTGCTATGTAAACACTCTATTAGATGCACTTTCGAATAATATAGTTGGTTAGTTCAGGAAAATCGATGGGCGTCTTGTATATATAGCTCAATTTCAGGTCTCACAAGTGCGTTCCTTTAAAAACGGCTATGCAGATTTTTTTCAAACTCGCCATATTAACTCCCTTTTAAATATCCTTTTGTACGTAATTATTGTTTTCCGGTCAATAATTCAGAATTCCAAGTTATGGTAAAAGTCGGTATCTCAAAAACGGCTCTAACGATTTTCTTGAAAATTGTTTCATTAATCCATTTTAGGTACCCTTTCTCATGCATTACGTGGTTATTACAAGAATATTAATGCTCATCCTGATTAGGTAGTTCAGTTTTAGATCTCAGAAATGAGGAATTTGCACGTTTTCTCATTTTATTCTTATATAATAGAAAATGGAAAGTTAAGAAAATAAATACATATATTTTCTTTATTTGCAATCTAATTACTGATTCATAAAAAGTTTAACATCGCACTACTTACTCTATCGAGAAAACGCAGTATAATATATCGTGACGTCACTTTTTATGACAACTAACGGGAGTAATCCTTGTTTACATTCGATTTTGTGCTTTGCTTTGGTTCTTAAATCAGTGAAATAGGTTTTGCATTTTATAATAATGACGAATATTAAAAAATCGTTGTATAAATATTGTATTGTACCACTCTGCACTAATACAACGGCTAATGCTTCTCAAAACCCATTCTTTAGCGTTCCACAGGATCCTAATAAACAAAAACATTGCACAACCGCCATGAAAAGAAAACAAACAATTGAAAATAATGATAATGGAAAATGGTGATAATGATATTAAATGATTAGAAGATGAAAAAGAAATGCTCAGAAATCGCATAAACGATTGATAATTACGAAAGTTGAAACGAATTACTGCTTGCTAACTAGGCTAACAAAATGTAAACAATGAAGCATCATAAAGTTTGACGTCAGGCAGCGTTTTGAAGTCACGTGATTTTTGGTTAATTTTAAAGTTTTTTTTTAAATCAATGAGAACTTTTTTCGCATTTTTAATAATAAACTTTTTGAAATTAAAAGGGCCTAAAACTACCAGAAAAGTTGGATTTTGTTCAAATCCCCCATGTGTGCAAATTCCTCATTGGTGTTTAAAAAGAAATATCTGGAGGGACTTCACTTGACTTTCCGAACACTGAGTAATTAACGGTTTTGTAGATAAAGTAAAGTAAGAGGAGTTGTTAAATAAACAAAAGAGAAAATTATAATACGGTGTTTGGGTATTTTTCTTTATATAATACACGATGTTTAATTTAACGCTATTAACCAAACACGTAGATTATAATTATAAAGAATAATTAATTGTGTCCCTGTAAAAACCTGTGAATGCTGTATTCACCAAAATGCTTATAGTTAGTGCACCAGTTACTTATATAAATTTTCAGCTCCATCGGATAAGGCATTTAGACGCTATCGCACTTTAAAGTTTGAGCCCATATGCCACAATTATAAAGAAATTTGCATTTTGTCCCTGTAAAAAGAACCATAAGTGCAAGATTCTCTAAACTTCATAAAGTTCACGTGACGGTGACGTATAACATGTATTTAAATTTTCAGTTAATTTAAATAAGGAGTTTAGTCGCTGTCGCATTTTAAATAATTTAAGCCTATAGGTCTTAATGATGAACAATTTTTAATTGTGTCCCTGTAAATCTCGTTAAGTGCTACAGTCACCAAAATCCATACAGTTTGTGCGATGGTGACCTATAACTCGTATACAAATTTTCCACTCAAACGGATAAGGCATTTGGATGCTATCGCAATTTAAATATTTTCACTCCATAGGCCATAATGATACAGAATTATTTGATGTGTCCCTGTAAAAAAACTACACGTGCTAGATTCACCAAAACCCATATAGATCGTGAAACTGTGACCTATAAAATGTGTATAATTTTTTTGTTCAGTTGAATTAGGCGTTTAGACGCTATTGCACTTTTTAAAATTTGGTCCCATAGGCCGTAATGATAAAGAATTTTTCTTTGTGTCCCTGTAAAGAAACTACAAGTGCTAGATTCACCAAACTGTATGAAGTTCATGCAGCTATTACCTATGATATGTGTACAAATTATTTTCTCAGTTTAATAAAGCGTTTTGACGCTATCGCACTTTTAAATTTTGATCCCATAGGCCATAATGATAAAGAATTTTTCTTTATGTCCCTGTAAAAAAAACCATAAGTGCCAGATTCTCCAAAATCTATACAGATTGAGTAACTGACTTATAATACGTGCATAAATGTTTTACTCAGTTGAATAAGGCGTTTAGATGCTACCACACTTTTAAGATTTTGGTCCCATAGACCATAATGATAAAGAATTTTTCTTTGTGTCTCTATAAAAAAAAACTATGAGTGCCAGATTCACCAAAATCAATAGGGTTCGTGCTATGGTGACATGCAACATGCGTACCAACTTACAGCTCATTCAATCGAAGCGTTTGGGTTTAGATGCTAGCGTGTTCCCACACACACATACATACAAACACACATACATACATCCTCGTAAAAATAGTGAATACGGACTCAGGGGACCTCAAAACGTATAGAAACACCAAAATCCCGAATTCGGATTTTTTGACACGATTACAATACTTTCCTGATACGTATGTTCGGAAAGTAATAATTCTTTTCTTTTTATTTCTTACTTTTTAACTCGCTATGTAAACTGTGTTTTATATGTCTTTATATAGGTGTAGCAAGTTTCTCTTACTGGAAAATTCCAAAAAATGCATATATCTCCAAAGAATGCATATAATACGTGTAATAGTGGGTAATGGAAGTCGTGTGGTTGTTTCACACCAGATTATTTAGTATTTATATTTCAATAGTTTTTGTTTCTTTTTAACCTTAGATACGGTGTTTAGAGCGATTTCAGTAAGTTTTTTTTTTTTTTTTTTTTTTTTAAGATTTATCTACAAAAGGATATAAAAAGTGATTATATAGTAATTTAGTTATGAGAATTCATTTTAATATTGTAAACAGCGAAGCTGACAAAGCCTGCTAGTATATGTATATATAATTAAATTTTGAAAATTTCTCTCTGTAATATTTAGATAGCTGCTTCTCTTATTCTGACATATCTTCCAATTATCGTCTGCCGAAGAAAATTTTTCACAGAAATGTGATTCCAAGTAATTCCACAAAAAATTTCCCTTTCATAACATATCTCCTTTTCTTCCGAATGAAGTGAAAAGCAAATGAATCTCTGGAGACCGACCTCTTTCTTGGGACAGGAGGCGAGGAAATGAGAATGAGAATAATTTCCGGAGTGATTTCTTTTGAAAGAAACATGAAATGGTAACCCATTTTTGGAAAATTAAATGGTTTCTGGCTGTCACTACATAAAATGGTTTGTGAGATTAATTTTTTATTTCCTTTGATTCTTGTAAGATCATTTTGCAGAAAAATAAACGTCACTTTTAATATTTTCTGATTTTATTTCCTTTTTTGTTCAGCTGTAAATGATATTACTGCAACACAAATTATTATTTTTCACTTCCAAAAAGAAAAATAATGTTTAAATGAAATCAATTTACTTCCAAAAATAAACAGAATTGAAAGATTTTATTTTTTCCCCTTTCACTTACAAGAATGCTTTAGACGTTTTTTTTTTTTTTTTTTCTATTCCGAACATTTACAATATAAGAAAAATACTATTATCATGAAATGATTCGACTTATAGATTTTGGTGTTTATAGACGTTTACAGGTCTCCTGAAATCACACTTATAGTTTTTTTCAGGGACACCAATAAAAATTCTTTATCATTATAGCCTATGGGGCCAAATTTTTAAAATTGTGATAGCGTCTAAACGCCTTATTAAACTGAGCAAAAAATTTATACATATGTTATAGGTCACAGTTGCACGAAATGTATATATTTTGGTGAATTTAGCACTTACAGTTTTTTTACAGGGACACAAAGAAAAATTCATTATCATTATAGCGTACGGGATCAAATTTTTAAATGTGCGATAGCGTCTAAACGCTTTTTACAATTGAGCTGAAATAGTTTATGAATATTATAAGTCACTGTTGCACTAAATATAAGCATTTTGGTGAATCTAGCATTTATAGGTTTTTACAGGAACACAACGAAAAATTCTTTATCATTATGATCTATGGGCTCAAAGTTCAGTAGCGTTAAATTAAACGTCGTGTACTATGTGGAGAAAAATACTCACACACCCCATTATAATTTTCTCTTTTGTTTATTTAGCAACTCCTCTTACCTTATTTTATCAACAAAACCGTAAATTACTCAATGTTTGAAAAGTCGAGTGAGGTCACTCCAGATTTTTATTTTTTCACTGAGCAAATTGAAATCACAATTTAATCAAAGTATCAAATGCAGAAAAGTGACCAGCAATTTGTTTAAAAAGACAAATAATCTGGTGTATCACTCACACGACTTTCTCTTACCCTGAAATTTAATACTATAAATACAGGTTGGAGATTAAGATGTAAGATAACGTAAACGAGTACTGTTATGTAAACCTATGTTAAACAATTCAAATTTGGCTTCGGAAGAGTTTTATATGATAATAACCCCCCCGTTTCATTAATGCACCTACATTTATATAGAATTTAATTCTATTATTAAAATTAAAATTTTACTTAAAATTACACAGACAATTTTCACACGCAACATTCATTGAAACTTATCAATCTTGATCAAACTTTTCCAGCAATAAACTTATATTAACTTCAAAATACAACATTTGTATCGCCTAACATTATTCGTTTTTAAGTTACTCTAAGAGACACAGATAAAAATCGAATGTTAAAAAACTTGACTACGGTAATCAGGAAGCCTCAAAACGTGTAAACATACAAAAAACAAGCGACGAATATTTAGCTTAAAACATACATCATTTGCCATATCTCTATGAGGAATTTATTTCAAATCCCGAACAGCTTTACTGGAAATGGTAAAATATTATTACTAAAGCACATCAACAAACAACAAATAACTAGTCTGTTGTGATGGCCACCACATGACTTTTTTCTTTATTTTCCTATACAAATTCACTCAGTAAAAATAATTTATTAAAATTATTATTTAAAAAAATTATCTTCCATGATAATGCACATGATTTCCATATTAGAGAAGTAGTAAAACACTAAATATCCAATAAAATGTTTAATTTATTCTCAATATTACATTTAAAAAAAAAAAAAAAAATTTTTTTTTTTTTACTTTCCGAACACTATAGTGAGGAAAGTATTGTAATCATGTCAAAAATCTGAATTTGAGATTTTGATGTATCTATACGTTTCGAGGTCCCCTCAGTCCGTTTTCACGATTTTAACGATGATGTATGTATGTGTGTGTGTGTGTGTGCGTATGTGTGTGTGTATGTCTGTGAGTGAACACGCTAGCGTCTAAACGCTTTGTTCGAATAAGCTAAAAATTGGTACGTATATTCTAAGTCACCATAGTACGAACCCTATAGATTTTGTAGAGAATCTGACTATCTCTAAGTGTAAGTAGAATAGCAGGTCCGCAGAAATGTCAAATTTCTAGAATTAATTTAATAAATTTTAAAATAATGTGCACATCTTCAGGCCAGGACATTGCGAATTTGTAGATAATAGAATATTCTTTTAATTTTAACATTAATTTGAATTTGACCCTCGATGATTGAAACCAACGAGATATATAAAGTAGAGTGATAAATGGTAACCCTTGAGAAGGTCCAAGATGAGTCATGTGACATGCTCTCCTTGCACCTGCGTATTCGGTGGTTCCCTTGGTAACAGCTCATTTTCAGTAAATTTCTATGGCAACGGTTTCAATGTTTTTGTTTACTTTACGTAGTTTAATGTTCTTTTGTTCTAAACCATTTTGATTTTGATTTTACTTCTTTTTTATTTCGTGTAGTTGAACTTTAACCACGGAGTAAAAAGACTTTAACCAACAAAATGCTTAAAAATAATTGAAAAATAATTATTTGTTGTTAAATTTTGCTCTTTAAAAGTTTAAATTTTCTTTTATAAACACTTTTAAACTTTGTTGAGAAACGATGAAAAAAAAAGGTATTTTATTATTTATTAAAATGGAAAATATGTGTAAAATTATTTTAAAAACAATTTATTTCGGTCATAGGACTGTCATGTTACCTAATAATAATGATAATTTGCCGAACTGATATTTTAAATGCCAAAATAGCGATAAAGGGCCAAACACAGCAACCTATTCGAGCATGTCACGTGATTCATCTTGAACCACGGAAAGCTAATCCTTCATCCATTGAATCAGCACTCTAATTTATATATCTCGTTGATTGAAACGGACTTGAACGATATCTAGCTATGGCGCACGGTCTAATTCTCTTTTCATTTATTTTCCCAATATTTCAGATTGTGCAATATTCAGGAGTCATTTTTTTTTTTTTTATTAATTTTTGTCAAAGAAGATTTTGAGTTACTCAACTTTTCTCCTTTATTTTTGCTGTCTTACAACCAGAACGATACGCGAATTAATGAGTTGAAATTTTTACAGATGCAATAAATATTTGATTTCCTGTAGAAGTCAGTTAGTGAGTATATATATATATATGTATGTTTATTTGAATTTATTAACTAAATCCATTATTGAAATAATATTTTAACTATTGATTACCTGTAAAATGCCGACATATTATCATAATCCACTGAATGCACTAAAAAGAGCTAATGAATTTTGTGAATTGGACAGAGATGACGAAGCTTTAGATTGTTTATTTAATGCTCTTAAAAACCGTAAAAGTAAAATAATGATGCATATTCATGAAATGATCATTTACAAATTATTAGAACTTTGTGTAAAACATAAAAGAAGTCAAATGGCTAAAGATGGTTTGTTTAGCTTTCGTAATCATTGTCAAGGAATAAATGTTAAATCATGGGAAGAAGCAGTTTCTTATTACATTAAATTGGCTGAAAATAAAGTAGAAAATGCTGAAGAAGCTTTTAATTCAGTAGTTTTAGATATTGATGATTTAGATCAAGATATAACTCCAGAAGTTTTGCTGAAATCTGTTAGTAGTGAAGTTGCTCAAGACAGAACAGAAAGAATTATTTTATTGCCTTGGATTAAATTTTTGTGGGAATGTTACCGAAACTGTTTGGATCTGTTGAGGAATACACGAAGTAGCAAATTATATCACACAGTGGCTAAAAATTCTTTTAGGTTTTGTGTTAAGTTTTCTCGCAAAACTGAACTTCGTAAACTTTGTAATGTCCTTAAAACACATGCAATATTTGTACAAAATAAGCAAGTCTGGTCAAAAAATGATGACGCCGAGCTGTATCTTATGTTTTTAGATACGGGTTTTGTTGAATTAGATAGTGCTCTTAAAATGGAGCTATGGCAAGATGCATTCAAAGCTATAGAAAATATTCATTCTTTAATGAGTGCTTCAAAAATTCTTCAACAGTCTAAAATCATGGCACATTATTATCATAAAATATCGCTGGTGTTTTGGAAAGGAGAAGAATATCTTTTTCATGCCGCTGCTAATTTACGATATTTCTCCATTTTGAAAGATCAAAAGAAAAACATAAATCCATTTGATATTATGAAACTGGCTACCCGAGTCATACTTTCAATTTTAGGTGTACCTCTTCCATCCATAAACTCTTCAACTGATCTTATAGTGGAACCTGATGTAACAATTATTGATCGAAGAAATAAATTACTCACTTCTTTATTATTTTTACCTAAGTGCCCTACTAGAACATCTCTCATTAAAGATGCAATTCAGCTGAATATTATTCAGTATTTGCCAGCTCAATTAGCCGTTTTCTTTCAAATTTTGGAAAATAATTCTGATATAGTTTATCCTTCTATTTCTGTATATGTTGATTTCATCAAATCCTGGTGTGATGGTGAATTTCAAGAATATATACCTCTTATACAAAAAGTCTTCATTGCAAAACTCTTGCCGTCACTATCAAATTTGTACATGAATATCAAAATGACCAAGCTTTTGACTTTAACTAAAATCACCCAAATGTCTGATCTAGAAATGATGCTAGTCGATTCAGCTCGTAGATATGAATTACTTCTAAGAATTGACCATAAAAATATGTGCGTTCATTTTTCAAGTGATTTCAACATTTTTAAAAATAAAAGTATGTATGGTGAACCTCTGATGGATGATTCCCAACCTGACGCTCATTTAAGGTTTCTGATGCGTGTTCGTTCCATTTTAAAATGTGTTGTAAGACAAATTAATCCAGATTTAGAAAATGATGACCACAAAATTTATAGAGAAAAAATTGCTGGTTATTATCATAGCGAAAAAGAAAGCTATCGAAAATCGTTGGTACAAAGGAAGACAATGATAGAAAAATATAAAGAAACTCTGGAAAAATCAAGACTTAAAAAAGAAGAGGAAGAAAGGAGACTCATGGCAGAAAAACAGTTGCATTATGAAGCAGCAGAAAAAGAAAGACTACGAAAAGAAACTGAAGAACGAATGCTGCAACGTCTTCGTCGGGAACAAGAGGAAATTAAACGAAAAGCATTCTTGGAAAAACTGGAAACTTTTAAAAAGACCGTTTTAGGAGTCCAAATAGTTGAAAACCTGGATTTGGACAACGTTGATAATTTAGATCCACAAGTTTTGTTCAGTAAGCAAGTTGAACAATTGAACAAAGAAAGAAAACAATTTAATCAAAGATTAAAAAGACAGGAAAGAAAATTTAACCATTTAGAAAGAGCTAAACGAATTGAAGAAATACCTCTGCTAACTGGACAGTATGAAAAACAAAAGGAAAATGAAGAAAAATTATGGAATGAATCTGTAAAAAATAAAATTGATTCCGCTTATAAAAAACGCGAACAAGAATTGAGACGGAAAAAACGAGTTTTAGAAATAAAGCCAGATTTGGAAACATTTTTAAAATCGGTAAAAAAACGGCACTTAAAAAGTTATACAGAAGAAAATGAGAAGTTTAGAAAGGTTTTGGAAGAAGAAAAACAAAACAGACTCAAAAAGAGAGCTGAAGAAATTAAACAGAAAAGGAAAAAAGATTCTGTTAAAGAACAAAACATGGAAAAAAGTAAAGAAACTGAATTGAAAAATCAAGATATTTGGCTAAACCCATGTGATTATAAACAGAATAAAACGCAACAAATTGTTAAAAATCAAAAAACAAAATCTGTTCCATCACCTAAAAAGCCTGTAACGGTGCCCATTGTAGATGAAATGATTTTTGGTGAAGTTGTGAAAAATCCTCCAGAAAATATCTCTTATTGTGAATCTAAAAGAGGTAAATATGAATCAAATGAATATTCAGAGGGAATTTATCTCTCTAGTATCTATTACAGTAAAAGAACCTATAAATCGGATGCAGTAGATGCCGATCCTTCTGAAACGCATGAAAAAAGAGCCTCGAGATACTCCGAAAAATCTACAGATTTGCCTACAAAATCCAATGTTCAAAGATCATGTATATATAATACCAGTAATCAAGAAATGAGAACAAGTATTTGTGAAAGAAACAATGAAAGAGCCTTATCTTGGCGTACTCCTTGGGCTCGGAAGGATTCATATACAAACCAGAGCAGTCGTTACTACAAAGAAAGAGAAATGCCGCGTGAGAACATTACAATTTTGCGTCGAGAAGCTAGACCAGGAGCGTCCGATTTTGCAAAGGATAAAAAAGAATCGGAAGTTCGAAATAAGGAAATTTACAGTTGTGAAAGTACGACGAGTGATATTAGATACTCGTGTACACCATGGGCAAAACTGAAACGTCAAACGCTTGGAAAATAAATAGAATGGTTTCAAATATTCTGACTAGATATTTTCTAACTTACTATTAAATTCTATTTATCGCTGGAAAAATATTTTGCTATTTTATTTTTATTTATTTATGTATTTTTTTCTTTAATTCTCAATTCTTGTAGAAGAATTATTTGGATTTGTGACTATATATGAAAAATGTGTAAAATTATTTATCCATGCATTAACTGAAGAATATGTGTTTTGTGTTTTAGCTCACTGAACTTTAATTAAACACATCTTACCTTATATAGTCTTGTAAATCCCACTTTTCATTTTATTTATTTTATTTCATTTAAATTTATTTAATGATAAATTCGGGCTTTTTCTTTTAATTACATTGTACGTGCTTTAATCTACGAGGGATTGTTTTGAAAGAACATATTAACATCCTCAAGCTCCACTAAACATAAATGAATTAAGTTTCACAGGTGTACAAAAGCATGTCTTCTCTCGAAAATAGCATGAACACCTTTTGTATTTTGTGTGCTAAGTAACAGAAAAAATACAGGTACATTATGGCGGAAATATTTGAGAATACATTTTCATTTAAGTTATGTATGTTTTTTTTTTTTTTTTTTTTTTTTTTACATTCTGCATATTAATTCTCTATGTGGTGCATATACAACAAGCCAAAATGTACAAGATTCTTTAAAAACAGTCAAATTCATTGCTTTCTGTTTGATGTAACTGGTAAGAATGCTTTTTCAATTATATTATATGCACTATACCTTGCATGTACAATATATAGATAGACAATGCTTAGTGCTACTTAATAAAAAATAAATAAAAAATTAATTAGACTTTTTTTATTAGCTTGATTCGCACTAAAAGGTATGAAAAGATTAAAATGAAGTGTTGCCTCCTAAATTTCATACTTTAGTTAATGTAAAAAAATCTAGTTGCCGTGTCGAAAAACTGTTTGCACCCCTGGAATCAGAAAAATCGCCTCTTTCATTTGGTACCAAATTTGTAACGAGCCACGTACTTTTTAAAATGACTGAAATGAATTAAAATGAAGTGTTTCCACCTAAATTTCATACTTTAGTTAATTTTTAAAAATCTAATGGTCGTGTCGAAAAACTGTTTGCACCCCGGATTCAGAAAAATTTCCCCTTTCATTTGGTACCGAATTTATAACTGTAGGACTGACATTTCTAATTTATTTTTCCCTTTTTCTGTTTTTAACCCAGATTCAGCAGAAGGTTTATGATAGAATGCAAGCTAAACAAATAATTAAAAAAAAAAGAAAAATTCACCTTGCATTGCCTATTGGTCATGTGTGTTAAAAATTCCCAATAAAAATGTAACTCTTTTGTTGCCACCTAAATTTCATACTTTAGTTAATTTAATAAAATCTAATTGTCATGTCGAAAAACTGTTTGCACCCCTGGATTCAGAAAAACCACCCTTTAATTTGGTATCAAATTTGTAACAATAGGACTGATATTTCTAATTTATTTTATTTATTGCACAAAAGTTGTTGCCTCCTACATTCCATACTACAGTTATTTTTAAAAAATCTATCGTGTCGAAAAACTTTTTGCACCTCTGTATTCAGAAAAATAACCCCTTTCATTTGGTACCGAATTTGTAACAATAGGTCTGATATTCTAATTTATTTTCCCATATTTCCGTTTGTAATCTGCATTCGGCAAAAGGTTTATGACAGAGAAAATAAGCTGAAAAAAGTCTGTAATTAATAATAAATAATTATAAGATAAAACAAGTCCTTCCGGCTGATTCGGAAGGGTAGGTTGATTTCTTTTTCCTTATCAAGTAGCCGTCCTTTTGTTTCAAAATGGTGGCTACAAATTATCGAATTAGTAGAAATATTGATGTAGGCTATCTACATATGGAGTTTTAAACAAATCGGTTCATACATACCATTTTATGTGAATTTAAAATTTTCAAGTGGCCGGCGCTTGGAATCACGATGGTGGGCCAAGTTGGCAAATATATAGAATGCATTTGTGAGATAAGACTAATGTACAAATATAGTTGGAATTAATTCAGAATCTCAAAAGTCATCGTGTTGAAAAATTAAGTGGCTGCCACTTGGATCAAAATGTCAAAGAAAGTTGCTTAGTGAAATAATTAATCTAAGATATTGTTGCAAATTTGAAAATATTTTTTTTTTTTTTTTTTTGTAGAAATTCTTTCAAAGAGGCTTAGTAAGTTGATTAAATGTTAATTTTCTGCATTTCTAGTTCACTTTAACGTTAAAATAGGCTAAATTTCTCTTAAAAACGCATTAAAAAGCTCCAATACTGCAGATAATGGATTTGGCGCTAAATTTGGCGACTTTTCCACTTGGCGCCTTTTTTGGCGAGAAAATCCATATTTCGTTAATAAACTTCATTTAGACACTTATATAGTCTATGTATACATCAAAATTCAAACAAATTCGGAATACGCTTTTTACAATTTGAATTTGAAATTTTCAAGTGGTCTCCACTTGAAAACAAAATGGTGGACCAACTTGGTTAAGAAACTCATCCAAGATATTCATAACACAAGTTAATGCACTGTCCAAATTTGGTTCGATTTGGAGTATTATTTCGGAAGTTATCGTGATTTTAAATTTTCAAGTGGTAGCCTGATTTCAAGCGGCCCCGCTTAAATTAAGATATCCGCCACTTTATTAAAAATGTCGGATACGTTCATTAATAAACTTCATTGAGACACTTATATAGTCTATGTATACATCAAAATTCAAACAAATTCGGAATACGCTTTTTACAATTTGGATTTGAAAATATCAAGTGGTCTCCACTTGAAAACAAAATGGTGGAGCAACTTGGTTAAGAAACTCATCCAGGATATCCATAACACAAGTTAAGACGCTGTCCAAACTTGGTTCGATTTGGAGTATTATTTCGGAAGTTATCGTGATTTAAAATTTTCAAGTGGTAGCCTGATTTCAAGCGGCCCCGCTTAAATTATAATATCCGCCACTTTATTAAAAATGGCGGATACGTTCATTAATAAACTTCATTGAGACACTTATATAGTCTATGTATACATCAAAATTCAAACAAATTCGGAATACGCTTTTTACAATTTGGATTTGAAAATATCAAGTGGTCTCCACTTGAAAACAAAATGGTGGAGCAACTTGGTTAAGAAACTCATCCAAGATATCCATAACACAAGTTAAGACGCTGTCCAAACTTGGTTCGATTTGGAGTATTATTTCGGAAGTTATCGGGATTTTAAATTTTCAAGTGGTAGCCTGATTTCAAGTGGCCCCACTTAGGATATCCGCCACTTTATTAAAAAGGCAGATAAATTTCATTAATAAAGTTCATTGAGATCCTTATGTAGTCTAGATTTACATAAAAATTCAAGCAAATCTTGCTTTAAATACGCTTTTTACAATGTGGGTTAGAAATTTTCAAGTGGCTGCCACTTGAAAACAATAAGTCGGAGCAACTTGGTTAACTAACTCATCCAAGAAACTCATCCAAGATATTCATAACACAAGTTAAGACACTGTTCAAATTTGGTTCGATTTGGTGTATTATTTCGGAAGTTATCGGGATTTTAAATTTTCAAGTAGTAGTCTGATTTCAAGAGGCCTTGCTTAACTTAAGATATCTGCCACTTTATTGAAAAAGGCAGATAAATTTCATTAATAAAGTTCATTTAGACCCTTATGTAGTCTAGATTTATATAAAAATTCAAGCAAATCTTGCTTTAAATACGCTTTTTACAATATGGGTTAGAAATATTCAAGTGGCTGCCACTTTAGAACAAAGAGTCGGAGCAATTTGGTTAACGAACTCATCCAAGATATTTATAACATCAGTTCACTGTCCAAATTTGGTTGGATTTGGATTATTATTTCGGGAGTTATCGTGATGACAAAATTTTCATTATATATAGATAGATAGATAGATAGATAGATAAACGAAGTGATTGCAATAGGTCGATTTCTAAAGAAGTCAACCTAAAAGTAATTGTTAGCTGTAGTTAGTAATGATAATCAAGTAGCCGTCATTTTGTTTCAAAATGGCGGCTACAAATCATTATCGAATTAGTAGAAATATTGATGTAGGCTAGCTACATGTGGAGTTTTAAGCAAATCGGTTCATAAATACCTTTTTATGTGAATTTAAAATTTTCAAGTGGCCGGCGCTTGGAATCAAGATGGTGGGCCAATTTGGCAAATATATCGAATGCATTTGTGAGATAAGACTACTGTACAAATATAGTTGGAATTAATTCAGAATCTCAAAAGTCATCGTGTTGAAAAATTAAGTGGCTGGCACTTGGATCAAAATGGCAGAGAAAGTTGCTCAGTGAAATAATTAATATAAGATACTCTTGCAAATTTAAAAATATCTTTTTTTTTCTTTTTTTGGTAGAAATTCTTTCAAAGAAGCTTAGTAAGTTGATTAAATGTTAATTTTCTGCATTTCTAGTTCACTTTAACGTTAAAATAGGCTAATTTTCTCTTAAAAACGCATTAAAAAGCTCCAATACGGCAGATAATGGATTTGGCGCTAAATTTGGCGACTTTTCCACTTGGCGCCTTTTTTGGCGAGAAAATCCATATTTCGTTAATAAACTTCATTTAGACACTTATACAGTCTATGTATACATCAAAATTCAAACAAATTCGGAATACGCTTTTTACAATTTGAATTTGAAATTTTCAAGTGGTCTCCACTTGAAAACAAAATGGTGAACCAACTTTGTAAGATACTCATCCAAGATATTTATAACACAAGTTATGGCGCTGTCCAAATTTGGTTCGATTTGGAGTATTATTTCAGAAGTTATAGTGATATTAAATTTTCAAGTGGTAGCCTGATTTCAAGTGGCCCCGCTTAACTTAAGATATCCGCCACTTTATTAAAAATGGCAGATAAATTTCATTAATAAAGTTCATTGAGACCCTTTTGTAGTCTAGATTTACATAAAAATTCAAGCAAATCTTGCTTTAAATACGCTTTTTACAATGTGGGTTAGAAATATTCAAGTGGCTGCCACTTGAAAACAATAAGTCTGAGCAACTTGGTTAACTAACTCATCCAAGATATTCGTAACACAAGTTAAGACACTGTCCAAATTTGGTTCGATTTGGTGTATTATTTCGGAAGTTATCGGGATTTTAAATTTTCAAGTGGTAACCTGATTTCAAGTGACCCTGCTTAACATAAAATATCCTCCACTTTATTAAAAATGGCGGATACGTTCATTAATAAACTTCATTGAAACACTTATATAGTCTATGTATACATCAAAATTCAAACAAATTTGGAAAACGCTTTTTATAATTTTAATTTGAAAATTTCAAGTGGTCTCCACATGAAAACAAAATGGTGGAGCAACTTGGTTAAGAAACTTATCCAAGATATTCATAACACAAGTTAAGACGCTGTCCAAATTTGGTTCAATTCGGAGTATTATTTCAGAAGTTATAGTGATTTTAAATATTCAAGTGGTAGCCTGATTTCAAGTGGCCCCGCTTAACTTAAGATATCCGCCATTTTATTAAAAATGGAAGATAAATTTCATTAATAAAGTTCATTGAAACCCTTATGTAGGCTAGATTTACATGAAAATTCAAGCAAATCTTGCTTTAAATACGCTTTTTACAATGTGGGTTAGAAATTTTCAAGTGGCTGCCACTTGAAAACAATAAGTCGGAGCAACCTGGTTAACTAACTCATCCAAGAAACTCATCCAAGATATTCGTAACACAAGTTAAGACACTGTCCAAATTTGGTACGATTTGGTGTATTATTTCGGAAGTTATCGGGATTTTAAATTTTCAAGTGGTAGCCTGATTTCAAGTGACGCTGCTTAACTTAAAATAGCCTCCACTTTATTAAAAATGGCGGATACGTTCATTAATAAACTTCATTGAGACACTTATATAGTCTATGTATACATCAAAATTCAAACAAATTTGGAAAACGCTTTTTATAATTTTAATTTGAAAATTTCAAGTAGTCTCCACTTGAAAACAAAATGGTGGAGCAACTTGGTTAAGAAACTTATCCAAGATATTCATAACACAAGTTAAGACGCTGTCCAAATTTGGTTCAATTCGGAGTATTATTTCAGAAGTTATAGTGATTTTAAATTTTCAAGTGGTAGCCTGATTTCAAGTGGCCCCGCTTAACTTAAGATATCCGCCATTTTATTAAAAATGGAAGATAAATTTCATTAATAAAGTTCATTGAGACCCTTATGTAGTCTAGATTTACATGAAAATTCAAGCAAATCTTGCTTTAAGTACGCTTTTTACAATGTGGGTTAGAAATTTTCAAGTGGCTGCCACTTGAAAACAATAAGTCGGAGCAACCTGGTTAACTAACTCATCCAAGATATTCCTAACACAAGTTAAGACACTGTCCAAATTTGGTTCGATTTGGTGTATTATTTCGGAAGTTATCGGGATTTTAAATTTTCAAGTGGTAGCCTGATTTCAAGTGGCCCCACTTAACTTAAGATATCCGCCACTTTATTAAAAATGGCAGATAAATTTCATTAATAAAGTTTATTTAGACCCTTATGTAGTCTAGATTTATATAAAAATTCAAGCAAATCTTGCTTTAAATATGCTTTTTACAATGTGGGTTAGAAATATTCAAGTGGCTGCCACTTGAGAACAAAAAGTCGGAGCAACTTGGTTAACGAACTCATCCAAGATATTTATAAGATCAGTTCACTGTCCAAATTTGGTTCGATTTGGAGTATTATTTCCGGAGTTGTGATGAAAAAATTTTCTATATAGATCGATAGATAGATAAACGAAGTGATTGCAATAGGTCGATTTCTAAAGAAATCAACCTAAAAATTTCTGATATAGCATGTTTTTAAATTTTCTGATGAATCATTAATAAAATAAGCTAGGATAAAAAATAATATTTAAGTAATATTTAAGCATGTGGACTCAGTTTAGTGAATTAATAATAATAATGAAAAAAAAAATTTCGTTTTAAAAATAAAATGTTACTCCTTTTAGTACAACGTATATTAGCATCATACATTAGCACTTACCAATGCGTTTAAAATTTTTAAAGTGATAATGACGTCAATTTTTTTTAGATGCATCATTTAACTTTTTATAATTTTTTAACGTTCACGTTTAATTAAATGTATTTATTTTTATGATGAAAGATAATGAACTCGTAATATTTTTTGACAGCAATTAAATTAATTAATTATAAATTAATTTATAAATTTATTAATTTATAAATTAACTAATATTTTAATTAATTAAAAGAAAACTATTCGAAAATTCGAAAATCTGACTTTGAAGTGTTGTGTTGTCACCGGTTTCTGAGCTACTATGAAAGTTTCAAATGAGCTAGTAAGGAAATTAGTTAAAAATAAATTGCAACATTTGTACCGGACAAACAAACAAGAATAGGAGTTAATAAAAACATGGTAAAGTAATTATAAGATAAAAAAAACTTTTTAAAAACCATGTTTTTAAATTTTCTGTTGAATCATAGCTATAGAACTAACTACATTAGCACTTTATCAACGCGTTTTGTAACGAAATTGTAAATAATTTTATTTATTTTTGTATAAATTCTTTCATAGAGGCTTAGTAGGTTAATAAAATGTCAATTTTCTGCATTTTTTAGTTCTTTTTCGCGTTGAAAGAGCTTAATTTTCCCTTTAAAACGCATTAAAAAGCTTCAATAGTTAGGTAATGGATTTGGCGCCAAATTTGGCGACTTTTTGCCCTTGACGACTTTTTTGGCGACTTATGGCGAAAAAATCCTTATTATGGATGTACCAAAGATGGACGCTCTAATGTGATTGGTTAAGGAGTTACGGGAAAATTCCCGAACATTCTGGGTTCGGCAGAAATGTATAAAAAGAGCTCCATCGCACCAAACCCAGATCAGTTCTCAGTCAGTTTCGTCAATGTGCATTGAAGAGTTCTGAGCCTCTTTGAATGAGATTTGATTTGCTTTATGTGTTATTGCTATACAGTTTGTACTGTGGATTTGCTGTTGACAGCTGTTTCCTTCAACTGTGTTTATTGGTGGAATTAAAGCTGATACTCAGTTTATAGACCCTTATTCTTCTGGAATTTTCTGTAAATAAAGCTCCTGAATTTTTGCAAGTTTCGCCTCCCATTCTCAGACAACTTACGAACCCCCAAGGACGCAACAGTATGAAATCTTTAAATTGATAATGACGTCAATTTTTGTGGGATGTATAATTTAACTTCTTACAATTTTTTAACGCTCACGTTTAATTAAATGTATTTTTATGCCGAAAGAAAATGAACTCGTAATTTTTTTTTTTCAACAATTAAATTATAGCTAATATTTTAATGGCTATTTATAAGGTATTAGGAGGTTATTATTTTCATATTTTAATTAATTATAAGAAAACTATTCGAAAATCGGACTTCGAAGTATTGTGTTGTCATCGGGTTGTGAGCTATTGTGAAAGTTTCAAATGCCTAGCTAATACGGAAGTTAGTTAAAATTCGATTGCAAGATTTGTACTGGACAAACAAACACACACACAAACAAGCAAGAATAGAGTTAATAAAAACATGGTAAAATAGACAGATTTATATTTATTTAAATTCTTTTTTTTTTTTTTCATCTGTTTTTGTAAAGAGACAAAAGGTACTTTTAACAGAATAATAATGCTTTTTTCTTTTTTTTCTGAACTGGGCTGTAAAAAAGTAGTTTTGGAATTTCTTAAATTTTAGACGGATTTCAACAGAAATCACTAATCGCCCTTCATAGATTAGCCATTTTGAGTGTAAAATATATCAAAGATATTTATTAATATTATACGTAATAGGGTGATTCCACGGAAAACAGACAAGTATGTCCGGCACGTGACAGCTACAATTTCATTAAAAAGCTATCCGCGTTTGTAATGATCGATAGATGGAGCTTTCTCAACTGCAGTTGTTAGTAAATATAATAGCCACGTGTATTAATTTATTGTTCTTTCTTGTTGTTCTATCGTTGTTTGAGCGTGAAAGCTATCAGTGGCATGATATATTCACCTTAGCCCACCAGAGGGCGAGCATTTCATTACAATCGCGGATAATTAAAAAATACAATGGGAAAATATTTGTGCCTAAAAAATCATATAAGTTAATATGACTTTTTAATCAAAAAATTTTTTCCATTGTATTTTTTAATTATAATTTTTTTTAATGATTTTATAACTGTCACGTGCCAGACATAATTCTCATGTTTTCCGTGGCATCACCCAATACATCATTCGAAAGATATTTTAAAGAGGATACCAAACAACGAGATATATAAATTAGAGTGCTGATTCCAACGAGATATATAAATTAGAGTGCTGATTCAGTGGATGAAGGATTAGCTTTCCATGGTTCAAGATGAATCACGTGACATGCTCCAATAGGTTGCTGTGTTCGGCCCTATATCGCTATTTTGGCATTTAAATTATCAGTTCGACAAATTATCATTATTTTTCGTAACATGACAGTCCTATGACCGAAACAAATTGTTTTTAAAATAATTTTACACATATTTCACATTTTAATAAATAATAAAATACCTTTTTTTCATCGTTTCCCAACAAAGTTTAAAAGTGTTTATAAAAGAAAATTTAAACTTTTAAAGAGCTAAATTTAACAACAAATAATAATTTTTTAATTATTTTTAAGCATTTTGTCGGTTAAAGTTCAACTACACGAAATAAAAACGAAGTAAAATCAAAATCAAAATGATTTAGAACAAAAGAATATTAAACTACGTAAGTAAACAAAACATTGGCGGTTTGACTTATGCGAAGAACAATCTCCAAACCGTTGCCATAGAAATTTACTGAAAATAAGCTGTTACCAAGGGAACCACCAAATACGCAGGTGAAAGAAGAGCATGTCACATGACTCATCTTGGACCTTCTCAAGGGTTCCTATTTATCACTCTACTTTATATATCTGGTTGTGTCCTCCCCAACGAGATATATAAAGTAGAGTGATAAATGGTAACCCTTCAGAAGGTCTAAGATGAGTCGTGTGACATGCTCTCCTTGCACCTGCGTATTCGATGGTTCCCTAGGTAACAGCTTATTTTCAGTAAATTTCTATGGCAACGGTTTGGAGATTGTTCTTCGCATAAATCATAAACGCCAATGTTTCTGTTTACTAACGTAGTTTAATATTCTTTTGTTCTAAATAATTTTGATTTTCATTTTACTTCTCTTTTATTTTGTGTAGTTGAACTTTAACTGACAAAATGCTTAAAAATAGTTGAAAAATTATTATTTGTTGTTAAATTCAGCTCTTTAAAAGTTTAAATTTTCTTTTATAAACACTTTTAAACTTTGTTGGGAAACGATGAAAAAAAAGATATTTTATTATTTATTAAAATGTGAAATATGTGTAAAATTATTTTAAAAACAATTTATTTCGGTCATAGGACTGTCAAGTTACCTAATAATAATGATAATTTGTCGAACTGATATTTTAAATGCCAAAATAGCGATAAAGGGCCAAACACAGCAACCTATTCGAGCATGTCACGTGATTCATCTTGAACCACGGAGTGTTAATCCTTCATCCATTGAATCAGCACTCTAATTTATATATCTCGTTGGTCCTCCCAATGTCGGCCATTGCGGGCGGCAAATGTAAATAAACGATGTCACACTTTATGGTTACCAGAAAAATCTTGGCCCAGCGACTTGGCGTATTCGGTTAATATACAAGTTTACGTTTACATTGTTTTGATTCGTTCGCTTTGATTAGAAGTATAATTATTTACTTTTCTTGCAATATTTTGGTATCATTTTAGAACAACTTAAAAAATATAATTAGTTTTGCATATGTTAAATAATAATCATATTTTCATCATTAAAATGTGTTGAATATTAATCAATTACATTCACATCTAAAATAAAATACTAATGTGATTTTAGATTGTTGTTCTTTCATGATTGAATTGAGTGCTTTTAAATATTTGTGTTTAAATATGTAACTTTATTTAGTCCTTTAACAAGTTTGTCTCCAAAGATGTTAAAGTTATTATTATTATCATCTTAACGCTATTTTTTTTTTAACTTCTTTTTAATGATGAAAATGAAAGTACTTAATATTTAAAATTGTTGAGCGAAGAAAAAAAAATATAATCTACACATTGCAGTAGGCTACACAATAAATTGTAAAATGTTACTTTGACTCATTGTTTTTAGCATTTTATTTAGAATTCTCAGTTCGATTTTAAAAGACAAAAGCACATTTGTGGCGATAAATATTTCCCTGGTGTCTTTACCTTATAACACTTTTACAGATAAATGAACTACATTTAATGCTTTTTAAAATTACCTAAACACTAAGTATGTGTTATTTTTAAAAATATTCCATTTGAAAACGGAACCTCATCTAAAACTGATTCATTCTTATTAAATCTACTAAAAGTTTTCATGTATCTCAAATATTCTAATATGTTTTTCAATGGTGTTAATTCATAATTTTGCATTTAAAAACCATCATACTAAACAATCTTTCTATCAAAGCAAGCTTTTTATCATTTGTTTACGTTTTCCTAAAATTAAACTTTGTTGTAAAAGTTCAACTTTATTCCATAATTTTTTCTACGGCGTATACATCAAATTTGTACGCTTGAACAGACTCTTCTTCTTCCGTCTCAGACAACAAGCAACAAGAAACCGAGGTCCGAGAAAAACAACAAACAAAATTGGCGATTAAATCTTGGCGATTTAAGAAAAAGCTAACTTGCCAAATGTGGTACATGTTTTGGCTGAATCGCAATCCTTTCCAACGATTGTTTTTATTTGCCGCCCGACCGCTAATAGCAATTGGCGCTGCAGTAAGCGGACATTATTTTGTATTATTCTGTTCCGCTTAATATTGTACTCGCTTTGGAGGATACCATCATAGAGGTTTTAAAATAAGCTAACGATAGAGTCCGTAATGATATTATTATGAAAGTTGTCGACATTTTTGTGTTCAGAAAGTAATTTGTAAAGACATAAGCAGGTTCTAGTCGACGAATGCATTTTATTTAATGAATATTCAGCCCGTAAATTGAGCCCTTAATCTGTATTTTTATGAAAGTTCCCAACATTTTTACGTGGAGAAAGTAATTCTTAAAGACATAAACAGGTTCTAGTCGAAGAATGCATTTTAAGGAATATTCAGCACGTAATGATAATATTATGAAAGTTGCCGACATTTTTGAGTGTACAAAGTAATTCTTAATATGTAAGCAGGTTCTAGTCGACGAATGCACTTTATTTTGTTTTAGTCTTGTTTGTCATTTAAAGAATTTTTGAAGAATTTAGTTCACCGCTATAAATCAATGAATCTTTCCGGAAAATTCCAGAATTCTGTTGTTATTGAAGTTAGAGCTTCCAAATTTTGGCAGCCCTAAACTACAAATTTTTGCCAAATTTGGTTGTAAAGTCTCCAAATTTGACGCAAAATCGCCAAAATTGATGCTAAGACCAAAATCAGTATTGGCTACAAACTTGGCAACTTGGCGAGATTAGCGATCAAATTTAGCCTCAAATATTGTTTCAGAATAGCCAGAGTTAGTAAATCCTTTCACAATTTTAACTGAATTAATTTTTTTGGTAAAATGTATCATTTTTCACCTCTAATTTTGGGCAAAGAAAACAAAAGTAGGCCATGTATTCGAATGTTTTTCATTAAACTCTAAGCTATGAATTTACCAATGAGAGATTCTGTAATAAGACATTCCTGACAAAACTAGTATATTTGTTTGGCGGTATATATAATCCTATTATCATAACTTTTGTAGTTAGCGTATCAGTTTTTAATTTTTTTTTTTTTTTTTTTTTTTTTTTTTATGTTTGGAATCTGCTTTTTTATTTACGAATCCGTTACCTTACACAAAAAATCTGGTGTGAAACAACCACACGACTTCCATTTCCCGCTATTACATGTATTATATGCATTTTTGAGAGATAATGTGATCAGAAAACATAAAAGTGACCAAAAAAGAAAATCGTTAGAGCCGTTTTTGAGATACCAACTTTCACAAAAAATCAATTATTGACCGGAAAACAATAATTACATACAAAAGCATATTTAAAAGTGAGTTAAAATGGCGAGTTTGAAGAAAATCCGTACAACCGTTTTTAAAGGAACGCCTTTGCGAGTCCTGAAATTGAGCTATTTATACAGGACGCCTATCAATTTTCATGAACTAACCAACTATATCATTCGAAAGGATATCTGATAGAGTGTTTATATAGCAAATTTGAAGAAAATCGTTAGAGCCGTTTTTGAGATACGGACTTACGGTCCCACTTCCGGTTTCCGATGTCCCATTTCCGGTTAAACTCAATTATTGACAGGAAAACAATAATTACATACAAAAGCATATTTAAAATTGAGTTAAAATGGCGAGTTTTAAAAAAATCCGTACAACCGTTTTTAAAGGAACGCCCTTGGGAGGCCTCAAATTGAGCTATTTATACAGGACGCCAATCAATTTTCTTGAACTAACCAACTGTATCATTCGAAAGGACATCTAATAGAGTGTTTATATAGCAAGTTTGAAGAAAATCGTTAGAGCCGTTTTTGAGATACGGACTTACGGTCCAACTTCCGGTTTCCGATGTCCCACTTCCGGTTTTTCAATTTTCACCAAAATTTGGAAATTTCATCTGTACGCCAGACGTATTTGAATTCTAAAGTTTCGTAGCTCTATCTTTATTAGTTTCTGAGCTATAATAGCCAGAAGATTCTCCACATACATACACACACACATGCACACATACATACACACTGACCAATTGCCAAAAACCACTTTTTTGGACTCAGGGGACCTTAAAACGTGTAAATCAGGTGAAAACCCGATATCGAATTTTCAGACCGAATACAATACTTCCATTACCTACGGTAGTAGGGTAATGGAAGTAAAAAGTCAGTGTTTTCATAACAATATGTATATTCCAATGGGTGTATAAAGAAGTCATGTGGTGTCCATATCAGTTTTTTTTTTTTTTTTTTTTTTTTGTCATATGAGTTGAATTTTACGAATTTTCAGATTCAATATTTTTTAAAACTGTGTTTTGTTATGATTTTGTACTTCAAAACGTTTTTTTAGGCATGTATTCAGCTTTTTTTTTTTTTTTTTTTTTTTTTTTTGGTGTGTGTGTGGGGGGGGGGGGTTGGTTGGTTGTAGGATTTAAGGCCGATTGACTCCTGATGTGTCCTAGGCCTAGAGGGGGAATGCCCTCCGTGGGGGTCTTTCTAAGGGGTCCTAGCCCGTATTTACGCAAGTTTCGGAGGAAACCACGGAAAACTCCGAACGGCTAGGTCGATGAGCGCGACCTGGGATCGAACCCGGCACCTCCCATCTACCAGCTTTGAGCGCAGAACCGCTCGGCCGCTGGTGGGCGTGTGTGTGGGGGGACTAGCCACGAATGAGCGATGGTCTTGCCGCAGTTTCATATTTCAACAATGCCAACAGGATGTCGTGTTGTTTTCCTCGTGTCCGATTTGGCAAGAAAAATACCACCATATTTGGCGCGCTTATCGTCCATTTGGTAACCGTTGCTTATTTTTAAATATACTTTTTTTTTTCTTTTTTGGACATCTTGAAAAACTGAGTGTTGCAATTCCCGAAAAGAAAATAGAGTCGTTTGAAGTTGACGATTTTCGGAGTCTAGTCAAGACTGAGTGACGGCCTTGACGCAATTTCAAATTTCAACGATGACAACAAAACGTCATGTTGTTTCCCTCGTATGCTATTTGGCGAGTAAAAGACCGCCACATATGGTTCGATTATCGCCTATTTGACGACCGTCGCTCTTTCTTCTCTGACCTTCACTCATTCTTGACTAGACCGGATTTTTTTAAAATGAGCTGCGCAAGTGATACTTGATTTCCTCCAGACAAATTATAGAGAAAGTGGATATTTGTAAAAAGAATATCTAGTAATAATCTTTTCTCATGTAATCATTGATGGAACAACCAAATGATTGGAGTAGATTAGGTGTCTGTCCTCTTCGATAGGAAAAAAATGATTGCCAAACTATCCGGTGAAAATATTTAATTCCTTGCATCATGGTTGTTTTAATAAGGTGTATTAAATGAGCAATCAAGAATATAAAAGAATATTTCGTACAATATATACTACGAAAATATACATCTGGTGTGTATATTTTCGTATTACATTTTTGATCGCCAAGTCTAAAAATCGCCAAGGATGATAGATATCAAAGCTGTACCTTTCTTTTAATTTTAAACGATACGACTGGGACATTGGTCCACATTTTTTGTCGTGTTTTCTTGTCGCCGTTTGAAGCGGTAACGGCGTCGTTCTGGATTCTTTGGCGACATGTTATAGTAATGGAATGGAATCCATGGCAACTATTTCCGAAAACGGCATTTTGTCGTGGTCGCGAAAGAAAATCGCCAGAAAGGAGCTGTGGACCAATGTCCCAGTTTTTCCTTTTAAAAATAAGAAAAAAGATCTGAACATCAGGATTTAATGTTTGGTGCAATAATCCTTCTACTGAATGTTCACAATTTTTATTTTGATCTGTCATTTTGCCTATTTTAACTATGTTTTTACATCCAATTTTTTTTTTATATTACCTAAATCTTCTTTTATTTGTTTTCCTTCTTTACTACTATAGATAACACGATATTTTGAGCAAATAGTTTGGAGGTAATTCTCTACTTCTTTATTTGAAATGTTAGACATTTTGACTCGCTGAATAAGTTGAAGATCGACTGCTCCTATTTCATTTCTCATTATTTTTATGCAGAAATTTACTCCATACTTATAAGCTAATTGAAATAAAATCACTTTCAACTCTTTTATTTGAGTTTGATAATAAGGTGTAACCCAAATCAGACTAGATATAGGCTTAATAATATGAGCATCTGGTTGTCTGTTTTGTTGGAACGGTTCATATTTCGCCAATATTTCTTTGCAATACATCTCTACCAACTCCATTGCCTCTATAAATGCGTCCTCCTTCATGATCTTGGGTGTTCTCATTATAGCCAGAACATATTTTCCATTTTTTATAAAGTTTACTACCTCTAATTTAAGTTTTTCATTTTGTTTAATCTTTTTTAACTGTAACACATTAAGACGATTAATAGCTGATTCTAATGATGTTTTCAGTTTTGAATAATTGGGACTAGTTCTGTTCATGATTGACACTTGAAATTATTAATCTATTTTTAATTATTTTAAACGATGAAATTGCTTACATCAATGTAGTGATGAGAATAAGAAAATTATTAAATAAAAAATATATAGTTTGACCATAAAATAATTTTTACAGTTTCTAAGAATCTACAGCAAAATCTAATGAACCGAATGGAACCATAGATATTGTAATTTATATAGATCTATCATCTCATTGTTATCATGCAAAAATTTTTGATGCCGAAAAATTTTTTTTGGCATCAGCCATATAGTGGTATTGATGATTGAAACCATTGAAACTCGGCAATAGAGCATTTCTTCGTGACGTCTGGTGGTTGGCAAAAAAGCGCGCTCGACTTTCCCGCGCCCCGCCCACCATTGATACTATATTGGTGATCCGCCATCGCTAAGGAGTGGATCGAGACAGCACATTTGCTCCTTTGAAATAGACATCTAAATTTTTAATTGTTCTCTCTAATTTTTTCAACCATAAAATAAAATATGCTTTCACGTGAAAAAAAAATATATATATATCTGTATATATATATAAATTACGTGTCACGATGTTTGTCCGGGGTAAACTCCTAAACTAAGGAACCGATTTTAATGAAATTTTGCACACTGTGTGCAGTTTGGTCCAACTTGAGAGATAGGATAGTTTTTATCTCAATTTATTGTCACAATATTGTTTTATTGCAATTATTTGTTAATTATGGACCTTTATTAAAGTTGCTCCAAAATATCTGTGTGTTCCATAAGTTTAATTGTTGCCAAAAAGAAAAAATACGAGTTCATTTTCTTTCGACATAAAAGTAAATACATTTAATCAAACGTGAACGTTAAAAAATTATAAAAAGTTAAATTATACATCTCACGAAAATTGACGTCATAATCAATTTAATAAAGATTTTATTCGCATTGATAAAGTATGTAGTTATACACAAGCGAAGTGTGACGTCACTGACAGTCTGTGAAATCAAGAAAAAGATTTCTTATGTTAATGGCCCATTGTATTTTTTGTAAAAAATTATTAAAAACGAGGAAAATTATTTCCGAATTTTAATCCCCATATTTTTGTATAGATATGTATTATTTATCATGTGCATACGTTAGATTGAGTTATTTTGCTGTTAAATTGACAAAATTTTAATTTTAAATTTCAAAGCTCTGTCGTCCTTGGAGTTTTTCGTATTTGGCGATCAAAAACGTAACACGAAAATATACAAGCTAGATGTATATTTTCGTAATATGTATTGTGTGAAATATTGTTTCATATTATTCATTACTCTCTTAATATAAGTTGTTAAAATAACCATGATTTTTGAAAGGAATTAAATGTGTGCGCCAGATAATTTGGCGATATTATTTTCTTTCCGCCAAGGATGATAGATATGAAATTTATTCCGCTGCAACATGTTAATATCTTATATCAGATACATTATGTATATGCTACAATTTATTTCACGTGACACGTGTGTTAAAAATTTATTTACAACATAACCTTGCTTTTTCAATTTTTGTTGCATTATTCTAATCTGTATCACTTCGTTTTCTTTAAGAAATTTGTGATCCATACATAACGTTCTAAAAAAAAGTAACCATTTCAATATTTTAAAACTTATTTAAAAGTCTGTTTTATTTAACATTAAATTTTAAAACTTAATTTAAAACTTATTTAAAAGTCTGGAAGAGTTTAAGTCTGTTTATTTGTTTTGTAACGCTAATCTATATGATCGATGTTCGAAACTTTAATTAATTATTTCTCTTATTTTTCTTTACTTTTTCTTTAATAACTTACCAATTTAACGTTCCTGATTAAATTTGTGATTGATATATGTATTTTGCATTAAATTTTGACTCATATTTATTGCTGAAAATGCGATCTTAAAATCTTGCAATTTTCTTATCTTAATCCTCAATGCTTTCCTTCTTGATTAACTTGAATTTACTATTAAAATTTTAACATACTCAGAATCTTCTCACCACTTCGTTAAAATATATTAATCTTTTCAGTAATATATTAATCAGTATATCCACACAACGATATTTGGCAATTTTTTGTTGGCGATTATGGCTAAATCATAAATCTATAAATGATAAATGATAATCTAAATCATAAATCAAAAACATAAAATAATAAATCCAAAATAAACAACATATAGGCTGCCATATTATATCACAAACAGTCCAGAGCGACATCGTCATCATTCAAAACGGCGCCAAAGAAAAATCGCCAAATTCAGCTGTGGGGATATACTGATACTGAAGTTATAATTATCCGAATATAATTACTGAAGTTATATTATAAGTTATAGTTGTGGGTAACAACTATAGTATTTCCCCACAACTGGATTTGGCGATTATGGCTAAATCATAAATCTAAAAATCATGAATGATAAAATCATAAGTTAAATCATAAATCTAAAATAAAAGCATGCAGGTTACCGTATTTTATTGCAAAGAATCCAGAACGACTTCGTTATCGTTCAAAAAGGCGCAAAAAAAAAAAAAAAAAAAAAAAAAAAAAAATCGCCAAATCCAGTTGTGGAGAAATACTATATACCTTATCAAATTATCAACGTATTACTTAGCCGCAGCAACGCGTGGCCGGGTCTGCTAGTATATATATATATTAAATTTGTTCATGCATGTACTTACGGATAATACGTAAGGACGTAATTTCGTGCACTTTTGCGATTCAAACACATCAAGGTAAGAAGAGTCACATGCGTTTTCAGATTTATGCACAGCAAGACAGGGGTGTCCAGTGATTTTTTTTTTTTTTTTTTTTTTTTTGTTTTCATGTGAGCGAAGCGAACATACGTGCGTGATAGTGATGGCTTCGAAAACGAGTTACATGCGTTCTCAGATTCATACACAGCGAGGTTGGGGTGTCCAGTGATGTTTTTTTTTTTTTGTTTTTGTTTTCATGTGAGTGAAGCGAACATACGTGCGTGATAGTGATGGCTTTGAAAACGAGTTATATGCGTTCTCAGATTCATGCACAGCGAGGTTGGGGTGTCCAGTGATGTTTTTTTCTGTTTTCATGTGAGCGAAGCGAACATACGCGCGTGATAGTGATGGCTTCGAAAACGAGTTACATGCGTTCTCAGATTCATGCACAGCGAGGTTGGGGTGTCCAGTGATGTTTCTTTTTTTTTTTTTTTTCATGTGAGCGAAGCGAACATACGTGCGTGATAGTGATGGCTTCGAAAACGAGTTACATGTGTTCTCAGATTCATGCACAGCGAGACAGGGGTGTCCAGTGATGTTTTTTTTTTTTTTTTTTTTGGTTTTCATGTGAGCGAAGCGAACATACGTGCGTGATAGTGATGGCTTCGAAAACGAGTTAGATGCGCTCTCAGATTCATGCACAGCGAGGTAGGGGTGTCCAGCGATATATATATATATTTCTTTTCTTTTTTTTATGTGCGCGAAGCGTATATACGTGCATGATACAACAGAAGTTTACGTGTTTTCCCATTACATCTTTCGTTTTCTATTTCCTTACTATTAGTGGAAGGGTCTAAATTCATAACGGGGGTTTCAGGTAGCAGGAGGCTTTCTTACAAAAGAAAATATCTAATCAGCATTTTAAAGCATGTGGATGTCAAAAGAAAATATTAATATTTTATTTTTTATTTCATTTATTTTACCTTTTTCAAGTGAAAGCATATTTTATTTTATGGTTGAAAAAATTAAAATAAAGGCAACAATTAAAAATTTAGATGTCTATTTCATAGGAGCAAATGTGCTGTCTCGATCCACTCCTCCATCGCTATGCTTTTCCCAAGCCTTTTTGCCAACCACTCATAAAAGTTGAGATGTTTGTTTACAAACAAGGAACTGCCCTATAGAGCATTTCCTCGTGACGTCTGGTGGTTGGCAAAAAAGCGCGCTCGACTTTCCCGCGCCCCGCCCACCATTGATGATCCGCCATCGCAATGCTTTTCCCAAGCCTTTTTGCCAACCACTCATAAAAGTTGAGATGTTTGTTTACAAACAAGGAACTGCCCTATTGTAATAGAATAGAATAGAGTTCTAACAACCACGTGACTTCCTTCTTAGCAACCGTACTTTGCTGAAGGACAAAGCTAATTTTTCCATGCTTTTGGAAGCGTAGTAGTCGAATTTTTTATGCTGTTGCAAATACATTTAAAACACTGTGTTACAATAAATTTGTAACACTATTCCGCATTGATAAAATGGGTCAGTGAGGTCAACTGTCCCTCAGCAAACATGCTCGTGACGTCATCTGTTAGAACTCTATAGTCGAAATATTGCGTCTTTTAATTCTTCTAATAAATTTATGAAAAGAAATGGATAAGTTATCATAAAAGAAAATTATATTTGGCTAAATTATGAAAAATATAATTTTTATAATCAGTTGCTTTGTTATAATACGCAAGTGAAGTGGCCGTTCATACGTCACTGGCCGTTCGTGGATGCAAGAAAAATATTTGTTAAACGCCCATTGGATTTTTTGTAAAAAATTATTAAAAATCGAGGAAAATTATTTCCCGATTTTAATTCCCATATTTAGGTATAGATATGTATTAGTTATCAAGTGCATGCGTTGGATTAAGTTGTTTTTGTTGTAAAATTGATAAAATTTGAATTTTAAATTTCAAAACTCTAGAAAAAAAAATGGAAAACTTCCATATTCGATTGAAAACATAAACATTTCATTTCAAAGGATGATATTTACACAATATATATCCAACTAATATGCTAATTAAAAGGAAAATGATAAATATTCTATCATAATTTGAAGTTAAATTTGTTTTCAAATGTCTAAATAAAGTATACTGATAAAGATACTAATATGTTGCAGCGGAATAGATTTGATATCGAAAATCCCTGGCAGAAAAAAAAATTATCGCCAAATTATCTGTCGAACATAATTTAATTCCTTTCAAAAATCATAGTTATTTTAACAACTTATATTAAAAGAGTAATGAATAATATGAAACAATATTTCGTACAATACATGTTACGAAAATATACATCTGGCATGAATATTTTCGTATTACGTTTTTGATCGCCAAATACAAAAACACCAAAGACAACAGAGTTTTGAAATTTAAAATTAAAATTTTGTCAATTTGACAGCAAAATAACACATACACATGATAACTAATAGATATCTATACCTAAATATATGGATTAAAATCGGGAAATAATTTTCCTCGATTTTCAATAATTTTTTACAAAAAATCCAATGGGCGATTGACATAGGAAATAATTTTCTTGTATCCACGGACGGTCAGTGACGTCACACTTTGCTTGCGTATTATGAAATAAAAACTGGTTTAATTTTTAATGGAATACGCTTTTTAAAGTTTGATATTTTTTAAGATTTTATATTAGTAAGTAATATAGAATTTTCAAAATTCTTTTAACTATAGTTAGCAGTGGCGTAGGTAAAGAACGTTAGTTTTAGTATATAAAAAGAGTTTAACTTTAAATATTAACTAAATTAATAAATATATAAAAGAAAAAAGAAAAAAGAAAGAAAGAAATAGAAAACTGAATTTGAAATTGTATCTGTGGTTTTTTATTCACCTTTAGTTCAGAAATCTATATATATATAAAAATGAATTGCTGTTCGTTAGTCTCACTAAAACTCGAGAACGGCTGAACGGATTTATCTTATCTTAATCTTGAAATGTTCGTGGAGGTCTAGGGAAGGTTTAAAAGGCGAGAAAAAATCGAATAATTTCCGGGAAAACCCTAAAAACAGCCCTTTTCTATTTCCCATACAAACGTTTTCTAGAGTCAATTTGAACTTTATTGCTATTCAATAAAGTTTAGGTGTGTTCCTAACGTCAAAGAGTCAATTTGCAATTTATTACCGCTGCATAAAGTTCAAATTCAATCATATCTATGAAAATAGTCTTCGCGTGCGCTTTGGAGGATCTAATGTCGCGTTCCGAAAATAAACAAAAGTGAATCGCGAACGCGACAAAAAATGTATTTTAGCTAACTTCAGTTGTAACTGTATCAGATTATTTATTTCACACTTTTTAATTTATTATTATTTATTTCATGCTTTTTGTCACAAATTAAGTTTATATAATATTTGACATTAGATTTGACAACCAACTAATATGTCAATCATTCTGTCGCACTTCAGAACACGGAGATTTATGGCTTAAAGGTAAACTCCAAAAAAATAAATAAAAAAATCAGAACACGGAAAAAAGTATTACGATTGACGATATTGTGTTACGATCATGGTTACGATATTCTATGAGTGCATCCTTCTATCTTTGTGAGTGACGATTACCGCTACGTGCGCGAGAACTTTCTTTACTTTTGTGATCCTTTGTGATAGTGACATTCCAAGTAGTGTGCTCTTTTTTTGTTAATATTTTGTGATAGTGACACTTTACTGTTAAGTTACTGTTAAGTGAGCGAGAAATTTTCTCACTTCGATTAATTACGTTACGATGCCGAGGAGAAGACGACCTGACTTAGGTCGTCGCAGTCAATCAAATGTGCGAAGAGCTACCTCACGTGCTAACCGCACTGATGACCAGAGAGAGACAGATCAAGAAAATAGTCGTATTGCTATGTCAGAATTGCGTTTTTTAGTGAGTGACAATGAAGTGGATAGGCTTAGAATGCAACGAGTTCGTGCACATCAAACACAACAACAGCGAGTACGACATAATGAAATTGAGCGAATCCGCAGACGCAGTGCTCCTGTGATTCTTGAACGAGCTGCATTCCACTATGATCCGGCAATTGATTATTGTGCCGACAAATCGGTAACAATTGGGGAAATGAAAATAATTTGTAAATATTGTAAGGCGTTAAAATACACTGGTGAATCTACTGGATTATGTTGTGCTGGAGGCAAAGTAAAATTGCCACAATTGGTCCCACCACCAGATCCTTTACGCTCTTTAGTTTCTGGGATTGGAAATGATTCTAAGCACTTCTTGGCCAACATTCAGAAATATAACAACTCTTTCCAGATGACATCATTTGGCGCTACACATATTATACAGGACAATTTCATGCCCACTTTCAAGGTATTATACCAGAATATTTTTTTATAATATTCAAGTTTGTACTAAAATATATAACGGAAGGGGGTATCAACCCTGAAGGAGGTGAATGTGCTCATGAAACTCAACAACTTTCCCCAAAGAACATAGGTCGAAATATGAAAAAAAAATTTGGCCCTCCCATAGTAAATCAATCAGCTGGTAGTCAGTTTTGTAAGGGAGGGCCAAATTTTTTTTTTCATATTTCGACCTATGTTCTTTGGGGAAAGTTGTTGAGTTTCATGAGCACATTCACCTCCTTCAGGGTTGATACCCCCTTCCGTTACACGCTGTATATATGAAATAATTAATGGACAAAATTTAAAATATTACAGATACAAGGACAAATTTATCACTTACTGGGGGCACTGTTACCACTACCTGATGCAGATCATCAATTTTTACAAATTTATTTTATGGGCAATTCAGATGCGGAAGTTGATAATCGTTGTGCTCACAATCCAACAGTGAAGAGAACCATTGTCCAAGAATTACAAATGTTTCTTCATCAGAATAACAATTTAGTAAACATGTTCAAAATAGCATTGGATCGGATGCTATCTGATAGCCATAATATTATCATTCGAGCTGACAAAACACCTGCCGGTGAACACACAAGGAGGTTTAATTCACCTACCATTGATGAAGTGGCTGTTGCCATTGTGGGAGAAAATTTACAATCTAGAGATATTGTGCTTCATCGTCGGAATAGTGATTTAAAACGTGTATCTGAAACACACAGGAGCTATGATGGATTACAATATCCTTTGATCTTCTGGCAGGGGGAAGATGGATACCATTTTAATATCAAAATGGTAAATCAAGTAACAGGTAAATAAATTGAGCAGGATTAAATAATATTTTTAAATTCAATTCATCTAAGTAACATTTATCATTTTTGATTGCAGGTGCTGAAACCAACAAAAAAGTTAGTGCTATGAATTTCTATTCATACAGACTCATGATCCGTCAAGGTGAAATAAATCATATTTTGATGTGTCAACGACTTTTTCATCAGTTTGCAGTTGACATGTATGTCAAAATTGAGACTGAACGATTAACATACATCCGTTTGAACCAACGACAGCTAAGATCAGAGGAATACATTCATCTCCGCGATGCTATAAATGCCGATGGCAATGTGAATAATGTAGGAAGAATGACAATTTTGCCAGCCACTTATAAAGGAAGCCCACGCCACATGCACGAATATGCTCAGGATGCTATGTCATATGTTAGGCATTATGGCCGCCCAGACTTATTTGTTACATTCACATGTAACCCAAATTGGTCCGAAATCAAGAGGGAATTGCTACATAGCCAAACACCAGTTGTTAGACATGACATAATTGCCAGAGTTTTTAAACAAAAATTAAAATCTCTGATGAATTTCTTAATAAAGCATTGTGTGTATGGCCGAGTCCGTTGTTGGATGTACTCTGTAGAATGGCAAAAGCGTGGATTGCCACATGCGCACATTTTACTCTGGTTAGTGGACAAAATAAGGCCTGATGAGATTGATTCCATAATTTCAGCTGAAATTCCAGATGAAACAGTTGACCCAAAATTGCAAGCAGTAGTTACCAAACACATGATACATGGACCTTGCGGACTTTTCAACTACAATTCACCCTGTATGGTCGACGGCAAGTGTTCCAAGCGATACCCAAGAGACCTGCTTGCTGAAACCATAACGGGAAATGATGGATACCCATTGTATCGTCGGCGATCAGTTGCGGACAATGGGCAATCGGTAGTTGTGAAGGTAAGAGGACAAAATGTTGATGTAGACAATCGTTGGATTGTGCCATACTCGCCAATATTGTCCAAAGCTTTTGAGACTCACATCAATGTGGAATATTGTAACTCTGTAAAGTCGATAAAGTACATATGTAAATATGTTAACAATGGCAGCGATATGGCTGTCTTCGCTGTAACCAATGCAAATGATGAAATATCACAGTACCAGATGGGGCGCTATGTAAGTAGCAACGAAGCAATTTGGCGTAT
Source organism: Salticus scenicus (assembly GCA_963930645.1). NCBI lineage: Eukaryota > Metazoa > Arthropoda > Arachnida > Araneae > Salticidae > Salticus > Salticus scenicus. The sequence goes on from OZ005649.1 coordinate 239,717,844, forward strand.
ATTTTCATTTGCGATCCATGAAAGATACCCTACAGTAGTCCATTTGGCGGTCCATTTAGAAAATGGTCAACGAGTTTATTTTAATGAATCGAACGCGGCAGACAGAGCGGCACGTCCACCATCGACAACATTAACAAGTTTCTTCACAGTCTGTCAAACTGATGATTTTGCTCGCACTTTGCTGTATGCTGACATGCCACGCTATTACATATGGAATGCATCATCGAAATCGTTTCAGCGTCGAAAACAAGGAACACCAGTTGAAGGACATCCAAATGTATTTGCTTCAGACGCTCTGGGTCGCATCTACACAGTACATCCAAATAACGATGAATGTTATTATTTGCGATTGTTGTTGGTGAATGTTCGTGGTCCGACATCGTTCAAACAACTGAGAACAGTTAATGGACAGCTGTGTGCGACTTACCGTGAGGCATGCCAACTATTACATTTACTTGAGAACGATTCGCACTGGGATGATACGCTCAAGGATTCCGTAATATCTTCATCGCCGCATCAAATTCGTACATTGTTTGCGATTATCATATCGACATGTTTCCCCTCGAATCCAAAAGATTTGTGGGTTAAGTATAGAGATGACATGTCTGAGGATGTTTTGCATCGTGTTCGCCGTGAAACTTTGAATCCTACACTACAAATGACTGAAGAAATTTACAATGAGACATTGATCATGATAGAAGATATGTGTTTATTGATAGCAAATAAAGTATTGTCGTGTTTGGGAATGACAGCACCCAATCGTCATATGCACGATGCATTAAACCACGAGTTGCAAAGGGAACAACAGTACGACATTGAAGCATTGGCCAAAACAGTTCGTACAAATGTTCCACAATTAAATCAACAACAAAGAATTGCGTACGACACTTTGATAGAAGCTGTGAACAGTGGATCTGGTGGAATTTATTTCCTTGATGCTCCCAGAGGAACCGGAAAAACCTTCTTAATTTCATTGCTTTTGGCGAGGATCAGATCGCGAAATGATGTTGCTCTAGCGTTGGCTTCATCTGGAATAGCTGCGACTCAGCTAGAAGGCGGACGAACTGCGCATTCTGCCTTGAAATTACCATTAAACATGCAAATCACCGAAACACCAATTTGCAACATCGCCAAAAATAGCGCAATGGCCAAGATCCTACAGGTATGCAAATTAATTGTTTGGGATGAATGCACAATGGTCCATAAGAGGTCACTGGAGGCGCTGGACAGAACATTGAAAGATCTTCGTGACAACCAAAATATTTTTGGTGGGGCCATGATTCTGTTGTCAGGTGATTTTCGTCAGACTCTTCCAGTTATTCCCCGATCAACTGTTGCTGATGAACTAAATGCATGCCTAAAATCATCGAATTTGTGGCAGTACGTAAAGACACTCCAATTAACAACTAACATGCGAGTATTTTTGCAACATGGTGAAACTGCAAATGTGTTTGCGAAGCAGTTGTTAGCTATTGGAAATAATAAAGTTGCAATGGACACCTCGACCGGATTCATCACATTACCCACAGATTTCTGTCACATCACAGATTCAAAAGAGGAGCTTATTCAGCGTGTTTTCCCAGATATAGCGCAAAAGTTCAATAACCATAATTGGCTGGGTGAACGAGCAATATTGGCAGCGAAAAATAAAGATGTCGAGGATCTCAATGCGACCATTCAGAATTTTCTTCCAGGACAGTTGGTTTCCTTCAAATCAGTCGACACCGTTATGAGCCAGGATGACGTAGTCAACTATCCCACGGAGTTTTTAAATTCACTGGAATTGCCTGGATTACCACCTCACAATTTGCAGTTAAAAGTAGGATCAGTTGTCATCATGCTGCGTAACATTAATCAACCTCGACTATGCAATGGAACAAGACTGGCTGTGAAAAAGCTGATGAATAACGTCATTGAGGCAACAATCATAAAAGGAAAATACAAAGGAGAGGATGTCTTGATCCCGCGAATACCGATGATTCCAACGGATTTACCATTCGATTTTAAACGCTTACAATTTCCAGTACGTCTGGCTTTTGCGATGACAATAAATAAATCGCAAGGACAGTCTTTAGAAGTTTGCGGAATCAACTTGGAGTTTCCCTGTTTCGCGCATGGACAATTATACGTCGCGTGTTCGCGCGTCGGAAAACCGTCTTCTTTGTTTATTTACGCACCACAAAACAAAACAAAAAATATAGTTTATGAGAAAGCTTTAAATTGATTAACAAACTGTATCATAACAGTGTGTGTCTGTTAATAAAAATTTAAACCTTATAAATAGCCAGTATTTCAGGAAAACTCTGTTTTTTTAAGTAAGCAACATGATGTGTCGAAAATAATAATAAAACTTCATGCTTCATTAAAAAAATGCTTTTTTATTCAATACGTTTTGTTTGTTTTGAAATTAATTTATACAAAAGTTTAGGTCTTTTATTTATCGATTGAGGCAGTACGAAGTCTGCCGGGTCAGCTAGTTATTGATAAATTTTATTTTCTAAATTATCTGTGTGTGTATTCACTGGAAAAAAGGCGGCTATATTGCGGACTTTTCTCCGAGTAAAAAGGAATCATTTTTTTTTTCCCTCAATGATCAAGCTATGTCTTATTACTATATTTATGATGTTATCGACCAAAGATTTTTTATGCCACTAGGGGGCTCTTCCCCCTGCTCGCTCCGCTCACCAACCCCCGAAGAAGGCTTTCCCTCACCCCGACTTGCTTCGCTCATTAACCCCTGCTGGATTTTGCCCGACTATTCGCAACTTTGCCTTTCTTTGAATTGGAATATTAATAATACATAACACAAGAGAAAAGTTGAACAATATTATAGAAATCCACCATATATGGTATCACATTGAAATACACAATATTTAATATTATATCGTTTAAAATATGTGAAAAATCTGTCTTAACGTTCGACAGATTAATAACAATTTGCCATTATTTTGAGAGAAAACATATGTTAAACAGCTAGGCACACAAAATAAACAACGATAGCGCTAACTGTTTAGAACAGAGAGAAATTCTTATCTAAACGATTTAGCGCTACAGCTTTGGTATACGATCCACTTGTTAAATTTTTGTCGCTGTTGGACGATGAATTTTTCGGGTATTATTGCTTGATTAAAGAAAGTAAGAAATTATTTTTTCAAATGCCTATATTTTTTACTATTGAATTTTTTTTTTTTAGTTAATTTAGGGCAATATGTAACACTCTGCATTTATTTCTAATGTACAACAAGGTTTAAAATGGTGCTTACAACAGTAAACATGCAACTTTTTAAAGTGCATTTTTCCTAGAATATGATTTAGTCCGAGCTATTGAAATTAAATATCTTATGTGATTATTGCAATTATTTTAAACATTTTATTAGTAGTAGTACGACAGGACAATTTCTTTCAGATAGCGATTTTGCATTGTCGCCATGAATGTGCCAAGATACCCGTCAGTATCTGAATTTACGATTTCTTAAACTATATTAAATACTAAGCTAAATCGGGGGGGAAAAAAATCACACTTTTCGAAACCTACTGATAAGCGAAAAATTCATCCTTGATTATATTGTAAAAACGAATTGCCGATTTGGAGTATTCAACATAGACCATCACCATTCATAAACTGGATGGCTTTTGAATGCTTGTTGACAATATTTTCTGAATAAATATTCATAATGGCTCCTGAATACTTGTTGGCGATATATTCTGAATAATTATTATTGTTGGCGATATCTACTGGTATATATTGAACATGACATCTTAATAGTTGTTGGCGATATCTCCTGAACTTGTGTTAATGATTGGCTTCTAAATATTTGTTGGCTACAACTTCTGGATGTGTACTGGTTACACCTTGATTTTTTTACATATATATTATATAATATTGAATTTAAAATGTGTGTGGAGAATGAAATATAATGATATTGGATAAGATAATTTAATTTAATTTATAAAGACATCAAAGGTACAAGAAAAACTACTTTAGCCATTTTCTTTCTAATAGTACGGATAATATTTTACCTGGAGATATTTTGTATATTTAGCTCAAATAAAAAATGTTCTTCTTTTTTCTCTCTTGAATTAAGTTAAAAAATATTTAAAATAAAATTGATTAAAAAAAAATGTGCTAAAGCAATGGAACAGTTTAACCTCTTGGCGAAATTTTAAATTTGGCACCGAAGTAGCTTAGACTTTTCTCGCAAAAATCTTGGCATGCATAACTCAGATAGATAATTTAAGTCATCGTCAAAATAAATGAAAATTTTTAAATCTGGCAGTGAGGTTCTGCATTAGGCGTAACTAAAATGTTTTAGCAATGCAGTTACTTCATTCCATTACATGGAAAAATAGGCAAAAAAAATCTGATGTGGGCACCACATGACTTCCTTATACACTTTTAGAAATATACATAATGTTAAAAAATATTGTCACTGGACCCGAAACAGTTGGCTAAAAATATTTAAAAAAAATGCATGCATACGTAAAAAAAAATAAATAAATAAATAAATAAAATTGTGCCTTGAGGGGACTCATTTTAAAATCCTTGGGGGGGGGGACTCATGTCAAAGTTGTGCCTTGGGGGGCCTTATTTCAAAGTTGCACCTTGGGGGGACTCATGTCAAAGTTATGCCTTGGGGGGACTCGTGTCAAAGTTGTACCTTGGGGGGGGACTCATGTGCCTTGGGGGGGACTCATGTGCCTTGGGGGGGGACTCATGTGCCTTGGGGGGGGGACTCATGTCAAAGTTGTGCCTTGGGGGGACTCATGTCAAAGTTGTGCCTTGGGAGGGGACTTCGGATCCGAAACAATTGGATAAAAGTGTTAAAAAATGCATTTTCACCGTGTTTCTGAACTATTCCGGAAGTTTCAAATCTCTAACTAGTCGGGAAGTTAGTTAAATAGATTTTCTGTTGAATCATATAAACGCTGCTAAAGGCAGCAGTGACACGAAGCAATTGGCTAAAAATATTTAAAAAATGCATTGTCGCCGTGTTCTGAGCTTTTCTGGAAGTTTTAAATGTCTAGCTAGTCGGGAACTTAGTTAAAAATCGATTGCAAGATTTGTACTGGTAACGCTGCCGAAGGCAGCAGGTATCGGAAACAGTTGGCCAAAAATATTAAAAAAACGCATTGTAAACGTGTTCTGAGCTTTTCTGAAAGTTTCAAATGTCTAGCTAGTCGGGAAGTCAGTTAAATTGCAGGATTTGTCCAAACCGTTTTTGAGTTATTACCGTTTTTTGATACATTATGGCCAAAACCAATGTATTTTTGGTCATTATGAACCTAATTTTCCTAAATATCTCCAAAATGGAAAATCATACAAAGTCCAAAAAGGGAGGTGCAGAACTATATGTTATAACAAACCTATGTACCAATTCGCAACTTTCTACGTTCAACCGTTTTTGAGTTATTACCGTTTTTTGATACATTATGGCCAAAACCTATGTATTTTTGTCATTATGAACCTAATTTTCCTAAATATCTCCAAAACGGAAAATCATACAAAGTCCAAAACGGGAGGTGCACAACTAGATGTTATAACAAACCTATGTACCAATTCGCAACTTTCTACGTCCAACCGTTTTTGAGTTATGCGACATACACACACACACACACACACACACACACACACACACACACACACATACAGACGTCACGAAAAATCGTGTAAAATCGCTTATATCTCTAAAACGAGAGCTCGTGTTCAGACGACACTTGCAGGTGTACAACTATACATCATGACAGTCACACGTATAAATTGGCAACATTCAGCGATCATTCGTTTTCGAGCAATGTGAAATACAAAATCCATTTCGCAAATCGGGATTACTATACTTCCTTATACTTTGTATAAGGAAGTAAAAAAAGTCCTGTTGTATTAAATTAAATTCTGTTTTCTGCAGAGTTTTACATCAATGCTTAAAAAACAAAAATAGGTTGTGAATTTTATTATTATTATTATTATTATTATTATTGCACTATTTTATATTTTTTCTCGGTACTTACGTATTAACGCCACAGCAGCAGAAGTTGCGCTAATGCGCCAATAAAGACTAATCTTGTTGTTCGCACACAAGAGACATAGGGGGACAGCGAGACATCTTTTGGAATCTTATTTATCAGAGTTCATATGGCGACAGCATCAGGTGAAAGATAATAGAGACAGTTTTGAATCTATGTTAAACTCTATATCGGCCCATTTTCCACCGAATCAGATTGACTACTTTGTTTTAAATAAAGTGTTTTGAATTTTGAAACTGTTTTGATTTTTGAAAGTGTTTTGATTTTAAATAGTGTTTTATTTTATGATTTGTCACAAAAATTGTCAGTGTAGATTGATGGCACTTAATCTGTAGCCGCGGTGGCGTTAATACGTAAGTATCTTTGGAACAACTTCAGTATAACGCCACAACGATACAACGATATTTGGCGATTTTTTGTTGGCGATTATGGCTAAATCATAAATCTAAAAATCGTAAATGATAAATGATAAAATCATAATCGAAATCATAAATCATAAAACATAAAATCATGAATCCAAAATTAACAACATATAGGCTGCCATATTATATCGCAAACAGTCCAGAACTGGCAAAAAAAAAAAGTCCTGTTGTATTAAATTAAATTCTGTTTTCTGCAGAGTTTTACATCAATGCTTAAAAAACAAAAATAGGTTGTGAATTTTATTATTATTATTATTATTGCACTATTTTATAATTTTTCTCGGTACTTACGTATTAATGCCACCGCAGCAGAAGTTACGCTAATGCGCCAATAAAGAGTAATCTTGTTGTTCGCACACAAGAGACATAGGGGGACAGCGAGACATCTTTTGGGATCTTATTTATCAGAGTGAACATCTATAGTATCTCCCCACAACTGAATTTGGGGATTTATTTTTGGCGATTATGACTAAATCATAAATCTAAAAATCATAAATGATAAAATCAAAAGCTAAATCGTAAATCATAAGCTAAATCATATAATCATAAATCCAAAATAAGCAGCATGCAGGCTGCCATATTATATCTCAAAGAGTCCAGAACGACATCGTTATCGTTCAAAACGGCGCCAAAGAAAAATCGCCAAATTCAGTTGTGGGGAGATACTATAGTTGTACCTAGCTGCGGTGGCGTTAATACGTAAGTACCTTTATCTCTGTATTTAAGGCATGGCTAGAGTTAAAATGGCTATTGTGGTTGCGTAAATGAATTCCTTGGCGAAAAACATACGAGTTTCTTAATTTCTAAATTTTAAAAATAGCTAAATTGGTCATAGTAAAGATCCATCATTTTAAATATATTTTGAGTGAAAAAACTAAATCTTTATAAAAGTAATCTGTGTTGTTGTCTCGTAAATTTCATTTAAAAAAATTCTGGGCTTAACTTCTTAATTTATACCAATCGTTGTTTAACATAATCATTATATTCATTACTAAATCTTTTTCGCCTAACGTTAAAATAAAAATTAATAATATAAACTAAACTAATAGTATACACTTAACTAATAATATAAAATAAAATAAAAATATAAACCAATTTTCATTTCATTTTTATTAAATTTTTACTTAATGTTTTTAAAATATCGGTTATTTTCATGTTTTGCTTTTCTAAATAATTTTTTTCTTCTCTCGAGCATCTCAAAGATGATAATATTTCAATTTTTCTTATTTACACCATTGATCACATTTTAATTTTCCTGAGGAAAGTGACGTCAGAGACACAGAAAAAATGTCATAAGAGAAACTTTTTCTCCGGTGGCAAATAGAGTACCTTCATAAACCCGACGTTTTTCTTAATAACTTCGGTAATTAAAATGATAGAAATTTCTAAGCAGCTGAAATGCCTTCCTTGAAGCAGTCGGAATACACTGATACCTCTCATGATGCAGAGCACTTTGCCCTCCGCGAGAAGATGCTGTCGCAGACAAAAAAAATTGACGCCAGGGACAGTTACTTTTTTTTAATATATAGAGAAAATAAATTCTGCCATCAGCCATTACAGGGGATTGAAACGCGGCAATAAGAATAGAATCATAGATATAGTAATAAGACATAGATTAATCATTAAGAGGGGAAAAGTGATATCTTTTTTAATCGGGAAAAAAAAGATCATTTTACTCTCTATTGGATGTATTTCCCCGAGTGAATATACACGGGAATACGCATAGGTAATTTAGCAAATAAAATTTATGCACTAAAAGAGAATGAAAAACTGCAGATACCCCTTTTTCTTTCTTTTCGTTTTCCTTTCCTTTTTTTTCCTTTTTTTTTTTTTTTTTTAACTAACTCTAGTATACTCATGTGTGCACAAAACTGTCTTTCTTTCGGCATTTATTATTGTTATACTTCTTTGAGATAAAAATCGTCTGCATTCATCATGAAAATTTTTTTTAATAAATTATAATTGAATAAATTATTTGTATCCGCGATTGTAATGAAATGCTCGCCCTCTGGTGTTCTAAGGTGAAATTATCACACCACTGATAGCTTTCACGCTGAAACAATGATAGAACAACAAGAAAGAAGAATAATAAATACACGTGTGGCTATTATATTTACTAACAACTGCAGTTGGGAAAGCGCCATCTATCGATCATTACAAACGCGGATTGCGTAAATTTGTATAGGATTATATATGGAAGAAAGTCTTGTGATGGCCACAACATACTAGTTATATATTAAAACTTTCGCGGCTGCTAACTACATTTAAAAGAATTTTGATAATTCCATATTACTTACTAATATGAAATATTAAAAAATATTAAAATTTAAAAAAAGTATTCCATTAAATATGAAAACAGTAATTATTTCATAATAATAACAAAGCAACTGATTATAAAAATTATATTTTTCATAAATTATTTGAATATAACTTATTTATGGAAACTTACCCCGTTTCTTTTCATATATATTAGAACACTTAAAAGCCGTGCAATATTTCGGCATTTTCAAAATTCATCATTCTATTCTATTACTGTTTTCGAATTTTAACTCTCTAATGGCTGACGCCAAAAAAACTTTTTCGGCATCAAAAATATTTGCTCGTTAACATGGGGTTGATAGATCTATACAAATAATTATATCTATGAATAGAATAGAATGGTGATGAATTTTGAAAATGGCCAGAGCGTGGGTGGCTTTTAATTGTACTACTAAATGTATGAAAGGAAAGGGTATAAGTTTTCATGAGTAAGTTATATTTCACTAATTTTATGTTATAATTCCCCTGTAATGGCCTTCTTTCCCCGAGTGAAAAGGAATCAGATCTCTGCTATGATCAATCTATGCTTTATTACTAGATCTATGAATGAAACCAAATTTCATCTGCAGACTGTGGAAGACATGGGGAAATGATCTGAAAATCTCCGATAGGGGACATTTTCGCACTGCTGTCACTTATATATTATTCAATTTGTACAATCGAGATAAATTATACAACTTTCCTAGTGTACATCTGATTTTAGAGCTGTTGAAAATTAAATTAGACAATATTTTAACTACACGCTGGGAACAGTGGTAGATCCAAGCCCCCCCCCCCCCCCCCCAAAAAAAAAAAAAAAAAAAAAGAACTGACATGCAAAAAACTGATAATTGAACTTAAATTTATAGTGTAATGATTGAATAACATTTTTATTAAAATTGATTTAAATAATTATCTGTCATAGTTAAGTAAATAGCAATCTAAAACCTCTCTAACAGTCCACCTCTATTTAAGGGCCACCTGCTATACGAGTCGATTTTTCTAGCTCCCAAAATTTCCTTTTTGGCTTTAATACTGATTTACCTGAATTCTATGCCCATGTACAAGTACATGTCTCTGTTAAGGAGCACGTTTCGCGAGAGCACGTAACATTGTTTAACTCTTGATGTGAATTCATTCGTGTGTAACTTCTTTCAAAGAACCGTCTTATTCAAGGCCGTAGCCAAAAAAAATTCAAAGGGGGCTTCAAGTTTTTATACATAGTTTTGGGTGTTAAAAATGAAGTTTATTTCAAAAATTTCCAACAAATCTGCAAAATTTCGGGGATCTTTTAAACTCCTAATCCCCCTCCCCTTGCTACGGTCTTGATCATATTGCTCTCCAATTTTGAAATTATAGCGGATATTTCCTATCAATATGTCTGTAGAGAAAAGAAGTGTTTAATACGACTTTAAAGTTTATAATGTACGCGTTATAGGTGCAATTCAGGCTTGGAAAAGGGAATTTTGTGTTCTACCAATACTCAAGTAATAATTTAAAAAACTTTTAAGAAAGTAGTGCAGTGTTGCTAGACTTTGCAATTTTTTTTATTCAGTGACACCAATAATCTTGAGAAGTGATATTTGGTATACATAATAGACGATTCTTCGATTCGATTCTTCTATCATGTATATCAAATATCACTTCTCAAAATCATTGGTGACTACTGAATAAAAAAGTCGCAAAGTCTAAAAACACTGAAGTACTGTTGAATTTAAATAGCAAAATTAAAATATTATACATAGTTTAGTATGAAAATTACAAGCTAAACCTATTATTTTTACCGTGAGTTTTTAGTGGTCTTAATAAAGGCCACTTATTCATTCAGAAATGATGTTAAGTTGATCAATTTGATCTAGGATATAAACGAATTCCTATAAACAAAAGTATTGCAAAAAAGCATTTAAAATGAAAACTAATATTAATGACGTACAGGGTGGTCAGAAAAACATGATAGAAAGTATTTTAAGTTTCTGATTTCAAATGTATTGATGCAAATATAATTCTTCCATATTGCAATAGCACATATAGTGACATTTCAGTTGAATGCTTAATTACCGGAAATAAAGAATAAGCAATATAGAATTACAAACCTTTTAAGATCGGTTATATATCGTAGGAAAATTTTATGAGAATAACCGATGTAATGTCCCCGTTCTACGGGCATGTCGTTCAGAGTTCAAAATGAAAAGGACGCTTAGTGAAGAGATAATCGCGCAGTAATTTATAGCGCTCTAAAGTCGCAGTGATTTTTAAGCCATCAGATGACTGATGTAACGGTCCTAATCTCCCACTGATTTTCATTGTTTACAGGTTGATGGACAGATATGAATCTACAGGGAGTGTTTTAGGATGCAAAATGAAAGGCGTCGGGATGAAAATCAGCAGTTGTTACTGACGACATCAGGGAGCCTGCGCGCGCATACTTTGAGGATCAACCAACCACTTCCACTCGACAGGCGGCCCAACAATTAAGCATATCCAAAACATCATTACAAAGGCTAATGAAAGTAGTAGGATTGTGTCCATACAAGATCCAAATGTGACAGCCGCTAAAGGGGGGGGGGGGGATACTGTGAAGTGGAGAGATTTCGCAAACCACATAATCGAGGAACTTAAAAATGGTTCCATCAGTGAATACAAGATCTGGTTCAGTGATGAGACCCATTTTCAGTTGAATGGTTTCGTGAACAAACAAAACTGGCGCCACTGAGGTACGGAAAATCCTCATCTCAGCGCCATCTCTTCACTGCATCCACAAAGGGTCATGGTGTGGTGTGCCATATCGTCGAAGCAGATAATTGATCCGATATTTATTGATGATGTGGTCACAGGAGTGAAGTGTCGAGAGTCGCTAGAGCGTCACTTTGGCCCTGATGCGGGCCATCTCAACAGGACACACCGGTACTGGTTCAAGCCAGATGGGGCTCGTCCCCAAAAAACTTCTGACGTCTTCACGTGGTTTGAAACGATGTTTGGTGAGCATTTGATTGCATTGGATGCAGAGAAATTCACGGGGCACGGGATAGAGTGGACCCCATACAGTCCGGACCCAAATCCGTGCGACTTATTCTTATGGGGTTACATCAAGGTTAGAATCTATAGGAATAGCCCTGATTCACTAAAGGACCGAAAATTGGCTATCAGAAGTGAGATTGATGCACTTGATTACGACACACTCCAGCGCATTTTGACAGAGTTTTGGAACCGGCTTTATAACACTATAGTCGGGGACGGTAAACATTTTAAGCATCTTGTATATTAAATGTCATTCACATCTTTATTCAATAAAATGCGTTTCATGTTCTTGCATGTTGTCTTTTTTCCACAATAATCGCTTACTTTCTATCATGTTTTTCTGACCATCCTGTATTATAAAGCAGGAATGACAAATAATGTAAATTTAAATAATTGAATCCATTTCATTCACAATAATTTTTTTCCTGAATTATGATTTTCTGAATAACTTCTTCTAGAAAAGGCGATTTCCTTAAAAGACCATTTTTGCACATCATCAGGAATAGCTTTCTTATGAAGGTTTCACTTATTTCTTATTTAACTCTTTTCAAAATAGTTGAAAAGCGGTTATGACTTTTTTATGACTTGGTTTGTCTGTCTGTCTATGCGTTCTAACTCGATGAAACTGGTATATGTTGTTCAAGTTCATTATGGGATGTTCCCTGTTGAAAATGGGGTAAATACTGCCATTGGTTTGTCTAAAGGGACACAAGAAAGAATTTCAAAACATCGCGTCCTATGAGAGGTATTTCCATATTTCATATTTTAACACTTTTATTTCGCGCAAATCATAGTGAAATTGACATTAACAATACATCATACAAAAGAAGCTTTCTATAAAATGTAGAATGATTAGCATTCAGATTCACAGGGCGACAAACACAAAAATAATTCAGTTACATTAATGGCTATAATTGAAAATCGCTGAAATTTAATTTTAGTTTGCATTAATCATTTTTAACACTTTCTAATGATGTTTAAGAGAAAGTATTATATGAATTAGTTTATATGCCTGGTTTTCTGTCCGTGAACTCAAACTTCCGTAAATATTCAAGGAATTTCTTGAAATTGATATTGTTATTCAAGTTTACTATAGGATGTTCTCAAATCACATTTTAAACTTTTATTTTGTACAAATCATGATGACATCAAATCATAACAATGTGCAAATTTTAGGAGTAATTATTGTAACACGTATATATTAAATGAGATTGTCTTTTTTAAAAAAAAACATGATTATTACCTCCCCCCCCCCCATAGACACCTTAATTACATTTTATGTTTTTAGTTTCAGTTCCAATCAATGTATTTCATACATGCATGCACCTACGCATACGATTATAAATTTTTCCTTGATCTGGAATAACATCTCGAAAAATCTTAGTTTCCCCCCCCCCGCCCCAAAAGTGAAGTTCTGGATCCGCCACTAGCTGGAAAAATGGATTATGTAAACAATGATGTACCGTATTAACGGCATGTCATTCATTTATGCATGTGTATTTTTATACGAACATAAATAAATTTTACATAATCCATTTTCCGTGAATTTACATAAAATATTAACACATTTCTTTTCCAATAGCTTCAAAATGACATATGTACTAGGAAGTTCTAAAATTTACCTCGATTGTACAAATTCAACATTGCGTAATACGCTTTCGAAGTGATGACGTCACTGGCCCTCTCTGGGCACACGTCAATGACTCTCGGACCAATTAGCTCCCTTGACTCTCAGACACTGACCAATTAGCATGGGAACTCACTAGTTGGTGTGTGCCCAGAAAAGGTCAGTGACGTCACACTTCGGTAGCGTATAGAGACCCTACATGATCTCCATTCAGAGTCTCTAGTGCGTACGTGAGAACAGCATTAAAATCTTCCCTATGGCGACTTTTGCTGCTATTTTTTTTTTTTTTTTTTCTTTACGAAAATGATCTAACCATGTCTTCTACAATCTGTAGATGAAATTTGGTTTCATTCGGTTTATTAATTTTTGTGGTAGATGCCTCCAAACAGCGGCTATTATTCTATGGCCACCTGTATATGTATACATAAATTCATAAGTAACATTACAAGAAAACTGTTAAACATATCTAGACGTTTGATGACTTAATATAAAAGACCAGTCAATATACACACACACATATATATATATATTGAATAATGTAATACCATGTATATATATATATATATATATATATTATCTCTCTTGCCCTCTAACTGAATTTTTTTCCGGTGTAAGCTTTCGTTGTTAACAGAACTATGATTATGGAAATGCTAAACAAATTCCGTGGTTTTTCCTTACTGTTCATGGGTAATCCTTCTCTATTCGAATAATGGAAAGTTTAGCATTACTCGGACAAGAAAATATCGATAAAATAAATATTTTGTAACCGTTTAAAGTGCTTGATTCATATTAAAAAAATAAATAAATAAATAAAAATAAAGGCGATTTATTTTTATTTCTAAAGCCTACACGATTCTGGGTTTTGTAATTTTTATGTCGTATTGGGACACTGGGACACATTTAAAATACTAATCAGTATATAATAAATAGTTATTAACATGTGAAATTCATATCTACTATAGAGAATTTTTGAAAAAAATATTTATAATTTTGCTTTCATGTTATTTCGTGATGAGCATGACTATATCATCATGTGAAATTAACATCTCCAAGAGACATATCGAAAAAAAAACGTGTTTTAAAATTTATTTTTACATTATTTGGTGGTGGCGACAAGAATCTATATTGTCTGAAAATAATATGAGTGGCGTATAGAAAGTATGTTTGGTCATACTTTTTCCCAAGAAAGTTTTATTACAAACAGAAACTTACAATGGAATAACAAAATATGAACTTTTGCTTTTTCTTCCACATAGTTGTCACCAACATTGATGCACTTGTCATACTGTAAAACCAATTTCAAGAAAACATCCTCCTTATAAAAAACAATGTCCAACGATTTAAGAAAGTTTTTTGCAATCTGCTGGGTTTTTTCTTTTTTTTTTTTTTTTTTCGAAAGTGTTCACAGTATACTTCAATGATGTGGAAACATCCGAATTCACCTGTAACAAAAATAATTCAAATTTCGCAATTTCCAGGGAGGTTTATGACAGTATTCTTGCAATGGGAAGGGTGTCATTGATTTCTTCATGTCAGGGACCATCGTTGTAGGCACATAGGTTAAGGGGAGGGGGAGAGTCCAGGGGGTGCAAACCCTCCTCTAGGAAAGATAAATTAAGTTATAGGAACAGGGTGGCAATAATTAAACTTTGTCTATTCAGAGCGCTTTGTAGCTGTAACTGAAATGTAATGATTGAGTCGAAAATTTGTAGATAGATAATTCAAAGGATGTGCAGAAAGATTCTGGAAAAAAGAAAATAATAATTAAAAATTTTTAAAGATTTCGCTATGAGGCGCATTACAGTAAAAGTGCTTGAACTGAAATGCAATAAAAAACTGCGATCTATTTTAACATTTTCAAACCTTACAATATTTAAAACTTATTCTTACATTTAGCAAAGGATTTTGCGGCAAAATTTTACAGATGACAGAGTGATTAGTCGTTCATTTTCCACTCCTTTGCTGGTTCGTTCGCCCTATCTTAATCCGTGGGATTTTTGGTTATGGGTCCATTTAAAGAGTTTGTTTTATCATGTAAATAATTGTAAATTTAGCTGACTTGAAGGACCACATAACGTTGCATGTACGGCAAACCCCTGGCAATCAGCTGCGGTCAGACGTTGAACACACTGTTCATCGGCTGCAATGCACAATATGCTTTACACAGATAAACAATCTCTAAAACAATAACAATATAACAAAAATGTCTATAATAAGAAATAAATATGCTTGTATTGAAATTTGCAGTGTGTTCGTATTTTGATATATACCCCCCTAACGGAAATTATTTTATTTTATTTTTTATTTTTCGAGATCTTTGAGTGCATCTTTTGAAAAGCTATACAAATATTTTCTATATACAAATTTTCGACTCAATTCGAATTTTAGTTACATCTAAGAGAGCACAGAATACGCCAAGTTTAATTATGGCCACCCTGTACATAAATATTATAACAAGTTTCTTTTTTTTTTTTTTTTTTTTTAATTCCTTTCAATCTTGACTTGCTCAGGACGTAAATCAAGTTCGAATGTTGCTGAAGAAGTTACAGACCAACAGAAATAATAAAGCGTTAAAAGAATTGTTTGTTCTGGACGCATCGTTCAAATTTCCGGTTATTTCAATTTCAGAAAAAGAATTGAAGTTTTAATGTAGGGTAAATCTAGGAGAGATGGTCATAGAGAAGAAATAACCAGTCAAAATATTTCCTAAATTAAATCATCGATGGTAAAATAAACTTTGTTCATAGAAAACAGTTCAATGAGTTCATTCACTGCGACGTGCAGCTATGTTTTCCGATTATAAAAAGTAAGTGAAATTTTAATGGTTAGTTAATTTAGTGGTCCAATTTTTGCTTCCGTTACCCTACTAACATAGGTAATGGAAGTATTGTATTCGGTCCAAAAATTCGATATAGAGATTTCACCAAATTTACACGTTTTAAGGTCCCGTGAGTTCAAAAAAGTGGTTTTTGGCAATTGGTAAGTGTGTGTGTGTATGTATGTACGTATATATGTATGGAATCTTCTGGCTGTCATATCTCCCAAACTAATAAAGATAGAACTACAAAACTTCAGAGTTGAGACAGGTCTGGTGTACAGATGAATTTCCCAAATTTTGGTGAAAATTGAAAAAACGGAAGTGGGACCGTAAGTCCGTATCTCACAAACGGCACTAATGATTGTCTTCAAATTTGCTATATAAACACACTCTATTAGATGTCCTTTCGAATGATATAATTGGTTAGTTCAGGAAAATTGATAGGCGTCCTGTATAAATAGCTCAATTTCAGGTCTCGCGAGTGCGTT
The DNA here is from genome assembly GCA_963930645.1 of Salticus scenicus. NCBI lineage: Eukaryota > Metazoa > Arthropoda > Arachnida > Araneae > Salticidae > Salticus > Salticus scenicus. Next base: position 239,734,536 of record OZ005649.1, read on the forward strand.
CCTTTAAAAACGGCTGTACAGATTTTTTTTTTCTTTTTTTTTCCCTTTCAAATTCGCCATATTAACTCACTTTTAAATATCCTTTTGAATGTAATTATTGTTTTCGGGTAAATAATTGAGTTTTGGTAATTGTTGGTATCTCAAAAACGGCTCTAACGATTTTCTTGAAAATTGTTATGTAAATTCATTCCTTTCTCATGTATTACGTGGTTATTAGAGGAAAATTAACAGTCATCTTGCTTATGTAGGTCAGTTTCAGTTCTCAGAAATTTGTGTTTAAAAAAATAGCTCTACCATTTTTTTTTCTTATTTTTTACCTCGCTATATGTAAGTTTCGTTTTATAAGTATTTACATGTGTATAAAGGTTTTCTTATCGGAAAAATTTTAGGTTTCTACTTCTTTAGGTCACTTTAATTTTATTACATTAGGTGTTACTTTAATTTTATCACATTATCTCCAAAAAATGTTTATAATACTTATAATGCTTATAATTTGTGTAATAGTGGGTAATGAAAGTCGTGTGGTTGCTTCACACCAGATTTTTTTTTTTTTTCTGTTAAGTTAGGTATCCGAATGTTTTACAATACGTACTTTGCTTTTTTTTTTTTTTTTTTCTTTTTTTTTTTATATTATGCAGACTTTTGTTTTTAAGTCTAAAACGAGGACGTACAATGGCGAAGTGACGCTCCGACGCTTTAAATTGGATGAATATCTGTCTTTCAATTTTGGGAGAAATAGACACATCAAATCGAGAAGAGATGGCCACCTATAAAACATCAAAAACTCCTGATATATCATTACTAACAAAATAACTTTATGATATTGTTCTATTTCTGATATAACCATGACAAAAACAGTTAGAAATGTACCAATGTTTTTTTATGGCACGTTTAATAGCAAATAGGTTTGACATCACCAGAAAATATTGAACAACGTCTTAAACTTCCATCGCAGAAATAGACAAAGTTGATAAAAAAAAAGCATAAAACACTGAAAAAATCTAAAATAAACAGATGAAAAAACAAAAACACGACACTTGTAACAGCGAAAAAGATATGTCTGAAATTACCAGATTCTACAGATTACGAGGGAATAAGAATTCACTCATTTTCTGCGATATAATTGCATCTTTACAAATTACTATCTGTTTTCATGATTAACTATATAAAATGTGTTAACTTCGATTTTTCTTTCTTGAATTAAATGGCCATCTCTCCTCGATTTGAAGGAGAGATGGTCATCCGCAATTTAAATTTCAAACTGTTTACCACATTTTGTTCTTAAAATTTAATCACTTTTTGCCCAAAATATGATGAGCATATATATAAAAATTTTAAATGTGCATAAATACTTCTTATATTTGCTTTCTAAGAGTTTTTATTGCAATCTTTAAAAACTATGGCCATCTATCCTAGACTTACCCTAAATGGTAGAAAGATATTAAAACTTCTTCAAACACCATAAATTTTAAGTCAGCACAACCGGTTTCGAAAGGATGTAGCCTTTCTTCATCAGGTGAAAAAAAAAAAAAAAAAAAAAAACGTGCTGCCTCCAAGGCAGTAGCACGTTTTTTTTTTTTTTTTTTTTTTTTTTTTTTTCACCTGATAAAAAAGGGCTACGTCCTTTCGAAACCGGTTGTTCTGACTTAAAATTTTTTAATATCTTTCTATTGATTGTACGCCAGTTTTTGAATTTAGTTTTGGTTACCCTAGTTGGTTTCAAAGATGGAAATAGCTCGCACATCCAAAGCAAAAGGATGAAGCTAACTGTATATACTGTGCCATTTTTGCAGCATATTTTACGGGGATAGGTATCCTGTCAAGACAGACTGCTTCATTGGTCCTTTTTCGACTTTACAGAAATAGGAGGGCTCCGGTAGAGAAATTTCATGGGCATTCAATTAAAAATCGGTAGTAGCTTTGGCTGTCAATTTTATGAACATAATGTCAGGTAAAATTAAGGACGTAGCCACTATGTTAAGTAACACAAGAAAAAGAAAGCTGGTTGTGAACAAGGCTGTTATTTCTCAATTATAGAGTCAATATTTTGTGGCGATAACGAACTGCCTTTTCGAGAAAATATAAATAGTGGTCTTATCACTCTCAAAAAGCCGAAGAAAAAAAGTTTAAAATCTGAGAGCTATCTTTAGATATAGAGCAAATATTGCTTTTTATATGAAAAATTATATGCTTCAAAGTGCTAAAAATACGTCTTATTTCAGCCCTGAGATTCAAAATGACATCATAAGAATTTGCGGATGACTGATTCAAGTGAAGTTAGTGAAAGATATTAATAATGCAGAATGTTTCTCTACTACTGGTGACAAAATTCTTGGTGCATCTGGACAAGAACAGTTCTCTCTATGCATTAAATGCATAATAAATGAGTACAAGCCTTTACTGAAGGAATATTTTGTAATTTTTTCTGCTGATAGATTTATCAGTGGAAAATGTGGCGAACAAGTTTTGGAATCCTGCAATAATTTAGGCATTTATCTCAATTAATTAATTAGTAAGGGATACAACAGAGCTCCAACGATGAGTAGGTGTACAAATAGCAGCTAAATTAGAACTGTTTCAGCACAACCCAATAGCAATGTAGGTTCATTGCGATAGTCATTATTTATATTTAGTTTTAAGTCAATCTCTGAATGTTCGTTTAATTAGAAACAATTCGGGAGTTTAAAAAAGTTACTCATTTTTTCGGCATAATACTCAAGCAGGAAACTTTTAAAAAGAAATTGTTGTCAAGCTTTTGCCACAATCAAAGAAATTGATGTTATTAGGCTTTTGTGAGACAAGATTTATTGAACACCAGGCTTCTGTAAATGATTTCGTGTAACATTTTCCTGGATTGATCCCAAGTCTTCAAGAACTGTCAAAAATGAACCGATCATTTCCAAGTACCGCATCAATATTTCTAGTTGATATGAAGAAAAGAAACTCTATTGTACCTTTGTGAATACTTATTCGATCTCACTTTACTATATACAGAATATTTCTAAAATACTCACAATGAACTAACTTTTGCGATTGAATCAAGCGAGAACATTCTATAGACACTAAAAGGTCATCGAGTATCTAAAGTTTTTCATTCACCTTTAGTACATAAATTATTCATATGTTTAATTTGCTAAATTATCCCCGTGTATTAGGCTGACCAGATCAAAGTGCCTTTATAATAGAGAAGCATTAAAAATTGCTACAATTAACAAATTATGGATGTATTTTTTCATTCCTAATAAATAAGGACTAAAAATAAAGTGTTATTGATTAATAATTTAGTTTGTAAAATCTTTTAAAACTTAGAAAAATGCCTTAAAAAAAAGGGCGTCCCTAATTGTCCCCAGAAAATGGAGACGTTCGGTCAGTATAACGTGTATTCACCTCGAGAAAGGCGGCCATATTGTGGGACTTTTCTCCTCGTAAAAATAAAAAGGAATCATTCCCCCCCACCCAATGATCAATCTATGTCTTATTACTATATCTATACGCAAGCGAAGTGATGACGTCACTGGGCGTTCGTGGATGCAAGAAAAATATTTCCTACGTTAAACGCCCGTTGGATTTTTTGTGAAAACTCATTAAAAATCGAGGAAAATTATTTCCTGATTTTAATCCCCATATTTAGGTATAGATATGTATTAGTTATCATGTGCATGCGTTAGATTAAGTTGTTTTTGTTGTAAAATTGATAAAATTTGAATTTTAAATTTCAAAACTCTAGAAAAAAAAAAAAGGCAAACTTCCATATTCGATTGAAAACATAAACATTTCATTTGTTTGTTTATTGTTTATTGATAACAAATTTGAATCAGACTTGTATGCTTCACTCGAAGTGCGTTGTAAATCTTCGTCAGATAAAGACAGATAGCACATGACAGAATTACAATACGAAAAATTAGAAAAACACCTAGGGCCAGCGCGGGAATAGAACCCGCTCTCCTACGCTCAAAGGCGAATAGCAGTGTGGTGACATAACCACTCGGCCACGGAGGGCCCAAACATTTCATTTCAAAGGATGATATTTACACAATATACTAATATACTAATTAAAAGGAAAATGATAAATATTCTATCATAATTTGAAGCCAAATTTGTTTTCAAATATCTAAATAAAGTATCTGATATAAGGTACTAATATATGTTGCAGCGGAATAGATTTGATATCGGTCATCCTTGGCAGAAAAAAAAATATCGCCAAATTATCTGACGAACATAATTTAATTCCTTTATAAAATCATGGTTATTTTAACAACTGGTATTAAGAGAGTAATGAATAATATGAAACAATATTTCTTTCAATACATATTACGAAAATATACATCTGGCATGTATATTTTCGTATTACGTTTTTGATCGCCAAATACAAAAACGCCAAGGACAACAGAGTTCTGAAATTTAAAATTAAAATTTTGTCAATTTAACAGCAAAATAACTCTATCTAACACATGCACATGACAACTAATACATATATATATATATATATATATACTCAAATATGAGGATTAAAATCGGGAAATAGTTTTCCTCGATTTTTAGTAATTTTTTACAAAAAATCCAATGGGCGATTTATGTAGGAAATCATTTTCTTGCATCCAAGGACGGTCAGTGACGACACACTTCGCTTGCGTATGGCTCTCTCCACCTTTATCTGGCTCCACAGATTATCATACAGATAGGACAGTGAAGCTAAAACGCGTACCGGAAATATAGTTGCACCACTAGTGTGAACGGATAGGAACTACATGTGTTAAGTCTACATGAATAGCATCTTTGTTCGAAAATTGTTTTTCTATTTCGCGAGTAGTTAGTAGCAGGTTAGTATGGGAAGTTTTCTTTTTCTTCACTTTCTATTGTTTTTGAATTCACAAAATTATCCTCAAAACATCCACAGCTATCCGCGTTTGTAATGATTGATAGATGGCGCTTTTTCAGCATTTGTTGTTAGTAAATATTATAGCCACGTGTATTTATTATTGTTCTTTTTGTTATTCTACTTAATATTCGTACTAAAATTTCTCCGCATTACATCATGGAAAATTGATTGCTTTTTGAAAAAAATATTTCAGTTGATTCAAAGTTCGATCGGAAGTAGATTTTTAACTGAAGTTGAACAAATATTAGTTTCAAATCATGTGATTAATTCTTTACTTCCATTAGCCGAAGCAACTGAAATTTTAAATTTGTCATTTGGAAATAAATGGAAGCTTAATTCTGGATTTCTTGGTCTTTTGGAGTTACACTGGAGCACACAACAGTAAGTGTTATCTTTTTTACCGGATTTATTCCTTTTTATTCAATAAAAATATGTGAAACTAAACACCGGCATGCAATGGCGGCTTTATGAAAGCCGAATTAAAGCATGTTAATTGTAATTTCACCTTAGCCCACCAGAGGGCGAGCATTTCATTACAATCGCGGATTCTTCTAAGAAATAAAAATTAATTTTTATAATGTTTAAAAATATGCTTTGTCAAACATATTCATATTCAAGTACAAATTAAAATTACAAACTATAATTCTGAAATAGCAGTATGAAATCATTAAATATTTAACGTTGCTTGGTTTAAATAATACAAAATGATTTAAAATGAAAAAATGTTTTTATTTTATGTATATTTTCAAAGTTTATTTTTTTAATATTTAGCACTTGCTTCTTAAAATAAATTGCTTTTGACAATAAAGTTTGTAAACAATAATAAAGTTGCCAAACGAAAACATATGTGCAGTTTTCTTTCCTTCACTTTTTCTACTACTTTTAAATTCACAAAATCATAACATTCACAGCTATTTTCTAAGAAATAAAACTAATTTTTATTATGTTTGAAAATAAATTTTGCCAAACACATTCGTGTTCAAGTGTACAAATTAATATAACAAACTGTAATGCTGAAATAGCAGTATGGTATGAAATCTTAAATATTTAACATTGCTTGGTTTAAATAATACAGAATGCTTTAAAATGAAAAAAATATATCTGGTTTATGTATATTTTCGAAATTTATTTGCTTAATATTAACTTGTACTTGCTTCTTAAAATAAATTGCTTTCGACAATCAATTTCGTAAACAATGACAAAGTTGCCAACATCAATACAATGGTTAGTTGGTTGGATGTTGGGTTAAACGTTGCACTATTATGATTTGAACATAGATACAATAGAAATAAGACGAGCGACTGCGTAAGCTAGAGAGCTCGAGAAACTTACAGCCGTTGACAATAGGGTCGATGCCAACGAGATATATTAAGTAGAGTGATAAATGGAACCCTTGAGAAGGTCTAAGATGAGTCATGTGACATGCTCTCCTTGCACCTGCGTATTCGGTGGTTCCCTTGATAACAGCTTATTTTCAGTAAATTTCTATGGCAACGATTTGGAGATTGTTCTTCGTATAAGTCAAAACGCCAATGTGTGTGCCGGCCAGGTGGTTCGGTCGGTAGGACGCTGCCTTCCGAATCTAATGGTCCCAGGTTCGAATCCTGGTGCGGGCATGGATGTTTGTGATGTCTTATGTCTTCAAAAATATTGTACTTGTCTGTTTCTTGTAATAAAACTTGTAAACCCTTGTGGTGTGGATTTTTCGAGATATAAGCGGCCCTAGAGGCAAGCAATAAATCTCAGTAATTATCGAACCGAACCGAACGCCAATGTTTTTGTTTACTTACGTAGTTTAATATTCTTTTGTTCTAAATCATTTTAATTTTGATTTTACTTCTTTTTTATTTCGTGTTGTTGAACTTAAACCGACAAAATGCTTAAAAATAGCTGAAAATTTATTATTTGTTGTTAAATTTAGCTCTTTAAAAGTTTAAATTTTCTTTTATAAACACTTTTAAACTTTGTTGGGAAACGATGAAAAAAAGGTATTTTATTATTTTTTAAAATGCGAAATATGTGTAAAATTATTTTAAAAACAACTTATTTCGGTAATAGGACTGTCATGTTACCTAATAATAATGATAATTTGTCAAACTGATATTTTAAATGCCAAAATAGCGATAAAGGGCCAAACACAGCAACCTATTGGAGCATGTCACGTGATTCATCTTGAACCACGGAAAGCTAATCCTTCATCCATTGAATCAGCCCTCTAATTTATATATCTCGTTGGTCGATGCAGTCAAATCTGGCTCTGGCCTCCTTGTCTGAACATAACTTTCGAGTTTTAGCTGCCCTATCTGGCATAGCAAATAGCTCAGTACCCACCTACCTACCTATCCAAGCCATAGATATAGTAATATACATAGATCTATCATCCCCATGTTAACGTGCAAAGATTTTTGATGCCGAAAAAGTTTTTGGCATCAGCCATGATGAGAGAGTAACTCGAAAACAACAATGGAATAGAATGTTGATATCATAGATATAGTAATAAGACATGGTTGATATATATTGAAAATGCCGAAGTACTGCGCGGCTTTTAATTGTAGAAATAAATTTATGAAAGGAAGTGGAATAAGTTTTCACAAGTAAGTTAAATTTAACTAATTTATGAAAAATATGATTCTTTATAATCAGTTACTTTGTTATTATTATGGTTTAAATACTGTTTTGATTTTTAATGGAATACTTTTTTTAAAATTTTAATATTTTTTAAGTTTTTATATTAGTAAGTAATATCGAATTTTCAAAATTCTTTTAAATGTAGTTAGCAGTGGCAGAGGTAAAACCCGCTTGTTTTAATATATTATAACTAGTATTACCACAAGACTTTCTTCACTATTTAATCCTATACAAATTTATTCAATACAAATTATTTATTAAGTTATAATTTATTAAAGATATTTTCCATGATGAATGCAGACGATTTTTTTCTTAAAGTAGTATAATAATAAATGCTGAAAAAAATCATTTTTGTGCAGACATGAAAAGATGTACAGTCGAATCTTGTTAACGTGAATCTCAAGGGGGATCAAAAATCTGTTCATCTTATGAGTAGTTCATGCTATCAGTAACTGATCGTCATATAACTAAAGTAATCTTCATTTTGACGGGGATTGTGGTAACAGTTCATGTTAAAAGTAATTCACGTTAACGAGGTTCGACTGTGTATATATATATATATATGTCTATACTATATATACATTAAAAATAAAAGAAATCGGTAGCTTCGTTTTAAATTAATACAAATGTATGGTTCAACCATTCGTTTTAGAAATATTGACGAGTTCTTTCTAAAATATCCACACTGAAGATGAAGATATGTCCAATCGCTTTATCTCTCTAAAGAACACTTAATCTCAAACTTTTATTAAAATCGTTACATCCATTTCCGAGTAAACCTAATTTCTATTATACGTTGCGACTGGCCGTTAAAGGGTTAACGCAAATTTTCCTGAAGATGAGGATATGTCCAATCGCTTTATCTCTCTAAAGAGCACTTAATCTCAAACTTTTATAAAAATCGTTATATCCATTTCCGAGTAAACCTAATTTCTATTATATGTTGTGACTGGCCGTTAAAGGGTTAACACAAATTTTTCTGAAGATGAGGATATGTCCAAGCGTTTTATTTCTCAAAAAAAAAAATAAATAAATAAAATAAAATAAATAAATAAATAAATAAATAATAAAAAAAAAAAAGACACTTAACTCCAAACTTTAAACAAAATCGTTATATCCATTTCTGATTAAACTCAATTTCTACTACATATTGCGATTGGCAGTTAAAATGTTAACACTAATTTTCTTGATACTAAGGATGTTCCAATTGTTTTAGGTCTCTAAAAAGCACTTATCCCAATCTTTTATTAATATCTTTATAACCATTTCCGAGTAAACATAAATTTCTACTCTATACAGTCGGTAACAAAAGTGTCCGACTGCATTGCGATTGGCAATTAAAGGGTTAACTCTAATATCTCAAAAGATGAGGATAAGTCCAATAGTTTTTTCGACCATAAAAACTTCTAACCAGACAGAAATAGTAGTAATAAATTTCTTTAAATGTCGTTATTCCATTAAAAAAAAAAAAAAAAAAAGGAAGAAAAGAAAAGAAGAAGAAAAGAGAGAAAGAAAAATGAGTATCTGGAGTTTTTTCATTCATCTTTAGTACATAAATTATTCATAAATTTTATTTGCTAAATTATCTGTGTGTATTCCCGTGTATATTCAGTCGGGGAAAGACATCCACAAGAGAGTAAAATGGCCGTCTTTTCCCGAAAAAAAAGGCATCACTTTTTCGGCCTCGCTGATCAATCTATGTCTTATTACTATATCTATGATCCAAACATGTCAATCATTTGGGTACTTGACCACGACTTTCAGAGAAATAGTCCTCAAGTAGTCAATGTTGTTTTGAGGACAAGAAAAAAAAGAAAATCGGAGGCAGTCCTCATATTCGAGGACATATGGCCAACTTAATTTAACGTCAACCTTTGAAATTATGGAAATTACCCCAATGGTATATTTATGTGAATTATTACTTTTTTTTTACCTTTCAAAATTTGGCATTACTTGTAAAACAGGTAACGCTTGCGCAGATTCCAGACAGCGGTTAAAAAAAATAACAAATCTCCCATCAGGGAGGAATTTTGGATGTCATGAATTTTATTTTATTCGTTGGTTAGACGATTGTCGTTGTTATTAATTAGATTTGGTCCAAACCAAATCTTAGAATGGAAATTTCTTAAAATAATTGTTATATTTTATCCTGTTAATGATGTTATGTACGCGAATTAAGCTAAAATATTAAATTTTGCTAATATGTAATGATTACAGATATTTGTAAAGTAAGTGTTTACTCCAGTTCTAATTGATTAAATATCATGTAATTTTTTGTAAGAAACAATCTCGTTTAGTCGTTATATGTTTGAATTTTGGATACTTAATATTTTTTTAGGATTATAATTACTATCTTCAGATAGGTAAGCGTTGTTGTAATTTGTCGATCAGAAATCTTAATCTTTGTCATTAATTAACGCAACTGTAAAGTATTTGTCTTTTTCTCTAGACTGTTATGGTATATGGGATGCTTTTGTAATGTTCATTTATAAGTGGCACTGATAGGTCAGATATTCGATATTTGCTTACGTTGTTATGATAACGTTGTTTATGTTTTTTAATTTAGCTTTCTTTGCTGACAGTTAAATCCCAGTTATATTCAGCTGTGTTAGATTCTTGAAATTCTCAATAATTTCATTTGATTTACTGATAATTTTCTCTATGCAGCTGTTTACTGAATTGGGATTGTTTACCACTTTTAATGTCAATACTGCCTTTTAAACCGTATTTTCTTTTGGAACTTTCTTTTTTATAATTGATTAATGAAATTACTTACTGAATGTTTCTTTTCTAACACCTTTTAGAATTATTAAGCTTTTCTTTCTTTTGTTAATGTATAATTTATTTAGAACACAGGTAATATGACATTTATATTTTTTTTTTAACACTGAAGTAATCAAATAAGAATCTGCTGCAAACAAAGTTTTTTTTTTTTTTTTGCTAGTCTTATTGATAGCTAAAATGTTCAACCTGTGTCTTAATTTTTATTCCACTAATTTTTTAGATATCGCTGACAAATTACTTATACAAATAGTTTTTCCCAATACAATAGTTTCTTTGATTTTTTTTTTTTTTAGTACTGATCTTATCAGAATTAATTCCGAATGCTAAGTAGTAGGTACGTGTTGCTTCGTTTATTATTTTTTCTTCTGAATCCTTCGAATTCTACATGAATGTTTTGTCCCATCGTTTAATGTCGAAAATATTTCATACGAACACCCTATTTATAACCATAATATCCGGTATTTAAGGAAATAGACTTCATTTTAAATTTGTTTTATTAAACTCATCGGAAACATAAAGTTGTTTTCATACGATTTGTTTTTGTCCTTCACTAATTAATCGTAACTGATCAGAATCTAGGGATAGTTACTGTGATTGTAAGCAAAGTGCTGATGTTGAATGGATCATATAAAAACAATAAGTTAAAAAAAATTTCTCAATTATTAATTTTTCTTATTTTCTCAAATCTTGATGTTGATATGTGTCATATATTTTTGTTTGTTTAATATTTATTTGAAGTCATGTCTTTGTAAAAATTCAATAAAACTCATGTTATGTGTATATAATTAGCCAAATATTGGACTCAGTAGTATTTTGTATTGCATGCTTGGATGTATTATTTTGAAACATTTATTGGGAGTTTGTGCATTGTACAAAGCTCTTTCAAATATTTCCGCTGCTTTGAAATCAAAAGTTTAATACAATTTTAAGTTCTAAATTTTTTACTGTTTTACTTATATTTTAAATCTGTATCAAGATCAAGTTAGTTATATCTTAATGAAATGACTAATGTAAGTGCTATAAATATTAAATGCTAAAATTTTATCTAACATGGAATTAATTCTAACATTTTACTATAAGAATAATTTTTTATAAAATGTAATTACTCAGGGTTCACTAGGGGTAAAAATGGGTGGGATTTTTTAAAATTTAAGTGAGTAATTACATTTTGCTGAAAAAAAAATTTGCAATACAAATCTAACAGTTGTAAAAGATCACATAACTGTCAAAATGGAAGTTAATATGTATTACTCCCCTTATCCCCCCCCCCCCTCCTGATTAAAAACCTTTACTGCTTCTTCAAAGTCAATATATTCAGAATTTAAATGTTCATCAGAAATGCAGATGAAATTGTCTCAAAATTTATTTTTAATTGTATCCTGAATACTCAAAGAGTTCAATACTAGTAGCAAAATTAACTGGAATAACCAAAATGGTTTCATTTATTATTACAATATATCTGGACATACATCAGTATATATGTACCAATATTAAAAAAATAAAATAAAACTACCAAACTTTGTAGTGTATGTGATAATAGAAAGAAAAAGAAATTTAGTTCTTTTTCATTGAATATCTAGATGTGCTGACACAATTATCATAAAACAATTTTATTTTATATTGATTATGCTAAATGAATTAATCAATCCTAACAAGAGGTGGATTTCTACTTTTTTGAAAAAACACAAAAAAAATGATTAAACATTAGATTGGTGCAAAATGTTATGAAACTTGTAGTATGGAGGGGGAGGGGGGGGCTTGTTTATAAGATTTTTTTTTCTCTTTTTCTTTATTTAGTCAAATTTCATTGTGTTTCTATCAAACAAGATTGATCTTATTTTGATAATTTTGGGTATCTTAGTTGTAATTGATTTGGATGAAAAAGAAAGATAAATTTCAGAGTCAGACCCAGCAGAATTTTCTGTATCATCTGCAGCAAAACAAAATTTGTCTGCTATCCAAAAATGCCAGTCCAAATTTAGTACCACAAAAAGCATTAACAATGCATAAAATGTGTAACATTTGTATCTACAAAGAAAATAAATTAAGAATATACAAGTACTAAATTCTAGAGACATTATCAATGTGTAACATTATATTTTTACACCTGGTATTTCTTTTTGAGATGGTGAATTATTCTGCAGAACTTTAAACAATCTACAGCTGCAGCACTCTCTGCCGTGTTGCACTGTTTCTGCTACTGGGGTTCAGCTTTACTTTTGCATGAATCTCTCTTTTCTCATATATAAGAAGTTCAATATAATAGTAATCTCTTTGTTCGTTTCTTACTGAAACATATTCAGATTTGTCAAAATTAAGTGTGATTTATTTTTCTACAATGCTAATTGCCCATTTGTTATCGGTGTTATAAACTAAACTTTTAATATTTATGCCATACTGTTTCAGAACTTATTTTCATACAAGCTTTTTTCTAAAAGGTTAACATGGATATTCCACTTTATTAAAAAATTTCTCAAACCATTTGTTGTTGACAAAACTACATGCTTATTCTTATTATTATTTTTATTTTATTATTTTTAAATAATATTGACCCTGTATACATCTTTAACAATTTAAGTGCTTAAAGAATGTTAGAATAAAATTCACTATTTTTAATTATAATAAAGTGTGCTGTATAAAACTATCTCAACAAAATTCTGAAAAATTTATAAATGCAAAGATCTGAATAACAGTCATTATCGATTAATCAAATGTTGTCATTTTAAAACAGAGGTTCACAAACTTTTTTAAGTCAAGGCACACTGAAAATTCTACACATGAGTTTAGGCACTATATCCTATATATACAAATTTTAGAGAGATGTATTATAATAATTAATTTTAAATAATTTAAAAGCAAATTCCCATTTTTTCAATACATTATACACTCATTACAATTAAATGTGTTTTAAGAAAATCCGAACAATTTACAAATTTGACATTGAAAATAACTTTCAATGCATTTCCGACTAAGTTAATTACTTGCTGGCATTAACTTTTTTATTTATTTGTGGATATTTATCTGAAAATAAATATGAACAAACATCCATTTCCAAAGCATGCAAAATAAGTAATTCACATACGTCAAGAGTAAGTTGCTACTTTTTGCAAAAAAAAAAAAAAAAAAAAACTGCTGTTGATTAACACAATGTTTTATCCCCCCCCCCCTTACAAAATAAAATAAAAGTGGCATGTTTGTTATGGAATCATATACTAATAGAATAATAGTTCATATACTTTTCAGGGGTCATTCCAGGCAGGCACACTCTTTGAGAACCACCGTCTTAAAGTTTTTATTAAATCTTAATTGCTGAATATTAAAGAACACTCTACTATGAAATAAAGTGTCAATGTGTAATTTTTAGAAAAATAACCTTGTCTAAATTCATTTAATTATTTAAATAAAGTACCACTTAAAAAAAAAAAAAAAACTTATTGTCTGGATTTATTTTAGAAACAACTCCCACAATTAATAATAAAACATAATTAACTGTTAAAAAAAAAAATCTCTACTTTTATTACACACACTGACCAATGAATTAGAAACCTATGAGGGTTTTTAAATGTTTGCTATCGGCTTATATACGAAACCTGTTATGGTGTGAGAAATATTCTTCTGGTATAGAAGTGCTCCCTTGGTGTTACTTGAAAGTAAACTAAAAGCTATGTGCCACCTGGATATATTGGCAGATCAAGTGTATCTTGCTCTGCTACATTTTTATTCTGATGGAGGCGGATGCTTCATGAATGATAATTAGGTTGATTAAATATCCTAAAAATCCAAGGACACTCTTCGAAAACTATCTTTGTCCCCAAAAAATTAGAATATATTTGGGAATGCTGGTTATAAAAATATTGTTTTATTATAATAATAAATAAGCTAAAATAAGTTCTTTTAGGTAGTTCATACATAAAAATGACTAAACTTTTACAATTTAAATTTATTTAATTTTTTTGTCCTTGAAATTTGTGAACATTGCCATATTTGTCCTCAAATTCAATATAAAAAAAATCTGGTTGCTCTATGATAATGCAACTATATATCGTGCTAGAATAATTTAAGATTGGTTCAATAAACATCAATCCTGTTTTCCAACAGCTTCTTTCGTTGCCACAAAGTCCGGAACTTAATGCAATGGAAAATGTTTGGGATAGGCTGGAAAAGCACATTCAACAGCAATCTCCTCTTCCATCTAATTTAATGGATCATGAAATCTGTGTAGCCTATGCATGGTATTCTCTGCACGTAAATGCACCCCAGAAGCTTGTCTCAGAATCTATGCCCTCGCAAATACGAGCTGTTATCCATACAAAAGGTGGTCCAATGTACAAAATAAGGTCCAATAAAATATTAATCTAAGGTTTCTAATTTATTGGCCAGCGTGTGTATCTGTTTCTTTAATTCATATATTTCAAATAATTGTTCTAAATAACACGAAAAAATAATTTTTCTTTACCATGAACTTTGAACAAAATTCTATTGGGTATTTTAAGAAAGTGTTTTAATACAAATTGCTTTGTTCCCAGCACCATTGATTGAGATTATTTTTTCTAAAATTTATCACAAGTCCTGACATTATTAGATATAGAAAATTTGAAATGATTTTATCTCAACAAGTCATTTAAAGCTACATATAGGGATAAGTTTTTTTAACAACCCACTTCACTGTTTTATTTTTATTGTATTTTAATCATTAAAAATATTTTAACATTTAAATAGGCTTTTAAATGGAGCATGTTAAATTATAATTAATTATTAAACCTTTTAAAGATCCATACCTTTTTATTACGGAGATGTAGAAGCTTTCGGTGGCGGATCCGCCCTGTCCTTGAAGAAAAACCACATAAAAATTTGAAAAGTCCAGGTATATGACGTTTTAATAATTTAAATAGAGCATGTATAACTCTGAATATGCATTTTACCGTGAAACAGTCAAAATTATTAGTAACAGTGATTCTTGTAATGGGCACAAATCATGCGCAGGTTTAAATCGTTTTGTGTCACCTCTTGGAAGAACGAGAGAAAGAAAACACAGAACAGCACTTGGTGTCACTGCAAGCCACAAAGGAGGTTACTGAGGACGGGACAGATCCACCACCGAAAGCTGCTATGTCTCCATAATAAAAAGGTATGGAGCTTTAAAAGATTTAATAATTAATTATAATATTTCAACATGCAGTTTAATATAGCAACAGCCATTTTAATCTAAGTAGCATATCAAAAATATAAAAACATAAATGATTTATTTTTATAGAAAGTTTACAGAAAAAATGCAGTTTTAAAGATAGCAAATTTATTTCAACAAGCACTATTTTAAACCTGAAAACCATTAAAAATATAAGCAGAATATGTAAGATTCTTCTGTATAAATAAAAAGGTGTTTGATAAAATTATTAGCAAAATAGTCTTCCCCTTTTCATACAAAAAAAAATAAAAAATCCATCGCTAATATGGCAACAAAAATTCAAAAGCCGCCAATGGAGCGGCATAATAAAGTTGTGTAGCACGATAATGTTTACCTATTTTTTTTATATAATAATCACTATGCTAATTTATCATACAAACAAATGAGCCTCTGTGTGTTACTGCACTTGCATGCTGTCAAACAGAAATATTTGATTAATTCAAATTAATATTTAAATAAATAAATATAAAGATAAAAAGATTAGTTGTCTAAAATACAGTAGAAATAATGCTCATAGCATATTGTTACAAGGGATTGAGTCTAAAAGGTGACAAAAATTCAAAAGTCGCCAAAGAAGCTGTACTATTATCAGGTTTACAAACCACGTTATTATATATAACCACAAAAAATTGTCTCATGTGACAGACTTAGCCAGTCATAGATAGCATATTGTAATATTTGGTGTGAAATTGCTGTCATTTTATGGTTGATTGAATAAACATAGGAAATAACGTAAAAGCTAATATTACATGCACCACGTATTAGAGGTCTGCACGGGCCGGGCCGGGCTCGGGCTTAAAATTTTTTTTCGGGCCGGGCCGGGCCTGAATGAAATTTTCTCCGGGCCGTGTTGGCCCGAATCTTTTTCTGGTTTCCTCGTTAGTCAACAAAAAAGGAAAATGATAAAATATTTCTTCAGTCATTTATTTTACGTAATTTTACAGGCTTGTATATCACATAAAGTTCTATTTTGTTAAAAATGTGTCTGTAATGTCAATTTAATTGTCTATCAGTCTGTCTGTCTGAAATCTGATTTTTCGCAAATATTTTTAGCATGCCTCGAAATTAATATATTTTATTTAAAGTAATATTGGATGGTTTCCTATTCAAAATAGTATGCATGTCACTACCAGTTTGCGTACATGTACATAACAAAAGAAATTAGATACATTACTGTGTATAAGGGTTTGTTTCTTATGATCTGTTGAGTTTAGGTGGTATAAAGGCTATAAAAATCTTTCCGCTGTAACTTTTTCTCTAAGGCTCCTTTTCCTTTTCTCCAGTGGACGAAAGTAGTATCATTTTTATCATGGGCAAAAGCAACTTTTCTATTGAATATGGTTGGATTAACATTAAAGTTTTGTTTACCGGAGCACAGGAAAGATTCGGATAAATTATGGTATATGAGAGGAAATGGTTGAAAGTGCATTTTCACTAGTATTAACCATTTTAAATACCTACCTATATTACTTACAAACTTTGAATAAACACCATACAATGCAATAAACTCGCAACAATTGTTTCGGGTCGAAAAAACACACGACCCTTCATCAGGCGAATAAAGTAAGCACGAGTGCTGCACTCAAAGCGGCAATGCACAAAATCGTTTAAAATGAAAAGAAAAACTTTATAAAGTAGAAAATAAATATAGCTACTGGTGTGAATAGAATTGTACAAGAAGACAAGAAAATAAATAAATGAGTGAGATTAAACATAAAACAAACTAAGGATAACAAAAATTAAACGAAAATCTAAGTTACGTGAGTAATTTCCAAGCATCAGAGAAGAAAGGAGTGGAAGAAATATCATTAACAAGATTTTTCGAATTTTTAAATATGTAAAATGCTTCATGAATATCCAAATGGGAGGAACAGACAGGAGATGAGATTATGTTAGTTTTGGAAAAATCAAAACGATGACCTTGAGACCAGCAGTGGGAAGCGACAGAAGATTTGTGCAGCACTCGTGCTTACTTTATTCGCCTGATGAAGGGTCGTGTGTTTTTTCGACCCGAAACAATTGTTGCGAGTTTATTGCATTGTATGGTGTTTATTCAAAGTTTGTAAGTAATATTTTTACAACGCCAGTTTATTGATGCTTCTTTATTAAACCTACCAGTGGCGTAGCGTGACATTTGAATCTGGGCATGCTCTGAAGTCAACTATGGAAAGAACACTACTCATCAAGGCGATATCATTTCATCAAATTTAAGCTCGGATTTTTCCATTTTCTTGGTTGGTTGATTGTAGGATTCAAGTCCGATTGACTGTACTTGGATCCCAGCCCTATGGGTGGAATGCCGTTCGTGGGAGTCTTTGTAAGAGGTTCTAGCCAGTTTTGCACGAGTTTTGTAGAAAACCATGGAAATATCTGAACGGCTGGGTTGATGAGTGCGTCCTTGGATCGAACCCGACACTTCCCATCTACGAACTTTGAGCGCAAACCCACTCAGTCGCTGGTGGGCTTCAATTTCTCGGGATCTTATATAAAATTTTACACGCAAATTTTGTCGCTTTAACTTTAAATCATACATCTAAAGGACTGTTATATTAACTTATTGAAGGCCGCTTCACTAATAGCTGTATTTAAATGAATTTTCAAAGAAATTTAATCACAATTTTTTATATCACTTTAGAAATAAAAAATTAAAAGAAAAGAAAGACAAAAGGAATAGTGGGAACCGGAAAGAAAAAATCTATTAAAATCGCTGAAAACTTAGCTTTAGGCTCTCGCTGCGTTCTGCTGTGTCTTCCACAACCGCACAATGTCGGACTGAAGACCCCACTGCTATTTATCTGACCTTTTATAGTTCTTATACAAGAAGTTAATTGTTACAATTTTTAATAAAGTTAAATATTTTATAAGTTTAATTCTTTCTGTCATATTACCATTTGATTTCGAGAAAAACAATGCATTAAAAATAATAAGCGTTTCTCTTCAAAAGGAGGTATGACGCCTTTACATAAACAATTATTTTTGAAAACGCAACTATTATGTGTTTTTTTTTTTTTTTTTTTAAGAAAGAAAGAAAGAAAAAAGAAAGTTTCGCTCAGGAAAAGGTATAACCAAATTAAGAAAGTGTTTCTTGTTCAAAACTAACGTCAAAAAAAAAAAGAAGAAGAAGCAGTATAAAAATTTTATTATATAAAAACTATTTAATGGCACGGCTTAATGTGAAAGAATGAAAAATAAATAAAACAGCAATCTTTACTAAAGAATGTAGGATGAAAAGAAAAACACACAAATTAGATAAAATTTAATAAAATAAAGCAGAAAATTTAACGGAACATTCCAAAATAAATAAATAAATAAACAAATAAAATAATTAGAGTCACCCGGGGTAATTCCTGGTCAAAAAGCATAAACATTCAATTATTAGAAAATCTATTTAAGCTAGACTTACTAATTTTGGCATGGATTAAGCACATTGTGATGTCCATCAAATAAAATATTTATTTTATCAATAATGCACAATTAATTTGAATAATTATAGTTAATTAGTGACCAGGATTTACCCCAGGGATGGGGTAATTCCTGGCCACTTATGGGGTAATTATTGGTCACTCACATATTTGGTGCAAATACATACATTTTTTATGTATATCCTTAATATAATTTAATAAAGTAATTAGATTATGAATTTTACTATCTATAGCTAATTAAATACTGTACTTAGTTATTTCAGGGTTAAATACAAATTTATTCAACATGAAAAATATATACATTGAACACATCTTTAGCCAAAATATTTTTTGTACAATTTGTATGCAATATTTATAGCTTCTATATCTGCTGTGAAGGGATCTACACCTTTCAAATCAATAGGTCCATAAAAAATATAGCGAATGTCAATTGTCTCTATTCTATCTCGCTTCGGCCAGCGTAAGTTCCCTGCTCCTCTTTCCAGGAACTTTACACACACTTCACTGCCCTCTACTTTTGTGACTTTTCCAACATAGAAAAGATCTTTATCATAATATACAGCATAGTATTTATGCTCTTCTATTGAATTCTGTATGTTTTCAATTATATTTTTTGCATTTTGCAGTGATGATATATTTTTATTCAACTGCTCAGTCACGGTTGACATATCTGGTGGTTCATCTGGGTCCTGATCTATGTTTTTTGTTTTTCGTATCCCGGTATTTTCTTGTCTCTTTCTCTTTTGATTGACCTTTTCTTTTATTTCTCTGTCACGTTCTGCGACTAGTTCAAGAAAATCGTTATTGGTTATGACAGCAGCTTTTGTATCAATCTTTCGCCGAACTTCTGAGCGTGCTATTGTTTTTGGTGTTTGTCTAAACTGTGAGCTTAGCAAGTCTTCAAACGAGGTGGATGCAGTGGACTGACTGACAATTGTAGATGTTTTGCTTATGCCAACAGTTGTAAAACTAGAAACTGATAAAATTGGTGTACAAATAGATGGTGTGTGCTCTTCTGTTTGAGATCCAGAAGTGTCCAAGTTTAATTGTAGTGTGCTGAAGTTGTTTGAAGGTGTAGTACTGCAGTTTGTTGATGCTGATGATGTACTAGCAATAGCCAACCTTTTTGAAGGAGAATTTTGAAGTTTATAAGATGCTAACATTTGGGAACAAAATCTTTTCTCTGGATACTTTGTTCTATCCAATGGATATATTCCTGTTGATTTAAAACCAGATTTAATATTCTCTGGAGTAAGTGAGGTTTGCCATAACTCATCAACTAATTGAGTAAAGCTTGCTTTACTGATTCTTGTTGCTCCAGTCATACGCTGAATTTCCACAAGTCTTTTGTCCCATTGTGCTTTCAGTGGTCTGAAACAGCATTTATCAAGTGGTTGAATAGCATCTGTTGTGTGAGCTGGTAACTTCAAAATTGATATATTTTCATTACGCGCTTTGGTGATTAAATCCAAGGATATATGTGTCTTATGACCATCATAGATTAAAAGCAATGGACGTTTTGATACTTGTTTACAAAAGATGTCAAACCAGCTGTTAAATATTTCAGTGGTCATCCAACCATTTTCACTAATCGCTAATGTCAAATTTTTATCTACATTTGGGGCTCTCCAAGTGCTTTGTAACTTTTTTCCAGAGAATATAATAAGTGGAGGGTGTTTCTCACCAGAAGCACTAACACATGCCATTAATGTAACAGATTCTCGACCAGGTGTTGCTGTGACTCTGGTCAATTTCTTTCCTTTTTCTCCTACTGATTTTCCTCTAGAAGGATCTATGAACATAGCTGTCTCATCTAAATTATATATGTGAGATGGTTTATCTATTATATTCAATGCAGTAAGTTCTTTCTCAAGCAAATCATAAAATTCAAATATGAGAAATGGATTGGATGTTGCAATGACACGGGTCTTCTCCAGAGTACTGGGTTTCTTCGAACTAAGGTTATGTCGGAACATAAATGCTGATAACCAATCATCGCCAGGCATATCATTTTTGAAGCGACAATATTTTTGTAGATGATTAGACAAAATAGTGTCACCTTGTTTATTTTTAGTTACAAACTCTGCCACAACACTCTTGATTTCTGTTCTAGTCAGGGGAAAACCCCACTTTGCCATGCATTTTAAACATGCTGCTAACTCATTTTCATTTTCAGCAGGGATGTTTAAAGGTGTTCCTACAGGCTTTACAGATTCAGGTTTGTTCTTTAAATTTGACAAATACAGCTGGAAACTTGATTTAGGTATATTCACAGCCTTTGCAGCTGCACGTTGAGACAGATTCTCATTTTCCATTTTAAAAATAGCTTCTTGACACTTACTTTCTTGAAGCTTGTCATCTTTTTTCTTTACATAATGTCTCACCATATTAATTTGAAGGAAACTGTTCAGATAAATTTAAGTTCTTGACAAAATTCCAAGTAAAATAGAATAGCTATCTACTTATAAAGACAGCACATGCTTCTGTTTCTGTTAAGAACAAAGGTTAAGGTTAACAGTTAAGTGAATAGTACATTGCAGTTACAGTTAAGAAATTTTGTTAACTGTATTGAGTATAATTAATTGAGTATAATTAATTGAGTATAATATATTGAGTATAATTATTAAAATTTATAAAATAATGGGATGAAATTTAATAAAGTAAAACTCAATATATTTAATATTAATCATTAACAGTTAAGAATGTTACACTATAGTTACAGTTAACTTTGCAGTTAAGGCTCAAAGAGTTGCAGATAATTAAAATCAATGAAATCTGGTAATAATAGGCAAAATTACAATGTATAAATGATGAGAACAGTATTGGCCAGGAATTACCCCAGTGACCAAGAATTACCCCAGGAACATGGGGCAGTATTTGGCAAATTCCTGTAAATTATTTAAACTAGTAATAGTAAATCCAAAACTATTTTTCAGTAACTAAAGTAGTTCACAATTCAACCAAAAAGAGAAAAAAGACAAATATTTAAAACTTTATTTGTGACCTAGATCTTTGTAAAAAAGTATCATAACTAAGGCCAATGTTGTTTTAGAGAAATTTAACAAGCCATTTCAAAAAGATTTTTTTTTTTCAAAATAAATAAACAATAAACTCCTCATTAAGTAATAAATACCAATGGGGATAGTTCAGAGTACCTCTATGATTTTTTTCATTTTGGTGAAGTGTTCTTAAAACATAAAAAAGACTGTGACCAGGAATTACCCCAGAAACTTGCTGACCAGGAATTACCCCGGGTGACTCTAATTTAAGAAATTCAGATTCTAAAATTAAGAAAAGAAAAGGAAAAAAAAAATCTATGCACACCTGCAAGATCAAAGCTATGCATCTGCCAATTTTTTATAGATCTGCGATCAGTGACCATCATAGCGCATACAGGCACACATAAAAAAGACATTAGGAAAAAAAAATTCTGGCACATAAAACAATTTTTGGAAATTTATCAAAATTTTATTTTGCAATTTAATCATCATTTTCAAATCAACT
The DNA here is from genome assembly GCA_963930645.1 of Salticus scenicus. Classification (NCBI taxonomy): domain Eukaryota; kingdom Metazoa; phylum Arthropoda; class Arachnida; order Araneae; family Salticidae; genus Salticus; species Salticus scenicus. The sequence continues at coordinate 239,756,938 of OZ005649.1, forward strand.
TTTTTTTTTTTTGTAAGTTTTTTTATTACATCATTGTAAAATGAAGTATAAGTTTTAATTTATCAATCAGTTGGAGAAACCAACTCTCTATGCGAATATCTCTACCGAAGGTAACAAAATCCCTAACGCTATAAAAATACCTAAAACTCCAAGATATGCTCTCCAAGGATCGCATGCCTTGAATCGTTTACACAGGGGAACTCCCCTTGTACTTAGACCGAGAGAAAATTAGAGGGACGTTGAATATTCCCTCAAATAACAAAAAATCCCTATATCAGGGCATGCTTTACAAAGGCAGCATGACCTAAGCAATAACCGGTCAGCAGGAGAAGAGGGTGACAGTATCTCTGGGATGTTATTGGTCAGCAGATGACGCCTAAACAAAGCCGGAGGGTACTAACGACAATAGTAAGAAAGAAAAAAAAGCACTCGGATTTATCCAGGAATAATTTAACAAAAGAAATTTCCTTTCACTATAATTTTTCAAAACTGAATGACGGATAATGTATAAATGGAAGCGAGTATTTAACAAAATTAGTTGAAATAATTTAAAGTTTAGATAGTTTTTAGTGGGTATGCGGCGCATGCCTAGCATACCCAGAGAATACGCCACTGAAACCTACCTATATTGTTTGATGAATGCTAATATTTTCGATTTGACTTTCTGTTTGTCTTTGTACCGTGTCTATAATAATGAATTTCTGTTTATATATAATTGTCTTGTAAAATTTCAGCAATTTTGTTAAAGAACAAACTATTGTTTGGTTATATAAAAACCTCTGCAAAACACATACTAAAAATCTTTTTTATGAAACGGCATTCTTTTTTTTTTTTTTTTGTTATTTTACATATTTTTGAGTCGGGCCTGATTTTATCGTTTTTTGTCCGGGCCGGACCGGGCCATAAACCGTTAAAAAATAAACGGGCCGGGTAAGCAAAGTTTTCGTGCGAGCCGGCCCGTGCAGACCTCTACCACGTATAGTGTTGTTCACATGTGACTGGGATTTAAATATAAAAGGGATACCCCAATTTTTTTTATACTATCTATTTCGAAACTGCTATATAATAAGAAACTAAATATAAGCTCATTGGTAAACCATTGTAGCAGACAATAGGGACAGGCGTCCAAGTTTCAACGGATGGCCAAATCGCTGCCGAAGGCAGCGGGGACCTGAAGCGAGCTTTTGAGCAATTTCAGTATTTTATTTTTATAAAGCTATATAGAAAAGAGCAGGGGTGAAACTTTTCAGGGGCTACCCCTGAATTCAGGGTTTTTGAACTTTTAAACTCTTTCTGAATTTCATGGTAAATTATTTCGTGTTTATAGAAATTTCTAATTTTGGATTTTATTTTGCCTTATAATGTATATTAAGATCTCTCTAAATATCATTTAATATAGATATAAATAAATACTTTTAATAATAGCCATATGATATGTCACTAATAAATTCATTCTACATGCAAATAGCAGTTTTCAGGATTTTTGCATGTCAGCTATCACCCCTGAAAGAGTTTCATTTAAATTTAGTGACCAGCGAAGCGGGCAAAGCCTGCTAGTTTATTATAAATGAAGGGTGTAGTATTTATTTAGTTTCAACTTGTACTTAAGTTGAAATAATGTTAGATTATCTTTGCAGTTCATTATTGATGCCAGTGAATTATTTAATTCAAAATAACTTTTCCTCCAATATATATGTATAATTATACTGATTTTTGCATTTTCATCAATATTATTTTTCTTTCAGCATGAATAATCAAAAACCAGAAAATAAACCTGGGGATCACGAAGATGGTGATCATTACCAGCCAATCAATTTGGTGGCTGCAAGAACAGCTGTACCTGTTACAACCTTTTCTGCTTCAGGTACTACTGTTACAACTCAACCTTTAGCTATGCGAGCTCATAATCTGGATAACAAACCAGGCCTCATGGTGAGTAACTTATATATATATATTTTTATGTATTTATTAGTGTCTCTGTTTGTCAGAAATACGAATTATCTGCAATTATCACAATTTTCTTCAAATTTCAACATTCCTATTGATATTTTTTTTCTCTCCCCCCCCCCCCCCCCCAACACACACACAACACATACACACTCTTGGTCGAAGTAAATTTCAATTGTGTTTTTCATGACGAAGGGGAAGATTATAAGCAAGCACCATAAATTGCAAAAAGTATGCAACAGTTTTGTTAGTTTGAAATGGCTGTCACACAATCATGTGCCTTATAAACTATAAGATTATTCTTTTAACAAATTATTTAATCTTCAAGGGTTGATTGAAAATATTAATATAATGTACCAGGGTTCGTTGATTTAAATCAGTTTGATTAAAATCATGATTTAAATCTTGATTTAAATCAATGGATTTTTTTAAAAAAATCATTGATTTAAATCAACTGATTTTTTTAAAAAGTTATTTATTAAAATTCAATCATTTTTCAAAACATTTTATGATCTAAATTTTTTTAATCTTGTTAGAATGAGTTTCAAATACAAAATATGTTGCATTTAGAACCTTCAATTATCAAAACTATATATATAGGTATCTGTACGTGTGTGTGTGTTGGCACATATGAACCATTTACTTTAAATTTTACACAATTACTTTTTATGCTTCAGAAATGAATTAAAGAACTTGAAAGCAATTTTTATATATTAATATAACTAAAAAACGTACTAATTCAGCATAGGATTTTACACAAAGGCCATATATTATCATGAAAACTCTATGAACTTGTCTTTCTTTTTAAACATTTTAACAACAAAGCATAATTAATTCAACTATTATGATAACACATAAAGCATGGAAGTTTTCAATGCCATTCAGAAGTGTCCATAAAAATGTTTCTTTTCTAAAATTTTTCTCATTTAAAGTACTACATATATTAGTTTTTATGAAATTACTATTTAATGATTTATTATCATATTTTATTATTTTATGAGTTTTTATGTTAATCATAAAATTGAGCGATTTCTATAATGAGAAATGATAATAGTTTTTCTCAAAAATATTTCTATTTTTCACTAAAATTTGCCTCAAAAATAAAACCTGGATCGACCTATGCTTAAGCTTCAATTATTTTCTTTGATAACATTTTATTTTGATTATTTACGGGCATTATTGGGATTATGCATATTTCGAAATTTTTTTAGATAGTGTTAACTTTCATGCCATAATTAACTGGGTTTTTAATAATACCATAGATAATTACATATAGATTCATTAAATTAATAATACAGTATGTTATCCAGAATCAGAATGGTCAAAGATATGTTTTATTCTTCCCTAACACTCAGAGACGTTATTTTTAAATATGGAAATTGTCTGCTTCATTTGTATTTTTTAATTTTAAATAAAAGGTATTTAGTTAAAATGAGAAGTTTCATCTTTTACTTTTAGTAATAAAGTGATCATATGATTTTACAAAATGATGAGCTGAAAAATCTATATCTACATATAAAATAGAGAACTTATAATTATATGCATTTAGAGTAAAAGTAAATGCTCATATAACATGACAGTTGTTTTTCATATACATTCTGTTTTCAAAACTAAAAGAAAAGGTACAAGTTCACGTTAAATTTGCTTGTTAATTTGTATTTTTATTTGAGTATGCTATAATTCTTGTGGTCTTAAATGATAAATTTCATTATCCATCAGTGTTAAAAGTTAAAACTGATGTATATATGCTTATAAAAAGCATAGCTTCTGGCATGAAATTTACTTAAATTATGTTTTTAGACATTGTTTAAGATATAGATTACTTTAACAGGTATAAAGTAATGAGTAACTATAAATTTGTAGACTTTTAAAAAAAAATCCGATTTAAATCAAAAAAATCTGATTTAAATCAAAAAAATCCGATTTAAATAAAAAAAATCCGATTTTTTTGATTTTTTTAAAAAAATCAAAAAAATCACGAACCCTGTAATGTACCTGTGTAAAACTAGATACTTTTTCTTTTTTTTGCCTGATTGATGGAATGTCTCGCTTGTATTGACTCAACAATTGTCACTCTTTTTTTTTTTTTTTCCCCAATTTATAGTGTTTGCTTATGAAATTTTTATTCATCCTCACTCAACACTAGTATTTCAATGCATTTTTCTGCAACTGTGTTTTTCCCAAGCACAAGCCTGTATATATACAGTAGAAGATCTTTATAATGCAAACCTAAAAACACAAGGTTTTGCATTATATAGAATTTTGCATTATACAGATCATGTTTCACACATCATTAAATTTACCTTGCAAACATGGCCAAATATGTTGAAACATATCAAAAGAGAGTAAGGTATTTTTAAGTTACATTCCTTCAGGGTTGGGTTTTTGACGTCAAAAAGTGGTTTTTGACATGACAAAGGTGTCAAAAACCTGTCATAAACCTCTATACCGTCAAAAACCTGTATTGTCAAAATTCAACATCTATAAATGAGCTAAAATCTGGTTAGAAATAGGATTTAGTAATATTTGCCATATACAAGTGAATATCTAAATATTATGCTGTTTATAAATTAAGAAATCTGAAAACAATTTGTAGATAATTTATAAAAAATTAGGTAAATATACTGGTTTATAATCTAAGAAATATATACAAAGTATGCATACAGTTATATTTTGTATGTTTATGTTTATTTATATTAATATTTATGAAATTCTAAAATTCCAAAGTTACTTATGAATTTTCACATAAGACATGAAAACACAGGAATACTGGATTTTTTTTTTTTTTTTTTTTTTTTCTTTAAGTAAAACATAATATATGTGGGCAGTAAATTCATATGAATTTGAAAATAATTATATTTATAATCAACATTTATTATACTTATCATTTATTAATGAATTTTTATCTGTTTATTATTATTATTGATTGTATAAATATTTGTACCTGTTTATAGCTTGGACTATTGGTGTTCGGTGTTTTGGGAGTAAGGCTGATTGACTATTCTAGTATCTTAGGCCTAAGGGGTATTGCCCTCCGTGTCGGTCTGTCTACAGGGACCTAGTCCGTATTTATACAAGTTTCGGAGAAAAACATGAAAAACTCTCAATGGCTAGGCCAACGAGTGCGCCCTGGGATCAAACCCTACACCTCATGTTTACCAGCTTTGAGTGTAGTACCACTTGGCTGCTGGTGGGCCCTACAGCTTAGACTAATAATTTTTTTAAAAATCTGTACGGGTAAATATTACATTTATTACAATTTATACATGTCCAGAAAGCATTCATATTTCTCGTGTTTCACAGTAATTATATGAATTTCAGACACAATTCAAGCTTTTTTAACATTCAGAATTATTACTTTTTCTTAAAAACTTGCAATATCAGCAGTCATTAAGAAAAAAAAAAAAGTTATATTTTTCTATAAAATATTTAAATACAAAATATTAGGCTATGCATTTTTATTTTACTGGTTAAATACATAATACTAAAAGCACAATACTAAAAAAATTGAACTATACAATGTTGTATTGCAAATAAAATTATTTGTCAATCAAAATGATCTATCAATGATATATGAATCATAAGTATTTAGAAGCCTAAAGTTTTGTTTTTATATTTATCAAAATGTTATAATAATGTTTCTCGAAAAACATTAATATGTATTATGTTTACTTTTTAAAACATACTTACTGATAAACAATATCTTATTGAAAACAACTATATTTTTAAAGTATCGCATAACTAAATTTAACATGTTCTATATCAAGCATAGTTATAAATAAATTTCATAATAATATATAAAAGTATCACAGCATATTTTGAATGAACATAGAAATAATTCATAGTAAAATTTTAAAAGCCTAAAGTTTTGTTTTTTATATTAATCAAAATGTTGTAACAATGTGGTTTTCAAAGAACATCATTCTATTTACTTTTCAAAAAATCCCTATGAACTATATTTTATTAAGCTAATTTTTCATACGACAATTAAATTATAAATATAGGTTTTTGACAGTTTTTGACATTTTTGACAAGGTGGTTTTTGACATGACGGTTTTAACCATGGTTTAAACCGTCAAAAACTGTCATGTGTCAAAAACCTGCCAACCCTGCATTCCTTGGAACAGTAGTTGGGTGTATCATATGTTTCATAGTTAAATTAGTTTATAAAAGTAGTCACATATGCCTGTACCAAATCATTCATTATGACTCATTTTCAAAAAGAAAAAAAAATTTTAATGAACGCATTTTTTTTTATTAAAAAGGTTTGAATTAAGGAGATTAAGAAAAACAAATGTATCACACTAAGTTCTCTACAAAGTAACAGTTTTTTACAAAATGTTTCTTAACTGCAAAATTCATTGTTTATGTTTGAGAAGTTGTGCGTTATATAGAGAATTGCGTTATAAAGATCTTCTACTGTATATATATTATTATTATTTTTTTTTTCTGTACTGTACATGTAAAAGTGGCAATAATAACTTTATTTATTTATTTATTTATTTTTTGGTCATTTTTTAAAATAATATAACTAATAAATTTAAACATATTCTCTAGCTAAAAATGTTTTTCCTTAATTAAATCTATTCTTCTCATTTTTACCCCCCAACCAAAAAGAAGGAAGTTATAAGTTTCAAGCCTTTGTCTATCGATGGCACTGTGGCTCCCAAATGAACAGATTTTTTTCAATATATATATATATATATATATTATAATGTTGATTTAATTTGAATGTTTCGTAGCTAAGTTCAAATTTTTTAAAAATAATTAAAATCTGATTTTTTTTTTTTTTTTTTTTTTTAGATCACATTGCAGTGATATTTTAAAAATTGCAAAATGCAAGCTGTCAATCTTTTTACACATACCACCTACTTTTGTATATCTGTTAATAATATTTTCTAACTGATCATGAATTGCACTGTAATAGAAAGTAGGGAAATAACTTTGCTTTAGGAAATTTATAAAGCAGTGTTATAGTAAGTTAAAACTTAAAACATATAATAATAAAGCAAATTTCCATTTCAGTGCTTTTAAAAAAGGAAAGTTTTAGACAAACCCCCCAACCATTCACCATTAAAGCTGGAATGCCAATAAGTGGACAGTAGGGACCAAGTTGTTTACCACTGTTCTAACTCATGTTAGTTGATAGATCATGCAGTTTTCAGATTTGCATTTAAAAAAAAAAAAAAGCTTTTTGTGAAAATCGGGAAATTTCAATTAATTTTGACAAAAAACTAAATATCGGCTATAAGTAGTGATTATGAGTCTAAAAATCTCTAAATTTAATTTAAAAAAAAAGTTGCTGAAATTATTTTAAATATTTGTTTGTTTTTTTTGCCACTTTGAATGCTCACAAATTTTTAAATATCCATGTAGTCTTCCAACTTTTCATTTATAGTAGCATTCTACATTCCTCGTATTAACAATCAGCATTAACCTACAACACCAACTCATATTAGATGAGCCACTTGTTTTACTTTTTTCTGCATTCAATAGAAAAGAGTATTGGATTCATAGTAATTTTCAATTTTAGTTTTTTGATGGATTTACACGTTTTGAGAGATCCAGAATACGATTTGACCATTTTGGGAGATCCAGAATATGATTTGACCATTTTGAGAGACCCAGAATTCAATTTTACCATTTTTAGAAAATGTCTGCTTCTGCTCTAGTTCAAGAATTAATGCACAAAATTTTATTTAAATTTGTATGTAGTTGCATGCACCTTCATATAAATTAGTGCTTATCAACTTTTGGTGATAAACTTTTGGTGGCTTATCAACATTCATTCATTTAGCAAAAAATATAGGTCCAGGAACAGCAGCAATGTGTGTTTATGCTGCACTAAAGTTATTTTTTCAATAACTGCTAATTCAGCATTTCTTTGCATCCAAAAACAAAAGGTGCTGTTGCAATGGATTTTTTACAAGTAAATCAAACTTACATTTTACCTACAATATTAAGTAAAGCACGATTCTGTTAAATAATATTAGAATTACTACATTAGAACTTTTTTTTTTTTTTTAAATCACAATTGCTTACTAGTTGTGATGAATTTGTCATTTTATTTGTATAATTATTTATTTTTTTATTTACAGACTTTATACTTTAGAACACAAGGTCCTAGAACACAAGGACAAGTAATGGGTCCCATAGTAGGTACCCAAGTTTCATCTTCTCAGCACTTTGCAGCTAAATCAGGTAATCTTGTGTCAATGTATTCTCACAGAGTAACCTCAGCATTATTATTATTTCTCAATACAGTGTTATATTTAAAATGTTTCCTTAAATATTCCATTTTTGCACATTTCATATAATGAGGGGGGGGGGGGGACAGTTGTATGAAAAAAATGGCTATTTTTAATTATCGAATTCCTTTTTGGTAAACAAACAAGATGTTATCATATGACATATAAAAAAGCATAAGCAATATTTTAATGTAGTTAATATATATATAGATAGATAGATTGTAACAATGAGTGTAGAATGCAAAAATAACAGATGATCATAAACCAGAATTTGCCACAAGAATAAAAAAAAAAAAAAAAATTAAGCCAGTATTAATTTAATTAAAGATGGGGGGAAATTCACAATTTTCACTTGAATGTATCCATTATAACCTGCATTCACAGAAACAGAAAATGATAAATATATTTTAATAAATTATAAATAACGTATATGGATAACTGAAAAACTTATTTAAAAGCTGATATATTCTATTTTAACCCCCTACTGCATAGCTGCCAAGTACTCAGATTTAATTGGAGTTTCTCCGATTTTTATCACTGTGCTCCGTTAATCTGAAAATTATCGGAAAACTCTGATTTTTCAATCTTGACATTTATTTATTATTTTCACTTTTATTCATAACTGCCCATTTTTCCATTTTTGACAGAAGTTTTCTGGTTTTTAAGTTAATCTTCCGGTTTCCGATATTAAATGATTTCTTCCATTTTTTAAAAAGTCACGAATATCGTCTATAAGGAAGTAAAATTATTCTCATGCATTCTTTAACTCCTCCTTTCCCAGCTCTAGCTAGCAATCAAAGATCAAACTTCCTCCAGTGCTCAAGCTTTTTCAGTCTACAACTAAAGGATCACTGCTCAGAATAAAATTGTTTTATTACATTCTAGAATCAATAAAGTGATAAAAATGCTCAACATTTCTCAAATATGTATTTATTTTTAGACTCTAATACTGAACTTAGTGAATGTATTTTTTTTTTTTTTTTTTTTTTTTCCAATAAGTTTAAAATACATCAGAGGTTAATCTAGAACAAATTTAGTGCCGCATTGAGGCACTTTCACAAAGTCAACTTTTGACAATGAGGCACTTTCACAAAATCAACTTTTGACAATGAGGCACCTTCACAAAATCAACTTTTGGCATTGAGGTACTTTCACAAAATCAACTTTCAGCAAAGAGGCACCTTCACAAAATCAATTCTCAGCAATACAGTGGCACATTAAAAATTTTTATAAGCTTCGCTGCATCGAACACATATTAATACCCACAGTTTGGATATTTACTGGAGATAATGACAACACTTTCTTATATATATATTTATTTTACAACTGTTCTATTTTATTTCTTAATTGTAATAAAAAATAAAAAAAAAAGAAAGAAAGAAACTGCTTTGCACACTTCGGTTATTTGTTCTGGAGCTTTATTAATTTTCACAAACATACTTGATTTTTTTCACAAATTATTTTGTAAATTCACAAATGGGGTACCACTTTTAAAAAGCTGGATTAAACCCTGTACATGCTATATCACTAAACATAGCCATACGTCTTATGCAAGATACATAATATCAGTAGCTGAAAATGTAAGATAGGAAAGGTACAGTGTAGATTTTCAATACATTACTGTTTTTTTTTTCCTCATTATGTTACAAGCCTGTCTAGGGAATTTTTAAGGACTTTCATACCTGCCAACATTTGAAAATGACAATTAGTAGCACACCAATTTTAAAAATTGATTGGATGGTTGATTGGTTCCTTTTTATCATGCGATACACGAATCCTGAACAAATAAATGAATGTATATTGCTGTATTTTCTTGCTTATAATCCGCGGGGTACTATTTTCAGCCCTGATGAAAAATTTTCCACAGATAATATGCACTGTCGGACGCCTGACATCCAGCTTTATTTGCCACCGAAATTCGGCCACATTATGTTTAATGCCCCCCCCCCCCCCCCCATCAGATTAAACATTTTTAAAAAAGTTATTATTTTTACCTAAATAATTTGCATTAGTGTTCATATATAATGAAAACTGTTTAAGAAACAAACATGATTTATGAAATCAGGTATAAAATAATTTTATTCAAAATGCAGAATTCCTGTTTTTACACTATATTCAACCAGCCAATAAAATTCAGCAAAAATACTACCTATTAAATAAATATTTTTTGTTGCGTGTTTAATTATGTGTATAATTAAAAAATATAAAAATTATAATGATTGTAAAAAAAATTCTAATCTTAGCACTGTGATAATTGTTTTAAAAAATGTTAAAATATAAATATTAAACATATTCAACGGTTTCTGTAGGCGTTTGATCTTGGATTGGTAGGGGAGGGGAGGGGGGGGGAGGTAAAAAAAAAAAGAGTGAGAAATATTGAACAACTCTACTTCCTTATAGGTTCTAGCATCTAATAAAGTAAGTTTAAAAAGAACATTGACATTTATGTTGTGGATGGTAAAAGATTAGAAATCCCAAGGCTTTCGTGAGGCGTTTGTTTGCCGATTGTTAGGGGGTGGGGTGGGGAGCGAGGAGGGCACAAAAAAATACACAAATGAGAAATATTTCACAATTCTATCTTTTTATACATTCTAGAAGCTAATAAAGCAAATTTAAAACGAAAATTGATATTTGTGGCATGGATGGAAAAAGATTGAAAATCGCAAGGCAAAATGTCAGTTTTGGTGCTAGATAAAAATTCTTAATTTTGGGCCCATTTTCATAGCGTTGTAGTTTATGGCCCAAATTCGTAGCAATTACGATTTATTCGTAGCAGTTGGCAGGTCTGGACTTTATCATTATTATTTTAGTAAGATTTAAACTTCCTATAAAATATTCGATATTTTGTATTACAAATCAAATTTATATTAAAATTATTAGTTTTTAAATTTTCCTATTATGGAGTAGAAATCTTTTTTCTTCCTATTTTTGAATAGAAATCTTCCTATTTTTAAAGCTGCAAAGTTGGCGGCTGTGTTTATTTCTTCAATTTCTGTTTTTTTTTTTTTATACATTTTGTGAATTTGCATCTATTTTTAAGGAAACTGATCTTTTTTTAAGAATAAAAAAAAAAAATCAATATGCCTATTTCAAAAGAAAAATTATAATTTTGTTTTCTTGTTAATTGTTAAAATATATATATATATATATGTATCAGGGCCCGAAATTTGAACTGAGATTGCACTCGCCGAAAAAAAGTTTTAATCGCCACAAAATATGGTTGTCTTTTTTTTTTTTTTTTTTTTTTTTCTTTTTTACGCATTTTGGGTTTTTATTTTCCCCAGCTATTTGAAAGGCTTTTACAAATATGTCTTAAATTATATACAATATTAAACGTGCGTCGAATATCATAATTTTTCATAATAATTTATAATTAAAAATCATTACAATGTATTGGAGATTTAAAAAAGATTAAAATATCTAATAACATAAGTGCAATAAACAAAAACAGAAAAAAAAAATTCTTTGTTAAACAATATCCTGTGAAAATGTTTTTAGTATGAAAGATTGTTTCTTTATTTACCTATTTATTTACTTAACTTTTTGTATTAGAATTGTCTTCTTCGTCCATTTTATTTTTGTAATCAGACGGAATGTCGATGTATATAACTTGTTATTGTTGTCATTTGAAATAGCCATTTCGGAATAACTTTTTCGATAAAACTGTTGCTTACAAATCATTACAAGTGCAAACCATTAGCATTTTAGTAAAAAACTAAAAAATATGAACTTTTTTTTTTTTTTTTTATCATTATTCAACAAAACAAACATAGGCAGTATCTTTAAAAGGGCTCAGGCTCATTTTCATGTGACAATATCGTAAAGGCAAACTTTCGCATATAGGGAGACGGGCGCACACAAAGAGGCTCTCTGCTCGTCTATTCTCACTCTGCTTGGAGAAATATAACAGTTAGAGAAGTGAAACTGCCGAAGAGATCAAAACTTTTATGTATGCACAAAACATTTTTTCCTTTCCCAGGCTGGGACGATCTCGGGTAGCGCACACACAAACTCGGCTTTCCGAGAATCTAAAAAGGAGAGGTTAAATATGAGGTTATAAGAGGGCAAGAGTTTGCCATATTTAAATCGATAAAAATAATGTTTTTGCCACCGTATTGTGTATGAATTCTATCTATTACTAGACCAAATTTTTACTCGCCAATGGCGAGCTGGCAAGTGGGAATTTCGCACCCTGTATATATATATATATATATACACGAGGTGTGACTATTAAATAATGAGACTATTGCTGTAAAACATTTCATTTTAAATTTATACATATTTAGTTATTATCACTTTCAATATACACCTCTCCTCTATCCCTACAACACTCAATGCAAATTTTCCATTGTTCGAAACAGTGCTGGAAGTCTTGTTCTGTGAGCTCCTGCATGAAGCGTGCCACTTTTTCTTTCACAGCTTCAACTGACTCAAATTTTGCTCCTTTTTATGCTGATTTGACTTTGGAGAACAGATAAAAATCACATGAGGCTAGATCAGGCGAATAAGGCTGATGGTCTAAAACTGGGATGTTGTACTTGGCTAGAAACGTCTTAACAGACAATGCAGTGTGAGCCGGTGCGTTCTCTTGATAGAGAACCCATGACTTGTTCTTCCACAATTCGGGTTGTTTTTTTCTTACTCTTTCCCGGAGTTGAGAGAGCACCTCAAAATAGTAATGTTGATTAATAGTCTGACCTACAGGAACCCAGTGAAGGTACACATGCCCACGAATGTCGAAAAAATGGCGGCCCATGTGGTTATCATCTCTAATGTCTTCTCAGCCATCTTAGAAACACTTGAACCACTCAAAAACTCGCGCACGTGATAAACATTTATTGCCATACACTTATTTTTAACAAAAGGTAAGTTTCACTAGCGGTTGTACCAAGTTTCAAGTGAAATTTCACGACTATTCGTTGTTCTACTTTTACACTTATCATGTTTTCGGCAAAACGAAACAAACACCTCTTACACAAACGAAGGTTATGGCCAGACTGATTTCTCTACAAACGCGGGAGGCACTGCAATCGAAAGAGAAGGCTTTACGCTGCACAGCTGTTGGTTTCTCGGATTTGGCGCATATGTAGTTTATCTGTAGCAGCAATAGTATCGTTATTTAATAGCCACACCTCATACATATATATATATATATATATATATATATTTGTTTTAAATATGATTTTAAACTCTCAGTTCTTTTAAATAACATCTACAAAGTTAGATCTTTGTAGTATGAGTCAGAATTATAATATACTAGAATTGAACTAGTATTGAATTTATAATAGCCTACAAACACTATAAATAATACATTGTAAAAGAAAAAAATGCAGCCTGCGTCAAGTAATATACACAATATATATTGCTGTTTATTTGATCATTCCTTGATAATTTCAATGATTTAATTAAACAAGTCTACATTTGTATAAATGTTGATTATATATGGAAATCTTATTTAACATTTTCATATCATAATAGTTGCTCCAATATTTAAGTCTCTTGCTCCTAAATTTTTAGTCATGAGGTTGGCAGCTCTGTTGACTGACTCAATTTATTCTGGACTTTAAAAAAAAATATCAAAATTAATGCTCATTTATTTTAATTGTAATAACACCATTTGTATATAATATTTCCTTTAAAAAAAAGTAAAATTTTAAATACAAGTAAAAATTGGCTTTGAAGTTGGCTTTCTGCATTTCACCAGCTGAACTGAGCTTGGGATAAGAAGTCGGCAAGGGGTAACAAGGTTCGCACTAAGGAAAAAAAATGAGTGGGATTCTCCCACTCTAACAAAAAAATTAAGTGGGATTTTGAAAATTTAAGTGAGATTTTTGAAATTTAAGTCAGTAATTACATTTTACAGAAAAAAAGTATTTTCAAGAAATATGCAAATTACAGACATGGGATTGCTGAAATTAGAAATTAGCTGAAAATTTTCCGCTAATATGATTGATTGGATGATTAGTTGTATATTGATGATGTCACTTTCAATAGACTGATGACATAAACATTTATATATATAGTTTATATCTATATTAAGCATTTTCAGGATTTTTTCATTAGCGTAAAAAGAATTCTTCAATATACCTGCAATAACTTTTATATCCACATAAAATCATATTAAAATTTTACACCAAGAGTAAAACAAATTTTCCAAACAAACATAGAATATGATTTTTATGTATGTACATTAATCATTTATATAAAAGTAGTAGTAGCTAATTATTAGCTTCAAACGTGCATAAAACCAACTGAGTATTAATTTTCTTGAATTGATTTGGAAAAAATTTTCTTACCTGAAAAATCTATTCTCCATTTCCCCCATGTTTACAAATTTGGTATAGATATGACACCCAAATAAAGATTTAATTTAATAGGGCAGTTCCTTGTTTGTAAACAAACATCTCAACTTTTATGAGTGGTTGGCAAAAAGGCTTGGGAAAAGCATAGCAATGGCGGATCACCAACGGAAAATCAATGGTGGGCGGGGCGCGGGAAAGTCGAGCGCGCTTTTTTGCCAACCACCAGACGTCACGAGGAAATGCTCTATTGAGAAAAAATAAATAGATTCATTATTTCAGCACTAACGGTCTAAAAATAATTACATATGTCAGAAATATTGAGTACTTCTATCGCTTAATTGTTTCTAGAATTGATCATTGACCACAATCCGTATTTCGGAGATGGGAAAGAGGGGGGGGGGGGGGATTAAAAAAGTAATTACAGAGTAAGAAATATTAAATTATTTCAATTCTACTTCTAGAATCTAATAAATAAAGTTTAAAATGAACATTATAAATATAATTTATGTTTCAGATGGGTAAATATTGGGAAACAAGACTTCTGCAGAACATTTGATTGCTGATCGCTAGATGGAGATAAATGAAGGGGGAGGTGGGCAAAAAATAATTACATGAGCAAGAAATATTTAGCAATTGTATTTATTTACAGGTTCTAGAATCTCATAAAGCAAGTTTGAAATGGATTTGATATTTATGTTGTGGATGGAGAAAGATTAGGAATCAAAAGCTTTTGTAGACCATTTGATCGCCGATTGTTCCATTTTTATTTATTTTTTAACGAACGATATCCGCGATTTTTATAAAAACGGAAAAAGTAAATCCGCGGAGTTCAATGAATTAGATTAAAAAAAAAAAAAAATCGCGGGGAAATAAGTGCGAGAAAAGCGCGCATATGAAAATTTTTTAAGTGGGATTTTTTTTTTATATTGCGCGATCCCGCACTCTAGCGCGAACCCTGGGTAATGAAGATTTTTTTGGTGTTCTTAATAGTAGGTACATACAGTGATGTGACTTGAAACACAACTAAAACATGTTAATATAAAACATGTTAAATAAACATATTCAGTTGAACTGACAGTAAACAACTACAGGGTTGCCAACTGCTCCGATTTCTGCGGAGTTTCTCCGAAAAAAATTAAAAACTCCGCAATTCCGCGAAGTAATGTTTATGGTCCGCAAATTCAGTCTTGACCACCTAACTAAATATTTTTTATTAAATACATAAAACTGAATAGTGGCAGACACTGGGAAAAAAAAAACTATTTTTCTTTCTTTCTTCTTTTTTTCCTTGCACACATCTAAGCAGAAATCGTTATCCAATCCTTATCAACTTTTGATTTTGAATTTCCAACAGTTGCCGCATAAAACATTATTTTTTGAATTTTTTTTTTTATCTATGAAAGCGCTTCAACGTATCTTGAAAAAAAAAAAATAATAAAAAAACTAACTTTTACAATTTAGCTGAAGAACCACACGCTTCATCCTACAATACCAATACTCATAAATAAATAGTAAAGAAAAAAAAAAAAAAATGAATGAAAGAAAACATTATAGTGCTAGGCATTGCTAATCAAAATATTGCTGACTCAGAATAGGAACAAGTATTTGTTTACATTAGCTAAGAGTGTGTTTCA
The DNA here is from genome assembly GCA_963930645.1 of Salticus scenicus. Taxonomy (NCBI): domain Eukaryota; kingdom Metazoa; phylum Arthropoda; class Arachnida; order Araneae; family Salticidae; genus Salticus; species Salticus scenicus. The sequence goes on from OZ005649.1 coordinate 239,773,069, forward strand.
TTAAAACCACAAGCAGAAAGGGGGGGGGGGAGAAAGAAACCGAATGCAATGATTACACAGTGTTTTGATTTTCATTTAAACTATATCAATGTTTCAGTTATCTTAATGCTTAATAGGTCGTTAAAAAAATTGTTTATTTTAATTATTTATTGATAAAAATAATGGATTCAAAGCTGCTGGACTTTAAGGCCGATTGACAACGCTTTATTTAAGATTTATTTGAAATAATTATGCATTTATTTTATCATTCATTTAAAGCATTAATCATTTATTATTATATCTTCATTTGTATCTGGGAAAGAAAAAAATATTAAGTAAACAAATTATGACCAATAATCTGCAAAATTCTAAAGTTTACAAAACATATGGTTCCAAGCTATGCAGATTAGAGGGAGTTGACTCAGAGATGAGATTTACATTTATAGATATACATTTATATGAATATCGGAGATATTGTTTTTAGATTTTTATGTGATAGTATAATAATTATTTTGACATTCATGAAAATAGTTGGAAATTAAATTAATTTTTTTTTTCCTTTGTGCTTTCTTTCTTTCTTTCTTTCTTTCTTTCTTTCTTTTTTTTTTCTTTTATGTAACTGAATAATCTACTTTCATATATTGTCTTTAATTATGTATGGGAAATATGCGATTATGCAAAAAACAAATTACTTTTGGGTTTTAAGCTTATATTCAGACTTAATCATTTCCCATTCTTATCTCTCTTCACTGTTTTGCTAAATATATTTGATTATCAATAAATATTTCTTAATTTCATATGATTATTGTTAATTTATTTTGTTAGTAGTTTATTTCTTTTTTTTTTTTTTTTTTTTTTTAATGTATTTTTAAAATTGCTCCTCAAAGTAGCCAACTCCTCAAACTGTTTTTGAAAAGTTGGCAACCCTGCAACTATATTGTATTCTTTAAAATAAATGGAAATATTTTGTTTGATTTAACACTTCTATTCAATAAAGATTTCTAATTTTTCTCATTTGTGATATTAATGTTAATACACAATCTAAAAACAGCACATACATCACTCAAAAATAAAAGAAATAAATAATAATAATAATAAGTAAATAAAAATAAATTACAAGCGACCACTAGAAAAGAAAAGAATGATATATATATATATACACATTAAACTTGGAATCTTTATTAATTTAAAATGCAGAATTAACAGCACCTAGATTTTATGATTTTAATAATGAAAGATCAGATCTTTTGGTAATACCAAATAGTATGATGTGTATATGTGTGATAAAATACACACACACGTTATTTAAAAAAGATTTTACACTTTTAATGTCTGTATTTGTGAATTTAAATCTAGTTCCGTTACCCTAACAGCACACTTATCCACGGTACATCTGCAGGATGTTTCTGGGATGTCTTTTCATTCTGAAGACATCTTGAAGATATCCTGGTAAGATATGCTGTTAGGGACATATTTTTGTAAGGTGCAAAAAGCTTTTTACAAGAAAATTGTTCTAAAATATATTTATTTAATTAATTATTGTAGTTACATTTACTTATTACTTACTTTTCTAGCTCAAGATTTTAAGAATACAACCAGTTTCACAGGTAATTTTTCATTTGATTTTTTAATGCCAATTTTTATTTTATTTATTATCTGGGAAGAGATCATGCTATTGTTTTACTTTTAAAAAAGTGACTCCTTTATAATATTTATATATTTATTTGTGTTAAGGTTTTAAAAATATGCTGAAGCTATCAAAGAGTAACTAGTTAAAGAATATCTTTCTATGTAGCACCAATTTTGAGAATGCACCCCCCTCCCCCCCCCCCCCCCCTAAAAAAAAAAAAAAAAAAACTTGAAATTTACATTTATAATACAGGGTAAAATAATAAAACTAACCATATATAAAATAATATTTTGAAGCAAGTACACATATTTTTTAAATATGTAAGATGTGTATGTACATATCATAGGATACATACTGTGTTTACTCGCGTAATAGTCACATGTCTGCTTTGAAGCAGAAAAAGTTATTTTAACAAAAATTTGAAAAAACCCTTTTGTCACAAATCTTAGTAAATAAACAAAAATATGTAGAGTTACAAGCTTATAAGGGGTTTTTCACAAAAAAAAAAAAAAAAAAAACTTTTGCTAAGTAGTTAAAATAATTGTGGATCTTTAAAGATTAATTATACGGCATGTGAAAAACCCCTTAAGAAATTTCAACTCTTCGAAAATATCTCAAATCTAGCTTGTTCTTTTTCGTATAATTTGATTTATTTTTACTCTATTCAAATGCACTTTTGACAAAAGTTGTACAATATATCTAGCTTTCAACCTATGCCATAAACTTTTTTTTTTCTTCTGCACATGCGCAGTGAAAATGTAAATGCTCATATTTCAGGATATATTTAAGATATTTGTATTCAGATTGCAGTATATTGTTTTAAAAGAGTTTTTCCAACTTGTCTGAAAGTGGGAATAATTTTCTTAAAAAAACTCTGTGTATTATGAATAAAAAACATGTTGATTTTTTTTTTTTTTTTTTTTTTTTTTTAGTTTTAAAATAAAGCTTATATTCTCCATTATTACTTCCATTACCCGACTACCGTAGGTAATGGAAGTATTATATTCAGTACAAAAATCGAGATTTCACCTGATTTACATGTTTTAAGGTCTGAGTCCAAAAAAGTGGTTTTTGGCAATTGGTCAGTGTGTGTGTATGTATGTAGGGAATCTTCTGGCTGTTATATCTCGGAAACTAATAAAGATTGATCTACGAAACCTTAGAATTGAAAAAAGTCTGGTGTACAGATAAATTTTCTAAATTTTGGTAAAAATTGGAAAAACGGAAGTGGGACATCTGAAACCGGAAGTGCATATCTCAAAAATGGTTCTAATGATTTTCTTCAAATTTGCTATATAAACACTCTATTAGATGTCCTTTCGGATGATATAGTTGGTTAGTTAGGAAAATTGACATGTGTCTTGTATAAATAGCTCAAATTCAGGTCCTTCAAGTCATGCCTTGCAAAACGGCTGTATGAATTTTTTTCAAACTTGCCATATTAACCCTCTTTTAAATATCCTGTTGCATGTAATTGTTGTTTTCTGGTCAACAGTTAGTTATGCCAAGCTTTTGTAAAAGTTGGTATATCAAAAACGGCTCTAACGATTTTCTTGAAAATTGTTACATAAACCCATTTTAGATATCCATTTCTCGTGCTTTACTTGGTTATCACAAAAAAATTAATAGTCATCCTGATTAGATAGATCAGTTTTAGATCTCAGAAATTGGTGTTTCAAAAACAAATAAATAACTCTACCAATTTTCTTTTCATTTCTTTTTCTTAAAAAAAATCACTGTGTAAACTCTGTTTTATGTTTTTACACGTGTATTAACTTTCTCTTACCAGAAAATTTTTAGATGTCTATTTCATTAGGTCAATTCTATGTCTACTGATAACATTTTCTCCGAAAAGTGCATATAATATGTGTAATAGTGGGTAATGGAAGTTGTGTGGTTGTTTCACACCAGATTTTTTAATATGCTGTCATCACATAAATTCATTCACAAATTGAACTGGGTCTGTATTAACATATCCTAAAGTTACAGATAATTTTGTTCACTTAACAATACAGGGTGATTACAAACATAATTGATTTTGCTCAATTTTTTACCTGCCCCCTAAATATTGTCTTAAACCAATCTTCACTGAAAAGCATGAACTAGTTCTTTAAACTACCCAATGTTTGAAAACATGTCATCGAGAAATAAGTTTTTTAATTGAAAAAAAGCTGATTGTTTGCAAATCTTGCTAAACTTTTGAGCAGGGGTTTATATACACATACGTATAAAAGTATTAAAGTATATATAAAAGTATTATCTTTGCATGTTTGACTTACCTTCTCGTTTACAGTGCAATAGGAATAATTAGCAATCATTTCTGTAAGATTTTATGTAAAAGAATTTTGTTGTAGGAAGAGACCCAGAGTCCCATTACTCACACTATATACAAACAAAAGGAATGATTTCCTTTAGGATAGTTTTTATGTATAAATTGTAATAAATTTATAATGCTTTTCTACAAAGCAAATTCTTAATTTTTCATAGAATTGTCCTGCGCTCAACCATTCTCATAATAAAAAATAGTACACTGGCATGTTCAGTGTGACAGATTTTGATTTAATGCTCTGCTCACATAACACAAGGACAGGGTTCTCATCAGAGATAAAAAATGGGTGAGAATTTCTCACCCTTATTCAGAAACAAAATAAGATTTCTAAAAAGAATATGAGAACAGAAAAAAATTTTGGAATAAACGCAAATGAGATTTTTCAGCTTTTTTTTTTTTTTTTTTTTTTCAGTTTTCTCAATTTTTTTCCTGATTTTGATGTGCTTTTTTTACATCAGCTAATCAAATACAACTCAATTGAATACTAATGCATAATCATTTGATCCTTTTTTATGGATTGAAGATTAAAAAATATATTTATTACTTATTAAATACCTTTACGTACACATACTTCATGGTATGGTCTGTATATATTTATTACTCTAATATCTGACTTGATTTTTGTTATCAAAATTCTAGTATTCCATTTCAAAGTCTTCCTTTTACGTACAGTTCCAGCTTTTTTGTATTTTTGCTAATCTCATCCCTGAATTATGTAAATTGGTAATAATTTATATGCAAGATTCTTGCGACATCAAGCTTTAATGAGTAAACATGAGAGGAAAATTGAAAATTGTCAGCAAGTCCACTTTCATATGCTTCTGAATTGTCAACAAAAGGTATAACTATTTCTGCAAATCATTTCACATTGACAAGACTGCCTGTTTCTCCTCTGGTTGTGAGATTTTTCATTTATCTCTCATTAAAAAAAAAAAAAAAATCCTTTATATAATTTGAAGAAAAGATACTATGTTCCTACTGTTTGTTTTGGAAGAGGACTCATTTGAAAAACCCTGTACTAAAAATTCTATACTCACAGTACCTAGGAGGTTTGTGTTCTTTCAGAATCTAGCAGTTCAGAATTATGTTGTTTAATAATATAAAATGTTGTATCCTGTCATTTATTTCATATGATCTTAAATGGGTACAAAATCTTATTAGGCATTTATTTTTGATATAGTGCAAGGGGTTTTTGGGACTTCTCCATTATATTTTCTTGCTATTGCTGTATTCATAGTGAAAATTTAAAATTAAGGAGAATAATCAAAATACATATATGTGTATTTCTGTCTAGAGAAAATGAACACTAATTCAATGAAATTTTAAACCTTGAAGTATTTAATTTTAAGTAGGACAAAAATTGGTGTAATTTTAAGGATTACAACAGTAGTCATAATAGCATAGCATATCACTGTTTTAAACATTGATTCAAAAATATGGTGCAACACTATAACATAATTAAATTCCGCTTAATATAAACATTCATTTGACTAATTTTGAAAATAAACTATTTCATTCGCGTAGCTAAAATAAACTTCATTTTAAAAATATTTATGTAAAGATGGTTTTCTTAAATTATTATTATTTTTTTTTTTTTTCATTTTATAAATTTTTATGAAGAGGGAAATATAGAACCAAATATGTTTCATCTGCGCAAACAACACATTAATATGTATCCCAGTAAGTAACACCAGCTAATATAAAAGTTATTTTAGTAATTTTTTATGGTTCCATAATTTTACTCTAATGATTTAATGTCTTTTCTAATTTGACAGCTTTTTTTATTGAAGAATTTTTGGAGACATTAGGCATTCATTAATGCCTGTCGAAGTCTCAGAAAAGAATAATCAGTGATGAATAGTTTAGATATATTACTTGACTTTTAGAAAAATTAAGTGAGAAAAAGGGGGAAGGAATTTATGTGCCAGCTGTAATAAAAATTCTTGGTTGAAATTAATGTAATTGACTAGACATTGCCGACTAAAACGTGGTTTGCCCATGACTTCTGTTACCACTTGATTCATAAATAGAAGTCTGTGTGCATTGCATGCTGACACGCTTTAATGAAAGATTCACAACTATTTTAGCCGTTATGCAAGATTTGAATAATTGAGAGTCCGGTAAATTCAAAGGCGAATGACAGTTGGGTTCCTGTAATTGGGCGTTTAGAAGAGGTACTAATCTTTAATGGTTACCTGGGGAAAAAACATTATCAGTGAAGCAATAATTTGAGTCCTTGTCTGCTGTTAAGAATTGAAGACAATGCCCAAGGTTTTTAGCTTGTCAGAAATAGAGCTACACATCCTTTCACTATCGTTGCATCCAACAAGGGAATTGTTAGGAGTTAGGACAGAAAATTTTAATGTTTTCATAATTGGGAGGGATGGCCTTGAAGATGTTTGTCTGAGGTCCTTCTCTGGGAGGGATGCCCTGAGGCTCTGAGGATGTTTATTTAAACTTCTAATTAAATATTTGCAAGCTGATCATTTAATGTATAAATAATCTGATAATAAGCTGAAAGCATTTATCTGAAGCCGAAAAGTTTTATTTAGAGATACAGAGAGAAGAAACTTGTACGTATATTACTTGACATGGAACATAGCGAAAAAGATATCATTTAAAAGAATATTTTTGCTCTGTTTGATATAGCAACTGTTTGGTGTAACGACCCATTTAAGGTCACCCTGATAGGGTCGTTATAATGTGAGTTGACTGTATATATATATATAGATGATCGATGCATAAAATCTTTGGTGTTTATTCCACTTGTTTTTCTTCTTACCTTCTTATTACAAAAAAAAAAAAAAAAAAAAAGTTAGATATTTGTATATTTGAAATTTGAATTTGCATATTAATAAATATTTAATAATGGAAAAATGTTTTCTTTATCATTAACATTAAACTTTCTTATTTATATTTTTTTATTAATTTAGTCATTCGAATGCCCAGTGAATTATCTCAAGTCCAAGGTGGTGGTACCCCTACCTCAAGTTCTGGTGGTTCATTGACACCTGCAATATTACCTTCAGCCCTCAGTGGAGGAAGCACTCGACACATGATACCAACTGCTGTTCAACCTGTTATTGCTGCTGGTCATACTGGACCTTCTCTGGCTTCATTGATTAGAGGATCTCATCAAGTATCTCCTGCAGGTCACGTTATCCATCCACCGTTCCCATCTCATGTACCAAGAGGTAATTGCTGTTCTTGGTCTATGTTAAATATAAAATCGCTCTTGCGTCTGAATGTTTTCCAGTGTACTGTAGATTGTCAAAAGTGTTTTGCATGAGCAACATGTAAAACAAAATTTGTCATGATTAGCTAATTCATTGGTAATATGTTACTGATGTATACAAAATATAGAAATTATATGTGCAATTTATTAAATATATATTTTTTTCTTTTAAATTAAATTTTACTTTTTCATTATCTTATTGCATGTAATGACATTTTTAACAAAATGCAGATGAGGTAATTTTTATGCTAACTCCTTAGCTGCTCTGGGCATATAATATATACGTTTTTCCAAAGTATGATTCTTTGTTTGTACTAGTACCAGTGAAACTCTTGATATGATTTGACAATGAAATAAAATTATCTGGTAATTGTGACAGTGTTTTCGAAGGATTTACTCATTTTAGATTTGAGAGAGAACGGTAGCACTGGTAAGCTAATCTCGTTAGTTTTCCTTAGCAGGTAAGGGGTTAAAGAAGAAAATCAGATTGTTGCTACGCCTATTTGCTGTAAATTTTGATCTGCCCCAAATATACGTGCAGATTCATCCTTTTATGAACAAATAATGATGATGGAAATAAAGTGTTTTTCAATTTTAATTTTAAATTGTCTGTTGCATATGTTACAGTTTGATGTTTTGTATAATATATAATGGTTGATTAAATGAATATGAAACAGTAGATAAAATTTGATATGTATATATTTTTACTTTCCGAACACTATAGTGAGGAAAGTATTGTAACCATGTCAAAAATCCGAATTTGAGATTTCGATGTTTCTATACGTTTCGAAATTCCCTGAGTCCATTTTCACTATTTTTACGATGATGTGTGTATGTCTGTGAGTGAACACGCTAGCGTCTAAACACTTTGTTCAAATAAGCTGAAAGTTGGTACGTATATTGTAAGTCACCATAGTACAAACCCAATAGATTTTGGTGAATCTATCACTTAGTTTTTTTACAGGGACATCAGGAAAAATTCTTTATCATTATGGCCTATGGGACCAAAATCTTAAAAGTGCGATAGCATCTAAACGCCTTATTCAATTGAGCAAAAAATTTGTACACATGTTATAGGTCACAGTTGCACCAACTGTATAGATTTTGGTGAATCTAGCACTTACAGTTTTTTTACACAAAGAAAAATTCTTTATCATTATGGCCTATGGGACCAAATTTTTAAAAGTGCGATAGCATCTAAACGCCTTATTCAATTGAGCTGAAAATTTATATGAATATTATTAATCACTGTTGCACTAACTATAAGCATTTTGGTGAATCTAGCATTTATAGGTTTTTACAGGGACACAACGAAAAATTCTTTATCATTATGATCTATGGGTTTATATTATGATCTATCTATGTTCAGTAACGTTAAATAAAACATCGTGTAATATATGGAGAAAAATACTCAAACACTCTGTTATGGTTTTCTATCTTTTGTTTGCTTAACAACTCCTCTTTCTTTACTTTATCAACAAAACTGTTAATTACTCAATGTTTGGAAAGTCGAGTGGAGTCACTCCAGATTTTTTTTATCATAGTGTGACAAAAACTGTGTGTAGTGGTCAAGGTTGGGTTTTGACGTAAGGTTATAATACTGGTTTAAACCACCAAAGACCATTTGAAAACCTCTTTCACAATCTGTATGACGAGTTAGAATTAGTTACTATGTAACAAAAATTATAACCATGTCTCTGTCAGTACAAAAAAAAAAAAAAAAAAAAAGCTGTGTACACTCTTGTGTATATCAACAAAAAATTATAAAATAATAAAAGACAATAAAAAAGGTGGCGGTTGGGTGGGCAGATGTTTGATTACGGAGGTGGGGTGGTGTTGTAAGGCTGGATGGTTGGGTGGGTTTGTGAAATTAAATTTAAAAAAAAAAAAAAAAAAAAAAAAAAAAAAAAAGTAGAAGGCTTGTTGCATTTGCTTTGTATTACTATGCATGCTTTCATTTTCCATTAAAATTTCAGTTTTTTCCTTATTGAGTTGTCAACTATATTTAATGTTCTAATTATACTGTTAAACACAATGTGATTAAACAGTTAATTTCATTGTGGCTTCGTGGTTTCATTGTTGTTCATCTGCTTTGAAATTTGCATTTTTAAATCCATATGGTTCCTGTTTCTGGTTGTGGCAGGCTGGGGGAGTGTTGCCGGCATAAAACTAGTGTAACCCCACAGGCAAGTCACAAGTCTTGCCGCCTGCCTCCTTCTTCCTATCTTGTGTTTCTTGGGTTGTTTTTTCATTAATTTTGATAAGTTTATGGTTTTAAGTTAAGATTTGTTGTTTTGCTTTATTGATTCGTTTGTTTTGCAGGCTGTTAATTGGTGAATCTGGTTTCTTTGCATTGGTGTATTTCGTCCACTGGTGATTTTTTTTTTTTTTTTTTTTGTCTTGTTTGTCATTGGTGTTTCAGTGATCTTGTATCTGTTGCTTGGCTTCTAATATGCTTAATAGATCACCTTTATTATATATATATATATATATATATATATATATATATTCTTTTTTTTTTTTTACATAATATGTGCTTATTATGTAACAGGTTAATTTGAATTGAACGTTAAGTACAAATATTGTCACTTTTATCATTTATCAATAGATTTTCTTTTACTCCCCCCACCCCCACTATTATTAAAAAGATACACTTATTTACATCTTAAACAAATAACTTTGTAAAGAATTTTTCCTTTGAAAATACGTAAAAGAAAGAACAATCGCACATTTTCTGAATATTTAGCTATTCTACAACAAATGACTATATTTCATAAAAATGACAGCAAAGTCATAGGTGCTGTTTAAAACTGATTCCTATATCAGCTGAACATCTATGCACTAGGTGTTCATTGCTTGGTGAAACTGTGAAACAAGTGCTTGTATGAATTTGGTAATTGTATTTTAAAAATAAACTAGGCCATTTCATTTTCTGGCTACAGTTCTGTTTTAATTTGTTCGACCCTTTTATATTTACCAATTACTTTAGTTTGATAAATTAACGATTCATTCATTTTAAATTAATAATATGCACCTACCCTATAACCGCAATCTTTCAGGTGATTTTCACATTTTTAGTGTGCTGAAAAAGAAAACATTGAAAAGTTGCTGATTTACTCAAGCTACAAAGTTATCGATTAATTCCTATTAAATTATTAATATGTATCAAATACATTAATAATATGCTCCCTCTCTATAGCTATGATCTTTCAGTGGGAGATTTTTTGCATATTTAGTCTGCTAAAAAAGGTATTGAAAGGTTAATTTACTTGGACAGCAAAGTTATAGATGCTGTTCAAAACTGCTTCTGATACCAGCCCACTGAGTGTTCACTGCTTGGGGAAACTGTTAGGCAAGTGCTTGTGTAAATTTAGTGATTACATTTTAAAAATGAACTACACCACTTCTTTTTCTGGCTATAATTTTCTTTTCATTTGTTCGGCCCTATTAAACCCATTACTTTTAGACTAATAAATGAATGACTAATTCATTTTAAATTAATAATTATGTATAAAAAATATCAATATTTAAACTTTTCTCATTTAAAGTTATCCTTGAAAATTTCTTGTATTTTCCTTTTGATGATATTTATCGATGATAATAATAAAAGAAAACATTTATCACCATTAATTTTAATATTTTGTGAGCTTGCCTTTTCGTATAGGCTTTGATTAATTTGCTTTTACAAATTATTAGTTTTTTTTTTTTTTTTTTTTTTTCTACACTGATGTTAAAATATGTATATATTTAATAGCTAATATGTAAATAATTTAAAATTATTTTATTATTGAAATACATTTTCTTTCATTTCTGTTATATTTGTTCTGAAATCAATGTATCTAAAATAATTATTGTAATATGTTTATTATGATAGATTTTCATTATTAACAGAAAATGTTAAACATTAATACACTTAGTATTTTTGAGTGTTTTCTCTGATAATTTAAATATTTTAACTTTATTTATATTGCAAAGGCCCTGCGGCTGTGGCTAGCATTAGTGCTGCTCCTAAGTCTGCCGTTGCCACTCCTATCCTCAGAACACCCCACTCTTCTGGAACCATGGCCCTTGCTTCATCATCTATGATGGCACTTCATACACCTGTTAGAGTAAGTTGAAACATTTTATTACTTATGCAGCAAGGCTTAATAAAAATATTTATTAAGGATTTTTTTTTTCCCCCAAGAAATAAAAAATAGAAATAAAAAAATAACTTTGCCTTCAGCTTAAAGCTAATTATTATTCTAGTATTTTTACTACTATGTAAAAGTGAAAACAAATTAGAATGAACCTGCCCCCCTTCCCCCCCCCCCCCTTTTTTTTTTTTTTTTTTTTTTAATCTGGAGAATGTTATCCTAATTTACTTCTTGATTTCTTCAATTTTCTTTTCTTTTTTCTTTTTATTAAACTATTAAATGAAAACTATTATAAAATAAACTTAAAATTTTTCCAAACAAATTAGTAGTTTTTTAAATATTTGTAAAAACTTTTGATGTGTAATCACTCTCAATTTAAAAATTTATAACTATATTTATAAGCAATTTGCTTGTCTTGCATATATTTTTTTTTTTTTTTTTTTTTTAATTGGGTCATTGCAACCTCTTCTTACATTTCTTTTTCTCTATCATTAAAGGATACAAATTATTTTAAATTAAAAGATTTTTTTTTTTTTTTCCTTTCAAATAAGACATATTAATGTTTGGAAAATTGGTGTTATCAGAGAGAGTAATAAGTGAACTGAAGAAGGGGGGAATAAGAGCTTAGTTAATATATTAAAATGTGTATGTAAAAACAAATAATGATTTGGACTCCTTTCTTTATCTTGATAGGTGAAATCACCTACTATAGCAGGGAGAACAGCAACACCTCCTGTTGTTTCTACAACATCTATGCCCCAAGTGGTTGACTTACAAAAGTAAGTTTTGTTACAACTTTATATTAATATGTGCCATTTTTACTTTCTTCTATCTATAATAATAAAAGAAGATGTCTGTCTGTCTGTGCATCTATACGTTCAGCTCCTACTGAACGTAGAAGTACAAAATTTGACATACAGGTGCTCAGGAGCCTTCCCGAGGGGCTCCTGAAAACAGAATTTAAAAATTTTAATTAGTTCTGGAGATATTAATTAAAATGTCGATCAAAAAATGACCGAGAATCTATGGCTAATTGCTTAAAAAGAAACAATCTATAAGCAGACGATTTCGATTTCCTTTGCTGTCTGGGATGGAAACAAAACATCTGGAAATCGCGTGCGAGACAACTGTCTGCGATGAAAAAGGAAATGAATGTAACCAATTAAAATATCACATGTTTTATAGTGGGGTGGAAAATTGCAATTTTTAAACTTTTCCATATTTTCATTCACGTTACATTTAAATTAATATTTGGTCTAGACAGCATATTATAAAGCTACTGTTTAATTTTCATGAAAATATGTGAATAAAAAAAAAAAATTACATTTTTATTGGGAAAAGATTATGTTTTACAGTATTTTAAATTCAGATATGCCATTGAAATTTCATAGTATTTGGTTTTAATGCCCGATAATTCGATTGTGAGTATTTTTGAAAGAGCAGAATTATTAGGAAGGCTTGAGGCGGCAGGAGGGGGGGGGGCTTGCCCTGCTAGGCATGCAAATACTGAAACAAAAATAACCTTCTAAAATATATCATCTTGTTTAAGACTTTTACTTACATTGAAATAATGTCAATATAGATATAATACCGTTAAATTATTTTCACTAGGTATGTGAATTTTTTTATTAATATGCATTTTAATAATATATTTGTGCATGTAAAAATTTCATTCGGGCATGTATTGTCCAGACTAACATGCCCTACAGGGCACGTAAAAATTTTGAGATTTTTCAAGCCCTGGTAGATTACAGAAATTTCTACCTCCAAATGGTGCTGTAATATTTCAATATTTCAGATTCTAATGAGCGAGGAAGGTGTTGTAAGTTCTAAAGCGGGAATAAAACGCCGCAGGCACCACTGAGCGGGACTTTGCTAAAGTCAGAAATTTGAAAGATCGTAACATGGCGAGCGAACAGGCTGTTTCAGATATTGAAAAGGGAAGAGGACGCCAAAGGTGCTACTGCACAGAAATTTACTGCGATTAAATTTTTCAATAAACTATTTTCACTATATGTCAATAAGCTGTTATAAGACCTGAAACGGGGAAAAGGCGCCGCAAGCACCACCGAGTGGGAGTATCGTAAAGTCTGATTTTTCAAGGATCGTAAACCAGCTGGTCGCCGAAGACGGCTAGTATGTAATATAAAGAAGGTATTGGATTCGTGAAAATTTTTGACCTCTGTTTTTTTTATGGATTTACACGTTTTGGGATGTCCTGAACACGAATTGATAGTTTTTAGAAAATGTCTGTGTGTGTGTATCACGAATTTTGTGTCCACTGTATCTCACGAACCAATGAATGAAATTTAACCAAACTTGGTATTTAGTTGCACCCTGACATAAACCGGTGCTGATTAGATTTGGGTATCAATCGCTCAACAGGTGGCGCTGTGATTGCATTTTTTGTAAACTTTTAACATGGCAGTATAGGACAAAATTTTGTATAAATGTGCAGTTATTTTAAACTTGTGATTGTAAAATTAATATGAATTATTGATAATAGTAGTAGTTAACTAGGAAAAAAATGTGTGCATGAAGTACCCCCGGGGGGGGGGATTTTCAAGATGGGTACCTTTCGAAAATTCTCGTCAATACCTTCAAAACAAATGGTTGAACTATAAATATGTGATAATTTAAAACAAAGTTATCGATTTCTTTTAATACTTTTAACCAAAAAAAAAAAAAAAAAAAAAAAAAAATATGTTACTGAATGAATTTGTATAGGAAAATATAGAAGAAAGTCTTGTGGTGGCCACAACATACTAGTTAATTTTTATCATTGAGAGAGTTTTTGAAAATAGTCATGATGTATACAAAGTAATAGATCCATAATATCATTGAATTTTTAAAGTGTCGCCACACATATAAAAATGAAGTAGAGAAATTATGTAATATAATTTTTGAACTAAATATTATGTCTTTGCAGAAAATGCATGTATGCCACTTTCAAAGTAATTATTATATTTCTAATTTCATTTAACTATGTAAATTTATATTAACAAAATAATGAAAATTTAGAAGGATTTTTTGAGAGGAGCTGTTTATAGATTTAAAAAAAATTCATAGCCGATTGCATTAATTGTTATCATTAACAAAGTTTCAAGGGTGTTTGTGTTCAGAGGCTACCCCTGATTTCAGGGTTTTTGATCTAATCCATCTGTATTTTCATATTTCCTATAAAGTATCTTTTGTTTTCATTGGTTGTTTATTTGTCATCTAGGTGATGTGTAAACGAATTGTAAAAAGATTCTTCTGGTCTAAATAATTTTGAGTGTCATATGATATTTCGTGGGTTTTATCTTTGAGTCGCAATCAGCCCTGAACTTTAAATCAAAAGTGGACTTTCAAGGAAAATTACTCATTTTAATGTCCATCTTAAAATCTTTTTTCTCCTCTCTTATATCTGATAACATAGTTTCGTGCTAAAATTAACTTGCTTATCAGCTGTTTGTAATTGTCAGCTATACAAAACTGTTTTAATAAATGTTTTTAACTGTTTAACTATACATTTCTGTGCTGTTTTAATGAATTGTTTTACATAGAAAACAAATCACTACATATTGCAATCAGGGGTCGATCCAGGCAAAATTTGGGTCGCTTTTGCAGCCCCTTCACAAAATTCCACATAGTAAAAAGGGACCCTTCACAAAATTAAAATTCATAAAAAGGGACCCTTCACAAAATTCAAATCCATAAAAAGGGACCCTTCACAAAATTCAAATTTATAAAATGAGTCCCTTTACAAGATTTTGTTTTATAAAAATGATCCTTTTATTAAATGTTTTCATATTTTCAGTATTATTTTTATTTAATGCCTTAATTTGGCTCAACGAAACTCTATTAATTTGATATTAAACATTACATAAAGTGATTGTAAAAACGGAAGATTTTGCACAATATTTTACTTTTTCACAAAAATAAATAAAAATTTCACAAAAATATTTTGTTTTTCTCAAAAAAGGGACCCAAAAATTATAACCTGGATCGACCCCTGGCAATGTATAATCACTTATATATGTACTAGCAGATCTACCCAGTACTGCCCAGGTTTAAGTAGTGCTTATAAATTCTTTTAGCTAAAGAAAAAGTAAAAAATTTATGAGAAGGAATTAAAGTAAAAATCTTTTAGCTTTATAATGTTGCGAGCATTAGTATATATATGCTCCTTGAGTTTTAGTATTAAAATTATTTAAACATTGAAATTGAGAGAAAAATTTAATGGAATAAAAAGAAACTTTAAAATAAATCACTACATGTTTGTACTATCTCAATAAAATGTTAATTATAACAATTTGAACTCATTCTTAGGTGAAAATGTAAACAAATTTAACTACAAATTAACAATTACTTTTAAAAAAGTGCATTCACTTTTTTTTTTCTCCCAACATAAAAGAAATATATTTTTTAATTTATTTTTGGTATCAGTTTGTTTTTTTTTCTATTAATAATCTTAAAGTTAAAATTGAGTTATATTTAATATTTTTTGAATCAATTATCCGATTAAACTAAAAAATGCAGTGTTAGCACAATTTTGTCCTGATTGATAAGTGTATCAATTCTTGTATCTATTGGTTGATGGGGGTGTAATTTTATATTGCGAACTAAAAATCAGGGCAGATAGACCAACTTTCCGCTATATATAGATATACAGAAAAATGAATTTCCATTCAAAATATTTTGTTCATTTGGTATTTTTTATTCCTAATTTTTAATATCTGAACATTTTTCCCCTTCCTAGATCCTCAATCGGTCATACATTATCTTCAAATACAAGTCATGTTGGACTAAGTTCACGCTCTATTGATGGACCTATTGCAAGAACTGGAAATTCTCATTCTTCATCTATAACCATAGCAAAACCTGTTAGCATTTCTCAACCAATAGTTCAGCATTTGCAACAACAGGTCAGAAATTATATTTTATATTATTAAGTAAATATTGTGATTAAAGAAGAAAATATTTTTTTTTCTCCAAAACTTATTACATTTATTGCAGGGGTGAAACTTTTCAGGAATTACCCTTGAATTCAGGCATTTTGAAAAATCTTGATATTTCTGAATTTCATGTTAATTGTTTTGTTTATTTATAGCTATTTCTCATTTTGAATGTTTAATTTGACTTATAATGCATTAAGAAATCTCTAAACAGCACTAATTATAGGTATAAAATAAATACTTTTTATATTAGCCATATGATATGTATCATTAGTAAATTTCCCCTCATCATTAATTCTGCATGGAAGTAGCAGTTTTTGCATCTTTCACCTCTGTTATTTGGCAATTTTGTATTAAAAGCTAAAAATTTATAGCAACTTTGAAAGTAGGTATAAATAAGTGTTTTGTAATCTTAAAAGAATGATACATATTTCAAAAATAGGTATTATTTTTTAATATAAAAAGATCTTGTTTCTTAACCCAGTGCCTAGCCGAGTGAGAGCAGTTTTAGATGCATGCAAAGTGCCTTTTATTTATTTATTTATTTTTTTTTTGGCTTGGTAAAGAACTGTACTTATTTTGAACCAAAACAAATGTTGCATATTTTTGCATTTTATATTAATTTGGTATCTAAGTCAGCATAATTACATTAGCTAATTTACATATTAAAACAAGATCTTTGCCAATAAGACCATTTTGGTTCACATAGCATCAAACTAGTTACAAATTTTTATTTTATTTCTGCACTTAGCAGGCTTTGACCACTACTCAGGTCACTATATTTAATTGAATTAAATAAAAACTAAAAAGAAAATACATTGAAATTGTTCAAAACCTCGCTTCTGTTCCCCACTGCCTTTGTCAGTGTCTTCCTCACCCCTCAGGTCCATTTCCCTGTTGCCGGCAACAACGCCTTACCTCTGAACTTTGATTTGGGTGCTTATCCGACGATAGTTTTGAAACAGGCAGCATAAAAAAAAAAAAAAAAAAAAATCAAAGTAATACTTTTTGGAGGTGCAAAGTATGTTCAAACGAAGTTTGGGGTAAATTTCAACTGACAGGGAAAAAACACTTTTTACATAGAATATTATTATAGAATTATTAATTAGGCTTTGTTTAACAAAATAGATTTTTGTGTTATTGAGGGAAAGATAGATTGTGGTTCGAAGAAATTTCTGAATTCTGAACATTTTCCACACCCCTGGCACTTTTATGGTTGACCATAAAATGACAGCAATTTCATTGCAAATATAGTATTACAATACAATATGCTATTTCAACCATATATGAGGTTACTAATACCCATAATTTCCCATTTTAAATATTTTATTTTCATTTATTTATTTAAATATTAATTTGAATCTAATTTAATCTTCGTGTTGAAATACGTTACTGTCCAAGCTACAGTCTTTGCACTATGCTGTCCACAGACAGACACACAGGCATTGCTTGTTATGTGTATATAAAGGTAAGAAAACATCGGATAGAAAATGTTACCATTGCTTAATATTGCTGTTGCAGATAAATAATGAAATTTTTAACCAGGAGCCAAGTAATCAATTTGTCTCATTGTCAGTTCTAAACAAAGATTGAAATGCCTCCCTGAGTGATTTATGTTTTTATTTCTTCAAAACATTTAAATTATTCTAATTTGCTCTGTAATTATATTGCTGTCAGGTTTATGCTGTTTCTTCCCCTTGCTATTTTTCATGCAAATTTTGGGCTGCTGTTGTAGGGCTGCCAACAACTACGCAATTGGCGTAGTAACTACGCTTTAGCTTGCTTCTACTACACTCTACACATCGTATACTTAAAGCTACGCTTTTCCTTTCCCCATCGTCATCTTGTTTACAATGAGCGAACTCCGATTTCACCACGGATTAAAAAAGTATAATATAAAACTGAATAGTGGCAGACACTGGGAAAAAAAAACTATCTTTTTTCTTTCTTTCTTTTCTTTTCTTTTTCCTTGCACACATCTAGACAGAAATCGCAATCCAATCCTTATCAACTTTTAATTTTGCATTTCCAACAGTTGCCGCATAAAACATTATTCTTTGAATTTTATTTTTTATGTATGAAAGTGCTTCTTGAAAATATAAAAATAACAAATCTAACTTTTACAATCTAGTTGAAGAACCACATGCTTCATCGTAAATACTCATAAATAAATAGTAAAGAAAAAAAAAAAAAAACATTCTACTGCTAGGCATTGCGTAATCGAAATATTGCTGACTCAGAACGGGAACAAGTATTTGTTTACATTAGCTGAGAGTGTGCTTAATTAAAACCGCAAGCACAGACACCGCAAGCTGAAAGGGGGGGAGAAAGAAACCGAATGCTATGATTATCTTCATGGCTATGATTATGCTTTATTTTGATTTTCATTTAAACTCTATCAATGTTTCAGTTATCTTAATGCTTAATAAGTCGCTAAAAAATAATACTTTCTAACGAAAAAAATTGTTTATTTTAATTATTTATCGATAAAAATAATGGATTCAAAGTTACTGAACTGTAAGTACGATTGCCAACGCAAGGAAACTAAGACCAGGAAGAGCTATCTTCCGTGGGAGACTTTCTAAAGTGGTTGAAGCCTTAATCACACGAGTTTTGGAGAAAACAGTATAAAGTCGGACTTTAACGGAGGAATTGTCCTCTGTAATAAGAAACTTTCTTAAGTGTTTTAATATACAAGTTTCTGAAAAAATCATGGAAAATTTCGAACTTTATCGTACCAAGTATCTACCGTTGGAGAAAGAAAAAGAATATTTCCTGTGCTTTTTCTTAGGATAACTGAATACGCGATAACTTAGTTTTTATAGTGCGTGGGTGATTCTAAGAAATTTTCATATCTGAAAATGGGACTTTCACAAAAATCGTCGGATTTAAAATGGATTCATCACAAAAATAGCACAAGAAAATTGCGTATTTTATAAATCAGCTGCAAAAAATGACATTTCAGTAATAAAAAAAAAAAAAAAAGCTGATTTATGACTAAATAATTAGACATTTTTAGAAAAATAACATCTATTTTAGCAATTAGTTTACGATTACGTAATTTTAAAAATTAGCTGTAAAATAATTCCGTATTTCTATAAAAAGCCACAAAATTATACTTATAATGTAAATCATGTTTGAAAAAAGCAAGAAATTCATCGATTAGCATCAAAATAAAGCCTTTTTCAGCGATTAAACATAAATTTTGTTAATTAGCGGTGAAATGATTGTGTATTTCCGTCATCGGCTACAAAAATATCACGATTTACTGAAATCAACTGGGGGAAAAAAAAAAAACCTTTGGCTTGCAGCCAAATGATAGCATATAAAACGTAAACTTTTGATTATTAGTGGGTAAGCGATCCCGTATTAGCGAAAACTACTTCAAAATTATTCCCGATTTCCAAGAATTACACTTTGAAAAAGACAAAAAAAAAAAAAAAAAAAAAAAAAGGAAATTTCACTGATTAGTAGCAAAATAGTTGAGTATTTAAGATTCAGCTTTTAGATGAACGTATTTTGCATAGATTAGTAGCTAAATAATAGCGTGTTTCGGCAATCGGCCGCATAATAATCTCGTATTTTAGGATTTACCTTTAAAGAAGAGTGAATTTTATCAATTAGAGCAAAATTATAGTATATATTAGCAATTATTTGCTATTAAACGTAGATTTTGTAAATTTGCAGTGAAATAATTACGAATTTCGGCAATCGGTCGTAAAAATATTGCGAATTCTGTCAAATACGAGAAAAATAGCATATTTATTTAATTAATGATAAAAACGTAATTCTACCTCCCCCCCCCCCTCTACGGAAACTCGATTTTTTAGGTATATTTAGCAATAATCTTAAGGGGGAAAAAAAGTTTCAGAAAAGTTGATGGCTGTCAGTTTGCACTGAAATTGAATTTAATGTTGTACAATTTCAATCCTTTTCCATCCTTAATAACAATGATTATTTTATTGTAGATTCAGTTTTATTACATTTTCTAATATCTAAACTATTAAAATTGTTCATTATTTTGACTTTTGTTTCTCCAAAAATTTAAGATTTTGTTTAAAAAAATCCAATTTTTGTATCTGTTTGAAGTATAGCATTGAAATTATTTTCACATCAATTGTCTTGTTCTTGTAATTAAACAAGTTTCTTTTGAATAGGCATGCACTAAATGTTTGATTATTACTGAATAATGAATATTCAGTATACTGAATAACTAAAAATTTGATGCATACCTACATCTTACCTTTTTTTTTTTTTTCTTCACTTAATTTCATATGATTATTGCTAATTTATTTTTGTTAGTAGTTTCTTTCTTTCTTTTTCTTTTTTAATTTTTAAAATTGCTCCTCAAAGTAGCCGAAATGATCCTCAAAATTTCTCTGAATACTCCTCAAACTGTTTTTGAAAAGTTGGCAACCCTGCATATTAGTGTATTATATTAGAATTAGTGTATTTTCATGTATCCATGTTAATATAAAAGGTAAATTTGGATAAAATTTCTATTATTTTTGAATGTTTGATTATTAAAAATCAATAAATTTCAGAAAGTAAGTCATAATGTAAACAAAAGATTTTATGCTTATTTATATTTTATTTTAAGTATTTTCTAATTTTTTAGCGACTACACTTTGTAGCTTAAAACTACACTTTTTTTGCTTTTTAACTACACTTTAGCACTCCCAGAGGTTGGCAGCCCTGCTGTTGTCAGTATCCACTCACTAAAAACAGTAATGAACTTCACTATTCAACCTTTGCTTTGGTATATTTAACTTGTTCAAATTTATTATTTAGTTTTATTTGTATTAGTTTCTATCTGTTTGCGGGCAAATAATGCTTGTTTATTTTTCCCTGGTGTGTTGTAGTGCAGTACAAGTTTGTTTTTAAATATCTATTTCAAGAAATTTGAGGTAATGAAATAAAAATGGAAATAGTGTATAGTCCAACAAACGGTGAAAACATTCTCATTTCATTCTTTGTTCCAATATCTTATATCCACCTAAGCTAAAAATGACCTAACATATGCTTATTAAGCCATTCCTGCAACCTTTTCTCCATGTCAATTGGGTCCAATATGTACTATTTTCAATGTGAAGTTCATGCCTTTCTAAATTTAAAGGTTTTCTAGCTGGATTTTGCATTGGTGTGCATTGTAACTGAGAGATTTGACATTCTTCTCACTGCAACCCTATACTATAGCAAGATTAAAAAAAAAAAAATCTGGAGTGACTCCATTCGATTTTCTGAACATTAAATAATTAACAGTTGTATAAATAAAATTATATTAAGAGAAGTTGAATAAACAAAAGAGAAAATTATAATGGGGTATCTGAATATTTTTCTCTATATTAGTATGTTTAAATTAACGCTATTAAGATTTAAATAATTTGAGCACATACATCATAATGATAAAGAAATTTTTGTTGTGTTCCTGTAAAAATCTAAGTGCTAGACTCACAAAAATCTATACAGTTTGTGTGACGATGACATTTTAACATGTATATAAATTTTCAGCTTAGTCGGATACGGCGTTTAGACGCTATCACACTTTAAGGAATTTAATTATGCAGAGCATAATAATTAAAAAAAAATTCGTTATGTTGCTGTAAAAAAAAAACTATACGTACTAGATTCACCAAAATCTATACAGTTCATGCGATTGTGACTTATAACACATGTATGAATTTTCAGATCAATTGGATATGTCATTTAGATGCTATTGCACTTTAATGAATTTGAGACAATAGAGCATATTGATAAAAAAAAAAATTTCCTTGTGTCCCTATTTCAGAAAAAAAAAAAAAAAAAAAACTATATGTGCTAGATTAAGCAAAATCTATGCATTTCATGCAACCGTGACCTATAATATATGTATAAATTTTAAGCTCAATCGAATAAGGATTTTTAGACGCTATCACACTTTAAAAAATTTGGGCCCATAGACCATAGTGATAAAAAATTTTTTCTTTGTGTCCCTGTCAGAAAACTAAGAGTGATAGATTCACCAAAATCAATAGGGTTCGTGCTGCAGTGGCTTATAACATACGTACCGAATTTCAGCTCATTCGAATAAAGAGTTTAGATGCTATTAGTGTTCACTCACATACATACATCACAATAAAAATAGCAAATATGAGCTCAGGCTCAAAACATGTAGAAACACCAAAATCTCAAAGTCAGATTTTTGGCATGGTTGCAATACTTTCTTTACATATGTACAACCTCTGACAATAAAGTTCGGTGAATAGTCCTGTAACATTAACGTAGATGAAATATTAACGAAAGTTGCATTACTGTACTTCGAAATAGTCACCTCTCATAACTATGCACCGCTGAGATCTGCTATACATGTCCTGGAAACTTTGCAAGAAGTCTTCTTTTGGGATGGTGTTCAAAAGCCTCGTCACGTTTCGTTGGATGTCAGGAATATCGTCAAATCTCTTTTCTTTTAAAGCGAGCTTGAGTCGAGGGAATAGAAAGAAGTCTGGAGGATTGAGATCTGGCGACTATGGTGAATGTTCAATTTGCACCACTCTCTAAACGTGCCTGCATCTGATTGTCAGTCAAGTGATGTGGCACAAGACGACAACACGTTTTTCTCATCCCTAAATTCTGGGTAACGATTTGTCGCACAGATTCACGGTTAATCTGCAATTCATCAGCTATCATGTGCACAGTTAATTGACGATCTTTGGTGATTAATTTCCCAACTTTCTCAACGTTTTCGTCACTGACGGAGGTCGCCGGTCTACCACTACGGGGTTGTCAGAAACACTTTCCCGACCTTCTCAAAAACGGGCGAACCACTCGTACACACACTTCATGGACAGTGCTTGGTCTTCATAAACACGTACCAGCATCGTATGAGTTTCTTTCGGTGTCTTACCAAGCTTAAAACAAAACTTTAAATTGATCTTTTCATTTTCCTGTTCTCAGTTAAGAACCAACCCACTAAACAAGCACTTTGTAAAACAAGTCTTACACGGAACACAAACGACGCTCAACTGAACAACGGTGGGGGTAGATGGTCAACACCTGCCGCTACGTAGGTGCAGCGTTTTGTTTCGCCAGTGTTGCCAGATTGGCCGTTCTGACTTCATTCACCGAACTTTATTGTCATCAGAGGTTGTATGTTTGAAAAGTAAAAAGAAGGGGTGACAAAGGGGAGAATCCATATCAACTAATACAGTAAAAGTTTGCATGGTGTTTATGTGTAGCTTATATAATTGCTATTAACTGTATGGTACATGCTGAGGTACTATTAGATTATGTATCATATTAAATAATGCTGCCCTTCTGCAGTTTTTGAGAGGATTAATGCAGACAATTTTTGAAATTTCTTTGAGGTAGATATATTCAAAAAGAAAAATGTAAAGTTGAATTGGGAATGCCTTTTATATAATTTGAGGTTTATCGAAAGACAAAGGTTAAAGATTGGGAGTTTCAAGGAAAATTTTAGGTTATTTTGATAACCTTTCTCTCACCACGCAAAAATATCCTGGAAAAAAAGGATTCCTCAGAATATTCTTGAATTTGCATAATTATGTAAATAGATATTTGAAAAATTTTGGCTTCATCTCAGAAATGAATAGCCATCCAGAGGAAAAAACTAAGGTCAGTTCTAAATTTTTATAAAATTGAAAATATATGAAATGCTTTTCAAGCAGAGTTACTGAGAAAGAAGATGAAATTAATATATTATGTATGAAGATTGAAATCACATGTTTATTTTCAAAGGTTTTCACCTTGATTAAAATGCAAAAATAAAGAGTTTTTTTTTTTTTTTGTCAACCATTAAAAAAAAAAAAAAAAAAAATCAAAAATTTGGTTTTAATCTGCATAATTTATAGAGTTGTAATGGACCTTCATGCCAAATTTTCTATTTATGTGATAAAAGGAACATAATTAAACATCACTCACACACGGATAATTTGTGTCACTATTTTTTATAAATTGCCGCATTTTTCATTTGTTCAGTATTTAATTCGATTTTTTTTTTAATATTATTATGTGTATCACAATTATGCATTTTTTCTCTTGATTATTTTTTAGATATATGACAAAGGCAATATAAAAACAGTGTCTAATCTAATTCCAACTACCACTGCTCCATCAAGTTCTTCTCATCAGTCTACTTCATCGGTATTTACGTCAGTTAATGAAACTTCTGGTGTACCAACAATATCTAGAACTCCTGTTTCATCTTCTTACTCCAGCATTATGCAATTACCATCATCTAATATTACACAGCCTTTACAGCAGTTGCGAACCACACATGTACCCCAAGGTTTGCATACTGTAACTACGGTCTCTTCCTCTGGATCATCTCATCAGACTCTTACTGTTATTGCTGCGAAATCCTTAATGCCTACGAATCATTCTATAGCCTTAGCCACTCCAACTCCAAGATCAGGTAAATTATTTAAAGTGTGAAAGAAATTAAAATTAATTTCAAATATTAAAGATAATTTTTTAAAAAAGGGAATATTTTATGTGTGTAGGATAGTAAGGTTTAGGTAGATTTAGATAAAATAAAAAAATATCTGCTAACATAATACATGTATTAAGTTTTTCTGAAAAAAAAAAACAAAAAAGCACAACAAGTAAATGATTGAATAACTCATGAAACAACAAATATATAAATATAGCATAAATAAATTTAAAATAAGACATACATAGTCTTAATTTCTATGTTAATTTTTTTTTTTATAAATAGTATACTATCATTGAAAAAAGTATTCTAATTATTTTTTTATGGGTAATGCCAAAAAATCTGGAGTGACTCTACTCGATTTTCTAAACATTAAATAACTAGCGGTTGTTAAAAAAGAGTGAGAAAAATCGTTAAATAAACAAAAGGAAATATTATAATACTAGGGTGGCCACTAGTCAGGGAAAGTCAGGGAATTTAAGTAAGTCTGGAAATTTCATGTGAAATCAGGGAATTTTCACAAATTTTGTGCAAAGAAGGCATAATATTTGAAAGCTTGTTTTTATAAATTGCTAAATTGTTCACTAATTTTGTGAAATTTTTTAGGAAAAAAACAGCATAAGTTGTGGGAAAATGGTGAAGAAAAGTCTGTGAATTTGAAAAAGTTCTAGTGGTAGCCATCCTGAATAGGATGTTTCAGTATTTTTGTGTATATAGTATGCTGTTTAATTTAACACTATTGCCCTTCAAATAATTTGAGTCCATAGAACATAATGATAAAGTAAATTTTGTTGTGTCCCTGTAAAAATCCATAAGTGCTAGATTCACCAAAATTCATACAGTTCATGTGACTGTGATCTGTAACATGTATATAAATGCTCAGCTCAATCGAATAAGACATTTAGACAACATCACACTTTAAAGAATTTGAGCCCTGAGGGTATAATGATAAAGAATTTTTCGTGTTGTCCCTTTAAAAAATGCTATAAGTGCAGGATTCTCCAAATTTATACATTTTGTGAGACAAGGATCTGTAACCTGTAACATAACATTTATATAAATTTTCAGCTCAATCTGATAAGGATAAAGAATGAGCATAATGATAAAGAAATTTTCATTGTGCCTCTGTGAAAAAAAAAAGTCTGTGCTAAATTCTCCAAAATTCATAAAGTTTGTGTGACAGTGTTCTATAACATGTGTATAATTTTTACCTCAATTGGATAAAATGTCTAGACACTATCGCATTTTAAAGAATTTGAGTAACATAATGATAAAGCGTTTTTTGTTGTCCCTGTAAAAAAACTAAGTGCGAGATTCACCAAAATCTATGCAGCTCATGCAATAGTAACCTATAACATGTATATAAATTTTCAGGTCAATCAAATAAGGTGTTTAGATGCCATCACATTTCAAATAATTTAAGCCCATGAGCCATAATGATAAAGAATTTTTATGTCCCTGTGAAAAAACTGTTAAGTGCTAGATTCATCAAAATCTATACATTTTGTATGAGAGTGACTTATAATATGTGCATGAATTTTCAGAAAAAATTTTGTCCATATGCCATAATTTGTGCCCCCATTAAAAAAAAAAAAAAAAAAAAAAAAAAAAAATGCTAGATTCACGAAAATCAATAGGGTTTGTGCTATGATGGTAACCTATAACAAACATACCAACATTCAGCTCATTCGAACAAATCATTTAGACACTATTGTGTTCACTCACATACATACATATATCACCGTAAAAATAGCAAATATGAACTTGGGTGATCTCAAAACACGTAGATACACCAAAATCTCAAAGTCAGATTTTTGACATGATTACAATACTTTCCTTACACATGTATGTTCGAAAAATAAAGATATCAATAAAGAAAAAACTTTTGCAAATGGCATTCATGCATTCTTGTATACATTATGCATGTCTGGAGTAAGGGTGAAATATATATTCAGTCCATTTATATGTGAAGGAAATTATCGACTACCAGTGTCACTTTTTGGGCAATATATACCAAAATCTAATCAGTAACAATTTAAGTAAAGAAAATACTAAAATCAGACTGTTGATGTCAATTTTTAACAGGTGTTTCCTGATGTATCATCCAATCATAGTAAATATTTGGTTTTTATGTATAGAATTTTAATTTCTATATTGAAGTAAATTCAAAATTTGGGGGGAAAAGAAGGCAGAGGAAAGGAGACTATTTTTTCTGGCTAACAGAAATTTTTACTGGCGACCAGTGTTTATTCAAATTCTTGGAGCCCTGATCTCAACTGAAAAAGGAACATCCTTTCTCTTCCCTCTTTATTTGCCAGTTATTGACATATAGGATGTGTTAATTTTTTTACCACTAAAGCTCAAATGAGATTTGCTTCTAAATTCACTTTATTTTTGACAGGTCTTTTACAGGCAAAAAACATGTACTCCTATTTCATGTCTGCTCTATATACGATGAACTAACCCTAACTAGGGCTGGATGATATATCGTCAAATATCGATATCTGCCACAAATCATGATAATCGATATTGATCAACCACGTGTCAAGATATATCGGCTATAGACAATATGATTTTCTTATTTTTATCTTTTACCTAACAATAGGGATGAATAAAAATAGAAATTGCATGCATGAAAGATGAAAAGAAGTTTTATATACATAGATTTTATGGGGAGGGGAACATTTTTTTTTTTTTTCGAGGGAAGGGGGGGGGGGTGTGTTGTAATTGAAATATATGTAAAAAATACTTTATGTTTGTATAATGGAATTTAAAAAGTGATTTGTATGTAAATATGGGCAGGTAAAAATGTTTCTTTTTTAACATGAGTTATAAATTGCTAGATGTAAAAGCGGAAAGCCATAATTGTAAAATTGAAGGAGGGAGAATGGAAATGTGTTCTTGATATGAATCTACGAGACAGTCCAGCGACGCATCGAACAAAGCGTTTGACATTAAACGACAAAAGCTCACGAAAATGGTTTATTGCAGCTATAAATGAGGAGAAAAGAGATGGAGCAGATTTTAAAAAACCGGGATTTCTAAGAAGAGTAAAAGGGGATCGAGAGAAGAGAAGTATAGAAGTACATTGGTAAAAAAAATGACTACTAAGAAAAAAGGGAAAAGCCCCGATTTTGGCAGAAGGCGGAGTCAAAATGGGCCTGTAAGTGAGAAATAAAAAATATCGTCAGATGATGGAAAATTTTTGAAGGAGAAATATAGCAAAGAAATGATCCCATGAATCAAAGGTTGGACCCTCGCCGATGCTAGACCGAGAAGCGGCCAGTACGCACAAGATTCCAGGGGTAGAAATCGTCGGGTTAATGGAGATTAAAAGAAATAGACCTTCTTAGGTGAATAATGCTGGAAATGAAATGATCCCATGAGTCAAAGGTTGGACCCTCGCCTCAGTTATGATGCACTAGAAATTTTGGTGAAAGTTCTTTTAATAAATAACCAATTATGCCTGATGTCCTAGTTCTGGATTACCTTGATGTTGGACGCTCGTCGTTGGGTGAGTCTATACTTTAAATTACATATAAAAAAAGAAAATATCTAAAGTTTTTAGATTTCCTTTTTTTTTTCTTCCTCCTTCAAACCTGGCTGTGTCCTGCTTAAAGTGCTATTGATTTATTATCAACAAGGATATCTCCTTAATTTAATTTTGATAAAGAATTTTTTATGTTTAGAATAAAAGATGAATAAAAGGCTATTTGTTATAAATTCTTATTGTTTTTTCTCATTGGTTCTAGGGAAATTATTCCAAGAAGACAGCTTAAAAAAATAGGAGATAATTTAAGTACTCAAAATTTTATTTTATGACCCAGTAAAGATTTAATGAACTTGGGTATTATTTAGATTATTATTTTTTTAGAAATAAATCAACGCAGTGTATGGTATAGATTGGAGAGTATCTCTAAAATAGCAATTTCTCTCCAACAGGGGGGTTATTACTGTTTTTATCCATTTTTTGTAAATTTGGATGTTTTATGAAAAAATTAAAAATTACAGAAAATTACTAATGTTCTAAAAAAGTAGAATTAACTTTTTATTAGTGATGGCACGAAGCACAGTTTGGCCGAAGCGCCGAATACCGAAGCTCCGGCCAAATAATCGCCGAAGCTTCGGCCGAAGCTCCGGCATCATTGTGGGATTGTTTTGCAGAAGTCATAAACAATGAATTACTCACAGAACACTCTGAAAATTCATCGACTAAAGAGCTGGAAGTATATATAAACAATCCGCTTTTAAATAGAACACATTGTCTGTTGAAATTGGTGGAGATGGAGAGAGAATAAAAAAAGTATCTGATTCGGCCAAACGCTATTTATCTACTCCAAGTAGCAGTATATATAGTGAAAGGTTATTTTCTGAAGCTGAAAATGTGTATGAGGAAAAAAGGAATAGAATTCTTCCTAAAAATGCAAAAACATTGATTTTTTTGCATCATAATTTAAAACTGTGCGATAAATGATAAAATGAAGTAAGGTTAATTAACCTTGTATGTAATATGATGAAAATAAACATAAAAAACAATTTACAGTATGCCAGTTATTAACCTAGAAAACATTTTATCATGTGATAATAAATAATCTAGAATAAATTTTATAACTTTAATTATCTGGAATAAATATTTAGAATTTAGATCTAGGGTGGATGTGCAAGTAATGGGCACCCTCCTCATATTCTGGTTTATAAAAAATTAATAAAAATTCAGCTTTTATTTATTTTTCATCAATTCTCTGCATGTTTTATAATCCTAGGTTATTCTTAATCTTGATTATTGACTATGACTATATTGTTAATTTTGATTATTGACTATACATGACTATGACTAAGTTTCAAAGCTAGAAATATTTAAAGAATGTTTCATGCAATATTTTAATAGCTTCATTTTAAAGCAACTAAAGTTGTTTGTATAATTAAATTGTTAACTAAATATAATGTAATGTAACTTATTTCTTAGCAACTTCCTATTTAAATAGAATATATTATTAATTGTTGTATGATTTATGGTTCAAAAGAGTCAATGCACACAAACTTTTAAATTAAACATAAATTTCTACTATGTTTTATTATAAGGTACCATTGTGCATAACTTAAATGGCAATATTTTATATAATAATAATTGTTAAAAGAATATTCACAACATAAATTGTTATAGGCCGAATCGGCCGAATCACGCTCATTATTCGGCCAGGCCAAAGCTTCGGCAAAGTGGCCGAAGCTTCGGCGAGGCCGAAGCTTCGTTCCATCTCTACTTTTTATTAATTCAGGTTCCACATTTTCAGTTTATAGAATGCTAAAAATCGGGGGGGGGGGGGGGGGGAACAAAAAAACAATAATATTCTTGATGTCCATTTATCAGAACTTATTATATGTATTTTAGTTCAATGTTGAAATATTTAGGTTTGTTGTGCAATGATAGTGATTTTATATGATCTCATATGTCACTGTTTTAGAAGCTCATAATATTTTTATTACCCTGCTGCTGTGCCCTTAAGATATATTACTTTTGGGGGAAATTTCAATTCTAACTTAAATGGATTTTTTTAGAAACCAGATTAAAAAAAATTTTATTCTTCCTGTTTTCGTAGAATATTGCTGTACAGCAGCGCCACCTCAGCGGATATGCACCCAAATTGTATCATAATGGCATTTTCATATATCAAGTTCGATTATATGCAATAGAACCTGAGATACAGCCATCACTTATATTGCAAAAATCACTGTATAGCAGCACCATCTTTAGAGCGATTGACATTAAAAGTTGATAGAAACTAATGTCAAGGTGCATCTGCATATAAATTTATATGCAATTCTGTGCAGTAATTACTAAGATATAGCCTACCCTGAAGAAATTGCTGTATAGCAGCGCCATCTGTTGGGCAGTTGATACCAAAAGTTGATATGCACTAGCATATGTCGAGGTGCATCTACATATAAATTTATATACAATTCCATGCTGTAATTCCTGAAACTGCAAATATTGCTGTATAGCAGTGCCACCTGTTGACTAATCAGCATCAAAAGTGGATAAACACTAATTTATGTTAAGGTGCATTTACTTCATAAATTTATATTCAATTCTGTGCAGTAGTTCCGCAGATATATTTACCACAAAAATTTTTGTCTCACCCATTTTCTAAAAATGGTCAAATTGTGTTCGGCACCTCTCAAAACGTGTAAATTCATAGAAAACTGTAAGTCAAAAAATTTTATGAATCCAATACTTTCTTGTATTGAGTATAGAAGAAAGTAAAAAATGGCTTAAGCAAGCTCTGAGCACTACTAAAGAGATGCTATGACTGAGTAAAATGCCAACTTAATTTAATTAAATACATTTCTTTTTCTTTTCTTAGTGAATAATTTGATTACAAGCTTAGTAGTTTTATGTAAAATCTTTCTTTGTTTCTTTAATTTTGAGAGCTTTATAAGTCTAAAAATATTGTTATGAATCTTTTTTTTTTTTCTCATTTTCTATTAAAAAGCAGTTTGATTTCAGTGACTCTAAATAAAATTATAGTTGATTTGTAAATTGATTTAAGAATTCTGTAAACTTCAGTATTATGGATTCATAATCTTTTCATGAATAAAATTACTATTTTTCCTCTATAGCTACTCCTGTGACAACAGTATCTAGTGGAAACATATCAATTATACCTGGATCTACGAATAAGTCATTAACTAGCGCCATTCCTGTTACTATTCCTGTGGGTAAGTCTATATGAATTTTTAATTATCATCTATTTGCTAGCAAATAAGATCAATTTTACCCATATTAAACTCATAGGGCTTTAAAAAATGTTACTTTGTTACTTTATATTGGTAAGGAATTCACAGAGCTTCTGAAAATAATTATGATATTTTTAAATAACGAAAGATTCTTTATTCAAATTTAGATATGCATTATGATGAAGTTTAAACATCCTGAGTGTTTTAATCATGTTAAGTCTTTTGTCTGAGGAAACTCTGAATCCTAATGGGTCAGGGTTTTATTAGGCAGTAACTTTATAATTAAAATGCTTCATACAGTAACTTTATTTCGAAAAACTAGCTCTTTAGCTATAGTCTTCTGTTTTTGTATGTGTAATTTCTTAACTATACACCACAGAGCCATGACTTTCTTTGTCAAAAGTAATCTTTTCATTGGCTAATAATAAACATTTTTGCTTGGTTGACAAAATTATTTATCCATTGAATAATTTAATCTACTTTTTATGCTGTCATACTATTATAAAGTAATTTATTATTGAAATATTTGTTGTTAGAATTTAGCATTGGGTAATTTGCTTTTGCCTTTGATTGATTCTATGAAAGTTACATTACAAAAGGTCATTTAGAATTAGAATTTATACCTGAAAAGCAAGCTAGTTGATGAATGTACTTAATTCAACAAATATTCTTGAAACAGTCGAATATAGATGTCACTTGTATCAGTTAAACATTGTTAATATACTACAGCACAAGATTGCTTCTCTATGAAAAATGACCAATAATCTTTACAGGGACAAAATGCTGTATTCTAAATATGTACCAAAACAACTGTTTTTGAAGAAGCTGTTCTATTATAGTCTCAAAAGTGATTTCGTGAAGATTCAAGATAGTTCTGCACCAAAGATTCTAGAAAATTTTGGGAACTAGGCTTCTAAATAGAGCTTCCAATTTTGGCAATTACCCTACATTTTTTGCCATATTTTTCACCAAATCCCAAATTTGTCCGCAAGTTCGTCTCCAAATTCTTAGATTAGTTAAATAGTAATATAAAGTTACAGACTATATTGCAGCAATAGCTATATTTAAAATTTTACAACTTGTATAAATTATTAAAGTACTGGCGAAAACACCTTGTTTAAGAAATATTTCAAATACAAGTATTATATCAATAGTACAAAATATAAATAATGCTTATGATTCAAATAATTTCTAATTACTATATTGACAAAAAAATATATGCTGGAAAGAAAAATTATGTTGCTTAATAAAAATGGTGCATGAACTTCTTTCAAAATATGAATGCTAGAGCATATTAATATTAAATTTGATTATATACTTATAAACTTATCATGTGATAAAATTAGGGCGGTTAGAGAAAGAAAATACTTTACTATTACCATCCTTTGTAATTCAATAATTCTAGGATAAGATGTAAAAACAACATGCAAAAATGTTTCAAACTTAAAAAATTATGTAAATTTTTTAAATTAAAAATGCAACAGAATTACTATTTTTTTCTTCGGATGTAGAATCTTAAAAAAGCAATAACTCGAACTTTGAGTCACATAAATGATTCCAGACTAGTTATATTATTATTTATGCATAAATGTGCATGTATTATATTTTGTTAAATTAACTAATTTCCATTATTGTTTTATTACTTTTTTTTCTAACAGCTTAATTTTAATATTCATTTGTTACTTTTATAGGCTTCTACATATAGAAATCTCACATTTACAAATAAAATGTAAAAATAAACATATTGAATTCCTCTATTCTTATGCAAGAAGAATAGTTGGTAGGATGACAAGACTATTTGCTGTTTTCAGAAAAAGTAAAAACTTTTTTTTTTCTCCTTTTTGGCAACAAGTTTCAAAAAATATTAAAAATAAAATTGAGAGAAAACGTACAAAATAAATTTTAAGAAAGTAACCATTGTTAAGAAATGCAACTTCATATTTTAAGGCAAAGAATCTTTTTTTTATTATATTATATAACACTTTTTGTATAATTTAGACCTACTGAAAAAGAAAAAAATAATAAATGTTGCAAAGGAACACAACATGTTTTTATATGGAAGAACAAACTAAAAAGAAAATGTCTTGTCTCCCTAAATTAAGTTCTGTTTTGTACACAATTTTATATCTATTACTTAGAAAACAAAATTAGGCTTTGTTTTCTTTTTTATTTAATTTTTTTCATTTCTTAATTTATTTCCATAGCAGTTAGAAAAATTATTATTTTTTTTTTAGCTAAAGTTTATCCTCAGTCATCCACTGTAACACGTATCTGCAACCCAACTGAATCCACAACCCAAGAAAATATTCGTAACAGTAATTTCATATCTCAAGGTTTAGTTTCCAGTACTACCAGAGTAACAGCCCCAACAACTACTACCTGCAGTGGATCGTCAATTAATATATCAGAAAAACAACCTGAAAAGTGAGTGTTTTATAAGTACATGGAAAATGTTACTACATCTTTACAAATTATTTACTTAAAAATTTGAAAATATTTTTTATGGCTTTAATAATTTAATAAATGAATTTGAGAAATGACAGGGTGGCTAGCTTCCAGAAAATAGAGAATTTCGTAACTCTGAAAAAGTCGGGGGATTTGATTAAAGTCGGCAAAATTAGAGAATTTTAACTAAATCGTGTGTAAGGTGGGGGGGGGGGGGGGAATGATCCGGGAAAAATCAGGAAAATTTACCATTACCTATGCTGAAAAAGTAAGGAAAAGAAAAAAAAAAAAAAAATCAAATGGCAGCCACCCTGAATTATGTTTTGTTAATTTTTGTTTTTAACCATTCAAAAATGTAAGAAATATATGTAATATTTTTTATTTATTTTTTATTGCAGCAACCCAGTTCGCTTTGCTACTTTATCAAAACCACTGAGTGGGAATAGTTCATACACTCCTTCATCAACTACTTATTTATATCATGACCAATATGCTTCAAATTTAACAATGCACCATTATAATTCCAATTCATCATCATCAAATTTTACTACTACACAACTTCGGCCTGTCTCATGTAAGCAATTGTGCTATATTATATTATCAGTAATTTTTCATTGTACTTTTGTGTATGCATTTATATTTGTATTTATTTGTTCAAATAGTATAAAAGAAGATTTAACTAAATCTAAATGACATTTTCATTTATTCTTATAAATCAGAATCAATTTATATTTTTTACTTCCATTACCTGACTGCTGTAGGTAATGGAAGTATTCTATTCGGTCGAAAATTTCAATATCAAGTTTTCACCTGATTTACTTGTTTTAAGATCTTCTGAGTCCAAAAAAGTAGTTTTTGGCAATTGGTCAGTGTGTGTGTATGTATGTGGGGAATCTATTGACTATCATATCTCCAAAACTAATAAAGATAGAATGATGAAACTTCAGAAACGGGTCTGTTGTACAGATGAATTTTCCAAATTTTGGTGGAAATTGGAAAACCGGAAGTGGTCATCGGAAACCAGAAGTGGGACCTTAAGTCCATATCTCAAAAACGCTCTAACAATTTTCTTCAAAGTTGAGATATAAACATTCTATTAGATGTCCTTTCGAATGATATAGCTGGTTAGTTCAGAAAATTGATAGACATCCTTGTATAAATAGCTCAATTTCAGGTCTTCCAAGTGCGTTTCTTTAAAAATGGCTGTACAGATTTTTTTCAAAATTGCCATATTAAATCCTTTTTAAATAATCTTTAGTATGTAATTATTGTTTATCAGTTAATAATTGAGTATGTGAAGTTTTGCTAAAAGTGGGTATCCCAAAAAAATTTTTCTTGGTTTTGGATAAATTGACATTCTATTGTAACTAAATTATATTCAGAGTTTTAAAGAGATGCTAAAAAAGTAGCAGTAGTTAAATACAGAGTGGTTAAACTTCCCCTATAAACAGCATCCTACAGCACAAATGGGCGAACGGAATGCAATCAAATTTGGTATATAGACTGTAAACGAGATGCATTCACAGAATTTCGAATTTTTTTTTTTTAATTCCAAAATGTCCACCAGAGGGGGCCTTTTGTGGAAAAATATTAAATTTAACACAATAAAAGACCAAAACAGAATGCAGAAACAGTATTAACTTTTATTGACTAGTTTCTAATCACCTTGTCATCGAACATTAAGTAAAGGTAAGGAAAAAATAACAGTATGCTGTTTGAAAAAAACAAAACAGTTCAGTTTGCAGAAACAAGAACAGATTGGAATGAAATTGAGAAGAGGGGCAGTTGTTAATTGTGTCCAGGATGATGTAGGGATTCATAATTCTTGTTCTGGATTGTTAATATTGTTTCTGTATTCTGTTTTGGTCGTTTATTGTGTTAAATTTAATGTTTTTCTGGAAAAGGTGCCCTCTAGTGGACATTTTGGAACTCTTTTTTTTTTCGAAATTTCCGTGAGTGCATGTCGTGTACAGTCTATGTACCAAATTTTGTTGTATTCCATTCACCCGTTTGCGCTGTAGGATGCTGTTTATAGGGAAGTTTAATTATAACCACCCTGGATAAGTAAATTAGTTGCAATTTAGCTACTCTTAAATGTGTAGGCATAGCTGCCAAGTGTTCCAATTTTCCTGTATTTGTTCTGTTTTTTTTTTTAGCTTTGTTCCGGAAATCTGATTTTACCCGAAAATGTTCTGATTTTTCAGCTTCATAACATTTAAAAAAAAATAAAGTGATTGGTGATCAAACGCCTTGCAGAAAATTTGTGATTTTCAATCGTTCTCCATCCACAACATAAATCCCAGTGTTCATTTTAAACTTACGTTATTATATTCTAGAATCTATAAAGACTTCGAACTGTTCAACATTTTTCACACATATAATTTTTTGCCCTTCCCCAGCTGCTAATGACCAGCAATCAAACATATGACGGAATCCTTGCAATTACAAATCTTTCTCCATCTGCAACACAAATGCCAATGTTCTATTTAAACTGACTTTATTAGACTCTGGAATCTATAAAGGAGTAGAATTGTTCACTATCTCACTCATTTAATCATTATCCCCCCTTTCCCCTCCTGCTATTGATTGATAATCAAACGTCCCGAAAAAGCTTTATGATTTTAAAATTTTCTTTATTTGCAACATGAATGTCAATGACAATTTAAAACTCGCTTTTTTAGATTCTAGAATCAATAAAGAGGTAGAGTTCTTGAATGTCTCTCATTGATGTAGTTTTTGTTGTGACCTCCTCCCCTCTTCTTCCCTGTTTAAGGACCATTTGTTTAATAAACAATTTGTATAGTTTAAATAAAATTAATAATAATTAAATTTTTTTACTTTAATTAATCTATATATTAAATAATTAAATAAGTGTTGACAAACCTGTGCATATACACATAAAGTAACGTGTAAATATGGCAAAAAAAAAATCGTGAATTTGTTCGTCGCACAAAGTGTTCTGATTTTTGTTCTTGGTGGGTTGGCAGTAAAGGGCAAAACTGGGAAAATTCGCCAGTGGCCAGTACTATCAATTTCATTAGTAGCCACTTTTTTTAGTTAGTGGCCACTTTTCACATAAGACTGTTTCTTTCAGACTGCAAAAAGCATTTTCAGCATTTTGTGGTATAATCACCACAAGAAAAATAAGAAATACATATAATAATAAAATTAACACATGGACAATGAAATTGTAATTTGCAATTACGCTCTTTTTAAAAATACTAAATTGAACATCGTATATTAAAATCTGCTTAGAGCTATAATAATAATAGCAAAAGTTCATAGAAGAGAGGGTT
Organism: Salticus scenicus; assembly: GCA_963930645.1. NCBI lineage: Eukaryota > Metazoa > Arthropoda > Arachnida > Araneae > Salticidae > Salticus > Salticus scenicus. Next base: position 239,810,219 of record OZ005649.1, read on the forward strand.
GCCAGAGCCTCGAGAGGTTGGACTTCTGCCTGTTGGTCCGCGGGAGGTATTTTATTTCCCTCCTACCACCCAAAGGAAAACCTATGGAGGCATTCCCCTATCCGCCACCTGGGGACGCGCTCTCTAGGGGTTACAGGCTACCCCGAGAGCATTATTTGATTTATCTGTCTAAGGAGGACCAGAGTTCCAAAGGCATCATCATATTCTCAGATTGCAAATCAGCATTGCAAGCGATCCAGAAGGGCAAATGTCAACTCAGCCATCAGATCATTGAGCTCACAAACAAAATCATTGCTGCCCAGGGATCCTGCATCTTGCAATGGATACCGGCTCATGTAAATATTTTCGGTAATGAGAAGGCCGATGAGCTCGCAAAGGCTGCACGTAATTCTCCTCAGCCATCCAAATGTCTAACCCTCGTTGACGCCAATGCAGTCGCTGGCCGAAGACTAATCGGTCAACAAGTTAAACGAAACTCCATTCCGGAATTGAACTGTTATAGAGCCTTATCAACTATTTTAACCAGACTGAGGACAAACCATTTAAAGGGGATGAGGATTTCTGAGGACGGGCAGCGTAGTTACACCAACTTTTGTCCTCACTGCCCAGACGACATCCCACTGTCTCCCCAACCCAACACATCTTCAGCTGCCCAGCAATCCAGGCCAAACTTCTTAATATCGGCTTTGAAGACCCAGTAGACCTACTTTATACAGATAGGGCTGTCGAGGTTGCTAAAGCTGTCTTCGACAGCTTCGGAGCCATTTAATTGCACTTTCATAGACACGACATCATCATCATAGCAAAAGTTTTAATCTTTCAGATAATTCAGTAGCATTTTTTTTTTTTTTCAATTTATTTAAGTGAAATAAGCTCTTATCATTCACAGTTCACATTTATATTTTCTAGTAAATGAATCCGCTGATTCATCATCATCACAACCTTTTACAGGGTCATGTGTAAATACAGTTAGTTTTATTATTTTTTCGTTTTTCTAAAGAAACACTTTTTTAAATGATTTTATTTCAATAGAGTTAAAATATCTTCTCTTAAAAAGTATAGATATGGAAACTTAGCTGCTTCATTAAAAATAATTTACTTAGCTGCCAAATTTGTAGCTTTAAAAATAGGAAGATTTCTACTTTAAAATGGGAAGGAAAAAGGAAGATTTCTACTCCAAAGAAAGTAAATACAAAAATTTTTGAAAAATAGACATTTAAGCCAAATCAAATTTTGATGCACACATTTGTCAAATATCTTAAATGGGTTAAATATACACTAAATACCATAGAGATAATAATGGAAAAAGATTGTGCTTTGCAGGACATTTGATCATTAACTGCTAGTTGAAATGGAGTGCGATTGGGGGGGGGGGGGGATCTGTATACTTCTTTATAGGTTCTGGAATCCAATAAAGAAAGTTTAAAATGAATATTTACATTTATGTTATGGAGGAAGATTGTAAATCACAAGGCTTCAGTGGAGCATGTGATTGCCAATTGTTGGAGGAGGAGGGGGTGGGGGGTGGGGGAATCACAAGAATTATGAATAAGATATATTAAACAATTTTACTTCTTTACAGATTCTATAATCTAAAGTTTAAAATAGATATTTATATATTTGCGACAGATGGAGAATGATTAGAAATTATAAAGCTTTCTATAAGATGTGTGATTACGGATCGTTAGAGGGAGTGGGGGGGGGAGGGTGTCCAAAAAATTATATGAGTAATCTATATATTAATAGGCAAGCATAAAATTTGTTGTCCCTTTTTAACATATTAATTATGGGAGTAGAGGGTTGAAAATGGTATCATTCGAAAGGTATGGTTAGCCAGAAGGTGCGAATACAAATATTATTTTCTTACGATGTCAAGAAGGTATTTAAAAATACATTTATTTTTTATGTATTTTCCCCCATTTTTCCCTTTTATACACGTATTCCTTCACATTAGAAAATACCTAAAAGTAGAAAGTTGTTAAATCTGGCATTTTCATAAAGCTCAAATAAAACCATAGACACAGTAATTTGTATAATGTAGCATCACTATACGCAAGCGAAGTGATGACGTCACTGTCTGTCCATGGAGCCATGTAAAAGATTTTCTATGTTAATTGTCCATTAAGTTTTTTGTAAAAAATTATTAAAAAATAACGGAAATTATCTGCCGATTTTAATTCCGATATTTGGGTATAGTTATATATAAGTTACTTACTGTCTACATGTGTTTGATTGAGTTATTTTTTCTGTAAAATTGATAAAATTTTAATTTAAAATCACAAAACTCCAGAAAAAAAAAAATGGCAAACTTCCAGTTTCGAATGTAAACATAAACATTTCATTTCAAAGGGTGATATTTAAACAATAAATATTCAACTAATATACTAAATAAAAGGAAAATGGATTTGTTACTAACTGCTGCATGTATAAGTAGACGATACGGAAAAAATTCCGATTTCCGTTTTTTGCTGAATTTACATGTTTTGAGCTTTCTTTACGTTTCAATTAACTGAAATTGGCTACTTATTTTTTAAAAAAGTGTCTTTATTGCTAGCTTTTGTGGGTAGAAGAAGCAAGTAGAAGATACATAAAAACTTTTGATTTCCGGTTTTCGATGAATTTACATGTTTTGAGATTTCCTTGCATTTTAATTAAGTGAAATTAGTGAAATTGACTACTTATTTTTATTTTTTAAAAAGTGGATTTATTAGTCTTTCCTCTGCATATATAAGTAGAAAATATAAGATTCAGAAATGTTTTAGATTTTCGGTTTTCAATAAAGTTACACGTTTTGAAATTTCCCGAACTCAATTCAACCATTTTTGAAAAATATCTTTTTTTTTTTTTTTTTTTTTTTTGTTCAAACACTGTACTTTATGAACCAATCGAATTAATTTAACAGAATTTGATACTTGGTTGGACCTTGGTCTGACACGGTACCTATTAGCTTCTGGGCTGTATCACACAACACGTTGCGATTTTCTCTCATTTCAGGAAAGGCTAACATCTATAGAGAGAAATAGTTATATTAAGTAAAACTCTGCTGATTCAGTTAGAGTGAATATTGGCAAACAATTGCCGCAGCTGTGTTGCAATTGCATTCCGTATAGGACAAGGCAATAACTTTGCTTTGCCTCGCTTTGCAAAAAAAATGGTCGAGTTTCGACCACTGGGCGATACTAGTATATATTAAACAATTCTACTTTTTTCTAGGTTGCAGAATACAATAAAGCAAGTTTAAAATGAACATTGACATTTATGCCATGGATGGAAAAGATTGGAAATCACAAAGCTTCAATTGCCTATCGTCACTCGATTTTTAAAATCTTTTAATGATCACAAAAAGTGGCGATCGATGCATAATTTTTTTCGCCATCTTTTTATATTTAGTCGCCATGTGGCCGGTGGCGACCGTTAATTTTGCCCTGTAGTTGGCAGTTATGTGTAGGTGTAAATTTTTATTTGATTAATAGCAAAAAAAGCATCTTTGACATTTAAATTGTATTTTCAGGTAGAATGATTGTTCATATTTTAAAATTTTTCTGCTCTTCATATCTTCCCTCTTCAACACACACACAAACATTGTAATTTAATATTAAATGGAATATAGGATAGATACTATATATCCTTTGCATGGTTTTGGTCATTTTTATCAAAACACATTTTTGCCTGTTGATTGTTTTTTGTCACGATACCTATGCAGTTCCTTCTTATTTTATAGTCTGTTTTCTTAAGTAATTTTTTCCCCTCCTTAAAATAATTATTTTTTCATGGAGGAATCAATGTATTCAATATGAATTGCTCTAAAGTATTTAAATTTGCTTTGTTACAATTCAAAGGGTTTCAAAATTGAATATTTTCTAAATTTGTATTGTGACATCTTATTGAATATAATGTTGTTAGTTTGAGTAATTCATGTTGTATATTAATGGAAGACTTAGTGTGGTATTACAAAAACAAGGCAAAAATGTGAACTGAATGTAAGATTTCCAACAATTGGACAAATGGGTTACAGCAAAATGACAATTAACAATATCTTTTATAAGAAATAGTTCATGAGTTGATTTAGGTCTGCAAATTATTTTTGCTAAATCAAATTTTAAATTATGGTTTTCCTCCCAGCAATGCTTAGAAATAGTTGATTTATTGGTTTCTTACTTAATAATATATTCTTTAAGGCGGAATTTAAGACTGTGTTTAGTTTGGTCAATGTATGATAAATGACACTGGCAGGAAAATGCTATAGATGGCCTAAGGTGAAAAAATTATTTTAAAATCATATTGTTTGAGAATTTTAGCTATAGCATGTCTGGATTTAGAAAAATAAGGTAAAACAATACTGATATTAGAATAGACTGATTTAGTAGATAAAGTATCGGGAAGTTGTAATTTTTGTATAGCTTTATCTGTGATGGAAGGGTTATAACCTCTGTCAATTGCAATGACTTTCAGATATTTGATTTCAGAGCTTAATAAAACAGGATCGGAACAAATATTAAGGGCACGGTTAACAAAAGTATAGAAGGCAGCCTTTTTTGGGGTAGATGGACTACATGAACGTGTATGGGAGAGAGACTGCAAAATTTTTACGATAGACGGTGGTGGAAAAGCCATCTGCAGTGCCTGCGTGAGGTAAGGGTATCAAGGAATGGAAATGAGACATTTTCTATTTCATATGTGAATTGGATATTACTGTTTATAAAATTTATAGTTTGTAAGGCATGGTCAATACTGTGATGAGATGTGTCGATAAGTGTGAAGGTGTCATCAACGTAACTGGTCCAAAAAGGGAGACATTTTCTTAATAATGCATATAAATATACTCACTTTCAAAATACTAATAATGCATATAAATATCAGCAAGAATTGAAGAGAGAAGAGAACCCATGGCTAAACTTTCAGATTGACCATAAAGTTTTCTTTGGAGTAAAAAAGTACATCGAAAGAAACCATAGTAAGATTAGTATGAAGGTAGTTTTGAATATTTTTTTCAAAGTTAATGGAGCTCTTTACAGTATAGATGTTTGCAGAAAGAAGGGGAGCAAAGACTAGTGAGAAATTTAACTAGACAGTAGGAAGCAGTACCGATAAAGACTATGGGACGAAATGAGATATTGGGTTTGTGGACTTTTGGTAGAGCATAAAATCTGACACGGTTAACTATAGAAGGGATAAGATAAGATTTAGTTGAGTTTAACAAGTGCAAGATTTTATAGCAGATTCAATTATAGTTGATTCTTGAGAAAAAGGATCATGGGACAAAGGAATATAAGGGTCATCGTTAATTAATTTGGTTTCACTATCAATATATTTTTTCTAATCTAAAATAACAATCTGACCACCTTTATCAGCTTTTGTGACGATGATATTTTCATTATATTTCTATTTTGGCGTTCTAGATGATGTTGTTTGCCTTGTTAATTCCTATTGTAGTTTAATAATAAAATTATGTTTAATGATACAAGCACAATGTGATACATACATAATGTTTTCCTACAGAAAACTAAGTACGACAAATAGTATCTGTTTGTAAAAACTTATTAGAAGACATTTTTTTTTTTCTTTTGAGGGAGTGAAGTAGGGATTCATTTCTAGATTGATTTTATGACAGAAATTTGAAATATACTATGGGTATCATTCGGCATAAAATCAATAATGTTATGATTTTTGTAACTCGTGTATTATTCATGTTTAATACAAACTTTATTCATATAAAAAAATTTAAATGCCTATCAATTCACCGATTGATTTAAAGGCTATTAATACAGTACAACATCTTAAATCTGGACTTCTAAAAACTAGAATTATCTAAAATCTGGACACTGAATTTTTTAAATTTATCTTTGTTTTCTAAACTGACGATAGATGGTGCCACCACACAAACGTGGAATTATTTTTTTTATTTTATTTTTTTAATTCCGAAAACCATTTTCAATACTTGTTATTTTTCTATTTTTAAAGTAATACACAATTGAATTTTACCTCAAAGAGTAAAAAAAAATAATGATTTATCTATTCAATAGTATAGATCTTTTTTGTTTTTTCTTCTGCTTTAAATAATAAAATATTTGCTTACAGTCCACCATTTTGAATTTCTTGAATTTTGATTTTTGCTTATGATTTATATCCTACGAATGGGGGAAAGAAAGAGATAAAAATGTTATAATGAATGGTAAGCGATTTAAAAAAAAAAAAAAAAAAAAAAAAAAACTTATTAACAATTAAATAATAATAATAAAGAACAATGATTTAGTTATCTGTCCACTATATTATATTTGTAGAGTAAAACTTAACATATTAATTTTTTCAATTAAAAAAAAATCTGAATATTTCAGAAAAGCAATTTTATTATTCTCTTAATAGTAAAAACTTTCTAAAGAATTATATTTATAAATAACTTTAACTGAAAAAAATGAAAAAAAGTATGACTGGAATAGTAGTTGCAAATAAAAATAAATAACTTACAAATCCTACTAAAATAATATTTTCAACAGCAAATCCGATTATATTACTAATTTATGTTTGAAACTTTTAACAATATAAAATTGTATATGTACTTGAATAGGTGTTTTTATTTCAGACAATTCCAGTAGATGGCACAACTACACATATTCTACTATCCGGAATTTTCCAAACTCTGATCGGCCGAGGTCCGGTTTTTCTATGTTGTACTGTATTTTAACAATTTTTAAGATAAACAAAAGGTGTTAAGAATATTCGTTTTATTCCTGAAACTAGAGAAAAAAAATTCTTTTCTCTCTTTCTTTATATATATATAATATTTATTTTTTCTTATTCTCTCAAAAGTTATGAATTTTTTAATTACAGAGCCAGAGATGCCAAGTTATTACGGATTGTCCGTAATTTTAATACTGGAAATTTTTTAATGTATTCTTTTGCAATAATTATCTGCAATTTAATAGGACAAGTTTTACTTTTTCTTTATTGTGGTATGAAATTTATTTTTCATTAGTTGTAACTTGGCATCTCTGCAGAGGGTGTTTGCACATTTTTTTAACAATTTTGCAAAGATATATATGTAACAAATATAAGAATTTTATTTTCTAATATGTTCAATCTGATAGCTGTTATGCTGAACTATCATTACATCTTGATTTCCACAGATAACGAGATAACAGAAAATTTCTAGAAGCATCAAGGTTGATTTTGTTTTACTCCTCCTCCAGACTTTTCCATAGTCCATCCAATGTTTTGGGATACTGCTTAAAAAGACCTTGTTTAAAAGGACCAAATGCACAGGATTTATAAGAGACATGTCAGAGGATTTCGGTGGGATGCATTTAAAAGGTTTCAATTCCGGTTTCATTTATCATTTTTTCCAAAAAAAAAAAAAAAAAAGGGGGGGGGGGGAGTATTAGATTTAGAGATATGGCTTCTAGCTTTATCCTGGTGGAACTTGACACATTGAAGATTGCTTGAGTTATGGGATGCAATTTATTTTTTGAAGATAGGTGTTAAAACATATTTCTGACAGTTATCCAAGTCAATTTTGACATTTTTTCTGTTTTCTTTATTTTAAATTTTCTGTTATAAGAGAATTCAGTAATAACACAAAACCTTTAACAAAACTTTCCTTGTTTTCTCTGAACCAACATTTTAAGTATTTTTCTCTTCTTTTTCGCTAGTAAATCGATCTTTTTCTATTGAAATCAGATAATAATATCCAAGCCTCATCAATTGTAACTATATATTTCCACTTTTCACCTATCAAATAATTTTGATACAATAATATGCACATAGTCTTACACTGAGAAACATGTTTCGTTGTTAGGTGATGAACATTATGTTTTTTTTTTTTTTTTTTTTTTTTTATCAGATTTTGTAATATTGTTCACAGTTCCTACAGAGATGTATAAGATTTTATGAGAGCTCTTTGGGTTAAACCCTATTCCAATTTGATGTCAATCATGTTTTTATTTTAAAACTTTAAATTCAAGGAGAAAGTCTAAATCGTTACAAATTGTGTGAACACCCTATGTATTTAACTATAAACTAAAAAATTAAAATTACTAATTACTACTATTAAAAATACTTGTGTTACTTTGTGTTATTTTTTTTTTAGTTTCTCCGCATTCATCTAGCAGTGTATCAAGTCATTCATCTATATCAGTTTCTAATCCTGTTATGGTTGCTGTGGATTCTCGCCATCATATGTCGTTGCATTCTTCATACTCAACTAACTCAGGTATTTAAAATTTTTATTTTGCAAATATTACGAAAATTCTTTTCATATTTTTCACCTTTAAGACTGAGATAGTACAGTTGTCCAGGCTAGATATTAACACATTTTTCTGCTTCTTGAGCACCTATGTAATAAATGCTAGAATACAGCAATTGTATAAGTTTTCTGAAACTCAAAATTATCTGTTTTTAAAAAAGATGCCAGTAAAATCAAAGTCTAGCTATAAAATGAAAATTAATCATTTTCATTTAAATATAAAAATGGCTCAAGTATTAAAGTTGATATTGAAAATGAAATAAATATGTATGGAAAATTTTAAGGTATAAATATATTCTCTAGGAAAATGCAAATTATTCAATCAAAAAAGTAGCTTTTCTAATCATTAGAGTTCATGTCAGAAATTGAAAATCTAGTGGTCCAAACAGACCACTTAGATTATGATTTAATGATCCAAGAACTTAAAATGATAGACCAACATATATATACACAAGTGCACACATTTTATATGTACTAACATATATGTACTTATTTATTATATCAGTGCTTTTAAGTGAAAATAGTGCAAATACTTTAATTTTATGTTATTATAAACTAACACAAACTGTGTATGTGTGTGTTTTTATTTAAAAAAAAAAAAAAAAAAAAAAATCCTGGAAGATTTTGATTAATAATAAATTATTAGTTTAAATAAATAACTTATGCCAGACACATTTTAACAAATTGTTGTAAATTTTATGAAAATTAGTATTGAACAATGGAGGAAATAAAGAAGGATTATACATTAAAAAAAAAAAAAAAAAAAAAAAAAACACTCAATAGTTGTTTAAGGGGGAAATATATAAGTTCAACCCTTCATCAGATACAAAAGCAGACATGCCAAGTCTCCTGCTTTTGGCAGGAGTCTCCTGCTTTTTGCTTGTTTTTCTATGCTCCTGCTTTTCCACTCATTTCTCCTGCTTTTCTGGTGTAATTTTTATCTATCCCTCTTAGCATAATTTATGCTTAAAATTTGTGGGATTGGGTAAAAAAATTTGAAAGAAAATTGAAATTTATCTTGCCCTGCAATTTATCAAGTTCAGTTTCAGTGTGAATTACTATACAATGCTTTGAAACTAATTTTTGCTAACAATCAATTTTTAACTTTCATTTTTGCATAATGAAGAATGTCTATTATTATCAAAAGATTTTTTTTTTCTTTTAAATTCCATTACTTGTGCAAACTTAAAGAATTAAAATTTCATTAGAATATAGCTGATATTTTCATTTCTTTATTACCTTTTCTTTTACAAAGATAATTAAGATTCTTATTGTTTTATATTAGGAGCAGAATGATCAAATCTGTCTGTTTTGACTTAAATTTTAAACAACTGTATGTTTGAGGGTTTTTTTTTTTTTTTTGAGTTTGTTTTACTGCAAGAAACATATAGTATTTATTTAATTTTAATACTGATGCTTTGTAAATACGTCCTAAGCTTATAAAGCTTTACTTAAAATTAAATTTGCATTATTTTACTCATTTTTATTACAAACTTTCTTGTTGGAAAAAGTCTCGTGATTTCTGTTAAAAAATCTCCTGCTTTTTTGTCATTAGAAGTTGGCATCTCTGCAAAAGATTGGCATGAAGGTTGTGTGGAAGAAACAAAAAAATAAATTAGCACTAGTACAGAAATTTGAATTTAGAAAACTTGAAGCTGACTTATGAACTATAATCTATACCCCAATAGCAGAATTTTCTAAATTGAACTGCAGCAAAATAAAATTTATATGCAAACCATGAATGTCAAACCAAGTCTGGTGTCACTAAAAGTAATAGCAATTCATAATATATGTAAAATTTGCATCTAAAAAAATAATAAATTTAGATTATACAACAAGTACAGTAATCTTGAGACATAATGCAAATTACTTGTGTATTTTTAAGCCTAAGCATTTCTTTCTTTAGCTGCTAAATTGATCTGCAGAGCCTTAAACAATTTGCAGCACTCGCTACCATGCCACACCTTTTCTGCCACTGTGATCTATACCATACAAACATAAAAAAAATTGTATTTAGAAGTTTATTTAAAAAATGTATATTTTTATATTTAAAAGTGTAAACTTACATACTTCATTCAATAGACCTTTCGCTGCCAAGCCCTGGGGTATTCTCTGTTGTTGTGTTGGTTCAGTGAAATTGTGTGCTCTGACTTTTCTTGCATCTCTAGATTACAAAATGTCATGCCATCTTGTGTCGATATAACTTGGATCTGATTGGTTTATTGGTTACAAATACCTTTATTTGTTAGTTAATACCACTGTCACTATTTCGCACTGTAATGCATATACTGACTGTTGACATAATTAGCTATTTTTCAGTGCTATTGAAAATTTTTATTGGTTCAGTTTGGTTAATTTTAGTTAAAGCTCTTGTTGTTACAGCAGTCTAAATTTAATATCATTCTGATGTTCTTTATTTCATTTTTTAATACTGCTCATTGTTAGGGAAGAAATATTAGGTGTTGATTTTTTTTAAATTTTGAAATAGTTAAAATAGAAATAAATAAAGTATATAAATAAATTGATCGTTAATAATAGTAATTAATGGTTGGCCGAACGTATAGTGGTTAGATTAAAATTAAAATTGCGTTAACAGGTGCCGCGGCTCATCAAAATCTTTTTTAAATTACCGAAACTTTTAAACTGAATAAATTCAAATAAAATTTAATAGAAAAAAAAATGAAGTACATTTAAAAATAACTTACCCCATGTAGAAGAAAGCTGAAAAATAAACACATGAAATCCAAAAGGCACAATTTAAAACAATGAAACACAATTTCATGATAAACTGAAATCTTTCTTTATTTTTCACATCTTTTAAATTTAAAGAACTCATTGTGCCGGCACTTATTATCAAAATTAATTCTCGATTACATCATATTGTAACGTAGATAAAGCTGATATTAAACTGATTGTCATGATCAGTTCTTACCACGATGCTCGGTGGAAGCGAACGTTTTTTATTTTTTATTGCAACTGAGAATCAGTAATATTCAAATAGATCATTTTCTTTTATACTGTAGTGATTTTCTATATTTTAGTAATTTGAAATAAATGACTTTCGAGCCAATTATGCGACTATTCATGAAATTTAACTTGAAGCACAAATATTCTTTTACCATATGAAGTGATCGAAAATTTGAGATTAGAAGGATCGATGGTGCTCACATTTCACTAGTATGTCTCTAGGTAGCTATGGCAAGCCACTGCCATTGATACACACATCGCCGCTTTTTGAATACTTTCATATCAACAACATTGCTTGAATATTTGTTCCAGTAATTATCGTAATTATCCGGTGACATTACTCCTTTCTTGCTTTGGAGATCGTTCGTTGCTGCATACCAAGATTTCACAGGCCTGGAATTAGGCCTAGATGGTGTCCGTAGGCCCCCGTTAGGAGTATCCATTTCCGGAGATGTAGAAAATCACAAGCTGTATATAAAATGAATGGAAATGTCCTGTTTTACATTTGAAGGCATATAAGTTTGAAATAGTTTAAATTATGCCTATCCACGACACAGCACGCTCGCGAAGGCCGTCTACCGTGCCGTGGACGGGCTGAAAAAATTCCGTGTTCTCCCTCAGAGAGTCAGCATACAAGAGAGAGAAAAACCCCACATCCAATTTCGCGCCTGCCCGAGCCAGCCAATGAGCGCTCGCGAAAGAGACGCTACGAATCTTCCGGCATGTTCTAGAACATTACTTCCCCCTCTGAAAGCGCGGGAAAGTTGAGCATTTTAAGTAAACATGGCTGACCTCTGAATTTAAGAATACAGTTAAATAAAAAAAGGTATTTTTGGACTTATGATTTTTTGAAGATAAAATGATTAAATTTTAAGCTATTTCTATGAGCGATGGCTCAAATTAAAGAAAATAAAATAAGCTATCTAATTAAAATAAAGTTGCAAGGAAATAAAATTTAGAAAAATATTTAAAATTGAAAAATCGGAAATTTAGAAAAATATCTGAAAATGCCAAAACGGAATGAAATGAATTTTGAAAAAACGGACTTTTAAACATTTTAAATAGAGAAAAATAATTAAATAAAAGAAACTGAAATATTTTCCGGAGGATTTGGTAAAAAATAATAAATTTCAAAAGTGTTAAAATTTTCAATTTTAACATTCCTCCCGCTAACAACAAAAAAAAAGAGCAAAAAAAAAGAATTTGGCGACGGGAACTTGGATGCTGACCATAACATAACATGTAAAACACAATAGATACTATAAAACCTGATTATATATATATATACAGACATAAACAACACTAAGCACAAAAATGCATGAGGGTAAGTTAAAAAAAAATTCATATGCATGCTACCTTTTAAAACACACAAAATAGTACAATGGAGATTTGCTCATTTGACGAATTCCAAAGAGATTTCTTTTTTTTTTTTTTTTTTTTTTTATTTTATGAATACCAAAACATCTCAGCAATTATGTTCTCAACAGGATTTCTAAAGTTCAATTTAAGCACCTCACAACAAATAATTAAAGGTAAAAAAAATTATTGTACTCAATTAAAGATATCCTAAGGCAACTACCATGAAGCAGTTACAACACGATTTAAATTGCAGATGACAGCGGGTAAATATATTCCCATTAAAAGCTGCTAGTGATCCCCACAAAATAAACGTCTTTACCATGAGTGAGTTGCAATATCCACAATTGAGAAGATTAGGAGTTGTGACAATTTTATATTAAATCAGTGTAAAATAATGCGAGTATGGAAGACAGCCCATAGACACTCAAAGAGGCTTGGCTATAATAGGTCCCCAAAAATACTCGAGAAAATCACCTACATTTTTAAAAATATGTCACATGCAAAGGGAATTGGTAAATAAAAACTTTTTGTAAATTTAATTTGTGTTGTCTTTGGAAACACACTCCTGCACAACCACAAGGATTTAAAGCAGGCAGGTGCAATTCATTTTTCATTTTTCATAAATAAACTTCAAAATTTGAAAAAGGTGCATGTTTTTTTTTTTTTTTTTAAACAGGTAAGTAAATGTGTTATTTAAGTTAACAAATATTGTATAAATTTGAAGATCTGCAAAGATTCAAGATTTACAGTGTTAATGCAAAGGTGGAATATCTCGGACCAGCCTGACAGATACTATTGACAGAACTAGGCGGCCTATAACCCAGCCTACCATCCACATGTACCAACATTGAAATCAAAGAATAATTTTAAGGTAAGTGAATTTGGTTATTTACGTATTTACTTATTGCAGCAGTTTCAACAATTGTTGACAAGGAAAAGAATTTTTTTTTTTTTTTGCTGAGAAGTCCTAGCCATGATTGAATTTTAAATTTTGCCTATGATGGCGTGAATTGTAATAGGGATGAAAAGTGGATCATAAATCAATAAATGAACATTTTAGAGTAAATTTTATACTAATTGAAATTAGTTGGCAGGAAAACAGGCAATTATGCTAATCATGATTTTTTGCTATCATTATTCTCTATTGATTTTAAATTGAAGAAAATGGAAATATTTTATTCCACATAAATATAAGCAATGCATCATGAGACTGCTGATAACACTAAAATTAGGCTCAGCTTATATTGGTCTCTGCATATACTATAAATGATTTGATAAATATTTTTTCATATATAAAAATTTTGAATAGAGCATGCATGCGCGCAAAAGCCAGTAAGGGTTGCCTAATCGGTTTACAACCACATGGGCATTTAAAATAACTACTAATGCAATGCTCGATCATCAATAATTTATTAGAAAATACTTTTTACTGTGCACAGTTTCATAACATTTCATAAGCTTTTTATTTTCAAATTGAATAATGATGTTGTATATTAATTGCCTACCAATGTTTCCTGTAAAAATTTCATGCCTGAGAAAATATATGAAAAGGAATGTATGCTTTTTTTTTTTTTTTTTGATTTATTCTGAGTGAAAGTGATTGTCATATAAAATTAGGGAGGCCCAAGTAGCTGCCATCCCCCAAAAGGATACTCAAACACCTTTCCCCATAAATATTACATTATAAAGATTTTTTTTTTTTTTTTGATTCTAGGTAAAAGAATTGTCATATACAATTAGGGAGGTCCAATGACGATCTGAAAAACCTTGCCGTGGCCTTTGGCTTGGCTTTTCATTGATGCAAAGTAATACCATCCCCCAAAAGGATATTCAAACACTCCTTCCCAGAAACAATACATTATAAAGAAATTTTTTTTTTTTTTTTTTTAGTAATATATATTCAACTGAATGTTTAAGGAATACTGAACTCATCCCTTTAAAAGAAAGTATATTCTAAATTTTTTCTATAAATTTTATCTTTTTATTTTTCCCACTGAAGTAAAATTCCCTACTCTATCTAGGAGTAGTTGTAAAAATAAATCGTATTTCATAATTAAGGCATGTCATAAACAATAAAATAACTAAAATGATCCCTTACTACTTTTTTATCTAAGCCAATTTTTTGGTTTCAATTCAAATATCCCTTTTCTTAAAAAACAAGCATTAAGTTTTTTTTTTTTTTTTTTTTGAAGCAAATCTCTTAATTTTAAACTGGCATTCATTTGCAATAACAAAATATAAATATTCATCTTATTAGTAAAGAATTTTGAAATATCTCTTTCAATTTTAAGCAAAACCGTGAATCATATGAAAAATACAAGATTGCAATACAAAAGAAAATAAATGTTTGTATCAGCGGCAAATTTGATTTTTTATTATTTATTTATTTTTTTTTTTTTTTTTATTATTATTATTATGGTTTTTAAAAGCAAATCCCCATAACAACATAACAAATAGAATATCAAATTTGATACTAATGTCCACTAGTGAAAATTCCACTATAACTCATATATAATAGAGAAGATTGCAAATATTATATGAAAATAATAAATTCTTCTATCCATGGCAAATTTCAATTTTTTTTTTTTTTTTTTTTTTTTTTTTTTTAAATACATAGTTATAGTTCTATATTTGAGCCACAAAATTTTAAAAAACTTATTTTGTGTGTATTTCATTGATTAAATTTTTGAGAATACACAAAAACCGAAATTTGCCCACATAAAATAAAGATAAGAATACACAACACAAGTAATTAAAATAAAGAATACTAATTATTGTACCAGATTATTAAATAACAGAATAGCAAAGCAGCATGCATAGGAACTAAAAACATGAAAATAAAAAAAAATTCGCGTTTTTTTTTTTTTTTTTAAATCGCGATCGTTCAAATTAATTAATTTTGAAAAAAGAAATTAATGAGCACATAACCCCAGGTTTTCAACCTAAATAGAGTTTGTTTGTTTTTGACGGCACCATAAATGTTAGGGAAGAAAAAAAAATAGGTGTTGATTTTTTTTGAATTTTGAATAGTTAAAATAAATAAAGTATATAAATAAAATGATCGTTAATAATAATAATAATTAATGGTTGGCCGAACGTATAGTGGTTAGATTAAAATTAAAATTGCGTTAACAGGTGCCGCGGCTCATCAAAATCTTTTTTAAATTACCGAAACTTTTAAACTGAATAAATTCAAATAAAATTTAATAGAAAAAAAAATGAAGTACATTTAAAAATAACTTACCCCATGTAGAAGAAAGCTGAAAAATAAACACATGAAATCCAAAAGGCACAATTTAAAACAATGAAACACAATTTCATGATAAACCTGAAATCTTTCTTTATTTTTCACATCTTTTAAATTTAAAGAACTCATTGTGCCGGCACTTATTATCAAAATTAATTCTCGATTACATCATATTGTAACGTAGATAAAGCTGATATTAAACTGATTGTCATGATCAGTTCTTACCACGATGCTCGGTGGAAGCGAACGTTTTTTATTTTTTATTGCAACTGAGAATCAGTAATATTCAAATAGATCATTTTCTTTTATACTGTAGTGATTTTCTATATTTTAGTAATTTGAAATAAATGACTTTCGAGCCAATTATGCGACTATTCATGAAATTTAACTTGAAGCACAAATATTCTTTTACCATATGAAGTGATCGAAAATTTGAGATTAGAAGGATCGATGGTGCTCACATTTCACTAGTATGTCTCTAGGTAGCTATGGCAAGCCACTGCCATTGATACACACATCGCCGCTTTTTGAATACTTTCATATCAACAACATTGCTTGAATATTTGTTCCAGTAATTATCGTAATTATCCGGTGACATTACTCCTTTCTTGCTTTGGAGATCGTTCGTTGCTGCATACCAAGATTTCACAGGCCTGGAATTAGGCCTAGATGGTGTCCGTAGGCCCCCGTTAGGAGTATCCATTTCCGGAGATGTAGAAAATCACAAGCTGTATATAAAATGAATGGAAATGTCCTGTTTTACATTTGAAGGCATATAAGTTTGAAATAGTTTAAATTATGCCTATCCACGACACAGCACGCTCGCGAAGGCCGTCTACCGTGCCGTGGACGGGCTGAAAAAATTCCGTGTTCTCCCTCAGAGAGTCAGCATACAAGAGAGAAAAAAACCCCACATCCAATTTCGCGCCTGCCCGAGCCAGCCAATGAGCGCTCGCGAAAGAGACGCTACGAATCTTCCGGCATGTTCTAGAACATTACTTCCCCCTCTGAAAGCGCGGGAAAGTTGAGCATTTTAAGTAAACATGGCTGACCTCTGAATTTAAGAATACAGTTAAATAAAAAAAGGTATTTTTGGACTTATGATTTTTTGAAGATAAAATGATTAAATTTTAAGCTATTTCTATGAGCGATGGCTCAAATTAAAGAAAATAAAATAAGCTATCTAATTAAAATAAAGTTGCAAGGAAATAAAATTTAGAAAAATATTTAAAATTGAAAAATCGGAAATTTAGAAAAATATCTGAAAATGCCAAAACGGAATGAAATGAATTTTGAAAAAACGGACTTTTAAACATTTTAAATAGAGAAAAATAATTAAATAAAAGAAACTGAAATATTTTCCGGAGGATTTGGTAAAAAATAATAAATTTCAAAAGTGTTAAAATTTTCAATTTTAACATTCCTCCCGCTAACAACAAAAAAAAAGAGCAAAAAAAAAGAATTTGGCGACGGGAACTTGGATGCTGACCATAACATAACATGTAAAACACAATAGATACTATAAAACCTGATTATATATATATATACAGACATAAACAACACTAAGCACAAAAATGCATGAGGGTAAGTTAAAAAAAAAATTCATATGCATGCTACCTTTTAAAACACACAAAATAGTACAATGGAGATTTGCTCATTTGACGAATTCCAAAGAGATTTCTTTTTTTTTTTTTTTTTTTTTATTTTATGAATACCAAAACATCTCAGCAATTATGTTCTCAACAGGATTTCTAAAGTTCAATTTAAGCACCTCACAACAAATAATTAAAGGTAAAAAAAATTATTGTACTCAATTAAAGATATCCTAAGGCAACTACCATGAAGCAGTTACAACACGATTTAAATTGCAGATGACAGCGGGTAAATATATTCCCATTAAAAGCTGCTAGTGATCCCCACAAAATAAACGTCTTTACCATGAGTGAGTTGCAATATCCACAATTGAGAAGATTAGGAGTTGTGACAATTTTATATTAAATCAGTGTAAAATAATGCGAGTATGGAAGACAGCACATAGACACTCAAAGAGGCTTGGCTATAATAGGTCCCCAAAAATACTCGAGAAAATCACCTACATTTTTAAAAATATGTCACATGCAAAGGGAATTGGTAAATAAAAACTTTTTGTAAATTTAATTTGTGTTGTCTTTGGAAACACACTCCTGCACAACCACAAGGATTTAAAGCAGGCAGGTGCAATTCATTTTTCATTTTTCATAAATAAACTTCAAAATTTGAAAAAGGTGCATGTTTTTTTTTTTTTTTTTTTTTTTTTAAACAGGTAAGTAAATGTGTTATTTAAGTTAACAAATATTGTATAAATTTGAAGATCTGCAAAGATTCAAGATTTACAGTGTTAATGCAAAGGTGGAATATCTCGGACCAGCCTGACAGATACTATTGACAGAACTAGGCGGCCTATAACCCAGCCTACCATCCACATGTACCAACATTGAAATCAAAGAATAATTTTAAGGTAAGTGAATTTGGTTATTTACGTATTTACTTATTGCAGCAGTTTCAACAATTGTTGACAAGGAAAAGAATTTTTTTTTTTTTTTTGCTGAGAAGTCCTAGCCATGATTGAATTTTAAATTTTGCCTATGATGGCGTGAATTGTAATAGGGATGAAAAGTGGATCATAAATCAATAAATGAACATTTTAGAGTAAATTTTATACTAATTGAAATTAGTTGGCAGGAAAACAGGCAATTATGCTAATCATGATTTTTTGCTATCATTATTCTCTATTGATTTTAAATTGAAGAAAATGGAAATATTTTATTCCACATAAATATAAGCAATGCATCATGAGACTGCTGATAACACTAAAATTAGGCTCAGCTTATATTGGTCTCTGCATATACTATAAATGATTTGATAAATATTTTTTCATATATAAAAATTTTGAATAGAGCATGCATGCGCGCAAAAGCCAGTAAGGGTTGCCTAATCGGTTTACAACCACATGGGCATTTAAAATAACTACTAATGCAATGCTCGATCATCAATAATTTATTAGAAAATACTTTTTACTGTGCACAGTTTCATAACATTTCATAAGCTTTTTATTTTCAAATTGAATAATGATGTTGTATATTAATTGCCTACCAATGTTTCCTGTAAAAATTTCATGCCTGAGAAAATATATGAAAAGGTATGTATGCTTTTTTTTTTTTTTTTTTGATTTATTCTGAGTGAAAGTGATTGTCATATAAAATTAGGGAGGCCCAAGTAGCTGCCATCCCCCAAAAGGATACTCAAACACCTTTCCCCATAAATATTACATTATAAAGATTTTTTTTTTTTTTTTGATTCTAGGTAAAAGAATTGTCATATACAATTAGGGAGGTCCAATGACGATCTGAAAAACCTTGCCGTGGCCTTTGGCTTGGCTTTTCATTGATGCAAAGTAATACCATCCCCCAAAAGGATATTCAAACACTCCTTCCCAGAAACAATACATTATAAAGAAATTTTTTTTTTTTTTTTTTAGTAATATATATTCAACTGAATGTTTAAGGAATACTGAACTCATCCCTTTAAAAGAAAGTATATTCTAAATTTTTTCTATAAATTTTATCTTTTTATTTTTCCCACTGAAGTAAAATTCCCTACTCTATCTAGGAGTAGTTGTAAAAATAAATCGTATTTCATAATTAAGGCATGTCATAAACAATAAAATAACTAAAATGATCCCTTACTACTTTTTTATCTAAGCCAATTTTTTGGTTTCAATTCAAATATCCCTTTTCTTAAAAAACAAGCATTAAGTTTTTTTTTTTTTTTTTTTTTTTTTGAAGCAAATCTCTTAATTTTAAACTGGCATTCATTTGCAATAACAAAATATAAATATTCATCTTATTAGTAAAGAATTTTGAAATATCTCTTTCAATTTTAAGCAAAACCGTGAATCATATGAAAAATACAAGATTGCAATACAAAAGAAAATAAATGTTTGTATCAGCGGCAAATTTGATTTTTTATTATTTATTTATTTATTTATTTTTTTTTAATTATTATTATGGTTTTTAAAAGCAAATCCCCATAACAACATAACAAATAGAATATCAAATTTGATACTAATGTCCACTAGTGAAAATTCCACTATAACTCATATATAATAGAGAAGATTGCAAATATTATATGAAAATAATAAATTCTTCTATCCATGGCAAATTTCAATTTTTTTTTTTTTTTTTTTTTTTAAATACATAGTTATAGTTCTATATTTGAGCCACAAAATTTTAAAAAACTTATTTTGTGTGTATTTCATTGATTAAATTTTTGAGAATACACAAAAACCGAAATTTGCCCACATAAAATAAAGATAAGAATACACAACACAAGTAATTAAAATAAAGAATACTAATTATTGTACCAGATTATTAAATAACAGAATAGCAAAGCAGCATGCATAGGAACTAAAAACATGAAAATAAAAAAAAATTCGCGTTTTTTTTTTTTTTTTTTTTAATCGCGATCGTTCAAATTAATTAATTTTGAAAAAAGAAATTAATGAGCACATAACCCCAGGTTTTCAACCTAAATAGAGTTTGTTTGTTTTTGACGGCACCATAAATGTTAGGGAAGAAAAAAAAATAGGTGTTGATTTTTTTTGAATTTTGAATAGTTAAAATAAATAAAGTATATAAATAAAATGATCGTTAATAATAATAATAATTAATGGTTGGCCGAACGTATAGTGGTTAGATTAAAATTAAAATTGCGTTAACAGGTGCCGCGGCTCATCAAAATCTTTTTTAAATTACCGAAACTTTTAAACTGAATAAATTCAAATAAAATTTAATAGAAAAAAAAATGAAGTACATTTAAAAATAACTTACCCCATGTAGAAGAAAGCTGAAAAATAAACACATGAAATCCAAAAGGCACAATTTAAAACAATGAAACACAATTTCATGATAAACCTGAAATCTTTCTTTATTTTTCACATCTTTTAAATTTAAAGAACTCATTGTGCCGGCACTTATTATCAAAATTAATTCTCGATTACATCATATTGTAACGTAGATAAAGCTGATATTAAACTGATTGTCATGATCAGTTCTTACCACGATGCTCGGTGGAAGCGAACGTTTTTTATTTTTTATTGCAACTGAGAATCAGTAATATTCAAATAGATCATTTTCTTTTATACTGTAGTGATTTTCTATATTTTAGTAATTTGAAATAAATGACTTTCGAGCCAATTATGCGACTATTCATGAAATTTAACTTGAAGCACAAATATTCTTTTACCATATGAAGTGATCGAAAATTTGAGATTAGAAGGATCGATGGTGCTCACATTTCACTAGTATGTCTCTAGGTAGCTATGGCAAGCCACTGCCATTGATACACACATCGCCGCTTTTTGAATACTTTCATATCAACAACATTGCTTGAATATTTGTTCCAGTAATTATCGTAATTATCCGGTGACATTACTCCTTTCTTGCTTTGGAGATCGTTCGTTGCTGCATACCAAGATTTCACAGGCCTGGAATTAGGCCTAGATGGTGTCCGTAGGCCCCCGTTAGGAGTATCCATTTCCGGAGATGTAGAAAATCACAAGCTGTATATAAAATGAATGGAAATGTCCTGTTTTACATTTGAAGGCATATAAGTTTGAAATAGTTTAAATTATGCCTATCCACGACACAGCACGCTCGCGAAGGCCGTCTACCGTGCCGTGGACGGGCTGAAAAAATTCCGTGTTCTCCCTCAGAGAGTCAGCATACAAGAGAGAGAAAAACCCCACATCCAATTTCGCGCCTGCCCGAGCCAGCCAATGAGCGCTCGCGAAAGAGACGCTACGAATCTTCCGGCATGTTCTAGAACATTACTTCCCCCTCTGAAAGCGCGGGAAAGTTGAGCATTTTAAGTAAACATGGCTGACCTCTGAATTTAAGAATACAGTTAAATAAAAAAAGGTATTTTTGGACTTATGATTTTTTGAAGATAAAATGATTAAATTTTAAGCTATTTCTATGAGCGATGGCTCAAATTAAAGAAAATAAAATAAGCTATCTAATTAAAATAAAGTTGCAAGGAAATAAAATTTAGAAAAATATTTAAAATTGAAAAATCGGAAATTTAGAAAAATATCTGAAAATGCCAAAACGGAATGAAATGAATTTTGAAAAAACGGACTTTTAAACATTTTAAATAGAGAAAAATAATTAAATAAAAGAAACTGAAATATTTTCCGGAGGATTTGGTAAAAAATAATAAATTTCAAAAGTGTTAAAATTTTCAATTTTAACACTCATCATCATTCCAATATATTGTTACGAAATTGTAAATAATTGTGTTTATTTTTGTATAAATTCTTTCAAAGAGGCTTAGTAACTTGATAAAGTGCTAATTTTGTGCATTTCTAGTCATTTTAGCGTTGAAATAGCCTTATTTTCCTTTAAAAACGCATTAAAAAGCCCCAGTAATGCAGGTGATGGATTTGGCACCAAATTTGGCGACTTTTTCCCACCTTGGCGATTTTTTTGGCGACCTTGGCGAGAAAAACCTTATATGGGATATACCAAATATGGAAGCTGTAAGTTGATTGGTTGACCACTTTCTAGAGTTTTCTCGAAAAATCTGGGCTCCATGGAACAGCATATAAGGAGCGCTTCCTCGCCAAGGCAGTCAGTTCAGTTCAGATCTCAGCCAGCTTCGCTAGTGCTTGCATTGCTCTTAAGCCTCTTTGAGAGAGACTTGCTTCAAGTGTTATTGCTATACCGTTTGTACTGTGGATTTGCTATTGACAGCTGTTGTTTAAGCTGTGGTTACTGCTTGAATTGAAGCTGATAATTGGTTTATTGACCTGTATTTTTCTGGAACTTTCTGTGAATAAATTACTGAATTTTTGTACGTTTGGCCTTTCATTCTCAGACAACTCACGAACCCCGAAGTACGCAACATTTCTGGTGTCAGAAGTGGGATTGTCTGTGAATGGTGATAACGAGGGCTATGGAGCAAGAGATGAAAAAACTTCTAGAAACCTTAGCTACCCAGATGAATGAAATGAAAGCCGGACAGGAAAAGATGGAAACCGGATTGAAAGAGAAAATGGAAACATCGCAAAGAGAGTTGAAAGACGGTTTGACTGAAGAAATGAAAGTAGCACAAGAGAAAATGGAAACATCGCAAAGAGAATTGAAAGACGGTTTGACTGAAGAAATGAAGCATATGAAAAGCAGTTTGGGTGAAGTTCAGGAAGAAATTAAATCTAATCAAGATGAGATGAAGAGAGAGCTTTCAACGGTAAAAGAATCGATCGAGGGTAAATTAACGGTGATGGAAAATAGAATGGATGGAATAGAAGAGAAAGTTATAAAGATAGAAGAAAATTTTGAAGAGAAAGTTTTGAAAATTGAAGAGAGTTTTGAAGAGAAAGCTATGAAGATAGAAGAAAATGTTATGAAAGTAGAAAGGAATTTTGAAGAGAGATTTATGAAGATAGAAGAGAACTTCGAGAAGAAAGTCATGAAGAAAGTAGAGGAACATCTTGAGAGAAAAGTAGAAGAGAAGTTGATCTCCTTGCCCCAGGAAACGGAAAAGAGAGATAAAAGAAGCCAGAATCAGGAATCTGTTAAGCTATCTACCTACGACGGCAGTTCCTCCTGGCATGTATATAAGACCCAGTTTTCCATCGTAGCTGATGCTAACGGCTGGGACTCTGTTGCAAAGACGGCTCATCTGGTAGGGTCGTTGCGGGGCGATGCCGCAGATATTCTGGAGACCCTTTCGAAGGAACAGCGATATGACTTCGAAGCTGTAACCAGAGCACTAGAGCTACGTTTTGGAGCGAAATGGTCCAAAGAATATAGTCGACTCCAGCTCAGGTCCCGTCGTCAGAGACCAGGGGAAAGCTTACAAGAACTGGCATCAAACATCCAGAGGCTTTCACATTTGGCTTTCTCAGACTGTCATCCTGAAACACGTAATGATCTGGCTCTAGAATATTTCATTGATGCTGTCGGAGATCCAGATATTCAAAAAGCCCTCAGACTCTCCGGCGTGAAGGATGTGGAGTCAGCCTTGGTGTATGCCCTAAAGCTCGAGATAGCCCAACAAGCCTCCTATAAACATCGCCAGAACAGCACAGCAGACAAAGTGAACGGCTCTCAAGATGATCTTATAGAGATTCAGGAAATGATTGCAGAAATTAATAGAAGGCTACGCATTCTTGAGAGTAGGAAAGAAGGGAAGACTCCAACAACTAAATGCTGGGGCTGTGGAAAAGACGGGCATATCAAACGAAGCTGCCCAGTAAGAACACCTAGAGACGTAACCAAGAATGTCTCTCCAGTATGCCACCCAGGAGGAGCTCTTCGGGAAAACTCAGATGCCTTCTTGCGGAAGCCTCCATCTGAAGATCATAAATACAGCTGTAAAGCCGATGATAGACTCCAAAGAATACAGCCAGTTGCTCGCCAAGTTACCGTCTCAACACCTGCAGAACAAGATCCCGACCCATGGAGTGACGAAGAAGTTAGAAAAGCCCAGATGGAAGATCCTGACGTAAAGCCTATATTACAACTGAAGGAGACGACCAGCAACAGACCTACCTGGCAGGACATTTCCAGATTTAGTCCCATTACGAAAAGTTATTGGGCACTTTGGGACTCTCTTCATATCAGAAACGGCGTATTACACAGAAAATGGGAATCTGATGAAGGGAAAAGCTTCAGATGGCAGATTTTATTACCAAGATCAAAAATTCCAGCTGTTTTAGAACAACTGCATAGTAGCTCTACCGGAGGCCATTTTGGGGTAATGAAGACTCTGCAGAAAGTTCGGGAACGCTTCTACTGGTGCAAGGCAAAGGAGGATGTGGAGAAATGGTGTAAATCCTGTGATGCTTGTGCGGCACGTAAAGGCCCGCAGAAACGAAGTCGAGGAAGACTGCAACGGTATAACGTGGGAGCACCATTTGAACGGATTGCAATCGACATCTTGGGTCCTTTGCCACGGACCTCCAGTGGAAATAAATACATCCTCGTCGTGATGGACTATTTCACCAAGTGGCCTGAGGCATATCCCATTCCCAATCAAGAGGCATGCACAGTCGCAGAGGTCGTAGTGCAGCAATGGGTGTCAAGGTACGGCACGCCCCTACAACTTCATACCGACCAAGGTAGGAACTTTACCTCTGATGTAATTTTAAGTTAATATATACCTTACATAAGCTTTTCATCGTTTTGGCTGATTAATTTCAGTCGCAATCGCGACCATCCTCAGAGCCATGACAATCGTTTACGTCCTTCTGTTTATAGTTCGGCGGTTTGCTGTGGCTGTTATTTCGCTTCACTTCATATTCCTCCAAGATGTGTTGCCATGCAGTAGGGATGATGGAATGTTCCCTATTGTTTACAGTGTTGGGGTTAGTAATAATTTCAAGTGCCTCCCGTTTTAGAGCATAATTATGGTTATTGTAACGTGCTATTTTTTGGATGTTAATGGAGTTAATGTTTATGGGGTTATTATTGTGGGTAGTGGAGAAAGCGGTAGAGGTTTTTCCTAATTTATGGTCTGCACGGTGTTCTTTTTCTCTATCGGTGATTTTTCGCTTGGTCATCTCAATGTAGCAGGCGTTTTTACCGTTGATATGTTCGAAGTTGATTTTATAAATCCCGGAGGTGGAGTTTGGTGGAATGGGGTCTTTTTCATTTCGGATATGTTGAAAAATGTTTTTGTCTGGTTTTATTGGAATGTTTAGGTTATTATTTTTAGCTTCATTTTTTATTTTAATGCTGGCGCCTTTACAAAATGGGATTGCAGTGGTGAAAATAGGTTTAGTTTTTTGGGCATTATTGATTTTGTTTAAGGATTTGAGGCGTTTTTTGTATAATTTATTTATAAGAGTTTTGGAGTAATTTGCTTTAGTGGCGATTTTTTTGATATTGTTAAGTTCTGTATTTAGTAATTGTTTGTTGGAGCAGATTAAAATAGCGCGATTGATGTAAGATTGAATGGCAGATAATTTGTAACTGAGGGGGGTTTTACAATTTCTGTTTATAATTTCAGTGTTAGTTGTGGGTTTTCTGTAAACTGTAGTGTCAATAGTGTTATTAGGGTTTTTTATTATTTTTATGTCAAGAAAGTTGAGAGTATTGTCAGTTTCTTTTCCGATGGTGAATTTAATATTATTATCCAGGTTATTAAGGTTAGTTAGAAGGTTATCTGGGTTTTCGGTGTCGGGTATAATGGCAAATATGTCGTCAACGTATCGAGTCCAAAGTTTACAATTTTTGATAATATGGTTGGCTGAGTTTTCAATAAGGCGGAGTTTCAATTCTGCAATGATACCGGAGATAGGGGACCCCATGGGGACACCTTGAGTTTGATGGTAAGTATTATTGTCAAAGTTAAAGTATGATTCATTAAGGAGTAGGTTATTTGCTCTGATTATTACTAACCCCAACACTGTAAACAATAGAGAACATTCCATCATCCCTACTGCATGGCAACACATCTTGGAGGAATATGAAGTGAAGCGAAATAACAGCCACAGCAAACCGCCGAACTATAAACAGAAGGACGTAAACGATTGTCATGGCTCTGAGGATGGTCGCGATTGCGACTGAAATTAATCAGCCAAAACGATGAAAAGCTTATGTAAGGTATATATTAACTTAAAATTAAATAAGTATGCTTTTCTTTAAAAATAAATGAATTTACCTCTGATGTTTTCAAAGGACTGTGTCAACTACTCGGCATAGACAAAACCCGGACAACACCTTTACATCCCCAGTCGGACGGCATGGTCGAGAGGTTCAATCGTACC
The DNA here is from genome assembly GCA_963930645.1 of Salticus scenicus. Classification (NCBI taxonomy): domain Eukaryota; kingdom Metazoa; phylum Arthropoda; class Arachnida; order Araneae; family Salticidae; genus Salticus; species Salticus scenicus. Next base: position 239,836,844 of record OZ005649.1, read on the forward strand.
ATCCTGAATAACCTCTCTCTTCTAGTATCAAGGAACCAGCAAGATTGGGACTTGAAGTTGCCATTGTTCCTGCTGGCTTATCGAAGTGCTGTCCATGAAACCACCGGCTACACTCCAGCCCAGATGCTGTTTGGACGTGAACTTCGTCTCCCTTGTGATCTCCTGTTTGGTTGTCCACCCGATGCGCCTTCATCGCCCGAGGAGTACATCCAAGATCTCCAGGCACGATTTCAGGACGTACACAACTTTGCTCGTGAGCGAATTCACATTGCAACGGAGAAAATGAAGACAAGGTACGATCTAAAGGCTACGCAACATGAGTTCCAGGAAGGAGAGAAGGTCTGGTTATGGAATCCTGTTCGACGCAAAGGACTCTCTCCCAAGTTACAGTGCAACTGGGACGGACCGTACACAGTCTTAAAAAGGCTAAATGATGTAGTGGTATGGATCACTAAAACACCTTCTTCAAAACCGAAGGTGGTGCACTTTAATAGGCTAGCCAAGTACCACAAGTAACGGTAATATTAAAAATTAAAAATGTAAATACTGGTAAAATTTGCGCATGCGTAATGTAAATATTTGTATATAAATATTTGTACATATTTGTGAATTTTGTAAATATTTGTATATAAATATTTGAACATATTTGTGAATTTTGTAAATATTCCTCACTTGATTTGTATTTCTATTTTATCGTTATATGCAACTTAGTTTTTGTGTTTCAGATTGTGTAAATTTGTTTAGTTTCGCCTCTTGACCAAGGGTTGCACTGCCCGGGACGAGTCCTTGGGAGGGGGGCAGTGTTACGAAATTGTAAATAATTGTGTTTATTTTTGTATAAATTCTTTCAAAGAGGCTTAGTAAGTTGATAAAGTGCTAATTTTGTGCATTTCTAGTCATTTTAGCGTTGAAATAGCCTTATTTTCCTTTAAAAACGCATTAAAGAGCCCCAGTAATGCAGGTGATGGATTTGGCGCCAAATTTGGCGACTTTTTCCCACCTTGGCGATTTTTTTTGGCGACCTTGGCGAGAAAATCCTTATATGGGATATACCAAATATGGAAGCTGTAAGTTGATTGGTTGACCACTTTCTAGAGTTTTCTCAAAAAATCTGGGCTCCATGGAACAGCATATAAGGAGCGCTTCCTCGCCAAGGCAGTCAGTTCAGTTCAGATCTCAGCCAGCTTCGCTAGTGCTTGCATTGCTCTTAAGCCTCTTTGAGAGAGACTTGCTTCAAGTGTTATTGCTATACCGTTTGTACTGTGGATTTGCTATTGACAGCTGTTGTTTAAGCTGTGGTTACTGCTTGAATTGAAGCTGATAATTGGTTTATTGACCTGTATTTTTCTGGAACTTTCTGTGAATAAATTACTGAATTTTTGTACGTTTGGCCTTTCATTCTCAGACAACTCACGAACCCCGAAGTACGCAACAATATGTTCCAGATTCATCGTTTCCTTTGGTATAATTAATTTTATAAATTCCCACAATTTCTAGTGGGTCAATGCAGTCATGAATTTTTTGAAAGAGGATTTTATTTGGTTTGATTGGGACCCACTAGAAATTGCTGGAATTCATAAAATTAATGATAGGTACCAAAGAAAACAATGAATCTGGAGTGTGTATTAAAATGCTGAAGAGGAGGATTGAAAAATGAATTAAAGAACATCAAAGCGATATTAAATTTAGAATTATAACAACATTTTAAACTAAATATAGCCAAACTGAACCAATAAATTAATTATGTCAACAGTCAGTATATGCATTATGGTGTGAAATGGCGAAAGTGATAACAATTAAATGCATTTGCAAACAATTAGATCAAAGTTTCATTCGCACCAGATGATAAAACATGTTGGAATCTAGAGAAACAAGAAAGAGAGTCAGCATAATTTCACAGACTACCACAACAACAGAGGATGCCCCAGGGTATGTGAGTGAAAGATCTATTTAATAGTATATCAGTTTAAACTTTTAAATGTAATGAATAACTTCATTTATTGAATTTTAAATGTAAATTTTTATTTTTAAAGATTTTTTTTTTTTTTTTTTTGGCTAGCATTTTGTAATTATATTTGTTTAAAATCTTTTTTTCAAAAAATCTGTATTAATAAAATCAGACTTCTGTCTGCAAATTTGTCAGAATCGAAAAAATTTTGCGATATCTTCACGTTTCACACACCATGAAAACCGAAAATGACTTCAGAAAATTTTGCCTGTGCGTGTGTGTCATTGTGTCTGTATGTTGCTATTTTTGTCCGGGCATCACGCGAAAATGGCTGGATGGGATTCCACAGCACTTGGCAGGAATTTAGGTCTTCACCCAACTTAAAATTATATCTATCAACTTTTCAGACATTCACCCCCGTTCCCCCCTGGGGGGGGGGGGCAAAAGACAAAAACACGTTTGTCAGGGTATCACTTGAGAACGGCTGGACAGAATTCAACGGCGCTTTGCAAGAATTTAGGTCTTTACCCAGCTTAAAATTATATCTATCAACTTTTCAGAAATTTCTCCACGTTTCCCCATGGGGGGGCAAAAGACAAAAATAATGTTTGTCCAGGTTTCACTTGAGAATGGCTGGACAGAACTCAACGGTGCTTCGCAGGAATTTAGGTTTTTACCCAACTTAAAATTATACCTATCAACTTTTCCGAAATTACTCCCCTTTCCCCCCTAGGGGAGGCAAAAGACAAAAACACGTTTGTAAGCATAACTTGGCTCCTAGTTACTTCACAGTAAAGAAATTGAACATGGGGAGACTAGACATGAGTGCAAATAATACATTATCTGCATTTATGAATTTTCGATTTTTAAGGAAAGGGAGGGGGGGAAATATTGAAAATTCCTGATTTTTTAATAGACTTTTACCAAAAATTGAACAAATATATTGAAAAAAGGCTATGCAACGTCCTTAGAATATTTCCAAAAGCACATTTTTGTTTTTTGAGGGTTTGCGTTCTTTTTTTTTATTTTTTGGGGGGGGGGGGTTACAAAAGGGCAAATTAGAGACACTCCTTTTAGCGCTAAATTTGTCCTGAGAAATCGATGGGATCTGCGATCACGAAATTTGGTGCGTAAATTGTTTATATGTATCCGACCCTTATTATAACGGGATTTTACGAAATCCCTCCTTACCCCCTTGGTGTCAAGAGGACTATAAACACGTTTTCCCATTTGAATTCGCTTTAAATTATCTTAGATTGGCAAACTTTGGTGTGTGGATGTTGATTAGGTGTACACATTATGTATTTTGTCAAGATTTCACAAAATTTCGAACTTAGCCACTGGGGAATGGGGAGTAAGAATCAGGTAAGTTGCTGCCGAAGGCAGTGGGAACCTGGACTCCTCACGTTGCGAGCGAGAAAATTCTCTACCGAACACAGCGGGAATTCAGGTTAATTAATAATGATATGGGATTTTGACAACTCATTTCAGTATTGTGTCCAGCCAAGTGGGCAAAGCCTGCTAGTGGAAAAATAAATTAAAAATAGTTTTACAAAAATATTTTAAGTGACTGATTTTGTCACCCATGTTTGTGGTTTTAGCATTGTTTGTTGATGACTTAGCAACAATCGTTGCTATGTTGCTGTGCTGGTGGAAAATTTACTACTCATCTAAACCAGTGGTTGGCAACCTCATTTTTGAACAAAGCCAAATGTCAGCAATACAGCAATTAAAATATCTTTTGGGAGCCAAAAATTTTTAACCTAATTTTATATTGGCTCATTCATTCTTATTAACATAATTAGAGTATTCCTAAGTCGACATTTGCTAAAATCTCAAGGGGGGGGGGGGAAATCTGCGTGTGACTCGCGAACCGCAGGTTGCCTGATCTAAACACATAAAATTAACTTTCCATCTAACTCAAAAAAATTTATAAATAATTTTAACTGTTTTTTTTTTTTTTTTTTTTCTTCAAGGGAAAAGTTCAGATTTATCAACACCTACCACTTTGTCAACAAGTGTGACTACTACTGCCAGTTTAGCAGTTACATCTGCAGTTACCACTAGCTACAGTACCCTCCAGTCACAATCCACTGTAAACAACCATACTTCTCCTAGGCCAAGTATTTTAAGGAAGAGACCTAGTGACAGGTATTTAGATTTATTGTAGTATTTAGCTTTTACATTTTAGTTTAGATAATTTGTTTATATTTAAGTGTATATAATATATAAATAAAGTGTGGATTTTGCATGGTATGTGCATTCATTGAAAAAAAAAAAAAAAAAAAAAAAAAAATCATATTTTAGCATATATAATAATAAATATAATTTTTAATTAAAAAAAAAAAAAGTGTAATATAAAGCGTTAATGATTCAAAACTAAGAAAATATTTACACAAAAACTGTTTTTGCTTTCATTAATATGCTATTTTTTCATAGCAAAAAATAATATGCTTTATGTTGCACAATTTCCCTTCCTTTTAGATACTGCATGAAATTTTGCTTAGACTTCACAATCAGCACTGCAATAATCCACTAAAAAATAATAATGCTAAGATACTGTATTTTGAATATAAGGTATACTGTAACCTTAAAATTATTTAAAAGATGTTGTATTTCATGCAATACCTTTTCTAGTAATTTTCAGCATTTGTTAGGTTTTCAGATATGCATATACTTCAAGGTTATCACTATTTAAAGAAACCTTTTTAGTATTGTATGAATTGAAATGGATAGGAAATCATTACAATTTCTTGTTAATTTTCCCCCAAAATCAAGCATTACATTTGTCAATATTTGAATATCAATTTTATTTAGGTTATTCACTTTCATAACTATAAATAATTTTCATTGAAGGATAACCGCCAGATATCCTAATACCTCCATATATATATATAAATAAAGAGAAGTGTCTGTGTGTGTATCTGTGCTCTGGTGCTCACACTACTGATCGCAGAGCTTCCAAATTTGGCATATAGGTACCTGGGACCCTGCAGGTGTGCACCTCATCGAGATTTTTTCGGATTTGAATTTTTTAAATTAACGTTTTTACGATTTTAAACATTGGCTTTAATGTTTCATTTTTCATGAATTTATTCTTCGATTGTAATCGTCTGCGTATCTTAGCAACGGATATTATGCAATTCATTTTTTGTTTAATACATTCATTTGAAGGCGATTTTCTTTTTTTTTCTTTCTTTTTTTTATTATTATTATATTCATTGAAAATCAAATGGTAATGCAATAGAAATAAATTGCTACGTTTATGTATAAATTTTATAAATATAGCAACTTTTTATTTTTCATTTATTTTTAATTAATTCCTTTAAAAGAAAAATCTTTTTTTTATTATTATTATTTATAATATTTATTGTGTGAAAAAAAATGGTAGTTTACAGTAGAAAGGATTAAACTGATTAAAATTCGTTTGTTTTTCATGTATTTAATTCCTTTTAAAAGAAAATCTACATTTTTATTTTTTTATTGCACTGGTTGTAATCAAATCGTAATATAGTGTAAATAACGAGGCCTATAAAACACATGGTTCAAAAACTAAAATATATAATAGATGCTGAGATACAGTCATCTTTGAAATTGTAGTTCTTAAATAACAGAAAATCCGCAAGTCGTCGATAAATACCCAGTTTGAAGTGCCCAGGGAAAGACCTTTCGTAGATTTTTTTTTTTTTTTTTTTTTTTAAGTTTTATCTGTAATGTGATGTAAAAAATAAATACTGATCCAATTCTTTTGAAAATTCATTTAAATATAGTGACCAGCGAAGCGGGCGTAGCCTGCTAGTATATATATATAGTGTTTTTCTTTAATAGTTTTTAAAAAGCCTGTGAAAATCCTGCAAATATTCTGAATGTTGATGAAAGCATCTTAAAATCTGATTAAATTTTATGCTACATTTTCCAGGTGTATTGCTTCATAAAAAAAAAAAAAAAAAAAAGCTCTAGATAATAAACTAAATTTGGTACTTTACTTTAATTTTAAACGAAGCACAACATAATTATAAAATAAAACTGACCTCACAGGCTATAAATAGCCAGTACCAGCAAACACTGGTTGCAATTGACAAAGGGGGAGGATCCTCCCCAGAAAAGCTTATTGCTAAAGATGAAGCCTAAGTAAGGTCTGTTGTTTTATTTTATAATAAATTTGGTACTTTCATATTAACTGCATACCAGCAATTAATCACCACTATGAAAAATGCATTCTTGTTATAAACTTAGATAATAAACATTATAAAAACTCAATTATTACAAACGTTTATAATGCTCAACTTCTACACATTGTACTTCATTTCATTGTTTTGCTGTTAATACTAAAGAATTAATTGCTGGTGTGCAAGATATTAAGATGGTGCCAAAATTTTTCTAAAACTCTAAAACACAGTTCTAAATTTAAGGGGCTAATTGCTCTCAAAATTGTATGTCTTCTATCCAACAAAGTTCACACTACCCACTACATCTCCCTTTCCCCCTCAAAAAAAAAAAAAAAAAAAAAAAAAAAAAATGAGACAGTAATAAAAATATGAGGCATTTTATACTCTTTGCAAAGTTTTTCTTTTTTCTGGAATTACAAATCAGGGATCAATCCAGGTTTTAAATTTTGGGTCCTCTTTTTGTAAAAAGCAAAATATTTTTATGAAATTTTTATTTTTGTGAAAAAAAAAAATATTGTATATTAAACCTTCCATTTTGACAGTCATTCTAAATAAGTGTTTAATATCAAATTAACATAGTTTCGTTGATCCAATTAATTAAAAATAATACTGAAAACATGGAAACATTTTATAAAAGGATCACTTTTGTAAAAGAAAATCTTGTGAAGGGACTCATTTCATAAATTTGAATTTTGTGAAGGGTCCTTTTTTATGAATTTCAATTTTGTGAAGGTTTATGATGTAGAATTTTGTGAAAGGGTAGGAAAGGGGACCCAATTTTCACCTTGATTGATTCCTGCAAATATGTAAATCATTAATTGTTAAAATCAAATACAGTGATTTCTCACTTATACACACTCTATTTTATATGCACTTTTCACTTATGCATGTTTTTTCTATGGTCCGGGCCAGGGATGTAGGAAAACAATGATAACTCTTATTCATTTATGCACAGAACTAAAAAAGAATCTTTCACTTATGCATGATTGTTTTCTTTCTCCGTAATTTTTTCAGTTTATATTGTAAGTTTTTCAAGATGAAAATTTAATATACAGCTGAATTGCAAGAAATTGGTGAGTTAACAGTTGGAATAAGTGGTAGTGATACAATTGAAGAAGATGGCAATGATGATGAAGATGAGCCAAAAGTTACCTCCAACTATCACAAGACCACTAGAAGTGTTAGAAACTGTGCAGGACTATTTTCTGTTCAATTTCAGAAGTGAAGGAACTTTTTTCATGTCTTCAAAGTTGAAAAAATCTCTCTGAAAATTCATGAAAACAAAAATTATCCACGATTGTAAGTTATTTTGTAAGAAAATACATAGGAATAAAAGAAAGTTTAAGTAAAAAAAAAAAATTTCTTTTGTGTGTGTGTGTGTGTGTTTATAAAAAAATAATTAACGAAAGTTATAAAACTTGTACATTTTGCATTTTGTACATAATCTTATTTACATTTTTCAATAATGCTATATGTACATAGCATTAATAATTACTATGTATGTACCCTGTGCTGATGTTGCACTTTTAAGTTCCCTTTTCTGGTTTTTCACTTATATGCATTTTTCACTCATGCATGTTTTTGTCACAGTCCCTTGTGCCCGTGCATAAATGAGAGATCACTGTAACTCTTAAAATTGAAGTTTAATATCTTTATTATTTTCTGGTTAGATACTTTTACTGCTTTTTCTGAGCCAAAAGATGCAGAGTCTAAATTTTAATCAGGAATGCAGATGAAATGCCCAAGCTCTTATTTAATGTGTTTTGAAAATGATTTTTTAATTTGATTTTCAGTTCTGAAAAAGCACTTGACGAAAACAGAGGTAACTGGAATAATAATAAAAAAAAATATTTCAGTATACTATTGCAGTGTATTTTGATATACATCACTGTATATATTATATATATTAATACAATATTTTTTATAGTTTATCACTTTGTAGCTGTTTTTTAATAAAATATACACATCTTTATACTCTCTTAACAAATTTGTAAAATAAAAAATGTTTTGAAATGATTGTTATTCAAAGTAATTAAAAACTGTGGGAAAAGCTCACATATAATTCTTTTTTTTTCTTTGTGTGTGTCTGGGAATTTTTAAAAATATAGTAGGATTACCACAATTCCATCTTGTAATGGGAACCATGATCTTATGCATTACACATTTTACTATTTGCATAATTATATCTATTATATCTATATATTGTATCATTTGAAACATTATTTCAAAAAAAATTTTCCTCGAAAAATTTTAATTGACAGTATGCATAATGTTTTACTATTTATTAAATATATTTATAATGAATTAAGGGTAAATCCTATTTACTTAATTCATTATTCAGTTGGTTTTTCATGATATATAGAGTAGTTTTTAGCTCTTATGAAGGATTATTAAATTTATTAATATATTTTATTTTTCTAGTATATGTAGTATAGCAAAGAAGAATCTTTCAGCATCATTAGGTGTAACAGAACCTGTCAGCCCTCGGCCTGATATTGCTACCAATTTAAATTTTACGTCAGTGCTATCACCAAAACCTGCCAGGTGAGTAAAACTATACTATCCATTATTCAAAAGTAAAATAAACTGCTTAATCTAATTTCAAATATTGCTCTTATACATAATATGATTTTTTAAAACTTATTTATTAGCAGTTTTTTTTTTTTTTTTTTTTATTTTTTTAATGAATGTTCTACTGCAAAAGAAAAATTATATTGCTATCATTGTATCAGCTTCAGCACTTTCAATAGACATGCATGTAATATGCATGAACATGTAAATGACGTTTGTGAAAGTTATTTTTTTTTTTTTCCAGAAAATTTTTTAGCATTACTCATAAGGAAAATTAATACTTTTTTTTTTATTTATTTTTTTTTATTGACAGTATACTACTGATTAAAAGAATATAGCAGAATATGGGCTATGTATCAAAGAAAGGCAAGTTTTTTCTCCTGGGAACTGTATGGTGGTATGGATAATCTCCTAGTTGTTTACAGTTCAGATCATAAAAATAAAATAAAACATTCACATAAGTACGAACTGTCAGCAGTCAAATATGCATAGGTCAGTCAGAAAGTTAGTTGCACTCCTTCGTAAAGATTTTCTGTCAAAGGCTATTTTGATTAAACTATCTGGCAACACTTTAGACAAGTATCTGTGTCCTGTGACGTAGTGGTTTTCACAAGGCAATTTTAGTTTTTTTAATAATTAGTCATAAACATGACTCGACAGCTGCAATTGGCTTCCAAATTGAAATGCATGCAGTGATTCGTTTTTTGTGGGCGAAAAGGTGAAACACTAAAATGATTGTGACACAATCACATAAAAATTGACGGCCAGGTAAACTTTCAAAAGTCATTGTGTTCCTGCATGACAATGCAAGACCGCATGCAGCAAAACAAATGTGGAAACTTCTGTTAGTGGGAAGTGTGGGATCACCCTCCTTATAGTCCTGATCTTTCTCCATATGACTTCAATGTTTTTGGTCTCATGAAAGAAGAATTTTCAAAGTGACGATACCACTCGGATGACGAGATGAAAGCTGCAACCCAAGAATGGTTATCGGGCATTGGACGGGATTTCTTTGCAGAAGGCATAGAAAAACTTGTACCATGCCTCGACAAATGCTTAAATAACATAGATAATTATGTTGAAAAGTAGATTTTTAATGGAATTTTTAAGATACAAATAAAGTTGTTGTAAAATTTCTATCGTGTTTTGTTTTTTTAAGCTGGGCAACTAGCTTTTTGACTGACCCTCGTTAATAAGAAAATATCCTATCACTAGCAAATCAGTAGTAGTTAGTATCATAAGCTTAAATTGTAGAATTGAAAAATTAGAATATTGAAAAATAGCACGATTCACTATGTGGGATACATATTGGTAACATCGAGCAAAAGGGTTTGTAATCGAATGTTGTAAGTCGAAGGATACTGAATCATGAAGTTCACATGTTGCTTACCTGTAATGTTTATTACAATTGTTTTTAACCCTTTCATTCCCAATTTTTTTCATCCATAAAACAATAAATCTTATATTTAGTTCTAAATTTATATTTTCAAAAGTAATATATATATATAATTTTTGAAAATAGGAGTAATAGCAGAGTATGAATTAATATATACTCATGTTTGTTAAAATTGCAACACATGAAGGAATTGTCAAAAATTAATGAAATTAAATACACAAACGACTGCAGTTGATGCAAATAAATGATTAAATTTTTGAGACAAAAAAAAAAAATTTAGTGTCCAAAATCTGTATATTGTGTAGCCACTGTGTGCTGTAATAAGTGCTGCTATACGGCGTGGCATAGATTTTTGATATGGCCAATATAGTTTAGTTTAAAAATACAGCAGAACATAAATGCTAGCAGTGAAAACATCTCCATTAGTTACCTTAAAGATTTTAATTAATGCATATGAGGCAGTTGTAAATGATGACAAAGTCTTTTTATTGAACAAACTTACAAGAAAAGTTAAAACTTAACAATTAGATTAGAATATTAATAAAAAATTGAAACAATCATTTGAATTCATCTCAGGCAAATGATAAAAAATTAGCGTCCAGCACTAACTTAAACATTAAACTCCAGAAATAAATTAACTCCAAACTTTATTAATTTATTATATAAATGAGAAAAAAAACGATGTTAACTCTTAAAGTCAACAAACAACATTTCAAAAAAACAAAAAAAAAACATGGCAGGCGAAAACATCCGATGTTAACCCAAATGGCCAACGAACACCAGACTCCATGATTCAAACTTTAGGAAGTGAAGGGCAACACGACAGAAGGAAATCGGGAGAAAAATATAAACAAACTTTTAACTGAGGCCACATGATAGTTTAATTACTTATTATACTTTTAAAACTTCATTTTGAATAAAGTAAAACTATTTTAATGATTTAACGTTCTTATTAACATGTATAACACCTCCGTCATGGCTAGCAAAACATAAAGCTAGAGCTAATGCAACAAACTAAAAACTGACCGCTGATTACAATGAAGCTCTTACCATCTGCAGGATTCCAACATTCATCCAGTAAGTTGCAATATCAAATAATGTCACACTTAATTTGCATTTTTCCTTTGGGAAATAATTACAACGCTATCTATCAATTCTTTAACTAAACATATTAGTTTAATTTAGATATCACTAAATAAATGCATGAATAAAAAAAGCCGATGATAAACATCGTTGAAATTTTAGATTCAAACTAAACTATACTTTCATAAACAGTAATTGGCTCTATTTTCATTGTTACTTTTATAATTTATATTCATAATTACTCCCATTTAATAAATTACATTAACTTTATATTCAATATCGAAATGTTTTCTATAATGTAAACAAAACCTATCTGTAAACTTTTTAAAACTTCTTAATTACTAATTTGAATTGTATCTAACATAAACGATTTAAAAATTAATTTAATTCAATCCATTATATAGTTTACAGAGAAAACAACATGGAAGTAAAAAAATATAATTTTTCGAATTTTGGTAACAATTTTGAATGTCTTATTGGGGAAGAGCATTCCACAGGGTTCGCACTAAGAAAAAAAAATGAGTGGGATTCTCCCACTCTAACAAAAAATTTAAGTGGGATTTTGAAAATTTAAGTGAGATTTTTGAAATTTAAGTCAGTAATTACATTTTACAGAAAAAAAGTATTTTCAAGAAATATGCAAATTACAGACATGTGATTGCTGAAATTAGAAATTAGCTGAAAAGTTTTCGCAAATATGATTGATTGGATGATTAGTTGAATATTGATAACGTCACTTTCATAAACTGATGACAAACATTTATACATTATATAGTTTTTATCTACATTAAGCATTTTCAGGATTTTTTCATTAGCTTAAAAAAAAATTCTTCAATATACCTGCAATAACTTTTATATCCACATAGAATTTTATTAAAATTTCACACCAAGAGTAAAACAGATTTTTCAAACAAATATAGAATATGATTTTTATGTATGTACATTAATCATTCATATAAAAGTAGCAGTAGCTAATTATTAGTTTCAAACATGCATAAAACAGACTGAGTATTAATTTTCTTAAATTGGTTTGGAAAAAATTTTCTTATCTGAAAAATCTATTCTTCATTTCCCCCATGTTTACAAATTTGGTATAGATATGACACCCCATAAAGATTTAATTTAATTGAGAAAAAATAAATAGATTCAGTAAGTTCAGCACTAAAGGTCTAAAAATAATTGCATATGTCAGAAATATTGAGCACTTCTATTGCTTTATTGTTTCTAGAATTGATAATTGACCACAATCCATATTCCGGAGATTGGAAAGAGGGGGGGGGGGGGGTTAAAAAATAATTAGAGTAAGAAATATTAAACTCTTTCAATTCTACTTCTAGAATCTAATAAAACAAGTTTAAAATGAATATTATAAAAATATAATTTATGTTGCAGATGGGTAAAGATTGAGAAACAAGACTTCTGCAGAACATTTGATTGCTGATCGCTAGATGGAGATAAATAAAGGGGGAGGTGGGCAAAAAATAATTACAAGAGCAAGAAATATTTAACAGTTGTATTTATTTACAGGTTCTAGAATGTCATAAAGCAACTTTGAAATGGATATTGACATTTATGTTGTGGATGGAGAAAGATTAGGAATCAGAAGCTTTAGTAGAACATTTTATTGCCGATTGTTCCATTTTTATATACTTATTTTTTAACGAACGATATTCGCGATTTTTTTTTAAACGGAAAAAATAAATTCGCGGAGTTCAATGAATTAGATTAAAAGAAAAAAAAAAAAAAAATCGCGGAAAAATAAGTGCGGGAAAAGCGCGCATATGAAAATTTTTTAAGTGGGATTTTTTTTAATATTGCGCGATTCCCGCGATCCCGCACTCTAGCGCGAACCCTGATTCCATATTGTTTGTATGCACATCTAAAGTAGTTCATCTGTAGAAGCTGTAGGACGAGGATCATGAGCAAGATTCCAACCAATGAAATCCTACACATGTTCAATAGGCGGCAAATAAGCAGGCGAAGGAAGCAGCTGTACATTTTGTGCTGAAAAGAAATCTTGAACATTCCTTACAGCGTGTGGATGGGTGTTATCTTGTTGAAAGATAGATAGCTCAGAGACTACCTTAAAGGAATGGGACGACTTCAGGCTCCAGCACTTCACTAACGTTGTATCTGTTGCTGTAATTACACACAATTTGTAGCAGCTGAGGATATGCAATCACACTCTAGACAACAGCAGATGTTCATCCACTATGACACTCTGCACTCAGTGATACTGCTAGTCTTTCAAAATCCTGGGTCCCTGGGACTCATGAGTTTAAAAAATCTTAGTCCTTTTTTCAAAAAATGGGTCCTCACATAAATGAATTTATATATTACAGATATAAATAAAAATTTTATCATATTATAGATGAAAAACAGTTTTTTAGAAATTTTAACCAGCTCTTTAAGAGATTGTCTTAAGCTAACATTATGTAGGAGGAGGTTGCTGTTAAGAAACAACTGAAAACATTTAGCTCAATGTGCTCTGGAACCAGATTAAAAAAAAAAAAAAAGGAGAGAGAGAAAAAATATATCTAATTTACTAATTATGATTATTTTAAACTAAAAACATTTTTAAAATTTCCTCAAAATTATTAGCATTAAGAGAACAAAATGAGAAAAAGTTTTTTTTTTTTTTTTTTTTTTTTTTAGAAATGAGGAGTTTTTAGATAAGGAGATTGATTACAAAATTTAGTTACACATTCCACTTCAAATACAATACAGGATCCATTATTCGACAATCGTGAGACTGACCTGATTCCGATTATTGGAATTTTCTAGATAACAGCCCCTGCTGAAAACAGAAATATCATGTCTGCAAAAGCTGCCTCAAGTTCCTCACCCTCCTTTAACCACAAAATAAGTTATCAATAAACTATGCTGATAACTTAAGTAATGTATTAGAGAAAAAAATAAAAGAAGTGTACTTACTTATCTGTGAACGAAATTACTATAATAATATTCTGACATTAGCAAAAATACTTTATTTTTTGCTTAACACAGCAAACATATTCCCCCTTTTTTTTTAATACTTAGGTTTTCTTAATAAAATTTCTTGAATCTTAATACAGACATAAAGTCATGTTCCTGTAATTACGTTCATCTGTTCCATTTGTATTTGTTTTCTTTGAACAAACTTAGAACACAGCAAGGTGATGCACTTCAATGTATCGGCATTTTTAACAAATAAGTTTTTTGTATAGGGCCTTCGTTTTGCGTTTCATAACTTTGTTTTTGCGCCAGCCACTCGTATGTGTATATCGTATTGGAATTGGACCGAAATGTTTTTGTATTCTTTGAAAGAATGGTTTTGCGACCATTTTTTAAATATATTTCGGCTAAGGTTTGATAGAGGGCACCCATTGTTGATTCGTTACATAGTGAAGAGATTCAGTGTACTCTACACTTTTTACTGATAATCTTTTCACATCGAAACTTTGTTTTCCAGTCTCGAAGCCGGAACTTTGTTTTTGATTTTGCGCCGGCCACTTGTTTGTGTTTATCGTATAGGATATGTTCTTTTCCTTTATGGTAAAATGAAGTTTTAAAGAATTTTTTTTTTTCTTCTTCAGAGCAGAATGCTTTAAAAATGTAAAGAAAATATTAGTTTTAAACAAGAAATATATTTTAAAATTTACTCTTTTTTTTTTTTTTTTTCCCCGAGAATGAAAATTACGCGTCCCCTGGGACTCATCGCAATAAATTTTTCGCGTCCTATCTCCGATTTTTTCATGTAATTTATGCGCTAAAGTGCATAAATGGCATTGCTGGCACTTCAGAAGGTAGCATTCACCGGCATATCAACTAACATGCATACAGCCATAATTGTACCACAAATTAAGGATTCATCAGAAAGAGCCATTTGTTGTCAATCTGCATGCAAGTGTCTGTCCACAAGCCCATTGCAGCCACAGGCATCGATAGTTTTGTATGAGGGTGATCCTGTAAAAAAAAGTTCTTGCTTTTAGTCCATAGTGTAGTAGATATCGACGAGTTAATGAAGAGACATTGATACACCTGTAGCAATGGATTAAATTGCTGCCAACTGTCTAGATGAAGCTGTATGGTCCATCAGCTCCATGCATTCCAGGTGCCTATCATCGCATGTTGACGTCATCTTTTGGCATCCACACCTGGATTTTGAAGTTGCCCGATTCTCGTCACCACACTCCTTCCAAACACCTCTCACTGTGCTGCTGTTGCCTAGGGAAAAAAAATCCTCCTTCACAAAAGGTAAATAACTCTTTCCTGCTCAAACTCCATAAGCTGTTGAAATGTCACCCTCTTTCGTCGAAGAAGCATTGTTATGTCTCACCTAATGTTTACCACTAGCCGATAATCATAAATTATTTTCAACATCCTGTGACAGATCTATGTATATATGGCTTCAACAGCAGTTTAGAGGGTGCTGCTCATACAATGCATGCATGGTGTTTCTGAAATGGTAACCATTTGCTTAATTCACTATAATCTGCATTTGCTGAAAATTTCAGTTCAGTTGTATCCTTCCTTCATGATGTTACAGTTTTCACAAATATGAGTGTAGTTAACAAAGTAATTAAAAGGGGTTTATTTGTACTTAATATAACCACTGGTGGTATTTAAATTTATAACCTTTCAATAAATAAAAATATTAAAATTTTGAAAGAAATGCATGTTACAATTAATTAAAATACAAATTATAAACATTATAAAATAATACTTAAAAATTGATATTTGTGTAGCTAGTTTTATAATTTTCCTTAGTTATGTGACTTGTTTATTTATATTTTAGTAGTGATAAATGTAAAGAAGTTCAACCACCTGCTGCTCCTGCTGTGTCAGAGAACCAGAATATTCTTGTACCTGTTATTCCTGCAGCCACTATTAAGAAGGAAGTTGTGGAAAGTTAGTGACAAAATTTATATTTTTATGTATTCCTTAAGCTTACTTCTACATAGTAGAACATAAATCAACTTTATAAAATGACATTAAAGATTGTTGTGTGATTGTTTGCATAATAAATTTATTTGTAATTTATTATAAAAAAAAAAAAAAAAAAAAAAAAAAAGAACTCTCATCGCTCCTCCTCCTTCTCTTTTTTTTTTTTTTTTAATAATTCCTGAAATTACACATCAAAACTTTTCTTATATCTACATTTTCGCCATCATTGTCACATACTGAAACCAGCTATATATATACATTCTCTCTGTATATTATAGTATATATCAATCATAACAATATATGTATTTGAATACAGTATTCCGTTATAATATATAAATGTTTCATAAACTAATTTCTGGAGTTTTTAAATTGAATTTTTTCATCAGATAAAATATTTCTAAATAATTTTAACCTGAATTTTCCTACTATTTTTAAGACTATGTCCTTAAAGTAAGTAGAATTACTTTGATTCATGTGTAATTGATTTTTACTTTCTTCTGTATACATAAGAAAGTATTGGATTTGTGAAAATTTTTGACCTGGATTTTAATGGATTTATACATTTAAGCTATTTTAAACACAATTTGACCATTTTTTGAAAACGTCTGATGTCACCAAATTTTTCTGAACCTTGTATCTCATAAACCAATTGATGGAATCAACAAAACTTTATATTAAGGTTATACCTTGAGTTAAATTAGTGGTAATTACATTTTGGGATATATTATCCAACAGATGGTACTGCCCTTTCTCCCATTTAAGCGAATGTTGCATTTTAGCTTCATAGTGCATAATTGCACAAAACTAGATATGTATGAAAGCCATGAGGGAAAGTGATGTTGATTCAGTTTGGGTGTATGTTGATTGACAGTGGCACTGGTATGGTGCAGATTAACCCAGTTTATGGAACAGCAATAAATATATCAGTTTTTTTAATATATAAATGCAGAAAACTTGATTTTTCTGAATCAGTTTGGTGGTATATCAGTTGGCAGGTGGTGCTGCTTTTATTCACTTTCTGTGATTTTTCAAATGACTATATCTCAGCATCCATACTTAACATTGCTCTAAACTCATATGTAAAGTCTTTATTGTGAGAAACTATGTTTAAATTTTTGTGCATGTTAACAAATAAGTGGTGCTGTTACATTGACGTATGTAGAAGAAAGTTTAGTGATGTCAGCAGCATACTATTTAAAAAAGTGATAAAAATTTAGTGTATCAAAATAGGTATATCGTAAATTATTAAAATTATATATATATTTCGTACGTTTGATGTGTAAGATATATTATAATGTATGAATACATGTTTTAGCGATTAATATAATAATGTAAAATTTATTCAGTTAATACTAATAATATGTAAGTAATCTTAGAAATGGAAGCTAGTCATTTTTATATGTTTAAAGCTATTTTGTTTAAAATTTCAAAAAAAAAAAAAAATTAATTGCTATTTTTTAAATAATGACTATTTAATAAATATTATTCACAAATTAATAAAAGAAAAGAAAATTATTATTATTATTGAAAGATATTTGTTAAAGTATATATTTTATGAATAACGTTCCTTTGTTAACTAGAAGTAAATCTTCTATCAGGGGTCGATCCAGGTTTTTATTTTTGTGACCAAAAAAAAAAAAAAAAAGAAATAGTACTGTGTATAACCTTCCATTTTTTAGCAGCCATTCTATATAATAATTATTACAAAATTAATAATATTTCATTGAAATAATATAGATAATGATTTGAAATAGTACTTAAATGAAAAAAATTTTGTATAAATGATCATTTTTATAAAACAAAATTTTGTAAAGGGGCCCATTGTATAAATTTGAATTTTGTGAAGGGATTCAATTTATAAAATGAAATTTTGTGAAGCGGCAGGAAAAGCTCCCTATTTTTTCCTGGTTCAGCCCCTGTTTATTAGACCTAGCAGTAAAAATATATCATGAATTAATTATTCATACAATGAACAATGTTATTCCTAATTAAAGTGTATGGAATGACACAAAATAATATAAAGGAAATGATAGAAATTAAATTTATATAAATGTTTCTGTATAAACTGAGAACTTAACATGCATTAATGTTATGCTGCTGGAGGAAACTTTCCTGGAAAAGACAATCTTCGTGACTGCAGATTTCTAGCAGAATGATATGCTTCCCCTCAAACTTTGTGTATGAAAGGAATCCACATTATACTTCAATTACTACACTTGAGATATAGTGCTTTATAAATTAATAATTTTTAAGCTGAATTTTTATAGAAAAGTTGATTTTAATTATCTTATAAATAATTGTTTTTGGTCTATTTTAAATTTAATTTGGGTTTTTAATTTTTCTGTTGATTTTGTTCAAGTATCACTATTTTGAAATGCTGTGGAAAGTTACATCTGTTTCAGTGGGAATTATCTGAAAGATTTCTAAACATTCTCAGTGTCCAATACTGAAACTTATCTAAATCTTGTAAGGAAAAGGGTAGTTTTTTCAACATAGAAAGAGCGAATAAATATTTTTCTTTTCTTTTTTTTTTTTTCATTTAGAATTGCAGATTTATGTAACCAATATTTAGGAATTTATTTAGGAAGTTACTTTTATAGATATTTACTTAAATATTTATAACTTGATGTTTTTTTTTTTTTTTTATATGTAATAGTAAAATAGTAATATGTAATAGTAATTATAATAGTAAAAAATATATATAGATATATATTTTACTTTAAAATTTGAGATAAGTAAAAGTGGTCTGTATTATTTATAGATGTTATTTGTATAGGTGTTCGTGGTGTTCTTGAATTTTGGGAATAAGGAAAACATGTCTTTCCTCATATTTTTTAGCAAAGATTTTGTCAGAAAGGCCCTTAGGAGACTAACAACAAATCCAATAAAATAAAAAGCATTTAGCATTGATTCATCAGCAAATTTTAGATATGGTTATAAATGTTATATTTTATATGTGTATGGAGTTTTGTGAGGATAGCTCTAATATTTAAAAAGTTATTAATATTTTATTAAAAAACTAGTTACACATTGAAACTTAACACAATATTTGTGATTCATTTTTCTTTTTTCTTTTATAGGTATGCACTACATACCTATAAAAGAAAAGGAAAATGAAATGTTTTTCCTGATACAAATTTTCATTTGTTAATGGCTCCTTATCTTAAAGACCTTTTTTAAGAAAACAGCTTGTTTAATTACCGATATCTCTATGAATTTTCATGACATTCAACTGGATTTTTTTATAAGGTGCTCTGGACAGTTGAGTATTAAAGTATGTCAGAGTTTTTTTTTTATAGTCTGTGCCTGTACAGTAATAAATTATTTACTATAACTGTCCATATCTCTTTGAATATTAAATACATTTGTTTCAGACTATTGTATAATAATTTTGGCATATGTTGTCATGTTTTTTGAAAGTTTCATGAAATCTAGAGAAAAACCTTTAAGTTATAAAGTAAAAACTTGCGAATTTTTTTTTTACATTTTTTAATAAAATTCTAAAAACTGTTGTTTAAATACAGTGAAACTTGAATAATTCGAACTTGTTTAATTCGAAATTCTGGATAATTCGAATATTTTACTCGGTCCTTTGAATTTTGTATTAAAATAATGTTAAAAAATTATGGATAGTTCGAATTCTATTTTGGATAATTCGAATTTTTCATACGATTTACATTTAAAATATTACAGCAAAATTTGTTCCCAATATTTTTCTCAGCTAAAGCGCATTATTGTTTTTAACAGTCTTTCGAAAGAAGGGAAATACAAGAGAAGCCCCTTCCTAGTGGCAGAAGATATGATCCATATACATGAACTTCGAGGTTTTTTTTTTTTTTAATTGAAAGTCATGTCTTTTATTTTTGTATCAGTTGATAGGTTGAAGTCATATGCTATGACACAAAGATATTACTTAAAGAAGCAATCAAGAATATCTGGCTATTTTTTAAAAAGTATTGAATAATTAAGCTCGTAAAAAATATTAATTTAATTGGGGGAGGAGGGGATGTAGCAGTATTCTTAGATATAAAACTTATGTATTAAATCTTTGATCGTAGAGTTTTTAATTTTTTAATTTATCACTATTTTTTTGACAAAATAGTATATGCAATTCGAATTTTTGGCTATTTCGAATTTTTCTTTGGTCCCTTCAACTTCGAATTATCCAAGTTCTACTGTATTAGAGTTATCCTCACAAAACTACACACATATAAATTTTAACATTTACAGTGATATGTAAAATTTGCAGATGAATAGACACTTTCCCAGATACAGGGTAATCACAAATACTTTTTATTTTATTGGATTTGTTGTTTGTCCCCTTAGGGCCTGTGTGACAGAATCTTTGATGGAAACTAATATGAGCCCAGTAGCAGAATTGTCTGTATCTATCGGCAGCAAAACAAAATTTATCTGCGATCCAAGAATACTGAACCAAGTCTGGTAGTAGAAGAAGTATTAGCAATTAATAAAATATGTAAAATTTACATTTATAAATAAAATAAATTGAAAATATACAAGTACAATAATGTAAAGACATAAATGTAAATTATATCTGTATCTTTTAAGCATAGCATTTCTTATTGAAGTGATAAATTAATCTGCAGAGCTTTAAACAATCTGCAGCACTCACTGCCATGCTGCACAGTTTCTACTGCTGGGGAATATGAAGAAAGTCATGTTTTCCTTATTTCCAAAATTCAAAAACAATACATCATACTTGCCAACTTTTCCGGTTTTCTCGGAAGACTTCCGGTTTTTTAACGTATCTTCCGGTCTTCCTGACAGATGATGAAATCTTCCGTTTTTAAAAAAGTCGCGGATATCGTTCGTTTTAAAAAGAAACACAAATGTTCTACGAAAACTCCTAATTCCCAATCTTTTTCCATCCATAACATAAATGTCAATATTCATTTCAAACTTGCTTTATGAGATTCTAGAACATTTAAAGAAATAGAATTGTTAAATATTTCTTGCTGATGTAATTATTTTTTGCCCCCCCCCCCCCCTTTCATTTATCTACAACTAGTGATCAGCAATCAAATGTTCTGCAGAAGTCTTTTGTTTCCTAATCTTTATCCATCTGCAACATAAATGATAATATTAATTTTAAAGTTCTTACATTAGATTCTAGAAATAAAATTGAAAATGTTTAAGTATTTCTTACTCTGTAATTATTTTTGTATCCCCCCCCCCCCATCCTTTCCCCGGATTGTAATTAATTCTAGAATCAATAAAGCAATGAAAGTGCTCAATATTTCTCACATATGTAATTATTTTTAGATCTTTATTGCTGAATTTAATGAGTCTGTTTATTTTTCCTCAATTAAATTAAATATTTGTATGTCATATTTATACCAAATGTGTAAACATGGGAAATAAATGAAGAATAATTTTTTCAGGTAGGAAAATTTTTCCCAAATCAATTTAAGAAAATTAATACTCAGTTGGTTTTATGCACGTTTGAAACTGATAATTAGCTACTGCTACTTTTTCTTATATGTATGATTAATGTACGTACACAAAAATCATATTCTATATTTATTTAAAAAATTAGCTATACTTTAACTTAACTAAGTTTTTTTGTCTATTGTTAAATAAATTTCTTACAGATTCTGTTTTGTAGATATTTATATGTTGAAGAGGAATAACTTCATTTAAAACTTTTATATATTTAGTATAATCAATCTATTGTAAAACTGTATTGTTTAAAGCGTCAATGAGAAAAAAAAAAAAAAAAATCTTCCTTTTTTTTATGAAATCTTCTGGTTTTTCAACAAAAATCTTCCCTTTTTTTATTAAAATTGGTTGGCAAGTATGATACATTAAATATTTTTCAAGATATTCGACAAAACGTAAAAAGTGTTTATATTATTTTGTTCAACATCTGTGCATGAATTATTCAACAAAATGTTAAAACTTTTTGTTTTAATATTGACTATCTTTTTTTTTTTCTATTCAGGGACAGTTTTATTTAATCACACTAAAATCTTGTTATTCATTTTTTTTTATTTATTTTTTTTTTTTTTCTTAATTATAAATATTAAGAAATTTAAAATTGCTATATTTGTTGAAGAAAAAACTTTTAGCTGTTTATATATATGTTTTTTTTTTTTTTTTTTTTTTTTTTAAGGGCAATATTGAAAGGTTTCTTATCTTGCTTATTTTAAATGGGTTTGCATGTAAGTTATGCATCTTTACGTTATGGTAATGATAAAATATTTATAAATGAGACTAATAAATTGATATTCTTTTTACTTTTTTTAAATAATAAGCAGTAATAAATTATCCTTGCAGTCATTTCAGTGAAGTGCTGAAGTGCAAGTTACTTTTATCTTATCTGATTTTTTTTTTTTTTTTTTACTTGGTTAATTTAGAGTTGCTTGTCCAATTTTTAATTTTGTTTTAGTAAAGGATTCAACAGCTGCTGCTAAATATAATAGAAGAAATAACACTTTTTGAAAACTTAATCATAAATTAAGAATGATGCATTATGTAAGATTGCATCTTTCTTCATTTGGTGCATAATAAAACATGGCCTGCCATTGCAAAAGCACAAAGAAGTCTGAAAAACAGAAGGTAAGAAAACTGGAAAAACAGACATAACTAATATGAAAAAAGGAGTGGCAATTTAAAAAAAAAAAAAAAAAAAAAAAAAATCTTTCCTATCATTAGTTTGTCTTCTCCTCTCTCTTAAACTGAAGAACCAAAAAAAAAAAAAAAAAAAACTGGTATAGGTGTGCATGTGCAAATAACAGAGGTATGAAAACAGTCAGCATAATTTGAGACCGTTGGCAGTACTTTACACCTCACCTGAGCTCGTCAATACCACCACTGGG
The DNA here is from genome assembly GCA_963930645.1 of Salticus scenicus. Classification (NCBI taxonomy): domain Eukaryota; kingdom Metazoa; phylum Arthropoda; class Arachnida; order Araneae; family Salticidae; genus Salticus; species Salticus scenicus. Next base: position 239,859,776 of record OZ005649.1, read on the forward strand.
CTGTTGATTAGAAATACATTGCCTGGTCTGCCAAGTGTCATTTCTGATTGCATTGAGCTTCGAGCAGATAAGCATGTACAGGTATGGAGGCCACCTCATGAATCCACAGTCTTGACATGTCAACAACGAACTATTATGCTCGTGGAGTATTTGTGATGATATGGGATGTGTGCAGTTGGCACAATATAGAACCTCTGAATCAGAGTTCCAGGGTGGCCACTAGTCAAGGTATTTAAGAGAACCTTTAAAAGTCATGGAGTAATCAGGGAATTTTGAGAAGTTTTGTGGAAATAAGCCATATCTGAAAGCTTGTTATTGTAAATTGCTAAATTTTTGCTAATTTGTAAATTTGTTTGGGAAAAAATACAACATAAGTCAAGGGAAAGTTCGGTAAAATGGTGAAAATTGTCATGGAAAAGTCAGAAAATTTGGGAAAGTTCTTATATTAGTCACCCTGTCTGATACATCTAGTGAGACTTTGACAAGGGAGAGATACGAAAGCATCTTGTATGATCACCTACACTGATTCATATATATTGTGTATTCTAAAGACATTGGATAATTTCAGCAGAACAAAGGGAAATTCCACACATCCTGAATTGTTACTGAGTGGCTCCAAAAACATTCTTGTGACTTTATATTCTTCCATTGGCAACCTAAATACCCAAATATGTACATTATTGTGCATATGTGCGATGTATTCTAACATGCTGTTCAAAAGAGATCTCCACCACCTCGTGTTCTTATAGATTTGTGGGCTGCCCTGCCAGATCCACTGTGTGAATTTCATTCAGGATATTTTCAGGCATTGGTCGTGTCTATGCCACATTGCATTGCAACACTTCTGCATGTTTGTGGGAGCCCTACAGGATATTAAGCAAGTGTACCAGTTTTCCTAACCCTTCAGTTCCCCCCCCCCCTTTCAATCTGACTCTAGCCTTCAATTTTCAGGTATTAGGTGTGAAAATGCCATTCAGTCATAGATGTTCATTAAAAATCCACCTTAGAACATAGGTCGCAGTGTAACAAGCCTTAACGTGCAGAAAATTATCATAAAGTGACAATCACAACTCTCTTTTTAATCAGCTTTCTGCTTTTGCATGGTAGGACATATGTCCTTGCAATATCAGGGTGACCACTGGTCAGGGAATTTAAGTGAGTCTGGAAAAGTCGTGGAATAGTCACAATTTTGGGGGATTTTCACAAATTTTGTGGAAATAAGTGATATTTGAAAGCTCGCTATTGTAAATAGCTAAATGGTTCACTAATTTTGTAAAAAAAAAATTGAGAAATGAACAGCGGGAAAGTCGAGGGAAATTGTGAAAAATAGTCATGGAAAAATCAGGAAATTTTTAAAAGCTGTAATGTTAACCACCATGAATATAGATAGATGCAGTCTTTCAAATACATTGTGTTTTAATTTTTGATGGAGTTTTCTAGAAGTTTTGTTTCTTCTATTTTTAAATTAACTGCTGACTTTCCATAAAAATAAATTTCATTTTGGAATGCATTACTTTTATCATATCTGAAATATTAAGGCTAGATGCAAAGGCAGTGTATTTTTCTAAATGTGATGGCTGCACAACACAATTAAAAAGCTAGTGTCATTTTAGGCAGCCTGGCTTTCTGTGAGATCTTCTCGGAGACCTTCCGACTTTTACATCCTATTCACAGAAACCAGCTATCATCTCTGGGTTTGTGAAGGTAGGAATTTTGGATATGCCCTCACAATACGTCAGTAATTAATTTATTTGTTGAATGCTTTGTATGAGAGACTGATTGGTATTTCAATAAATATTCTGTGGTATTCATCTTTTCATGTTTAGGCATTTAATTAAATATTACATTACATAGTGTAATATTAATACAAAATTAAGGCAAATTTTAAAGGGAAGTAGAACCATTGAAACTTAATTATGTCATTCTACAATATATTATTGTAATTAAAGCAGTGAAGGGCTAGAGATATTCTCTAATTGCAAAGTAATTATTTACAGCCCATCATTAAGCAGGCAGTGTTTTTTTTTTTTTTTTTTTTAACACACTTTTAATAAGGAAAATCTTAATGTGAAAATTTGTAACTATGAATAAAAATAATTATAGCCAATAAAAAATAAGCTTTATTTCCTCACAACTACAAAAAATCCTTAATAGGGCCTGTAAGGAATAATCATTGTAAAGATTTTTTTTTCTAATAATTAAAAAAAAATCTTTTAGTAATTAAGTTTTCTATTTCAGCCTTACGTTGTTATTTGATAAATGTTTCAGTGTGTTCTATTGTCTTTAATTTTTGTCATTCTTATTGAAACAATATTTGTCTGCTATATTAATTTTTTTTTCCTTGCTTTTCTTCAAATTATGACTTTGTAGTTTTTCAGATGTATATTTGCATATGTAGATTTGAGTTAAGAAAATGGATCACTATAATTGAGAATAATAGTTTTTTTATTCAGTGCTTGGAAATCTCTTTCCTGTTATTCTATAATTATTATTCCCACAATAACAAAACATTTGTTCAGGTTTTATTAAATCGCTGTGACATTAAGTGAGAATTCATCTGAAGGTATGAATTTCTTAACTGTAAAATGAGATGATTAAAATACAGGGTGTCTATCAAAGATATGACACATTTTGATGTTTAATAATTCATAAAATCATAAATATAGGTTTAAATTAATAATTTTAAAGGTTAAATAAATTCAAAATGTTTTATGTTCTTGTCAATGAACTTCCTTGTGTGCACCTTTTGGCATACAGATGAATATTAAGATGATAATCAATTTTACACCAAGTTTGTGAGCAAGCATGTTGGCATCCATAGCCACTATTGTGATTATAATCTAGATCTTTTAGATAATCAATGTTGGACACTTTCCTTTTTGTAGACAATGTCCTTTACAAATTCTCTTATTAAAATTCTAGCTACATTATATCAGCTTATATAGGTGGCCAATGAATTGGACCATCTTGCACAATTCATCTTCTTGTGAAATGGTCATTCAAAGAACTACAATCGATAGTACCCTAATGAGGTGGCTCATTTTGTTATAAAGAGTGATTGGAGCTCTATGAGTTGTCGAAATGCAAAGATTTTTAACATGTGTAAGTAAATAACAGATTGGAAAGTCTTTTCAGTGGAAAAGAAAGAATCAGTAAAGCAGTGTTATATAGAGTGTGTTTCCAAAAGGACTGTCAACTTTTGAAATGATAAAACTGTGAAACATTGAGAAACTTAAAGGTAAAACAATAGTATGTTGGATGAACAATGAACACGTTTGGAATTTGTTATTGGTTTGCAGAAATGGTTCAAAGATGGCTAATAGATGGCACCACAAGCACATGAAGCTTCAGATAGTACTCTGAAGTATAGAAAGTTTCTCAATCTTTTTCATTGCTAGCATGTGCAAGGGAGTTGTATCAAATTAGTTATTATAGGAAATTAAAAAAAAATCATGTTGTACTTCTTGGAACAACATGTTTTTATTGTACTGAAATACCACTGATTAGGTCAAAGTACAACAATAACAAGATGAAGCTGTAATATAGAAAAAATGTTTGATTTGGTGATTGATTAAATAAATGATTATTTAAAAAATTCATTGAACTTCTTTTTTTTTTTTTTTTTATTAATCAATTAAAGAAAAATATATGTAATTAAGAAAGTCCGTTAAAAATTTTACTTATAAGAAATAGAAGTAAATTTAGGAAATGTTATTTTGAAGTTAGTTTCATAAGTAAAGTTATTTGAATTGGAATTGAAGAGTATATGTTGCAAATTTCTGTCACCAGATGGTGCTTTGATATTTTAATAATTAAATATCTCTAATTCTGATTATGCTTAAATTATTTTTGGGAGTAGATTAGGAGACTGTAGATCCCACCAGGTTGGGGATTTGCCACTGTCAGAATTTTCAAAGGTCCTTTACATGGTGAGCGAACAGGCTGTTTCAAATCATGAAACGTAAAGGGGTGCTGTAGTCGCCCCAGAGCAGAAATTTGCTACAGTTAAAATATTCAAAGCTATTTGAACTATGGACAAACAAGCTGTTGTAAGTTCTAAAACAAGGATAAGGCGCCGCAGGCACCACCGAGCGGGACTTTGCTATGGTCAGAATTTCCAAAGATCATAACATAGCGAGTCAACTGGCTGTTTCAGATAGTGAAATGGGACGATGGCATCGCAGGCGTTACCAAGCAAGAATTTACTGCATTTAAAATTTTCAATAAAGCAATTTTCACTATATGTCAATAAGCTGTTGTAGGTCCTGAAACAGGAAAAATGCACCGCCAGTGCCACCTAGTGGGAGTTTCGTATGGTCAGATTTTTCAAGGATCGCGAACCAGCTGGTCACCAAAGGCGGCTAGTAAATAAATAAATAAAAGATCCTGTGCAGAAACCCGAAGAAGAGAGACTGAACCTTCTACCATGCTTACCGCTGCTAACCTGTGAAATTCAATCCTTTTGTGTGCTAAAATTTGAAGCTTTATGGAAAATGCTAGCCAATGAGAGCGATTGGCTGCTCAACTTAGAAACTCATTCTCACACTCTCTTGACCTAAGAGAGGAAGTGAGTAACGTTCTGTTGAAAATGAAAATGGTGCATAAAATTAGAAAACAAGGCGGCGAGCCAAAAATCCACAGGTTATTTTTTAAAAGTTGCAAATGGCAATTTATTTATTTATTTTTTATGTAAACAAGATCGTTTAATTTTGAGATTTTAGTAAGTATAGAAATGAGTAATAGAATTTATTGAAAATTAAGAATTGATTTTTCATTATTTTATATTCTAGTTATTTAATTAGATTAAAATATTTACTAACAATTTTAATATTAACATATTTCAAATTATAAAGAATTAACCAAAAGTTAAATATTAATGTAAAACACAAAGTTCATATACTTCAAATTATTTAAGGAACGTCATTTAAAAAAAAAATAATAATTAATGAAAGAGATGCTATGCATTTTTATAGCATAACAGAAGCATTCAACAAATATGTAATGTTATATAAGGTTCAGATCAGAAAACAGTTCGGAATTTCTTCATATAGAAAATTCCAGACTTGTTTGTCCAACATACCACTTGTTTCATCTTTCTGTCTCTCACTTATTTTGCAGTTATGTCATTTCAAATTTGGGGAATCTTTTCTGAAACATCCTGTATTTTTACTCCACACATTAATCTGTGGGGAGTCCCATTATGTATCACAGTATTCAGATCCCTGTATGCACACTCTGCAGCAATTTATGATGCCAGAAAGATAAAAACAAGTTTAATTTGAGAACATTATGGATTAAGAAATTCAACACCATACTCTATCCTCCTTAGCATGTCCATTGCAAAGTACCTCCTCCTAGACTTTTCATCTGGTTTCAAAGCTTAAAGAATTTGAGCTTTGTTTGCATACAGTCCCAATATTTCTTTAGAACTTTGGGCACAGTTGAAGCTGGCATATCCAATTCTATTGCCACTGATTTTGTAGATCAGCAAGAATGTCTTTTTAATATGTTCATCATTAACATATCTTATACAGGGACGTACAGTACTCTTCTTATTTTAAGACATTCCAGTTTCTAGAAACTCCCCCCCCCCCCCACACACACACTGTAAGTTTTTTTTACTTGATGAAGGATCTTTCTGACATAATCTTCTATAATTTCTTTGTATTTGCACTATTAATTTTGTTTCGATGAACCACCATAATGTCTGTGCTTTTCCTTGTGGTATTGTCATTCAGAATATGTGATCGAATGAAACGTTGAATAAACACATCATAAGTAAACATAACTTTGCATTTTAATTGTTTCCAAAAACAAAAGAAAGAAACATACATTTTATATCACACTTAGACGATATTTACAAAAGAAAAGATTTTCAAACGTGAAAAGAAAATTGTCTGGAAATATTTTCATTATTTTATGAATTATTAAACGTCAAAATGTGTCAGATCTTTTATAATAAGCACCCTGTAAAATCTGTAAGCATAAAAAATGTTATAGCCTATAAAACAAATATTTTAATTCTTGCAAAATTTATAATTTTTTTTTTTTTTCAAATTTCTTTTTACAGAGTACCCATTAAAATCCATTACCATCCTTTTTAATTGTTGACTGGATGCATCTAAAATCAAAAATGCTCTCTAGATATAGTAAAGTAGCTATGTACTACTAGGTGAGACTGCTTATATTGCCACCTGGTGGAAAATTGCAGAGTTATTGTTCCTATCTCAAAAACAGTATGTGATAGGAGGGAAAAAAGGGAATTACAATGTTGTACTGTATCGCCAGTTTAGTACAGAAAGGTATCTTGTAAACATGAATGTTAAAATCAGAAACATGTATATGTTTATTCACAATTTCCTAAACTATGACGCTAAGGCAAGATGTTAGAAACAAAAAACTAGTTATAACAAGATATTTTTATTTTCAATATTCAAACTTCTGTCCATCAGCTGCAGTGCACCCTTGTTTAAACTTTGTGTAGTCTCCTCTAGTAGCACATTCACATTACTATACCTAGGCATCACTTTTTATGACTATAGCTTAACCTCTTTTGCATTTAAAAGGGTAGAAACGAACTTTGAATACCCTGTATATTTAGATAGTGAATTCACACACAAAAAAAAATTTCTTTGAAGAAATATATATCGTAGAAATTTTTGCATAATTCATATTGATAAATTTGGAAATTACTTTTGGAAAGAAAAGAAACCTTTTGAAAAGAAAGAAAATATTTTGGAATGAAAGAAAACCTTTCTAAGCAGCACAGGACAAAGTTGCAATTAGGGTAGCTCAGAGTCTCCTTCGAAGGATGGTAAGCAGTGGGCAGAACTCCTAGTAATAATTAAAAAAAAAAAAAAAAAAAAAAAATTAGATTAACATCAACAACAATAGCAACAAAAAATGGCATAGCTGCAAAAATATGTTGAAAAAAAAATATAATAAAATTTTACTAAGGGCAAAGCAAGTAGCATTTTAAACAAGAAAAGTTTTTCATACTTGTGTATATAAAAATTTATAATTCCATTAGCATTTTAATTTTTTTTTTTTTTTTAAAGCATATTTAAGTTTTTCTATTATTGTCATTTCTGCCTTGTGTCAGGTTTTCAATTTCTTGTTTCGTGTGTGTAATTTTTAACGTGACATAATTTTGTTTCCTAATTTATTTATTTTTAAGTTTAGTTTTCAATTAAATTGAAAATTTCTGTTCAGTAGAATTTAGATGTTAAACAGGAGATTTTTTTAAAACATGTTTTTTGTTTTATTTCTTTTTTAATTTTTTTTTTTTTTTTGGTAAAAATAATGTCTCTTATTAGGTAAATTTTTCAAAATTTGCTAACTTGGTGAGGTATCCCATGTTTACTTTAGAAGTCACAACCCTCCAAAATAAAAGCAGAGAAATGATTATCAAAATATAGAGCATCATTGCTTTTAAAAAAAGAAAAGGAAAAAAAAAAAAAAAAATCAGTGTGTTAAACCATAATATTGAATTTTTTGTTTCATAGTTCAGATTAATATATATATATGTTTATCTACAGTATTTCTGTTTTATTACACTTCTTTTCAATGTATTTCTCCATACATTTTATTACTGCTTTCATCGATTTTTAATTAATAGAATTCTTTTAAACAAACAGCAGTCTTGAAAAGTATTTAACCAGATTTAGATGAAATGTAATTGAATCAAAAGATTGGTATTATTTTTCATTTATTTAGAGTGTTTTGTATTTTTAAAGAGTTTTGCGATGATAGGAAGATATCATTATTTTAAAGTATCTTGTTATGACTTTTTTTTTTTTTTTTTGGAAATATTAACTGTCAGATGGACAAAAATAAACTAATTTCAAACTATTTGGATTTTATTATTATTATTTTTCATAAATTAAATTTGTCGATATCCTAACCTATCATCAGCAACTTGAAACAGAAAATCCTGTTGTTATAGTCTGTTTTATGTTATATTCTGGATACTATTTGTAATTTTTGTATTTATTATACATTTTTATTATACTTGAATAAATCATTTGGATCATATGTATAAACTTATGTTTACAAAAGGGGAATATACTAGGCTCATCAAATCATAACAATGGGGAAAATATTTATTTCTTTTTCTATAAAAAATAAATAATTGCTTTATAAAATGTGCCTCTTTTGTAGATTCTAACTCTTCAGCAGATGCTGTTGCAAAAGAAACTCGATCTATAGAAGCAAGCCCCAGGAAAAAACCTCGAAAACAACTTCTGTAAGCCATGATATTTTCTTTTAATTTATTATCAGATTTATATTTTTATTTTTATCCTAAACAATTTGATATTTTAACTTACGTTTTGATTTAACTTTTGAAGAAATGTTTCTAAATATAAAGAAACAGAACTTTCTTTAAGCAATCCGAACCCAAGCTGCTTTATAAGAAATTTGTTGAGTCAGATTTTTCTTCAAAATCATAGCCCATTAATGTGATATTGTGGTAAGACTAACAAAAAGTAGAGAGATAAGTCATTCCATTACAGTATCAGTGTAGACATTACTATTGCATAATGAATTACATTGAAATTAGTGACATTTATTTAAGATTTCTTAAATGTGTTTGCTAAGATGTTTGAACATTTTAATTTATTAGTTTTTGTTTTTTAAAGGATACAGTTTATTTATTTATTTCATTCCTCTCCTTCCTAATTGATAAAGAGAATATTAGCTAAAATTAAGTTAAAATTTTAAAGGGAAAAAAAAAAAAAAGAGTGGAAAGAAGAAAATAAGAATATTTTTAATGAAAAAAAAAAAAAAAAAAGTAATATATTGTAATAAAATAAAGTGTAAGTAAACTTAGTCATGTTTGAACAAAAAAGATGCATTTTTTACCACGTTTTTATTAACTTGCTTTCTTGTTTGTTTGTCCAATACAAATCTTGCAATCGATTTTTAACTAATTTCCCAATTAGCTAGACATTACAAACTTTTAGAATAGCTCAGAACATAATGGCAATGCATTCTTTTAATACTTTTATTCAATTATTAAATGTTTGAAAATTTCTTATAATTGCTCTCTTTATTATGCATTTGATCTTTTTTTTTTTTTTCAAGTTGATGGGATAATTCATCAAAAATGTTTTTAAAAAAATATTTATTAATATCTAGAATTGTCAAGTTTGTATGATTCAACAAAAAAATTGAAAATGTGGTATATAAAAAGTTCTTTTTATCTTGTAATTGTAAATGTTTTAAATATATACAGATTTAATTTGCTATGATTTGATATTTGCAGTTTTCTTTTCTACAAGTTTTCTTAAAACATAGATCATTATAAATGGAAATATGACGGTGAATTCCATCTTGTCATATAATATACGATAGTAACTTGTTTTTGGATTGCATAAAATTTGATTTAATTATAAGCATCTTCAAACATTTACTAACTAATATTTTCTTTGACACAAAAGCTTATGTCAAAGTTACTTCAAATATTTTTATTTGTGCACTAATTAAAGTGCTTTTACTAATTGAAAATAAATATCTTGACATTTTCAGATTTAGATTTTGTTTTTCTTTAGAAAAGAACACAATCTATTTCATATGAAAACTGGTTTAAGCTCTTGAAACCCTGCATAACTAATTACGCTGCCATGTCTTATACCAAGAAATATCACAAGGGTTAAATTTCAAAATTCTGAATTTACATATTGGGGGAAAAAATTCTATATTTTTTAAATAAGCGTTTGTTTATTAATTTATTTCAGATCCACAAATGAACTCTTAGAAACACATTCATCAGATGGAGAAGAAAATAACTTTGATGTAAAAATGAAGAAAGAAGGAACAGAAGTAAAAGGTATTTGTATTTTAAATGTCTTTTCTTCCAATGTAGGCAAAAAAACATCATGATATAATTATCACTTTTTTTTTTTTTTTTTTTTTTTTTTTTTTTTTTTGGGGGGGGGGGGGGGGGGGGTTAAGCAACTTTAAAAGTAAATTATATCTTTTCTATATGTATAAAGACGTCTGCAATGGAACCCAGATATTTTCTACATTCTCTGAAGCACTCAACAATATTTATGCTGTCAAAAGAATTATGTATATATATATATATATATTATTACTTAAGAATTTAATTAAATTCAAAATTTTATAAAGTTGCCTAAAATAAATAAATAGATAAAAATATATATATTATGTATATCATTATTACCTATAGCCTCAAATTATTTAAAATGCAATAACATCCAAATAGCATAGTCTTATTTGTTTAAGCTAAAAATAATAGATATGTTGTAGGTCACTGTCACACAAATTGTGAATTCAGTGTAGGATTTATAGTTCTTTGACAAGTACATGAAGAATAATGCTTTATTATTGTGACCTACTTTATTATTGCTGCTACTGTATTATTGTGTACTGCTGTATTATTATTTGTAGTATGATAGCATCTAATCTCTACATTAAATTAAGATATAAAATTCTAGACATGTTATAGGTTATCATTACAAAAAAAATACAGATTTGCATGAATGTAGAACTTAGTTCTTTTACAAGAACACAAAAAAAATTCGTTATTATGATTAAGGACTGAAATTATTTTTAATGTGTGTGATAGCATATTTTTTACATTTCATTATTATATAAACTGGTAGGCATGTTATAGTTTATCATCGCAAAAACTGTACAGATTTACATGAGTTTAATACTTAGCGTTTTTTTTACCAGAATACGAAGTAGGATTTTTACACATTAGAATGTATGGGCACAAACTATTTAAAATTCATTTTAGTAATGTTAAATTGTTTAAGGCATAAAAATGAGATAAATGTCTGATATTGCAATTACAATTTAATTTTTTTTTTTATGGGATGCACAAAAATAAATTAGATACATTAGATTGTTTTTTCAATGATTTCTCTGATATTTAAATTAATTTAACTAATGATATTTAAATTAATTTTACTAACCATTAATTACTAAGTGTAGTAACAATTTTCTGGTGCAGTGAGAATGTTAGTTTTCTGTTACATGTCACATTCTGTTAGTATGAGCTGTCATATTGCGATTGCATATCAATTTAAAAAGAGTATAAGTGAGAGAACACCAATTTGAACTCTGTGTCAGATAGATTTTCTTTTATCTGCTGATGTTTAAAAACATCAAGCTGTTGATAAATTTCAGCATTAAAAAAAAAAAAAAAAAATAACTAAACATGCTTCAATTTTTTTTTTTTTACATGCTACTACTGTACTAAAATATTATTAATTTTGAAGATGTCAAGCTTCTGACCACTGGTAGATTTGATATAAAATAAACCTAATATTAACTGACTTATCTTGATTGACTCCTCTTGATGTCTATTTAGAAACCATAGATAATTGCTACCTTTTTAAATGCTTGCAACTTCTGATTTTTAATTATGTTTTAGTTTGTTAATTTCTGTAATATGTTCTTATTATATCTTATATCATTGCAGAAGATGAGAAATCCAAATGTGTAACATTCTATAAGAGACCAGCAATGTCACTTTTAAATACTTATCGACAAACTTGGAAAGCCAGGCACAATCATTTTGCTAGGTATTCTGATGTTAAGCCTAAAGGTATTTGCTCTTTTTATACAATATATTAATTAAATATATTTTTCATAATTAATGCCTTTATAGTATGGGTATTCTAGTTTTATTTTAAAATATAATTTCTCGGTGTTTATGTATTTTTTTGTTAATCATAATGTCGTTTGATGTCAGGCATAAAGCTTAGCCTTAAAATTCATTAAAACATAATGATATATATATCATAATTATTTGTGCATGCTGTTTTCCCATCTATGAACAAAACATTAATCAATAAATAAAATTATAATTATAATGAAGCACTTTACACATAATTAATTAAATATAAAAACCTTAATATGTACCTCATATTACTTCATTAATATTTTTAGCTGGGCGCCCAGCTCTTTTCAAACGATCTTCATCAGTGCCGGATCTCTTAGAGTTGTGGTCTTTTATAGATTTCATAAGTTGATTCCATATCCGGTCAGGAGCCATTGCGTCACTGTCATTGCACACATCCAGCATTGTTGCGATTTCTATGGCTTCTCTAAACATCGCGTAATTATAGTTATTGTAATTAGTTATCTTTTTCGTTTTTTCAAAATTTATGATTTCTTCATTGTCGAAAGTTTTAGCTCAAAGAACCAGACTTAAAGAACATAAAAACGATATCAAAACAGGAAAAATAAATACAGCTGTAGCTAAAACTTCCGATAATGAAGAAATTATAATAAATTTTGAAAAAACTAAAAAAATAGCTAATTACAATAATTATAATTACGCGATGCTTAGAGAAGCCATAGAAATCGTAACAACGCCGGATGTGTGCAATGGCTCCTGACCAGATGTGGAATCAACTTATGAAATCTATAAAAGACCACAACTCTAAGAGATCCGGCCCAGATGAAGATTGTTTGAAAAGAGCTGGGCGCCCAACTGAAAATATTAATGAAGTAATATGAGGTACATATATGGGTCATTCTCCTGAAAGGGTACATTTTATGTCTTTTTGACAATACATCTCTATGTTTATATATATCTGAAATATTTTACATTTATATTTACCATAATAATGGACTAAATAAGATTAATGTATTTTTGTATATAAATATAAATAAAATTTGTGATTTTTTTGTATCAGAGTATGTCAAACCTCACCTCCGTGATCTGTCCCTACCTCTATGTAGTCATACATTTATTTTCTTATTCGTTTATATTAACAAAAATTATTTATATACTTTTTAATCCTGAATTTTAAATGATGCAAATTAAGCATTCTAAGCATTCTTTTTTTTTTTAATTGAAATAAAGTGTTAATACACAAGAGAAAGTTTTGTCTCAAGAACTTTTTTCACCTCCGTGAGTATTTAAGAAAGCTGCTATAAACTGTCACTAGATGACAGTGATGTTATCAGCACATGGTGTCTTGAGAAGCCACTATTAGCTATTTTGTTTTTGTGAGCAAAGCAAGTTGCAACAAGATTGTTAGTATTAGTTGTGATTGAAGTTCAATGTGAAATCCATGAATGGTTATACATAAACCTAACCTCCGTGAGACTCTAAATCAGATAGGAATATTATTCAAATAATAATTTTAATATCATCAGAAGTTTAGTTGTAGTGAACATTTATTAATATTAAATTTGAAGTTTTATGATTCTATATGTTTGGAGAAAAATGCTGTGTAAATATAATATTTCTCATGTCCGTGAACATCACCTCCGTGAATGATTTCTGAGCTTATTGTTCAAGGAGGTGAAACTAAATTATGGAGGTGACAACTAAGTTTATTATTTATGGTTTTATTGTGGAAAAAGCATAGTTCTTGATTTAAAGTAAATGTCTCATTCAATACTTTTATAATATTTATCATCATGTATTGAAAATATATATGTTAAATTATAGTAAAATTAACACATTTTTAAAATATTATTAGCAATTTGCTGAATGATAATATAGGTAATAGTACTTTTATTTTAAATGTATGATGTTAATGAGTTCATACTAGAAATACTTTCTTTAACCGAAATATATATTTTCTGTGAAATATATCACACAATGAATTCTATCTCACCTCCGTTAACCTAAATTTTTTTAAATTCTTAAATTAAATACAAAATATTTTTTTCAAGTGTTACCATAAATAAATCTGAACTACTCTAGGTAAGTAGAATGTAATTATATAAAAAACTTAAGAAAAAGAATTGATTAATTTCTGTGATTTTTACAATTTGAAAATGTACTGTTCTGGGAGAATGACGCAATATTAAGATTTTTATATTTAATTAAAACAATCTTTCAATCTTTTTTTTTTTTTTCTTTTCTTTTTAATAACTAAGATTTATTCACCAATCCTTGCTGGGGCTTTATCCCTTCTATCACAACTTTGTCTTTCAGTAATTAGGGTATTAAGACTGCATAACACAAGATAGCAGTGGAATTGTTGTAGAAATCCACATCTTTGATACCACAAATGAAAAACACTATACTTAATCCTATGTTGTCTGCTAAAACAAAATGTCAATCTGACTTAATGACCCTCTTCACTTGCCAGAAGCCCAAGCCAGTGTTATTCTATGGGAAATTTTCTTTACTTATAATTTGTTAACTAATGCATATTTTTAAAATCTGTTTTCACATTCAGAAAATTCATAACTGTTAAATTGACGTACCTTTTTTAAAAACTTTTTTTTTTTTGAAACTGTAAAATGCGAATTTTCAATATGTGAAATTTTTCATTTTGCTACAAAGAACAATGCAAAAGTCTGTGTAGGATGGAAATCGGGTCAATTTTGTGGACTTCACAAATTTCAATCTGAGAGAAAAGGATCTTTTACAAAATTAATAGAAAAACAAAGTCTTCATAAAATACCAAAGACTTAAAACATCTGCTCGGCAATACATAAACATTGTACTCTACTAACTTCCTCTTGGATTCCTGCATCAGTCAATGTCGCTACTACATAACAATGAAACAAATCACATCTCTATTTCTCTCTGATTCCACACTGATTAATGAGTGAATAATATCAGACTCAATAGTGGATGTGGCATACAACATCTTAAAGCATTGCCACGTGGAAATTTTCATTAATATTTTGGCAACACCTGCTCTGGTTTGCCACACTGTATTTCATAGAATAAATTAATGTAACTCTCGATAGATATTTAAGAATCATTTTAAATTGTCCTGGTAAATTATTAGCAAAAGAATATAAACAAATTATCAATACTTTTACGTTAACTTGCGACAAGTACTTATTGTTATGATCAGAATCCAATAAGTACATACTGACACAATAGCAACTGAACATTTTCCTCTTAATTCTTGGAATTTTTTTTTTTTTTCATTCACTAATTCTGCATGACATAAATTTTACTTTAGAAAAGTACAGAGTGATCTAATAAATGAAATTAATTGTTCCTATTTGGGAAAAAAAACAATTATTGAAAAATAACGCTTGATTGTTTATGTTAAAGACTATTTTTAATACAATCCTAGCAATTTTATGTTAGTAATTGAATATAATAGTTTTTATCTCGATTTACATGTTTTGGAGAAAACTTTTTAGTGCTATGGTAAAATTCTATATTTCGATTTGATTGCTCTGTAAGTGAAATCTCAAAGGACTAGTGAGTGAAATTTGTTTATATTTTGAAACTTCTAATAATTAAGATTTACCCTTCTTCTAATACTTTTTCTGTACATCACAATCTAGAGTGAACTGCATAAAGTACAGTCGAACCTCGTTAATGTGAACACTATTAATCTGATTTACTATTAACATGAACTGTTTCCACAATCCCCAAGAATAGTTTAATTATACGAAGATTAGTTACTGATAGCATGAACTACTAATAACATGAACAAATTTTTTATCCCCCTTGAGATTCACGTTAACAAGATTCGACTGTATATATATTTATAAGTATGTGTGTGTGTATATAAAATTTGCGAAATTGAATTTTTACAAAAATAGGAAATAATGTTCAT
The DNA here is from genome assembly GCA_963930645.1 of Salticus scenicus. Classification (NCBI taxonomy): domain Eukaryota; kingdom Metazoa; phylum Arthropoda; class Arachnida; order Araneae; family Salticidae; genus Salticus; species Salticus scenicus. The sequence goes on from OZ005649.1 coordinate 239,875,303, forward strand.
AAATAATAAAATTAAATAAGTTCACAAAAATAGGACCCTGGGATAGGGAACTTGGGCAGATCCCTGCAATTACTTACATATACCAAATCGTTTGAAAAATTTCTTCAAAATAAATGCTGGGGAAAAAAAAAAAAAAAAAAAAAAATGCAGAAAGACATCTGGCACACATTGGTAATTAATGTCACTCAGTAACTAAAAATCTTACTAAAGGTGAAGCCTTCGTAAAAGTCTTTATATGCAGAGGTGTTGTGTTCAGGTATTTTACCTGATTTCAGATTTTTTTTTTTTTTTTTTCATTTTCACTACAAGAATTCCAGTTTTTCTGGTAGTTTAATTCGTAAAATAAAACTAAAATATCCAATTCGTATGACTGGTAAATTTAATTAAAATTAATATTTTTCATAATGAGAAAATTGGAGCTGTCTGTAATAAATTATATATTTTCTACTTATAAGAAAATTTTTTCTTGCTGAAATTTCAGGTATTTTTCCATGAATTCGCACACTAAGTTAATGGCATCAGTTAAGCAGTTACAGTCAAGGGTGAGGAATCATAGCTATTTACTTGTCAGTGGCATTACTTCATTACTTCCTTTTTCTTTCAACATTTTTCAACAAAGTTGAAAACTATATAATAAGCCATATAGATTTTATTAATCATTTTTTAATAGCTTTGTTTTACACAGATCATAATAAAATTAATGATTTTTATTCTTTTGGACAAAGAAAAAAAAAAAAAAAATCGACAGAATAAATATGATTAGCATTATGATCTATGGGGCCACACAAAAAATTCACATACATTAAAGACTATACTCCAGGAAATTGCTGGAATTGCATTATCGATTTTATTAAGTGTTTTTAACAATTTCCATTAATGCTTAAAAGTGATTATGAATGTAATCAGTCTGTCTGTCTTTCCTTTTGTCTGTCCATTGTGTGATTACATATGCAAAATATTTTGAAAGTTAAATGAGGCAAACTTGGGAAATTGTTAATAATCTATGCAAACTGCATGATTTTCTGTTTTTTTTTTTTTTTTTTTGTAGAATTAAAGAATATAATTTTCAGATAGTGTAGATCTCAGATTTATTTATGTCATATCATTATTTTAAAATTAGCAATGTAATTTTTTCTAATTTTATCCTTTTAGAAGAGAAAAAGCCTACTGTAAGTGAATTAGCGAATCAAAAATGTATCCTTCAACAAGCAAATGGATGGAAGATATATCACTTGACGGCTCAGATGGATGAAGTTGTAAGTTATAAAGAGATCAATAATTATAATTGCGCATCCACACTCTCATGTTATTTATTCAGATTTAGTTGTGTTGCACAGTAAAACACATAAAAATGAGAACTTGCAGATAAAAAAAAAAAAAAAAATCATTCTAGCTTTTATCTTAACAGGTACACTATATCTAATTGGGTACTATTTACCTAGACAAAAAAAAAAAAAAAAATCAGTTTAAAGCAAAAATTAGTCAAACAAACTTTGTTTTCATTGATATTCCTGTATGTAGCTTAACTATTTAGTTAACAAGTACTTTCTGATAGTATTCAATCTAACATATCAATGACTTCTTTTACAGGCATGTATATATATATATATATATATATATAGAAATATGCAATTAGAATTCAGTGTCAAATTTTGAATTAAATTTTATATCAACTTGATATTACACAATAGAACCTCAACTCTCTATTAATAGAAGTGTATGTGTAGAAGTAGAGCAGTGTTGCAAATTAGAGACTGCAATATTCAAATTGCATTCAAAAAATGATATTTAGTGCAAAAATCAAGCTTGGCATCATGACTTTTCATGCTTAAACATTAAAAGAGGAAAATAAAAATAAATAAAATTTTTAATCGTTAACTTTGAATGTTTTTCGAAGACTCGTGCCCAAGAAAAATTTAACGATCTCTTCTGTTAACTAAAAGAAAACCAAAACACAAATAAGTCCACACTAAATACCCTTCTTATAGCTAATCTATTCGGTGAGTATGCTAGGCTAGCATGTATGAGACTGCGTCGTGGTAGCCCAGGCGGTCGAGCGCCGGGCTCGTAATTGGAAGATTGCGGGTTCGGTTCTCGAGCCGGCCAAAGACCGTCGTGTACACTAATGGTGGCTGGTGCATATAAAATCTGTTGTGGTTGCAATGTCCTCCATGTTTCCATCAAAAATTATACATCTGAGGGTCACCGAAGCAGGGAGAGCCATCCTTTCTGTGGAGGATCAAAATTTTAATGGCATGTCTCCGGACCACCTTTAGGGGTGAGTCCCAGACCTGCACCAATTGCCCATTGCGCAGCACTAGTGCGACGTAAAACCCATCCAACCAACCATGTATGAGACTAATAGTGACTTGATTGATTCAGCACCTATGTTGAGCTTAGTGCTGCGTCTCATACAGTGGCTTGGCAAATGATGTAATATGGATATTAAAGCTGATTGAATACTATACATGAGGTTCCTAAGCCTTAGTGAAGTGGGGGATCTTTCTAAAAGGTCTTAGTCTGTATTTACATGTGTTTTGGAGAAAATTACTGAAAACTCAGAACAGCAGAGGTTTTAAATATGCAACACTGTAAAGATAAAATATCTATAAGTGCAGCATCTGTAATGCAATAGTTAATTAAGTTTAAGTTAAGAAGGATGTTAAAGTTAATAACAATTAAGTTCATTTATAATACATATACTTTTATTTTGCTTATACAGTAAGACCCCGCTTAACGCGGGGGATACGTTCCATCAAAGTAGAGCGTAATGCGAAACAGCGGGGAATCAATTTCGGGGAATCCCCGGTTTGAAATAAGAGTGCTAAACCGAAACAGCACTAAATGAAACAGCGTTAAGCAGGGTCTTACTGTAGTTGTATTACAGTGCAAGGGTTAAAAAAACTGTTTTACTAGATTTCGCTAGAAAATAATCACAAAACTAAAATTTCATTAAATGCTGAGAGAGATATAACGATCTGTAAAATTGTAGTTTTTAAATAACATCAGCGCTACCTATCACCCAATAAACCAATCCCAAAATTGAAGTACCCAAGTAAAGAACTGTTACAGACAGTAGGGATCCAGACCTGGCATAGAGCATGTGGGGATGATGCAGCAAGGACTTGAAGTGAGGTTTTGAGCAACTTCAATAGATTTTTTTTTTTTTAATAAAGTGATTAAATAAAATAATTATAATTATTTTATTTATTTATTTATTTCCTTTAATTCATTTAAATAATAGCAACTAACAAAGAGAACAAAGCCTGATAATATTTAACAATTTATACTCTTAAACTATTTATTAGTATTTGATTGACTAAAATTCAGTATAATCATTCTGAAAAACTTAATTACAAAGCAGATAGTTTTTAATTGCCAACAGAAATCTAAATTCGTACATCAGTATACCTAATAGTCTTAATATGTTTTATCAAAATCATTAAAGTCATTTTTAAGTTATCTAAAAACAACTTTTCTTGAAGATAAAAACTTTGCTTTTTTGCTAAATTTCTAGACCCCCGAAAAAATTCTCTCATTTGCAAATTTTAATCAAATGATTTAAGTTAAGCTCATTTAATAGATATAAAATATTGCATAGCTATTTGTACATTTTAGAAAGAGTGATAAGTGTGGTTTTGTAACTATGCATTATTATTAAAATTTAAAGTCGCACCATTATGAGAATTTCATTGTAGAAAAGTAGTTAAAGATCACAAATTCAAATTTTGAAATAAAAACGAATTTTTCTGAAGATGAGATCATGATAGGTTGATCTTAAAATAATCTGAATCCATGCGTTTTATTGAAAACAATATTGTGAGCTCTGAAAAAACCAGTTCATACATATGAAAATTACTTATTTTAGAAGTATACAATAAGTTATTCCTCATTTAAAACAATATAAATTCATATTTTATCCATTCTGAATATTTTCAGAACTTATATTAAGTGAAATTTTGCGTTCTAAATTTTAATTAAAAAGTTAAATGATAAAAAATTCATTATTTTTTAAATAAATATTTTATAAATTTAAATATATTCTAGAATCATGCTAATTTGTATAATGTATAAAATATACTATTAATAATTTTATATTAATTTCTGCTTAATAAGTCATTTGTAATTTTTTTTTTTGTACTTGTGATAATTTGATTTTTATTTTTAAAAATAGATTGAACTGGAAGAAAGTGTTTATTCCCGATTATCAGATTTGCTTGATTTTGTTGAAAATGATTCTCCTGCCCTTAAAAATTGGAACAGCCTTAATACAGATGAAGTTCGAATAATAAACAAATTGACTGATTTAATTAAGGTAAATTTTCTTCATTTTTCTGTATCTTTGCTTTCAGTAGAGTTTTGTTTTACTATTTATAAATTAATAATGAAATATAAATATATAGATACTAACAGATTTACCTGACTCTGCTCGGGTTGAATTAGTGCTTATAAAAGTTTTGAATTAAAGAATAAACAAAGTAAAGGAGGTATGATATTAAATTAAAGAGAAAAATCTTTGAGCTGTATGATATTGCTGCTACTGAAAATTTTGAATAAATTTATTCCAACCAACCCAGGAGGTCAATATAATATGTTGCCAAATCTATGTAACTTCTGTGTTAAACAATTAGCCTTTATATAAGAAAGACACATATTTTTGGACGCATTAATTTTTTTATTTATGTATAGATACTGTTTTTTGTCATGTCTGTCAGACTGCATTTTTACCTTATTAAGTGTAATTTTTTTTAATTTGAAATGTTCTACATTATTTAACAAGACATACAGATAGATATATTGGCATGCCAAAATTTATTAAGATAAACAGGGTTTGCATTAGATGGTGGGATTGCGAGAATCTCACAATATTTTGAAAAATCCCACTCAAAAATATATAATGAGATTTCCCCCCCCCCCCTTTTTTTTTTTTTTTTTATTGCTCTGAGTATTTCATCAATTTTTTAGTTCATTTGGGTAATATATTAATTGTTTTAATGTTTTGAAGCCTATAGTTATCTTTTTTTTTTTTTTTTTTTTTACTTTCTAGAATTTCTTAATAAAAGAAAAAATGTGGAAATATTGTGTAATTATTTCAAAATACTTCGTAATTGTAGATATTTATTAAGAGGATATATTAAGTGTTTATTTTATCAATAAACAACTACGAAGTGTGAAGTCTAAAAATTGCAGTAATTATATATTAAATAATTTAGGTTATTCCAGTTACTGCACTTCTATCAAGCACTCTTTGAGTACTGAAAATCAAATTGAAAATAAATTTTAAAACAGATTAAGTAATAACTTTAGCAATTCGTTCTGCATTTCTGATGCGAATGTAGATTCTGAATATTGAAGCAGTATCTTTCCTGAGCCACAAAGGGGGAAAGAAAATAAATATATTTCCATTTTTAACGTTTACTTTATTTTTTTTTAAATTGTTTAATTTGTAATTGTAATACTCTAAAAAGAAATTTTCAAAATGTAAATTATGTAATTTCTCACTTAAATTTGAAAGATCCCACTTAATTTTTTTTTTTTTGTTGTTGTTATTAGAGTGGGAAAAATCCTACTCAATATTTTTTTCTAGTAAAAATCTGCGATTCTATAATCTGCAATTCTCTATAATCACGGCTCTTTTACAATAAAAACTGTGATTAACAGTTAAACAACAGTTAAACAAATTTCAGTTATTTAAATAATAATAATAATAATAATAATTTTTGGCAGGGATTCAATCAGATTCTTTGAAATTGTATGAAAACCAACTAATTTTAGCAAAAATTTTGCAAAATACACATTTGGAAATTAAATAAACCTAAATTGTAAAGTGTCAGTAAAAATGATCTCATGATTTTATCATGGAAAAAAGAAAAGTAATGTGTGAAGAAAATATGTATCCTGTTTACTTAAGATGCAACATTATGGCATCAACAGTTTAAAGATTTCTCGTTCATATGATATGGGACTTTTAGGCTGTTATTAGAAATGCTTGAAAGAGAGCTTTGTGATTAAATGAGATTGCTGAAGATAATAAAATAACAAAAGCAGGGCAAAATCAATTAGAGAGTGTTATCTTCAAAAAAATTCACACAAGGGCTAATTTAGGCTTGACAATTAACATATAAGTGACAGTTTTTAATGCAGAAGTAAATTTGTCCTAGTTTCAACAGAAATTCATGTGGATTTTATTAACATGAATCATCTTTTGCTTTTGTTTACAGTATATTATAGATGTTTGCTAATTATTTTCATGTATTTTTTTTTTTTTTTTTTGTATTTTTTTCTTCATTTTAAAAATGCGTGTATATTTTAAAACTTAGTCATCAAACATGAATTTCATTTTGAAATCCTTTGTTTTAATGATTTGGGTTTAACTATTATTAGCCTTTCATCCCACATCGTTAATGTGGTTCTAACAATAATTTGGCTTTTGATAAATTAAGATTTAAATTGGGTAGGGGAGTTGATATAGATTTATTAGTTTCAAATTTTAAAAGTAAATACCAAAAAAAAAAAAAAAAAAACTAAAATTTTACCCAAGTATGCTAGTTTCTTTTAAAATGAGTACACAGTAGTATAAATTTTATTTTTCAAGCTAGATCAGAATTCTCTCTCTAGATATGTAACAATTTTAAAATATTTTAACAAATAATTTAATTTGGGGTAATAAATTGAGATAAATATATATATTATTGTATCACTTATAAAAATATAGTTAATCTGATTTTAAAATTTTACATGTATATATATGATCTATATGTTTACTCATATATATTTTTTCCATGTAGGGTAATTTACAACGTAGCAAAATTGTGCAGGAGCAAGTAACTGAATCAAAACAACAAGCAATCAAGGTTTTGGATCACAAGACCAATGTGATGGAAATAATTAACAAATATATCAGCAAGCGACCTCTAAAGAAAAAAGAAAAATCATGACTAGTGTAGCTATACTTGTACAGCATATATAAATCAGAGTTTTCAAATGCTTCTAGATTTTAATGAAGTTCTGCAATTACTTATATGGAGTGCTTTAATATTTGTACAGAAAATCTTTATTTCATTTTGTGTATGTGTACATTTTTAAAGCAGCTTGTTTTTTTATGAGGAGTATTTATAAAAAAGAAAAAAAGTGTCTATTTTTACAAACTGTTGTTTTAAATACATAATGAATTTATTTAATATATCGTTCTTCTGTGATGGTAGCCTATCTGGAAGACTTGCCCAGACATGCTCATTAATTATCTCAGTTATTTTTACTTTTATCGTCCCTGTGAAAATGCGATATAAATTGGAGGGTGGAAATATTTTTTTAGCCATAAGTATTGGTAGACATTTGAGATTTTATAATTATTTTGAAAATAATAATAATAAGAGACTAATAAATGCTTATAAAATAATGTAATTATGAAAAATGCATTTGACAAATTACAAAATATGCATGATCTTCTCCACCCCTTCATATAAAAAATATTTTATGTGCTGATTTAGACAAAGGGTGGATAAGTTGAGGAGCAGTGGTTCCTTTATATGGGTGCAAGTCTCTTAAGAATTCAAGTATTTATTCCACCCATATACTCATTTATATATCCATACACATACATTTAAAAGTGTAGAAATGCATGTTGTACAAGACTGAAAAGGAGGGAAAATGTGACTATTGGGCCATCACTATTTTATATTTCATGCATGCAGTGCTTACAAGTCTTACAAAAATATAATGTATATGCTGCTTAAAATTTTAGGGGTGGGATTGATACACACACTATCCATTGAATTAGAAAACTTTTAAGTTAATATGTTATTGAACCTACTTTTGCATGAATAACAGCCAGTATTTGTGTGGGCAGTGATTCTACAAGCTTCTGGGGTGCATTTATGTCCAGAGTTTACCTGGCCATTCAGATTTTAATATCCTGTAAATTGGATGGAAGAGGAGATTGCTGACGGATACTCCTTTCCAACATGTCCCAAACATTTTCTATTGGATTAAGATGTGGGCTTTGCGACATCTAGGGAAACTGTTAGAAGTCAGATTGATGTTCACTGAACTAATCTCGAACGATTCTGCCACGATATATGGTTGCATTATCGAGCACAAAGTATCCGTTAACTTCGGAGAAAAAAATGTAACATTGAGGGATGCACTTAATCTATCAATATGTTCAGGTGCTGCATGGCTTTTTGATTATCCTCAGGTAACACTGGTGGACCGCTTCCATACAAGCAGAACATTCTCCAAAGGTTTGTAACTGATTTTGCATACCTTCGGCGTCAGCGGGCATTTGTAGAAACTCTTATAGGTTTCTAATTCATTGGCCAGTGTGTGTATAAACAGCGGCAGCATTATTATTATTTATTTTATTTATTTATTTATTTTTTTTTTTTTTTCCCCATTGACTGTACTTGGTTATATTTCATTATGAATTTTGGAGGAAAGAAATTTGTAAAGTCTTTGAAAATTGGGCTTTGATTTTACTGTATCTTTTTAAAGACAAGGATTTTAGAATTATTTTTCTCTTTATTCAAAATATGCATGAAATTGTTTACTTTTATAAAGTACATGTATATTTACATCATATTTTAAAATTCTGAAACTAGAGCAAAATTCTGAAATGTTGTAAATTTTGTGTGGTGCACTAAATGTGTTAAGTAGACGGTAATTTTGAAAATAGTAATACATATATTTTACAAATTTGCATCAAATTTACCATACAATTATACTTGGTAGTAGTCTGCTAAGCAGTCTCTATGTAATTAACAATTTTTTCTTAACTCTGTAATTGAAATTATTTTTTATCTAGGGCTGTACAGACAGTTTGTGAAATCTATCAAGATTGAGACTTTAGTTTTTGTGAGTTATAAATCTTTCTTTTGTTTGCATTTTTTTTTTTTAATTATTATTATTATTTATTACCTTTTAGTCTGACTTAAGGTGGCTAGAAGTCAGGAAAAGTAAGGAAATTTGGCAAATCTGGAAAAGACAGTGAATTATGACAAAATTTTATGGAAATAAGCTATTGTTGTTCGTTATTCTAATTGGCTAAATTATTTGCTAGTGTCTTGAAATTCTTGTAATAAATAAGCAGCAGGGGTCAGGGAAACATCAACAGCAGAGGTCATATGATAGATGCAGTTCTGATACTGTGATAAATAAGTTACAAATGTTCTAACTACAGTTCTCAAGAGTAGGAAAAATTTGAATATAAAAAGAAAAGATTTAAGTTTATGTGACAAATTGAAAGATTGGATGCAATAATAAAGACATTTTGGGGCTATAGGTGATGATTATAATGAATTTTATATGGTTTAGAAAAAGTATTGCAGAATTTTTTTCAAAAATCAATAAATAAGCAATTATTAACAAGAATTGTTTTAAAAAATATTAAGTTGGTAAGTGATAAAAGCTCATGATCTTGTAATTTAAGTGCAAATTTCAATATAATCTTATGCTATTAAGCAAGCAAGATTTGTATATATTCAGTGATCTTGTATCTGTTGCTTGGCTTCTACTAGCAATAGATCATTATTATTATTATATATATATTTATATATAGAGAGAGAGGGGAGAGTCGGGAGGGATGGGATACCTAAAATTATTCTTAAAATAAACATTGTTTTTAATTTTTGACGCTTCCACCTGGTGAAGTAACTACAGACCCATATTTGTTGCTATGTATCATTTTAGTTGGAGAACTCTAAGTTTATGTAACAAAAAAACTATTTTATAACACCAAAAGTGCTTAATTTTTAAGGCAAGTTTTCAACGTCATTCACTGATGTTAGCATAATTACTTATATTTTATATACCTAATAATATAACTTTTATGAATTAGTAGCTAAATTAGACCTAAAAGTACCATGTGTCTAATAATAAACTACTTTTTTGAAAAATAATGAAAAGGGAGGGATGGGACAGGTAAGTAAAGGAAGAAGAAGAAAGATTCTGATACTCCTTAAACAGAAAATATCAAGAAGCAAATGAATGAATAGATGGAAGAAAAAATGCACGAAACAAATTCAAAATCATGGAAAATAATTGGTGTGGCACTCACACGACTTTAGTTTACCCTTTTAACTTTTAAAAATACTTTATTTACCACATATGTATGAGGAATTTATTTTCATTCCCGAGCAGTTTTCCTGGACATGGTAAAACATACAAAAGAAATTACATTTACCAATTGTACTTAGGATTTCTTGGTAATATTTGTTCTTGAGATATGCTGATAACACACTCAGACTAGCCACTGAAAACCTTATTAATATTCACAGCACCACAAAACATGTAAAGATAACAAAAATTAATTTTGAATATTTAAACTAACAAACAGTACTTTCTCTGCTCGAAGTAAAAAAAAAAAAAAAAAAAACTGTGTGAGCATTTGAAATTTTTTATTTAAGTGGAACATTATACTCTAATGTTGGATATAATAGATGTTATTAGTAATTAATTAAGCTTACATACATTGTGTCCCACTGTTTTTGTAATTTTTCATAGTATGTCTGCATATTATGTATTTATTTTAACTTTATAAACATGTCCCATCCCTTCCTCATATAAGGGAGGATGGGACATTTTTATGACTATGTTAATTGGCGTGTAAAATTAATTTTTTAATAATTTCCATCAAATTTATATTTTTAAAAGATGTTAAAATGTTTCAATTTGTTTCTCTTAAACTTAGTGTTGTACCTGTAAAAGTAAATTTGTAAAAAATATTTTTGTCAAAACTGTCCCATCCCTCCCTACTCTCCCCTATGTATATTTCACTATTCTTGAAAACGGTAGATGAGACAGTCTTGTGATTTGACACAACGGTGCCCCCCCCCCCATCCCAAGGGGACCTTGTGCACCTCAAAGCCCAAATTTTAAATTTTTGATTAGTTTTCTTTTAATTAATTAAAACAGGAAAATAATAACATCATAATAGCTTTAAAATTAGCCTCATTTTATACTCATTCAAAAATGAAGTTTTTTTAAAAATATTATTCTCTGAACAAGTCTCCTTTTACCTTAGTGAGCAATTTTTTTTTTCTTTTTTTTTTTTTTTAAACGTCCAAGATATTGCAATACAAAATGAATATACCAAAAATATTATTTGCACGCTATACAGAGATAAATTTAAAATCATTAATAAAACAGAATCAGCTTAATCACAGAAAAAGCAAAGTACTATGTCTATTACTTATTGCAAAGGAGCTACGAACATCTTGAAAAAATTAGTCAAATACAATATCACTTTCAACCTTATCCCAACACATACCAGTAAATCAAATGAGACAAAGACTAACAAGTGAGAAGAATTAACAAAATATAATGTAAGGTTATGAAAACAAAATATGATTCTACATAGAAGTAGAAGTCACCAAAAGAACAATGTAACTCTCTATGCAATAAATGAAATGCCACTGTGTTCCTAAATAAACTACAATTGCCAATCAATCACAAATAATTACATTAGCTATAGTTTAATTCCTTATTTGTGTTGTGTTTTTGCTTGCTTTATGGTTTGCTACTCTGTGTTTACAATTTTTTAAATGCTTAGTGTTATTTGTGTATTCATTTCATACTTTTTATAATTTTAGCATGAAATGTGTAGTAAATGATAAAAAAAATGGTCTCAAATTTAGCTAGCCACTAGGTACTTTTTTTTTTTTTTTTGCAATGCACAATGCTGGGATTGCTTAACTGTAAAATTCACTGCTTACATTTTACAATAAAACGATCTGTGATTTATCAATTCTTCTTTGTACTATATTTAGTATTATTTTTCTGAAAAAGGTAAAATGCTTAATTTTGCTACTGCTAATAAATATTTAAAAAGCCAAAGATTAATTTAAAATTCCTTTCTCAGATTAATTTTATAAAATAAGTTTTTTCTTTTAGATAAATTTGCATGTAAGGTTAATTTTTAATACCAATTATATGAAAAATGCCAGAGCTGGGAATCAAACCCAGGCACTCTGCTTAACGTGCAGATACTCTACCACTGAGCTACCCCAGCTGAAAACCAACTCAGCATTTCTCACATAATATCCATTAGCAAATTCCTTGTGTCTCCAAACGCAGATAAGGCAGGTGAGAATATTAATGGTGACATAACTCTAATAGAGACCATGAAATTTCAACTTAGAAATTTTAATTCATAAACTCTTCAACCATGAATATTCATTTAGATAAATTGGAGTGTAAGGTTGATTTTTATACCAACTATATGAAAAAATGCCAGAAGCTGGGAATCTAACCCAGGCACTACTCCGCTTAATGTGCAGATACTCTACCACTGAGCTACCCTGGTTGATAATCAACTCTGCATTTCTCACATATCCGTTAGCAAAGTCAGTGCCTGCAAACGCTGATAAAGCAAGTGAGAATATTAATCATGTCATATCTCCAATAGATCATGAAATTTCAACTTAGAAATTTTTATTCATAAACTCTTCAACCATGAATATTCATTTAGATAAATTGGAATATAAGGTTGATTTTTATACCAACTATGTGAAAATTGCCAGAGCCGGGAGTCAAACCAGGGCACTTCACTTCGATTTCCTTCTGGCATTTTTCACATAGTTGGTATAAAAATCAACCTTATATTCCAATTTATCTAAATCAATCTGCATGGTTGATGAGTTTATAAATAAAAATTTCTAAGTTTTTTCTTTTTGAGTCTTCAGCATGTTAGTTTCTTTTTCTTCAGCAATTGAAATTTAACTTATATTTGCTTCATGAGTAATTGTATTTTAAATTTTATTATTATATTGTTTCATATTTTTCAACTATACATATAAGACTTCGAAAAAATGAGTCTTTAAGATTGTACTAATAGTCATACTTTCTGTCTAATGAATTTTGCTCTAGCTTCTTACAATTTTTTTTAATGTGTTTCTGTGTACATTTAATATAAAGGATTAAAGCTACCTACTGGGGTGTTTAAGCTGAAACTATGTATATACATGCCAATGACTGCATTTGTTATAATTTGTTGTTGTTATTTCAGTTTTTGTTATGTTTTAAGTTAGAGAGCTATATTAAGTTGATATTTTTTAAATTAACATTTATTCATTTGTAGTTGACTTTTGTGTTCCAGTCCATTTGTGCAACAGTGCAAAGTTGTTTTACAGAATTTTATAAAATATGAATAATGTTAGCATTTGCAGTAAGAACTTTTTATATTTGTTGTTTTTACATTGCAGTAAATTGTTTTATTTGAATTTCATAATTAAACACTAAATTATATAATTCGTATTCATGTTGTATATTTTTGTGGTTAGAAATTTTTTTTTCTTTCTTTTGGACAATGAAAAAGAATATTGTAAATAGTGGCAAAAACACTAAGCATTATAATAAAAAATGTTATTTATTTTTAGATAAAAATGACTTCTGAAATGAATAAGAAGTTAGAAAAAATTTAAAATATTTTACTATGATTATTATTTTTTTTTTTTTTTTAATCTGTAGTATAAAAATATTTACTTTTTAAATTTTTTTATTTTATTTTTTGGTATAATTTAGGCAATAAAAGAAACTAAATAAAATTTAAATTTTCCATACTTTACAGCAAAATAATTTAATAATTGGTAAATTTAGTCAGGTTTACTTTTTTAATCATAAAATTTGTTACACTAGGATATTTAATGATAAAGTGATTTTTTAAGCTTATTTTATTTTTAATTTAATTTAATTTATTTATTTTTGGCATTAATTATTTTGAGATATAAAATATATTAATTATATACTCTCTTAACTTATAAAGAGAGGTCACAACATGGAAAATTCAGATCGGAATGAAATTGCGCAGGATTGTAGTATACTATGAAGGTAACAACATATTAAAGCAGTAGCATGCACTAGCCACAGAATTTCGAGAAAAAAGTGTTTAAAGTTTCAGTAATCTTTAAATACAAGTTATTTTGCAAAACGAACAATGTTCCAGTGGCATGGTCGGCAGAGTAAATGGTTGCTACGTGGATGGCCCATGTTCAATGCTAGCGACGGGAATGTTTTTCTCCCATTTTATTTATTTAATCTAAAGATCTTATTTTACTGTTACTTTCCCTTATAATATAATTCAAAATTTGAAAATTTTAATAAATTATTTAAATTTCTTGAACTTAAAAAAAAAACAAACATGTAGGTTTTAAAATATTCTATTTTTTATATTTATAATTTTCTATTAAAAATAAATAAATAAATTTTTTAGCTATATTGTTTTATCTATAAAGTAAAGTAAAAATAAAGTAGACCTTTTTTTAAAATCTAAACATTTTATTTCATTTTAGGTGTATTTTAAACAATTAAAAAATTTCTTTTTCAAATTTCAGAAAAAAAAAATACAGAGCAATAATGATTTTAATTGTGCATAAAATTACGGCTCAAACAAATTAACTAATTCCTTCTCCACTCATTACAGCTTCTTGAAAATTATAATATGGGATTCCGATGATACTAAATTATATTACAGGCAAACAAATGCCTGAAATAATGTACATTTTTCTTTGATAATCTTGTTTTTTATTCTTCTGTGTATGAAATAAAATTTCAGCTCCTCTTTAATGTTAACAAGTTTAAAACTGTTAAGTAATTCATACATATTAAAACCATATCAGGAAGTTTAAACCAAGATTTAAACGCACCTGTTGTTTTACACTTCTGTTTATTTTTTAATTATTTAATTATTATTATTATTGTCTATTTTTTCTTTATTTTTATAATTGCTATTAAGTTTTGTTTGTATATTTATTTTATTTATTTTTATTTGATTGTTTCATCCATTTACTTATTTTACTATTAAAGCTGCAGTTGAACGATTTTAAGGATGGATGTTTGTAAAATTTAATGAACAATAATTATTGAATTTTTGTGATTTAATAAATATGTAGGTTATATAGTTATAATTTTATGTATGTAATATTTATTATTTTCTTTAACTTAAAAAATAAATTTTAGCTTATTTTAATTATAAAATAAAGTAAAAATAAAATAAAATGCTTAGATAAACAAATATATATGCATGTATGTACTAGTAGGCTTTGCCGGTCATTATATTGAAATGAATTCTCAAAACACCATATCATAAATAAAAAATCTTAAAAAAAAAAAATCATTAAAATCAGTCGAAATCTAAGATTAAGTTCCCGCTACTTTTGGTAGTGGTATTCCTGCTCGTCACACTCTAGTCTGGAGCCCCAATGTGTTCGGCAGACACTTACTTGCTTTTTACTCCCCCTCCCAACGCGGTTAAAGTCGAAAGTTTTGCAAAATCTCATCAAAGTGCATATTGCGTACATTTAATCAACACCCACACACACCGAAATTCATCATTCTTAAGTAGTTTGGACAGATCTAAGCTTGAAAATGTGTTTTTTGCCTCGCCCACCGCAAAAGGAGGGAGAGAGGGGGGGTAAATTCACAAAATTACTTTATATTTCATGTTGCATACACATACCTAACCGACACATCAAAAAATCAAGATCCTGAAATTATTTAAAGCAGAGCTATGTTTTAACGCGTGTTTTTTATCTAATTTCGCTATTAAAGGAGGGAATATCACAAAATCTCTTTGTACTATGAGTTAGATACATATAATGGACCCATACATCAAAAGTCTCCAACCTAAGATAATTTAATGCAGAGTTACACATGAATACATGTTTTTGCCCCCTACCTCTCTAAAGGACGGTAGGGTGGAATTTCACAAAATCCCGTTGTAGTATGTGTTGAGTATGCATAAGCAATCCACACATGAAAAATTGCCATTCTAAGATAATCTGGAACAGAGTTACCCATGGAAACATGTGTTTTGTCCCCCTCCGACCCCCAAGAGGGTAGGACGGAATTTCAAAAAATCCCTTTGTAGTGTGTGTATGTTGAGTACGCATAACCAATCGACATATCAAAAAATCACTTTTATGAGATAATTTAGAGCAGAGTTACTCTTAAAAATGTGTTTTTGTCTATCTCTCATAGAATCTCCATGGCAGTGTTGAGTTAGTGAATCAATGAGTTTGCTCTTTTATATTTATAGATTTGTTAATATTTTTTATGAACTACTTGGCTTAAGGTGGCTGTCACGAAAATAGGGTTCTTGGCAAAAAATGTACTACTATCTACTTCAGTATCAAAAGTTAAAAACATACCAAGGATTATCAATAAATAAAGCTCTTTAATATAGATCTGAATTAGCTTTCATTTTATTATTATTTAATTTTGATAATGGCATCATTTTTGTCATGTGCTTAAGCAAATTTAATATTTAATATTTTTTATTATTATTCGCATGAAAATATAGTTTATTATATGTCGAAAAATAAGTGAACTCATAAACTTGTTTGGCAACAATTAAAAATTAAAATAAATAATTTTAAACTTTATTATAGAAGAAATATCTGTATTATATAGAAGATATAACATAAAGTTTTTCTTCCTCCCCCTTCCCTTGGGGACTGAATATCTAAAATTCCAAAAACTGGCTTTTAGGTATTTGTGTTAGCTGTATTTTAAAGCAAAAATTTTACAGATATCAGTTTTTTTTTTTTTTTTTTTTTTTCCTTTGAAATATAAAGGTTTTTGTGAAATCATGTTTTGCCCCCTATCCCCCTTTAGGGGCCAAATTTCTAAATTTCCAGAAATTGATTTTTAGGTATTTAAGTTAGCTATATTTTGAATAAAAAATATCACGTATATCTGTTTTTTTCTTTGAGATATGAAGCATTTTTGTGAAATTACTTTTTGCGCATGTGGAATCGCATTTTGCCACACTACCCCTCTTGTGGACCGAATTTCCAAAATTCCAGAAATTGATTTTAAGGTATTTGTATTAGCTATGTTTTAAAGCAAAAATTTTATGGATCTGTTTTTTTTTTCTTTCTTTTGTTGTTGTTTGTTTGAGATATGAAGAATTTTTCGATATCACGCTTTCCCCTCACACCCCGAATTTTGTACAATCGCTTCTTAGTGGTATCTACGTCATAGAAGGAACATTGTCACAAAATTTCATGCTTCTAGGTCCAGGGGTTTGGGCTGGACGATGATGAATCAGTCACTCACTCAGGACAAATGATTTTATATATATAGATTAAATAAAAGGTCCCCTTTATTTTTATTTTATTATAGAAGTAAGATAGAAGAAGATTTAAAACAATGCTAAAATTTATTTTTAAGTTAAAATTTTAAAACCTACATTTTTTCTTCTTTAAGTTCAAGAAAAAAATATAATTATCATCTATTTTTAAATTGAATTATAAGGGAAAGTAACAGTAAAATAAAATGTTTAGATTAAATAAATAAAAGGGGGGAAAAAACATTCCCGTCTGTAGCATTGAACTCAGGCCTTCCGCGTGGCAACCATTTACTCTGCTGACCACGCCACTGGAACATTATCTACTTTGCAAAATAACTTCTATTTAAAGATTATTGAAACTTTAAACGCTTTTTTCTCAAAATTCTGTGGCTAGTGCACGCTACTGCATTAATATATTGTTATCTCTGTAGTATACTACAATCCAGCGCAATTTCATACCAATCTGAATTTTCCATGTCATGACCTCTCCTTCTTATATTCAAAAATTTAAATGATCTGAAAACATTTTATTAAACAGAATTTTAATGGACATAGTTGTCCTACCCTTTCTTCAGTGAATTTTTGCTACTTTTCATAAAGCCTAATTGTTAAAATTAAATATTAAAATCATAATAGAACCTTGTTCCGAAAATTTTTAATATCTATTTATTTTATATGCATGTAAATAGTTTTCTTAAATTAAAAAAATATTTGATAGTGTATATAAATTTACTCTGTTTATAGTGTATATAAATTTACTTTATTTTGTAAAATACACGTTTCATTTTTAATTGCAAAATCTCCCAAGAATTTTCTTTTTTTGCAGTTTTAATCAAAATTAAAATTTAGACTTTTATTGTAAGTTCAATACAAAAAAAATAGTTAAGGTGCTTTATCATTTGTGGGAAAAAATATATGTATTTGTTCTTATATAAATTTAAAACTTTCAAAACATTTATACATTAAAAAAAAATACTTTAAAAATCCTTTAACAACTCTACTGCGCATTTTTTGTTACAAAATCTGAATATTTATACTTGTGTTATGACCAGTTTGTTATTATTGTAGTATTGAAGTATAATATTTTAAAATATTTATGTATTTCATAATATGTTTTTAAAATTTTCTTCTTCTGTTTTCTTAAATGCAAATGAGTAATATTAAATCTTGGAAAAATCTAGCTGAATATGATTTTTGATAGTCATCTGTGTAGTATTTATTTATTTATATTTAATTTCCTTTAAAAATTTTCAACATTTTTACCAGTAATCTGAAACTTAATGCTTTCTCCCTACTCACTACCAAAAAATAAAAGAGAGAGAAAAAAAAAATCTTTTACATCTTCCCTTTTTACTTTTATTTATTATTTTGTATACAAACTGCTACAAAATGTTCCAATAAATTTAATGGATACATATTTTCAAGATATGACAAGAAAATAAATAAATAAATGTTTAAATGTATCAGATTGGTTCTCTAAACACAAGAATGGTTATTTATTGGGAGGGGTGGGGGGAAGAGTAAGACCTATTGACTACTCTAGGCTTCGAGCCTGGGGGTGGGGGAGTGTCCTCTATGGGGGGTCTTTCTAAGGGGTCCTAGCCCATATTTATGCAAGTTTTGGAGAAAAACATTAAAAACTCCGAATGGCTAGGTTGACGAGTGTGACCTGGGATCGAACCAGGCACCTCACGTCTACCAGCTTTGAATGCAGAACCGCTTAGCTGCTGGGAGAGAGGATGGGTGATAATATAATACTCAGCATTTTATTCAAATTAATTCTGCATTCATATTCACACTCTCCCCCTCTGTGGTTCATGAAGTATAATCTATTTCTTGACATACAGATATACTAGCGGGCGAAGCTCGATAGTACAGATATATCTTCTGTATATTAAATCAATATAAATCGATTTTCTAGCTTTTTTTGTATAGGTTATTATAAATTGCAAATTTTCATTGTTTTAGTTTACTTTTAAACAATTTATCATTACCTATGTTATTTGAGAAAATAAAGTTGTATATTTTTCAAAAAGACAGTATTTATAATTCTCATTTGATACTGAAAGTAAAAGATAAGAAAATATTTGTATTCTGTGTATGATCAATGGCAAATAATACAAACATTAACAATTTATTTCACCTTTGTGTAGCTGTTATATTTCAAATATAAAAATTTAATGTGAAGTATTAAATCTTACTATTTAAAGAAAAGAAAAAAGATAATTATAAAGATTATATTCTGTAAATTTGGTGTTTGAAAAAAAAAAAAAAAAAAAAAAAACTATTCTAGGAAACATGTAAACTATTTATGTGAAAAGAAAATCATTATTTTTTAAAAAAAAAAATTTGCAATGTGTACAGTGAATTAATTTTGTATAGGAATACAATTCCACTTAATTATGCATTAAAACTGACTCAGATTCTTGTCTTGCAATAATTGTTGAATATATCTTTATATGCATGTACATAATATATATATATAGGTGTATGTGTGTCTAAATGTTCTGCATTTCATTATGTATCATATTACTAAGCTGTTTTGTAACTGTAAATAATTTTAACATCATTGATTTCATATAATCATGTATGCATTTATATATTGCACAATATCATTTATGAATTAAATTTTGTCTTTTCATGATTTATTAGACATATTTGATAAAAGCATACTAGTAAATAAAATATTTCTTTCATCTTTTCTTTTATTCTCTTTCATTAATGTCATTCATTTAAAAATTTTTTATAAATTATGTTAATATCAGTATTAGTTGAAATAAACATTAAATAAGGGTGGAAAATGGTCAGTAAATTCAGTTTTTTTTTTTTTTTTTTTTTTTCCAGAATGGTCAATTTTAGTCATTGTTTTTGGCCTAATTGTTTCTAAATGCCTCCTTTTTAAAAAATCTTTTAATCAGTGATTTTCTCTCTCTCTCTTTGTCATACTTAGAGAAAAAAATTGAAAATGTGCCAAATAAAACATTTATTACTAACATTGCAATCTTAAATTTCACCAATCTAATGATAAGTCCTGCTATTTAAACACTATAAAAGCCAAACTATTTCTTTCCATTAAATGGAAGAAATTGCTGCTTAGTAACTATCCCAAAAGTTCATTGGCACCAACTTAAGTCAAGGTCCAAGGAAATATAAACTTATATTGAATTCTACTCAAGCATCATAAATGCATCATAAATGCTCTACTTAGCATCATCCACAAAATTTTGGTAACACATTTTTTTTAAATGGTTGAGTCATGTTCCAGACAGCTTAAAATATGTATCAATTCACAAATCCAATACCTTCTTCTTAAGTATTAAGAAGAAAATAAAAATGGTACTATGTTTCATAAGGTTCAAATTGAAAAAAAAAAAAAAAAAAAAAGTTCTTTTGAGTTAAAAATCATAACTTATATATATACCATACCTTTTTTTTTTTTTTTCTTGGGAGGAGGGGTTGAACTCCTCTCTCCCCCTAGCTATGCCCTTGCAAATTTGGACATTCAGCTGTACTTTTTACAAGAATAAGCTTTTTCAGTTTTTCGTAAATTTAGCTTTTCAGCTTTATTTTTTTTCTTTAAATTCTTCCAGCTTTATTTTTTGTCTTTCTGTTGTGCATTTGTTATATAAGGTAATCAATGCTTATACCTTTCTATGTCAATAATTAAATACTAAAGTATAATCTTTTGTAGCCTTTTATTAGATTAAAGATTAAAAAAATATATATTTACTACTATAATATATTATTTCATTCAACGTATGGCCTTTGTACATAGTTTCAGCTTTTTTTTTTTTTCTTTTTCTTTTTTCCTGTCTCATCTCTGTTGTGTAATTTTACACTTTTTCACAAGTTCTGTTTACTTTGCATGATTCATTCATTATTAATTATTATTATGGCACAGAAGAACTGCATTAATTGTAATAACTTGGCATCAATAAACGTTATTTAATGGTTAGGCCAAATTTTAATATTGTCAGAAAGATACTAATGCAGCAAATAAAAAAGCACAAAAAGGGGGGGGGGGGGGAATCATGTTATTATGAAATCCAGATGGGGCTGATGATAACTTGTTGCCTGCAAGCGCAAAGTGATTATTTATTTAGTAATGAAGTGTTTAACTTGGATCCTGTCATAAATATAATTTCATGTTTATGAATCTTGTTCCTAGATTTTGGATACCTATTTGCTCTGAGTGAGTTTATTTAAAATGTAACAACCTGCTCTAATATTACATTTCAGCACGGGTGTCAGCATGGAATAAGAAGTGGTGTTGATGATCCAGTTTCTGAATGAAAAGAGACTTGCATAATAATATTACATAATTATTTACATATGAATAAATTATGCAATTTTATTTGTTCATACAAAATGATTTAAAGCCCAATAAGAATTCAGTTTAACACACTGTCAGTGAAATTTCCACAGCTATTGCAGGTAAATTTGAAAAATAATTAAAAAATAAATAAATTATTATTTTGAATTTTGAAGTTGGTACATGATGAAATGACCAGTTGAAAAATAATAAAATATTATTAATTAAATTTTAATAGCTACGTCATGACCGCATTTTTATTTGAACCCAGTTGATACTCTAATATCAGTAAAACTAAATTTCACTATGAATTAAATCAAGCTGAAAAATAAAATACATAAATAATAAAATGGATTCTTGCTTACCAAGAGTTAAATAAAACAAACACAAACTCAATTACAAAAGACAATTTTATTTCAAATAAAAGATATTAGACAAATATGTACCATTTACTTAAACTGAATGCATTTAAAAAAATATTAAATTGAGATAGGCAATTGATAATAGAAAAACACAATACATAATTCTTAAAAGTATCATGTCAATCATTCAATTTATAAGAGTTTACATTATTTAAATTATTTTTTATCTTTGATAAAAAGTTCAGAATATCAATTTTGATTTTTAAAAAGTTTTAATATATTCAAACTTAGCCATCTATGATATTCAGAAATTTATTGTTATTTAAAACACGATACTGTTGTAATACAAGATGAAAACTTTTATGTCTTTATTAATAAATTAAGGTAACTTGCCATCATGTTGGAAATAGATATATTAGATCTTCCATATGGAGAAGGCATTATTCATAGTACAAAATATAAAATATAAAAAAAGTCATACCTCATGGTAAAAAATTACTTAAATAATGCTTGAATTCAGATAACCAATGATATATTTGAAGATTTTAAGAACTTCATCTTGGCTGACACAGCATCACTGTCAGCCAAGATATAAGCGGACTGAAATTAGGACTTGTTGTTTCACTTTTCTTCTCTAGATTTCATACCATTTTCTACTTAATTTTAAAATTATACCAAAAATAAGACATTCACTGGAATTTTTATGTTGTTTTCTCTTGATATTACTATAGGCTGGAGAAATGTGGAAACACTGGCCTTTTATGTCATTCGATCGCAATTTTCTTTTGCACATGGTATGAACACTATTTTGAAGTAATGTCCATTTTATGGTCAGGTGATTCACTCAATATAAATTTTGTGACATGATTTAAAATATTTATTCTTCAAATACTATCATATGCATAATCTCTTATATTATTAAATTAAGCTCTGCCCCCGCATTCGGCAATTGCCAGCCATGGAGCTCATAAACACAATGTTGATCTCCTGCTGTCCTACTGCAAAGTGAGTCAGGAAAGAGGAGAAAAGAACTCCAGTCAGTGGGTGTTCCCAAACGGAAAAATGTAATAATGAAAGAGAGATAATAAATATTGTTAGTAGAGGAGTAACATGGAGTTAGGAGTAGATTATAATCAGTACCAAAAAAAAAAAAAAAAAAAAAACTTAACGGTTTAAAAGTTTGTGACGCCGCTACTTGATGGCTATAGGAATTTGAAATATGAGTCTTAAAAATAATGATATCAAATTTTAAGTGACGCTTTGCAATTAGTTAAAATATACATAGATTTTCTTATTTGATCATTTCCTTTTTACTTTTATTTATATGTATAATGCAAACATAATATTTTTAGCTTCAAGATCAGACAGATATATAAAATACACTCACTGATGCTTTTTCATTCACATTTCAAATTCAAAATAAGTTTTAAAAGGAATGATATAAAAATTCCAGTGGCACCTCAGTGTTATTTTAAAAGATTTGTTTTTAGATTCCATTAAAATTACTTTTGTTTTGTCTAATAAAGTATATTTACATATTGAAACAGTGCTTTTAATTTACAAATATACTGTCAAATAATTATACTTTCGCTGATTTTGCATTATAAATTAAAATTATTTATTTCAATAAATTGATTTATCTTTTGCATCACGCTATCCAAAACATAGTATCATATTGTCCAACTGAGTGAAAATTTGCGCCAAGAGGTAGTGTGGCGTAAAGTAAACATTTACACAAATTTTACTTGCAGTTTTAGATAGCGTGACGCAAAAGATAAATCAATTTATTGAAATAAATAATTTTAATTTATAATGCAAACTCAGTGAAAGTATAATTATTTGACACTATAATTGAAAATTAAAAGCACTGTTTGAAAATGCGAATATACTTTACTAGTATATAACCCCGTCAAAAATGACAGAATGTGAATGATGAATCTTGAAAACAATGTTTAGATCATGATGGTTACCATGTGATCATTTAAATGTATTTTCAATTTTTGTTTATAAATCAAATGTGTTTCCATATTTTATAATTTTCGTTCTGAAATTTAAAAAAATTCCACCCGATCAATAAATATCAATGACAATAAAAAATATAGGCCCGACACGACAACACAACAGCAACAACACATCCCAGTGTTCCATTAAGTGCTCTATACGCAAGCAAAGTGTTACGCCACTGACCGTTCGTGGATGCAAGAAAATGATTTCCTATGTTAATCGCCCATTGGATCTTTCGTAAAAAGTTATTAAAAATCGAAGAAAATAATTTCCCGATTTTAATCCCCATATTTGGGTGTATTACTTATCATGTGCATGTGTTAGATTGAGTTATTTTGCTGTCAAATTGACAAAATTTTAATTTTAAATTTCAAAACTCTATTGTCCTTGGCATTTTTGTATTTGGCAATCAAAAACGTACTACAAAAATATACATGCCAGATGTATATTTTCGTAATATGTATTGTGCGAAATATTGTTTCATATTATTCATTACTCTCTTAATATAAGTTTTTAAAATAACCATAATTTTTTAAAGGAATTAAATTACGCCAGATAATTTGGCGATATATAATAAAGATGATCTATTATATAATTTTTTTTTTTTTTCTGCCAAGGATGATCGATATCAAATCTATTCCGCTGCAACATATTAGTATCTTATATCAGATACTTTATTTAGACATTCGAAAACAAATTTTACTTCAAATTATGATAGAATACTATCACATAATTTCGTTACAGGACGATAATTACATCATAAATTAAATTATTTTACCTTAAATAATGTCCTTATTCGTTTTCACAATACGTATTCCGGGTGCTAGCGTACTCGTCTTCAGGTGAGATGTGACACTCTTCAATTGCTTTGTTGTCCGCTGGGAACTTCAGATTTGTCGCTTCACTTCACTTCGTATTTTTGCATTTGTTGATTAATTGGTCCCATCCTTTCGGAATGCTTGCGTGTTCACGTTCGTTGACTGCCTCTGGGTTAGTAAGAATTTCTAGAGCTTCGCGTTTGAGGGCGTAATTGTGATTATTGTAAGGGGCTATTTTTTTAGTAGAGATAGTGTGATTATTAATGGGGTTATTAAGGTGGACGGATGCGAGCGCAGTGGATTGACGGTTATGTTTTAAATCTGATTTATGTTCTCTTTTGCGTTCCTGGATTTTTTGTTTTGTGACACCGATATAACAAGCGCTAGAATCCGCTAGAATCGTTAGTGTAATTGAAATCGATTTTGTAAATGCCAGAGGTGGATCTGTTGTCAATTTTGTCTTTTTCGTTTCTGATATGCTGAAAGATATTTCGGTTAGGTTTAATAGGGATGTTTATATTGTGTTTTTTAGCTTCATTTTTTATTTTTATATTTGCTCCGTTACAGTACGGCACAGGGGTTGTGAATTTTCAAGAAGGTAAATTTTCAAGATGGGTATCTTTCGAAAGATCTCGTCAATACCTTTAAAACGAATGGTTGAACTATAAATCTGTGACAATTTGTAACAAAGTTATCGATTTTTTTACTTTTAATTAAAAAAAACTTAGAAAAAAAAATCTTTTTTTTTTTTTTTTTTTTTTTTTTAAACGAAATTTAACCAAACTTGGTATTTAGTTAGTCCCCGACATAAACTGGTGCTGATTACATTTGGGGATTAATAGCTCAACAGGTGGCGCTGTGATCGCATTTTTTCTAAATTTTTAACATGGCAGTATAGGACAAAATTTCGTATAAATGTACAAAAGGAGAGTTATTTTTAACTTGTGATTGTAAAATTAATATGAGTTATTGATAATAGTAATAGTTAACTAGGAAAAAATTTCTGTGCATGTGTGGGCATCGCTTCCCCTCCTGGGGGGGGGGAGTAAATTTTCAAGATGGGAATCTTTCGAAATATCTCGTCAATACCTTTAAAACGAATGGTTGAACTGTAAATCTGTGATAATTTAAAACAAAGTTATCGATTTTTTTTTTACTTTTAACAAAAAAAAAAAAAAAAAAAAAAACTGAAAAAAAATCGTATTTCTTTTTTTTTTTTTTTAATATTGTTACTGGTTGAATATGTATTACTTTTAACAACAAAAAAAAAAAATGAAGAAAAAAATCGTAATTTTTTTTTTTTTTTTAAATATTGTTACTGATTGAATATGTATATAGGAAAATATAGAAGAAAGTCTTGTGGTGGCCACAACATACTAGTTTTTCTTGTATCCGCGAACGGCCAGTGACTTCATCACTTCGCTTGCGTGTTTAAAGTCCTCATAATAAGAAAAAACGATTCACTTCATTTTACCAAAATACTCTTTTTTAAGACTACCGTAGATCCTGTTTTCAAATTTTCTAACTATCCAATAACTACAGACACTCCATGCTAACCCAAATTCACCTCTACGCGATACCTTCATCTAGCTATCTCACCCACAACATCGCCAAAATATCCAGGATCCAGCTAGGGACTTTTTCATTCTCAACCAAACATTTTACCTTGACTCGACATTATCACCTTAGATTTACTCTACTTTCAATACTCATTTCAGCTGGTGACTTTTACTTGCCCAACCAAACATTCTATCCCAACTATCACTTTACACTAATTTCAAAACTAAAATCAACTGGCGGCATTTACATACTAAACTCGACGCTAATCATACCTTAAATGTAAACAAACAATGAAGCTTGATAAAAATATTTAAAGGATACATTTTTACAAATATTTTAAGATTTTTAAGACTTTAATATGTTTTAGAAATATTTTAAGTGTTTTTTTAATGAAACAGTCAAAGAGTCGTTCATTCGGAATTAAAGAGTTGTCCATTTGGAATTTGTATTTTCTGAATGGCAACAGTTTTGGTTTGTATTTATTTGGTATTATGTTGTTTATAATCATGAAGTTACATAATTCTATTTATAGGTTCATATTTATAATAGCCAGTGATCCGTTATATTTAATTTAGACATTTAAACATTACAATTCAATAGTTTTTCAAGGTTTTAGAGGAAATAAATAAGAACATGTGCGATGCAAAACATGTATGAAAATGATATGTATGTTTCCGTAAGTTGAATTGAACAAATGGGGGGGGGGGGTGAAATGGCTGCCAAAAGTTTCTGTTTTGAAGCGGCATACTTGCCAACTTTTCCGGTTTTCCCGGAAGACTTCCGGTTTTTTAACGTATCTTCCGGTCTTCCGGACAGATGATGAAATCTTCAGTTTTTAAAAAGTCGCGGATATCGTTCGTTTTAAAAAGAAAACCCAAATGTTCTATGAAAATTCCTGATTCCCAATCTTTCTCCATCCATAACATAAATGTCAATATTTATTTCAAACTTGCTTTATGAGATTCTAGAACATGTAAAGAAGTAGAATAATTAAATATTTCTTGCTGATGTAATTATTTTTTGCCCCTCTCCCCCCCCCCTTTCATTTATCTCTAACTAGTGATCGGCAATCAAATGTTCTGCAGAAGTCTTTTGTTTCCTAATCTTTATCCATCAGCAACATAAATGATAATATTAATTTTAAACTTCTTTCATTAGATTCTAGAAGTAGAGTTGAAAGAGTAATATTTCTTACTCAGTAATTATTTTTGTATCCCCCCCCCCTTCCCCAGATTGTGATCAATTCTAGAAACCATAAAGCAATGGAAGTGCTCAATATTTCTCACGTATGTAATTATTTTTAGTTCTTTATTGCTGAATTTAATGAATCTGTTTATTTTTCCTCAATTAAATTAAATATTTGTATGTCATATTTATAGGGGAAAAAATGAAGAATAATTTTTTCAGGTAGGAAAATTTTTTCCAAATCAATTTAAGAAAATTAATACTCAGTTGGTTTTATGCACGTTTGAAACTGATAATTAGCTACTGCTACTTTTTCTTATATGTATGATTAATGTACGTACACAAAAATCATATTCTATATTTATTTAAAAAATTAGCTATACTTTAACTTAACTAAGTTTTTTTGTCTATTGTTAAATAAATTTCTTACAGATTCTGTTTTGTAGATATTTATATGTTGAAGAGGAATAACTTCATTTAAAACTTTTATATATTTAGTATAATCAATCTATAGTAAAACGTTTTTATAGATTGCTTCTAAATATTAAAATTGTAGAACTGTATTGTTTATTACGTCAAAGAGAAAAAAAAAATAAAAAATTCTTCCCTTTTTTTATGAAATCTTCAGGTTTTTCAACAAAAATCTTCCTTTTTTTAATTAAAATTGGTTGGCAAGTATGAAGCGGTCTAACCGGAATCATTCATGACAGATGAGGGTCATTATTATTATTAATTAGACAAAACAAAAGTAATTTTAATGGAATCTAAAAACAAATCTTTTTAAATAACACCAAGGCGCCACTGGAATTTTTATATCATTTCTTTTAAAACTGTTATTTTGAATTTGAAATGGGAATGAAAAAGCATCAGTGAGTGTAAAAATATTAATGTAAGCTAAAAATATTACGTTTGCATTATAAATATGAATAAAAGTAAAAACTAAATGATCAAATAAGAAAATCTATATATTTTAACTAATTGCAAAGCATCACTTAAAATTTGATATAATTATTTTTAAGACTAATATTTCAAATTCTTATAGCATAAAGTAGTGGTCTCACAAACTTTTAACCAGTTAAGGGTTTTTTGTACTGATATCATTACTTTTTAGGGGTTATTGATAAAAAAATTAAAACAAGTCCTTCTGGCTCCTAGGAAGGGTAAACTGATTTATCTTTTATTATGAAGTTGCCACCTTTTTTTTTTTTTTTTTTTTTTTTTTCAAAATGGCAGCTACAATTTATTTAATGGACTTGGTGGATTTATTAATGAAGGCTTGTATATATAGAGTTTTAAGCAAATCGGTTCATAGAACCTTTCTAATGTAAATTTAAAATTTTCAGTGGGCTGGCACAGGGAAACAAGAGGGTAGATTAAGTTGACAAATGAACATAACAAATACATTTCTGAGATAAATCCACACTACAAATTTAGTGTGAATTCAGTATTTCAAAACGTCATGCTGACAAATTTTCAAGTAGCCTGCCACTTGAAAACAAAATGGAGAAGCTTCACACTAGAAAAAAAATATTGAGTGGTATTCTCAAACTCTTTAAAAACTAGTATGTTGTGGCCACCACAAGACTTTCTTCTATATTTTCCTATATACATATTCAATCAGTAACAATATTTTAAAAAAAAATAAGATCTAAGTTCTTTTTTTGTTAAAAGTAAAAAAAATCGATAACTTTGTTTTAAATTATAACAGATTTATAGTTCAACCATTCGTTTTAAAGGTATTGACGAGATCTTTCGAAAGATACCCATCTTGAAAATTTACCCCCCACGGGGGGGTACTTCCCCCCAATCACAAGTTTAAAATAATGCTCATTATGTACATTTATACGAAATTTTTTCCTGATCGCATTTTATGTAAACTTTTAACTGCCATGTTAAAAGTTTACATAAAATGCGATCACAGCACCATCTGCTGGGCGATTGATCCCAAAATCTAATCAGCACCATTCCATGTCAGGGTCCAACTATATACCAAGTTTGGTTCAATTTCATTCATCGGTTTGTGAAATACGGTGAAAAATACGAAATTTTGTGATCACAGCGCCACCTGCTGGGCTATTGATCCCCAAATCTAATCAGCACAATGCCCCGCCAGGGTCCAACTATATACCAAGTTTGGTTGAATTTCATTCTTTGGTTCGTGGGATACAGTGAAAACACTAAACCACAGACAGACAGACATTTTTTAAAAACTATCAATTCGTGTTCAGGACACCCCAAAACGTGTAGATCCGTCAAAAAACGGAGGTAGAAAATTTTCGAGAATCCAATACTTTCTCTATATTACATATAGAAGAAAAATAATAATAATAATAATAATCAGTGGGAAATTTCAAATTTAAGTTAGAATTACGTAATTTACATTTTGCAAGTTTCTTTTTAGAGAGTTACAAATGCAAATTAAACAATTAAAAAAATCAAGTTAATGTTAAAAATGGAAATTTATTTTCTTTTCCCTTTTGAGGCTAAGTATAGATACTGCTCCAATATTCACAATTTAAATTTTCACTTAAAGTGCAGGCAAAAATTATTTCATAAAAATATTTGGGGGGAAAAAATAGACAAAATATAAATTAAGCTTTACATTTCTATAATTTTAAAAATAAGATAAAATCATTTGGAGAAAAATTTTATGAAAAATACATGTTAATGCACATTAAGTAAAATACAAGTTAAGCTTAAGCTTTATGGAAAATATAAGTTATATATATATATATCTCTTTTTAAAAATTAAAAATCTCTTTTTAAAATACAGTTAATAATTTTTTTATTGATATATGCATAATATCTCTTTGATATTATGCAAACATGACAGTTTTGTTTGTTTCAACCATTAGTTTTGAAGTTATTACAAATGAAAAAGGTATAAGTCAATTTTTCTGCAGTGCAGCTTTTTTTTTTTGTCGCTCAGTGTATATAATGGAAATTTTGTCATCACGATAACACCCAAAATAATACTCCAAATTGAACCAAATTTGGACAGTGAACTTATCTTATAAATATCTTGGATGAGTTCGTTAACCAAGTTGCTCCGACTTTTTGTTTTCAAGTGGTGGCCACTAGAAAATTTCAAATCCACACTGTAAAAAGTGTATTTAAGACCGGTTTTGCTTGAATTTTGATATAATTATAGACTACATAAGGGTCTCAATAAAGTTTATTAATAAACTTTATCTGCCATTTTTAACAAAGTGGTGGTTATCTTAAATTTTGCGGTGCCACTTAAATCAGACTACCTCTGGAAAATTTAACATTGCAATAACTTCCGAAATAATACGCTAAATCGAACTAAATTTGGACAGTGAACTTTTCTTATAAAATATCTTGGATGAGTTTGTTAACAAAGTTGTTCTGCCATCTTAATTTCAAGTGGAGACCTTTTGAAAATTTCAAATCCCTATTGTAAAAAACGTATTCTGAATTTCTTTGAATTTTAAGGTATTCATAGACCATATAAGGGTCTCAACGAAGTTTATCCATCATTTTTAACAAAGTAGTTGATATCTTAAACTAAATGGAGCAACTTGAAATCAGGCTACTACTTGAAAATTTATAATCGCAATAACTTCCGAAATAATACTCCAAATCTAACCAAATTTGGACAGCGAATTTATCTTATAAATATCTTGAATGAGTTTGTTAATCAAGTTGCTCCACCATTTTCATTTCAAGTGAAGGCCACTTGAAAATTTCAAATTTACATTGCAAAAAGCGTATTTAAGACCAGATTTGCTTGAATTTTGATGTATACATAGACCATATAAGGGTCACAACAAATATCATTACAAGACAAAAGGATTACAATTACTATTTAAAAATTTTCATACCTTAAAATTAATCCTTAAAAAACAACGAATATATTTCGGCTGTTGTCACAGCCATCTTCAACGTTGCGAATGATGAAACATTGGATTGCCGGTCCTCATAGTAAACAAATCTCTCCTGTTGATGTTTCCTCTTCACTTCATTTCATGGTAGTCAGGAGCTGTTGCCATTCTTCGGGGATAATACTGTGTTCGCATTCGTTAAAGGAGGAAGGAGTGGTTAGAATCTCAATAGCTTCGCGTTTCAGGGCATATTTGTGATTATTGTAATGGGCTATTTTTTGAGTTTTAATAGTGTTAAGGTTAATCGGGTTATTGTTATGGGCTGTAGATAGAGCGGTAGAAAATTTATTATGTTTAAGGTCGGATAGATGTTCTTTTTCGTGTTCCCCAATAGTCCTCTTGGTCATACCCACATAGCTAGCCTGAGTTTGATCTTCAAAATTAAAATCTATTTTATAAATTCCGGAGGTGTCTTTAGGAGGAATAGTATCTTTTTCATTTCGGAGGTGTTGGAATATATTTTTATTTGGTTTGATTGGAATGTTAATATTAAGTTTAGCTGCTTCGTTTTTGATTTTATTGGCGGCCCCATTACAGAACGGAATGGCGGTGGTAAATTTCATTTTGGTTTTTTGAGCATTAGGAATTATATTATTGTTTTTTAGGCATTTTTTATAGAGTTTCTGTACTAGATTTTTGCTGTAGTTCGCTTTACTAGCGATATCTTTTATGTGGTTAATTTCGTTTTTTAGGAGAATGTGGTTTGAGCAAATTAGGATGGTGCGGTCAATGTAGGAACGGATGGCAGCGAGTTTGTACGCGGTGGGAGTATTGCATTTATTATTGATTATTTCATTACTGGAGGTGGGTTTTCTATATATAGTAGTTTCAAAAGTGTTTTTCGGTTTTTTAGTTATGAGAATGTCTAAGAAAGGTAAGGAGTTTTTATTTTCGGTTTCATTGGTGAATTTTAAGTTGGGATCGAGTTTATTAAGATCTTAGAGGAGGGAGGTCGGGTTAATGTGAGCGGGAATAATTGTGAAAATGTCGTCGACGTAACGTGACCATAGTTTACAGTGATTGATAATATTTGAGGCTTGATTTTCAATTAAACGCATTTTTAATTCGGCGATGGGCCCCGATATGGGAGACCCCATGGGGACACCTTGGGTTTGTTTGTAGATGGTATTATTAAAAGCAAAGTAGGATTCGTTAAGAAGGAGGTTATTTGCACGGATGAGAGTTTCGCTAATTTTGTTGTCGCCATAAGTAGTAATTAATTTGGAGTTAATGATATGGGTTATTTCAGGGATATTAATTGAAGGGTAAAGGTCTTTGACATCGTAGCTGTTGAGAGTGTCATTAAAATTGTAGTTGGTGTTGCGCAAAGTTTGAATGAAATCCGCGGTGGAGTTTATGGAATAGGTTGAAGGAGGAAGGATTGATCGGTAAATATCTTTCATATACAATTCTAAGCTATAGGTTGGACCTTCGGATTTATTAACAATCGGTCTAAGGGATGGGGGATTTTTATGGTCTTTATATTTGCCAAACATGTGAGGTATTATGGGGGCATGGTTTAGATAAAGGGGGGGTTTGTTATTGGGCCATAAAAACTGGCAGTTGGCCCAATAACAAACCCCCCCTTTATCTAAACCATGCCCCCATAATACCTCGCATGTTTGGCAAATATAAAGAGCCATGGTATGTCGATTTAAATCAGCTTGATTAAAATCATGATTAAAATCTTGATTAAAATCACTTTGATTTTTTTTTTTTAAATCATTGATTTAAATCAAAAATAAAATTTTACAATTTTGGTTCACTATGTAGTTTTATATAGTCTTAGAACATAAGAAAACTTAAACTTACTTGTTGTTTACATCAAATACCCAATCCCCCCAAAAAATAAATAAAATATATGTGTTTATTAATTTTAAAAATGATTCTTTTAATTTTCTACAACTCTATTTTTGTCTTCTATTCTTATTTTGAAGCTAACTACGTTCATTTGCAGCCATTTTTTTTTTTTTTTTTTTTTTTTCATACAAAGCCTTAAATTCTCTGCTTTAAGTTTTTTTTTTTTTTTTTTAAGGATAATAAATATTGTATCATCTGAACTGAAGCATTTGATTTGTCTGTCATTCTGTCCTTCATGTTTAACTTTTCTTATTTCTAATTCTGATTACTATGTTTTTCAACTGGCCAAGGCATTCTTAAGCAATTTTTCCTTTTTTACTTAGGATTTCATAAAATTAGAAATGAAATGGTAATGGCCTGGCTAGTTGTTGCAGTTTTCTTAATATTTTAAAACTTTAATCTTTTGAAAAAATCTTAGAATTTGTATGTATTTTATTGGTAATAAATTGCACAAACTAATGTGTGTATTATATATATATATTATATACACATTGAATTTCCTTTAATTGAAAAATTATTCTCCAAAAAGTTTCTCTTCAAAAAATTTGTTAATGTGATATTCAAGATGTTTTAATATGTAGATTTTAATGACAATAATAATAAAAACCAATGTAACATTTAAAATGAGATAAAAAAATACAAAACTCTTAAAACTTTAAAAATACATTTTAATTAAAAACATTAAAACACAAGACAGATGGCTAGAACACTAGTCCTCCTCAGTGTAAACATACAAGCACAACATTTACAAAAATTCCAAATACATCACAGCAAGATTCAGAATCTTGCTGTGATGTATTTGGAATTTTTGTAAATGTGTACGTTTGACACTGAGGAGGGCTAGTGTTTTAGCCGAAACGTCTGTCTTGTGTTTTAATGTTTTTAATTAAAATGTATTTTTAAAGTTTTATATTTTTTATCTCATTTTAAATGTTACATTGGTTTTGATATATTAATGAGACGTATAAATTATGTTTAATTTTATTAAAATAATAAAAACATTAAAAAAATAATTATTATGTTATATGCTTTAAAGCTATTTACACTTAATCATTTATTTATTTTATTTTTATTATACTATATTATATTTATTTATTTATTTTTCTTTTTGAAAGGGGGGGGGGGGAGGTAGAATGTACCTATGTTGGCTAATATTACTTTTTTTTTTTTTTTTTTTATATCCTCATATATATTTTTTTGATTTATTTATATTTACTGCTTCTTATATATATTCACATTTAAATTAAAAAAAAAGTTTTCATGCTTAATTTCTTAACATTTATTTTTAGTCGAATAATGTAAATAAAACAAAAAAATCTGATTTTTTTTATTTTTTAAAAAAATCATGATTTTTTCACACCCTGATAAAGACCATAAAAATCCCCCATCCCTTAGACCGATTGTTAATAAATCCGAAGGCCCAACCTATAGCTTAGAATTGTATATGAAAGATATTTACCGATCAATCCTTCCTCCTTCAACCTATTCCATAAACTCCACCGCGGATTTCATTCAAACTTTGCGCAACACCAACTACAATTTTAATGACACTCTCAACAGCTACGATGTCAAAGACCTTTACCCTTCAATTAATATCCCTGAAATAACCCATATCATTAACTCCAAATTAATTACTACTTATGGCGACAACAAAATTAGCGAAAGTCTCATCCGTGCAAATAACCTCCTTCTTAACGAATCCTACTTTGCTTTTAATAATACCATCTATAAACAAACCCAAGGTGTCCCCATGGGGTCTCCCATATCGGGGCCCATCGCCGAATTAAAAATGCGTTTAATTGAAAATCAAGCCTCAAATATTATCAATCACTGTAAACTATGGTCACGTTACGTCGACGACATTTTCACAATTATTCCCGCTCACATTAACCCGACCTCCCTCCTCGAAGATCTTAATAAACTCGATCCCAACTTAAAATTCACCAATGAAACTGAAAATAATAACTCCTTACCTTTCTTAGACGTTCTCATAACTAAAAAACCGAAAAACACTTTTGAAACTACTATATATAGAAAACCCACCTCCAGTAATGAAATAATCAATAATAAATGCAATACTCCCACCGCAAACAAACTCGCTGCCATCCGTTCCTACATTGACCGCGCCATCCTAATTTGCTCAAACCACATTCTCCTAAAAAACGAAATTAACCACATAAAAGATATCGCTAGTAAAGCGAACTACAGCAAAAATCTAGTACAGAAACTCTATAAAAAACGCCTAAAAAACAATAATATAATTCCTAATGCTCAAAAAACCAAAATGAAATTTACCACCGCCATTCCGTTCTGTAATGGGGCCGCCAATAAAATCAAAAACGAAGCAGCTAAACTTAATATTAACATTCCAATCAAACCAAATAAAAATATATTCCAACACCTCCGAAATGAAAAAGATACTATTCCTCCTAAAGACACCTCCGGAATTTATAAAATAGAGTTTAATTTTGAAGATAAACTCAGGCTAGCTATGTGGGTATGACCAAGAGGACTATTGGGGAACGCGAAAAAGAACATCTATCCGACCTTAAACATAATAAATTTTCTACCGCTCTATCTACCGCCCATAACAATAACCCGATTAACCTTAACACTATTAAAACTCAAAAAATAGCCCATTACAATAATCAAAAATATGCCCTGAAACGCGAAGCTATTGAGATTCTAACCACTCCTTCCTCCATTAATGAACACGAACACAGTATTATCCCCGAAGAATGGCAACAGCTCCTGACTACCACGAAATGAAGTGAAGAGGAAACATCAACAGGAGAGATTTGTTTACTATGAGGACCGGCAATCCAATGTTTCGTCATTCGCAACGTTGAAGATGGCTGTGACAACAGCCGAAATAAATTCGTTGTTTTTTAAGGATTAATTTTAAGGTATGAAAATTTTTAAATAGGTCACAATAAAGTTTATTAACCACTTAAAGCATGATTTTCTTTTTTACTTCCTTATACAAAGTATAAGGAAGTATAGTAATCCCGATTTGCGAAATGGATTTTGTATTTCACATTGCTCGAAAACGAATAATCGCTGAATGTTGCCAATTTATACGTGTGACTGTCATGATGTATAGTTGTACACCTGCAAGTGTCATCTGAACACGAGCTCTCGTTTTATAGATATAAGCGATTTTACACGATTTTTCGTGACGTCTGTATGTGTGTGTGTGTGTATGTCGCATAACTCAAAAACGGTTGGACGTAGAAAGTTGCGAATTGGTACATAGGTTTGTTATAACATCTAGTTGTGCACCTCCCGTTTTGGACTTTGTATGATTTTCCGTTTTGGAGATATTTAGGAAAATTAGGTTCATAATGACATAAATACATAGGTTTTGGCCATAATGTATCAAAAAACGGTAATAACTCAAAAACGGTTGAACGTAGAAAGTTGCGAATTGGTACATAGGTTTGTTATAACATATAGTTCTGCACCTCCCTTTTTGGACTTTGTATGATTTTCCATTTTGGAGATATTTAGGAAAATTAGGTTCATAATGACCAAAAATACATTGGTTTTGGCCATAATGTATCAAAAAACGGTAATAACTCAAAAACGGTTTGGACAAATCTTGCAATTTAACTGACTTCCCGACTAGCTAGACATTTGAAACTTTCAGAAAAGCTCAGAACACGTTTACAATGCGTTTTTTTAATATTTTTGGCCAACTGTTTCCGATACCTGCTGCCTTCGGCAGCGTTACCAGTACAAATCTTGCAATCGATTTTTAACTAACTTCCCGACTAGCTAGACATTTAAAACTTCCAGAAAAGCTCAGAACACGGTGACAATGCATTTTTTAAATATTTTTAGCCAATTGCTTCGTGTCACTTCTGCCTTTAGCAGCGTTTATATGATTCAACAGAAAATCTATTTAACTAACTTCCCGACTAGTTAGAGATTTGAAACTTCTGGAATAGTTCAGAAACACGGTGAAAATGCATTTTTTAACACTTTTATCCAATTGTTTCGGATCCGAAGTCCCCCCCCCAAGGCACAACTTTGACATGAGTCCCCCCCAAGGTACAACTTTGACATGAGTCCCCCCCAAGGCATAACTTTGACATGAGTCCCCCCAAGGTGCAACTTTGAAATAAGGCCCCCCAAGGCCCAACTTTGACATGAGTCCCCCCCCCCCCCCAAGGATTTTAAAATGAGTCCCCTCAAGGCACAATTTTATTTATTTATTTTTTTACGTATGCATGCATTTTTTTTTAAATATTTTTAGCCAACTGTTTCGGGTCCAGTGACAATATTTTTTAACATTATGTATATTTCTAAAAGTGTATAAGGAAGTCATGTGGTGCCCACATCAGATTTTTTTTTTTGAGAAAGAATTCCTAACAACGTTTAGCTAATCATCAAAATGCACAACGTGGTTTACAGAAGAATGTTGCATAATGGTGCAATCTATGATAAATAGGTTTAATTATATTCTTGCCTATCTATTTTTACTAGAACGGATCTCAGACAGGCATTAGAAATAAAATAACGTGAGATACAAGATCGCCCGTGTGAGACACGGGCAAATGTGTTAAGGGATTAATGAACTTTATCTGTGATTTTTAAACACTTCACCGGCTATCCCGAGATAACTCGGGGGAAACGTAGCCTTCCATATATTACAGCGGCTGGTGAAGTGGTTAACAAAGTGCAGATGTTATAAACTTAGCAAGACAACTTGAAATCAGGCTACCACTTGGAAATTTATAATTATAACTTTTTTAATTCTCATTCAGTTCTAACCAAAGTTGGCTAGTAAGCTTATCATACCTTGGATGAGTTCACTGGGCAACTTGTTTCATCATTTTGTTTCCAAGTTGCAGTTACTTGAAATCAGGCTGTTACTTGAAAATGTGCCATCACGATAACTTTTAAAATACTTAAATCTTAACTACACACGCTTAATATTTTAACACAAGTACACGCCTGGTGTATTTTGTACACCACCAAAATATAAAATAAAAAATTAATTAAATAAGAACAAATATACATGCTACAGTTGGCAGCAAAAGTATCTGAGCACTAGTAATAATCCCTGTCTAAAAAAAGTACACATAATACTGCTTCCTTAAAATAAATCCTTGTCGAACCGTGTTCCTAGTCAGTCTAAGAACATTATTCGACAAGGGTTTATTTAACAAAATAGTATTAAGTGTACTTTTTTGATATAAGAATTATTGGCTAGTGCTCTGATACTTTTGTTGCTGACTGTATAAGTTTTAATTATCAAAGCTTTTTATAAAAAAAAAATCTTTGAATAAATACTTCATTGATAGGTTAGATGTAAGTGGTGGCCACATGAAAATTTGTTATCACAATAACTTTTGAAGCAAGGTTTAAAAATGGATTTATCATTCAAATATCTAAGATTTTGGTAGGAGAGTTTCTTTGCAATTTTGTTTCCAAGTTGTGGCCACTTTAACGCTGCCATTTTAAAGTTTGTAATCGCTATAACTTTTGAAATACTACTGAATTTATTTGAACTAAAGTTGGACAGTAGACTTATCTTGGATTATTTCAATGAGCAAATTGCTATGCCTTTTTGATCCAAGTAGCGGCCATTTGAATTTTTAACACGATAACTTTTGAAATTCTGAATTAATTCGAACTAAATTTGTATAGAAGACTTATCTCACAAATGCATTTATATATTTCTTTGCCAACTTGGCCTGCCATCTTGTTTCCAAGTGCCGGCCACTTGAAAATTTCAAATTCCCATAAAAATGTATTTATGAACCAATGGAGTTAGCCCACATCAATATTTCTACCCAATCCATTAATAATTTGTAGCTGCCATTTTGACCCTTTGGAATGAGCCAGATTAACCCCTCCCCCCCAAAGGGGAGTAAATTATCAATATGAGTAGCTTTCAAAAGAACTGTTCAATACTTTTAGAACCATATGATTGAACCATAGATCTGTGATAATTTAAAACAAATTTATTAATATTTTTCATTTTTAAGGGGGGGGGGGTATCATTTTTTCTGATGTCAACACAAAATTAACTTTCTTTATTTAACATTATACCTTTTTGAGATGAAAATCTTCTACATTCATCATGAAAAATAATTTGTACTGTGTGAATTTTTACAAGATAATGTGGAAGAAAGTCTTGTGGTGGCCACAATTTTTAATATTTCTATATTATCTGCCTTTTTAAATATTATCTTTATGTGTGATAAATGAAAAGTTCATTGTTGTAAGATTCATTTTTGTAAATGACTTCTAAAAAGTGAAAATTAATCTTCACTCCATCTATAAATAAAAAATCAAATTTTGCTCCAGGCTCAGATGATTTTTTATCCCATAAAATTTTTAACCCTAAACTTTAATCAAAATTGTCAGAGTCGTTTTCAAGAAACTCAAAATTAACATATTTAATAAGGAGGATTATTTCCATTACTTGATTACTATATATAGAAGTATCATCACTTTTGGACAAAACTTTTCAAGGTCTCCAGAGTCCAAAAAGTGTTTTTTATGAATTGGTCAGTGTGTGTAAATGGAAAGGGGGAGTAATCTTCTGAGTATCATATCCCTAACGTTTGGGGGGTTACTTTTATATTTAATATTTACTTCCTTATACAAAGTATAAGGAAGTACTATAATCCCGATTTCCGAAATGGATTTTGTATCTTGCATAGCAAAAAAACGATTGATTGTAGAATATTGCAAATTCATATTTGTGACTGTCATGTCTAGTTGTACACTAGCAAGTGTGATCTTAATACAAGTTCCTGTTTTGGAGATATCTGCGAACCTGCACGATTTTTCATGTGTGTGTGTATGAGATACAGACGTCAACTCAAAAACGTTTGGACGTAGAATGTTGCAAAAATTGTATAGCTTCATCATAACATCTAATTGTGCACCTCCCTGTTTGGTCTTTCTGTGCCTTTCCGTTTTGGAGATATTTACGAAAATTGTATTAATTATGTCCAAAAATACAAAGATATGGCCTATCAACATAGATTTCAAAAGAAGCTAATGATAGAGCCTATAGTAATATTGCTATGAAAGTTATCGACATTTTTGCATGTATAAAGTAATTCTTAAAGACATAAGCAGGTTCTAGTCGACGAATGCACATTTAATGAATATTTAGTTCATATATTCAGTGTGTTCCTTTAAAAATGGCTGTACAGATTTTTTTTTTCAACCTCTCCACATTAATTTCCTTTTAATTATCCTTTGCATGCAATTATTGTTTTCCAGTCAATTGAGTATGCCAAATTTTGGTGAAAGTTGGTATCTCAAAAACAGCTCTAACGATTATCTTGAAAACTGTTACATATATCCATTTTAGATATCCTTTCTCAAGTATTACGTTGCTATTACAGGAAAATTAAGTCATCCTGGTAGGTCAGTTTTGGATCTCGAAAAATAACTCTACCAATCTTTTTCTTATAAAAAAATAAGAAGACAAAGATTGGTAGAGTTATTTTTGTTAACACACTATGTAAGACCCTGTTTTATATGTCTTTACACACACATCAAGTTTTTCTTACTAAAAAAATTTTAAGTTTCTACTTCATTAGGTCAATTTTTTATCCTTTGATCACATTTATCTCGAAAAAACGCATATATGTAACAGTAGGTAATGGAAGTTGTGTGGTTGTTTCACACAAGATTTTTTTTATAGTCTTGTTAGTCATTTACAGAACTTTTGAAGAACTTAGTTCTGAGCTATAAACAAATGAATCTCGATGAGCTATAAGCCAATGAATTCCAGAACTCTGTTCTTATTGAAGTTACAGCTTCCAAACTTTGGCAAACCTAAACTACAAATTTTTGCCAAATTCGGTTGCCAATTCACCCAATTCAATGCCAAATTGCCAGAATCGATGCCAAGACCTGCATTGGCTACAAACTTGGTGGCTTGACAAAATTAGTAATTTAACTTAGCAGTAAATATTGTTTCAGGATAGCCAGAATTAGTGTAAGCCCTTTCTCAATTTTAACAGAGTTAATTGTTTTGGTAAGTGTATTGTTTCTCCCCACTAATTTTTCCCAAAGAGAACAAAAGTAGGCCTCGATATATAAATTTACTCAAGTATATCCTCAATAGTTGAATGATTCTCGTCGAACTCTAAGCTGCGCATTTGCCAATGAGAGATTCAGAAATAATCCATTGAGTACTATTCCTGAAAAAAACTACTATATTTCTCTCTGTAGTACATATTATCGTGATTTTTGTGGTGCAAATAGCAGTTTTTTTTTCTTTTTTTGTTTGTTTTCAGAAATGTTCATGGACTGGAACCCGCCAGTTTATTTTTGAATCAGTTACATCACACAAAAATGTCAATGTTTTCATAACAATATGTATATTTCAAAGGGTGTATAAGGAAGTCATGTGGTGTCCACATCAGTTTTTTTACTTACACCGAAGAGCCATTACATTATGACCACCCTCCACCTATACCAATGGGCTCGCCCAGAAACAAAACCACTGTGCATGTGCGGCTGATGTTGGAGTATATAAAGCAGCTATGCATTGTCTTTCCAAAACATAGCACAATTAGCGACATAATGGGAAAAGCAGCTGATTTATCAGACTTCAATAGAGGTCAAATCGTTATGGCTCTGCAACTGGGAACATCAATATCAGAAATGGTGCATTTAGTGGGCTGTTCATGTTCAGCTGTTGTGAGCACATATTGAAAGTGGTATATGGATGATGAAACGACAAGTTGCTGGCCAGCAGTGTGTCGTCCACGGCACGTTGATTCCAGAGGGGAGCAGAGATTGCTATGCATTGTTTCCTGAGACCAAAGAGCTACAACAGCTGAAATCACCACCAGCTACAACAGTGGCGACCCAGACAGTGTTTCAACACACTGTGCAGTGTACATTGCTGCGTATGGGCCTACGCAGACGGAGACTGCACTGACGGAACGTCATCACCAGCTGCATCTGCAATGGGCCAAGAACATCGGAATTGGACATTAAAAGAATAGAGGAAAGTTGCATTGTCCGACGAATCACATTTTCTGATCAATCACATCAATGAGCGTGTGCGAATATGCCGACTGCCAAAGGAAAAATTCGCTCCTGGATGCACAGTTGGACAGAGACAAGCCAGTGGCGGGGGTATTATGATGTGGGTAATGTTTTCATGCAGCACATTAGGACCCATAATCACCATAGAATAATCCCTGACGTCTGTGTACAACGTGAACATAGACCAGTTCACCCATTGCAGATCAATTCACCCACTCACGACAACAGTATTTCCGGCGGGAGATGGTGTTTACCAACAGGATAATGCACTATGTCATAAGGGTCGAATCGTCATGGAGTGGTTCAAGGAACATTCCAGTGACTTTCAAGTCATGTCTTGGCCTCCAAATTCACCTGACATTAATCCAATAGGGCACTTGTGGTCCCACCTAGAAAATCAAATTCATGCTGCCACGCTACCCCTTCGCAATGTGCAGGAATTGCAGGACCAGTTGGTGTGCCCTTGGTACCAGATGCTTCAGACTAGAGGTCTGTACGGGCCGGAATTTTTAGGCCCGGCCTGTACGAAAGCTTTGCTTACCCGGCCCGGCATGAAATTGAAAAATTCAGCCCGGCCAGATTAAAAAATATGAAAAAAAAAAAAAAATGCATGCCTTTCTATGAAAAAGATTTTTAGTGTATGTTTTGCAGAGGTTTTATATAGTGAAGCAAGATTCTTCTTTAACAAAACTACTGAACTTTCACAAGATAATTATATATAAACAAAAGTTTATTATTATAGATGTACAGAAGGCACAAAGACAGAGAGAAAGTCAAATCGAAAATATTAGCACTCATCAAACAATATAAGACGGTATTTAAAATGGTTATTACTACTAAAAATGCACATTCAACCATTTCTTCTTATGTACCATAATGTATATGAATCTTTCATGTGATCCGGTAAACAAAATTTTAATGGTAATCCAACCATATTCAATAGAAAAGAGCTTTTGTACATGCTAAAAATGATGCTACTTTCATTCAGTGCACTGGAGAAAAGAAAAGGAAGTTTAGAGAAAAAGTTACAGCGGCAGGATTTTTATAGCCTTCATACCACCTAAACTCTACAGACCATAGGGCACAAAGCCTTATACACAGTAGCGTATCTAATTTCTTTTGTTTGAACATGTGCGCAAACTAGTAGTGACATGCATACTATTTTGAATACGAAACCATTTAATATTACTTGAAATAAAATATATTAATTTTGAGACATGCTAAAAATATTTGCGGAAAATCAGATTGCGAACAGACTGATATGCAATTAAATTGTTAAATAAGCTACAGACATTTTTTAACAAAATAAAATTTTATGTGATATACCAGCTTGTAAAATATGACTGAAGAAATATTTTATCATTTTCCTTTTTCATTGATTAACGAGAAAACCAGAGAAACGGCCCGGAAAAAATTGCATTCAGGCCCAGCCTGGCCCGGCACGAGCTTGCAAAAAAATTTTAAGCCTGGGCCCAGCCCGAGAAACAATTGAAAATTTCGGGCCTGGCCCGTGCAGACCTCTACTTCAGACTACCTATCAGCACCTTA
The DNA here is from genome assembly GCA_963930645.1 of Salticus scenicus. NCBI lineage: Eukaryota > Metazoa > Arthropoda > Arachnida > Araneae > Salticidae > Salticus > Salticus scenicus. The sequence goes on from OZ005649.1 coordinate 239,918,955, forward strand.
TGGAGTCAATGCCACGCCGGGTGCAGGCAGTTTTGAGGGCTAAAGGTGGCCCTACATATTATTAACAGGGTGGTCATAATGTAATGGCTCTTGTGTGTATATACAAACGTGAAACAGCTCTAATGATTTTCAAATTTGTTATATAACCCTTCTTTAAATGTTCTTTTGTATATACACTAAGCGACAAAAAAAAAAAAAAAAAAAAAAAAAAAGCTGCACTTGGATTTTCCTTTTCACCTTCTACAACCGCCAATTTGATCATTTAAAAAGCAAATTTTCGAATAGATTTTACTATGTTGTTCTCCACATACACTTTAGCTTTGAGTCCAGTGTTAAAAACAAAATGCAATTGTTAGGAAAATTGTAATTTTAGAAATTATTTCAAAAATGGTAAAAATAAGGCAGTTAACGATGCCACAAAAAGTATTAATTTTTGAATGAAAATCAAAAAATATTTTAATACGTGAGATGACAAAATAATTAAATGTTAACAAAATATTGGTAAAATAGTTTTTAGTAAGATATAAAATTTTTTGGCTGTGAAACTGGAAATTTGGCTTTAGGCGGCCATGTTGCTCATCCAAGCGAGATGACCGTAAATTAAAAAGCCACTGCTTATAAAATGGGTTTGTATTACATTTTAAACATAAAACATATTCAAAAAAATTTTAAAATTCCATTCTTAGGGAAGAAAATTAGGAAAGCAAGATCTTAGATGACTAAAAAAATTAAAAAATGATTAGTTAATTATTAGGCTGAACTGGTTCTCTCTGATGAGTCGAGTTTAACTTATTTCAAGATAAAGGAAACAAGCAGATATGACAACGAAAATATGAACGACTTAATGAAAATCGCACTTTTAACAGTGACACATTCTCCGTACATTATGGTACGGAGGTGCATAACTTTTCAAACAGTCGGGCAAATTTTTATGCTCAAGGGATCAATTAACTCGAAATAAACACAATCTTCATAAAAGTGGCTCCTGACCGACTATTTTGGAGGTACCTTGGACATTTCCGCAAACAGTATTCCAAGATGATAATGCACTTTACTACACGGCATCTGTGGTAAGTATATTCACTTCAAATTGTCAAAATTTCTTATCCATCCCCATGAGAACCAATAATTCTGTATGTAATCATATCCTTTTTAACTTTAAGTTAAATCTCACAAAGGAAATAGTAGAATTTCTTTTTTACCAGACATGGAAATAGTCCTAATTGTGATCCGCTTGAAAATGTTTCGTCTATAAAAAGGCGGGGAGAGGATTTGAAATTTGCAGCCTACAACTCTTCCAGAACTAGAAAAAATTATTTGTGATATTTGGCACATTTAAATTTCTGAGATTTATATTAAAACACTGTGTAAAACTATGCCATTGCACATTAAAGCAGTAATTTCATATAAAGGTGGAATTAACCCAATGCAGAATACATATTTTTAATAAAAAATTGCTTAGATCTAACAAATAAATAGTTTTTTTTCATATATTAAAATATAACTTGTTTATTTCATATAATAAATCATAATAGAATACAAAGTGTATGGTTATTGGATTATGTTTAAAAAGAAAGTTTTATACAGATTTTTTATAAAGCACTTTGTAGAGTGCAATAAAGCGAATTATTAAATTGAAAATGTACATATGTATCATTTCATCCCTTTGGTATTATCCAAACAAGATAGTTTTATTTGTTTCAAACATTACAAATAAAAAAGGTTTAAGTCAAAAGTGTGGCTTTTTTTTTTGTGGCTTAGTGTATTAGTGGATTATGAAAAATGGTTTTATCAATTTCCTTCAAACTTGCTGTGTTCAAAATATCTTACAGATGTTCTTATTTATGAATGAATTTAAATTATAGAGTCTTGGCATATGCCAATGAACCAGCACGCTTCTATCTAAAAAAAAACTTTGCTGAAAATCAACATCAGGAATAATTTTAATTCTTTTATTTTTATCATCAATAGTAGCAATACAGATGAATCTTTTATCTATACCTTTTCTCTTTCTCTCTATATATAAATTTAATTAATTTAGTCAATTATTGAGATATTTGAGATTTCAAGTGAATATAAATGTCAATTCATAAATAATTATGTACAATATTAAGACAAATGATTAATAGTAACTTTATTATTAAATTAGAGATCATACAAAAAAACTTTCCATTAAAAAAAAAAAAAAAAAAAAAAAAAAAAATCATTTTGCTGTAATTTGCCTTGCAGCTTCAGCTAATCTATTAAGTAAAAACTGTTTATCACGACCTTCAACTGCTATCTGAGCTTTCAGAACTTTAGTCATCTTTCTATGAGCAACCACAATTGTCCAATAATAGTATATAATGAGGCTGTTAAAATAAAACATTTCTTAAATAAATATATATAGCAAGAAATAATGCAAAATGAACTTTTTAAAATATAACTTGTTTTCAAAATACTGTTACAGGATTCCCACTTTCAAGGCTGCACATCAGTCAGTTTTCCACCTTTTTTCCTTCCTGTGTTGCCTATGGGATTTTTGTTGCTTCATATTATAAGGATATCTCATTCAAAAATGAAGTTTTTTGAATTTGTTTTTCTTTTAATGTTACTCTTGGAACATGTTGCTTTTAGCTTAGTGGGCAATGTTTTGAAAAAATAAATTTAAATACTTTATTACCTTAAGTAAATTTAGAAATGTACACATTTTCAATCTCTAAAAGAAATCTTTAAATTTATTTTAAAAAAAATTGTTCACTAAACTAAAAGGCAACATGTTCAAAGAATGTATTACAAAAAACAGAACTCAAAAAACTTCATATTTGAAACATATCTTTATAATAAGAAGCAAATAAAATTCTATAGGAAAACAAGCCTTAAATGGAAAGAAAATTCAAATTTTATTCAATTCAAGGCCTATGATAAAATTTACAGAAAAGCACATGCAAAAAAGCTTTTCGCAATAGCCTTCACTATTTTTCTTTTGTTTTCTCTAGAGAATATTTTTTAACATCAAAACTTAACCCTTCCATTATTTAAAAAACATACTTTCCTTCAAAAGTACAGTGAAGAATCAATAATCTGGCACCAGCGGAAATGGTCATTGCCAGATTACCGATTTTTCCAAATTTATAGAGTGTTCCAAAAATGTAACAAAATTGTCGATCAGTATGTATACTACCCTAATGTATACCCAATTAAAAACATAAATAATTAAAATAACGTTGGAAATAAGCTCAATGAATACTTTCACTCCTGCAAAAGCACACAGCTTTTTACTTTTGCCAATTACAAGAATTTTGAGCTTATGTGTTCCTGCTACATTCGAGCACGCTAATGACGTAATTCGATCCTTATACTCTTTCATTCTTCAGTAAGATGGTTCATTTTCACATGCTAAAATCTTTTTCAAAAACCATCTTAGAAAATTCATGTCAATCTGTAAATCAGTAAAATTAAATCAAACTTTACTGACGGCCCATAAAAATTGCCAAATAAGCTGTTCCAAAGCCATCTGTGAGTAACTTATTGAGTACTGCGATTTACAGGCAGAGAACAAAGAAAAAAGGGAAAAAGAAGGTCATCAATTCCGGATTATCAGTGCTATACTATATAAGTATCTTCTACTACCTACCCTTCAAAGAAGTTATTTAGAAGGAATATTTTAATTGGACTTATTTGTTGTTTTAATTATACAGTAATAAAAATCGTAGTTAGATTCTTTCATTCAACAAGAGAGTCATTCCATCTCAAATCAACACACCTATAAACCTGACCCCCCTTAGATATTTATGAAATTGGGCTCATTTATTCAGAGAAATGAATGTATACCAATTAATAAGTCCCTATCTCTTTTAGTTTTTGATATACAGGGCTGCGAAAGTGGGTAAAAAGTGCAAATTTTCAAAATTCTTGTGTTACAAATGTTCTTATATCTTTTCCCCTAATTGGCTCAGAGATATAAGATTGGTATCGTTAGAAAGCTTTCAATACAGGCTTTCAAATGATATATCGCATGCACATATTTTTTAAAAAATTTCATTTCAAGGTCAAACAATTTGACCTTCAATATCTCAAAAAACATTTTTTTTTATTTTTCTTTTAAAAATTATATATTATTCTTACGTTTGTCTATAACTACTGTGAATTTCAACTTGGGACTGCCATGGGATGCTGAATTATAAATTAATATGCAACCCCTCCATCAGTATTTTCATACTAACATAACGTAAGTTTTACCCATATTTTGTTCCCAAATTAACTTAGAGATATAAAATTGGTATCATTAGAAAGCTTACAACAATACAGGCTTTTAAATGATATATCACATGTATATATTTTTAAAATTTTTCATTCTAAGGTGAAAGATTTTGACTTTCAATATCTCAAAAAGTACACATTTAAGTTTCTTTTAAGAATATAATTATTTAATAATAAAAATATAAGTATTTAACATATAAATATTTAATTTTATATGTTATTCTTATGTTTATTATCTGTAATTATTGTGTTTCATTATGGAACGGCTATTATTTTGTAAAACTCAGGTTAGGTTAGTATGAAAATACTGATGGAGGGTCACATTTTAATTTATAACTCAGTATCTCTTGGCTGTGCTGTGTTGAAACTTACAATAATTATAGATAATAAATGTAAGAATAACACATAATTTTTAAAGAAGAATAAATAAATGTTTTTTTAGGTATTCAAGGTCAAAGGTAAAAAAGGTTTGACCTTAAAATTAAAATTTTTACAAATATATATGGGTCATTCTCTGAAAAGTGGGCTTTTTTTTTAAAAAAAAAAAGAGTTAGCCCAAATAAAATTGCTCCATTATTTTTTTTATTTTAATTTATTTTTTAATTTTGTGCATGTACACATACGTTACAGTTAATAAAAAATAATATAAACCAAACTGCTTCTGATAATTTTTTGAAATAGTATTATTTTTATTAATTAGAAAAATGAGGGAATGACAAATTTCTTCTAGAAACTACTTTATAAAAATATGATTAAGTTTAGTTGTATTTTCAAACACTAAATATTTATTAAAACATATTTTTATTACTATAATAACATAAAAAAGCAAATTTGATTTCTTTTAGTTAACTTTATAATGAATGAGGGAATGACGTATAATAAAAATACTGTATTTCAATCTAACGTTTGAGAGCCTTATGCAACTCATTTTAAAAAGTTTCGAACAGAACACAAAATGGCTTTTTACTTTAGTGCTATACAAATTAAGTTTGACTTATATAAAGCACGTGCTGCCATTAATGGAGTAAGTAGGAGTGTGATTATAGTTTGATGAGGGAATGATATCTAATACCAGGGACAACAATAAAGTGTGTTCTAATTTCTTTCATTGCATAATATATAAATGTAGTATAATGGATAAATATTTATTAAAGTATGTTTAATAAATTTTCAATTAAAATAATCTAAATATACGTGCTTTAATACCATAGAAACCATTTTATTTACTTACATGTGTGAATGGGGACACAGTGAGGGAATGATATTTTGCGTTTCAAAAAATATTTTAAAATTATATTTAAATTCCAGTAACCAAAGAATTACAGTTTATATGCATAACTAGTTAATATTGATAGTTCTGACAGCTTTTTGTTTTTGTGACTTTAAAAATATGCCCTCAAGATTACTGGGACATGAAATGACAACTTTTCAGAGAATTACTCATATACATGTGATATATCATTTGAAAGCCTGAATTATAAGCTTTCTAATAATACTAAACTTACATCTCTAATTAGGGAACAACATATGGGTAAAACTTAAGTCATGTTAGTATGAAAATACTGATTTAGGACTGCATATTAATTTATAACTCAGCATCCCATGGTATTACCATCTTGAAATTCATAGTAATTATGGACAATAAACATAAGAATAACATATAATTTTTAAAAGAAAAATAAAAAAAACTTTTGAGATATTGAAGTTCAAATTGTTTGACATTGAAATGAAAAATTTTAAAAATATGTGCATGTGATATATCATTTGAAAGCCTGTATTGAAAGCTTTCTAACAATACCAATCTTATATCTCTGAGCCAATTAAGGGCAAAGATATAAGAACATTTGTAACACAAGAATTTTGAAAATTTGCACTTTTTACCCACTTTTGCATCCCTGTATATCAAAAACCAAAAGAGATAGGGACTTATTAATCAGTATACATTAATTTCTCTGTAAGACAAATAAATGATTTCATAAATATCTGAGGGGGTCAGGTTAAAAATACCATTTTCCTCCCATTTTTATGTACTGTCGTTCATTATGGTATGTTTGTGAATCTCAATCTAATAAAAATGTGCCTCCATTTTAAGATAAATATAATCTTTTTCATTTGTATCTCCGTGGCTCAGGTGGTTAGAGAACCATGTTAGTAACGCGGTGGTTGAGCGTTCGATACTCGAAGGTCCGGAGTGTTAATTTTTGCAGATAATTAGTAGAAGAGATGTCATTTGACAAAAGAAAATTTTTTGTTGACTACACAGTATCCTAAGAATTTTTTAAGAGTTTTTTTAAGAAGCTTTCTTTTTTTTATGTTTGAATGCTGAAATTTAAGGCAAAAATTTAATATTCAAACATAAAAATGTTTTATAAAAATTAACTCATTGATAAATTCGCAAAGCAATACACAAACATATTTAAAATATTTTTTAAAACTCAAAATTAAAAAATTGTTTGCAGGGAGCAACATTGTATGTACATTTTTATAATTCTAAAACAATTATGCAGTTATTTTACAAAAAAAAAAAAGGTTTTAAAGCCTATTTACATTTGTAATGACCGATAGATGGCACAACTAGAGCAATAACTAATGGCCAATCATATCAATGCATCGATCAATGGATCGCAAAGCAATACACAAGAAACTTTTTCTCAGAAAATTTTTTGGGGTGATTTGATCCACGACTGTTGGGCAGTAAACCTTGCAATGAATAAGTCACAGAAGAATTGAAATGACTGAGGGATTTGCCTTCTCTCTTTCCAAAAAAATAAAAGAAAAATAATTGATCCAAAAATTACTACACACAAATTTTATTTAAAAAGCTTAAGCAGGCGTGTATCGAATCTTCGACTGCCTTACCATCTAGACTTTTGTGGTTTATAAAAGAGTACAAATTGTTTTCAAGTGAAATTTATCATTTCACTTTAATACAAAGAAATTTGCAAAATCATAACTTCGAAAAGATTTATGTGATACGATACATTAAAAATTTGGGTTTTAAAATATTTTTAAATAGATTATTTGGGTTGATTTGACATGGAATAACTCAAGATCCATTTGCCTGGTATATGAACAGACCCACATTTTAGATGAAAGAACCTCTTGACAATGTTATTCATAAAACTTTAAAGCAAAATAATTATATATATTAATAGTAATTACTAGGGTTGGGAATCGATTAACAATTTTAACTGGGTTAATCGTAGTTCATTAATCGTACTTTTAATCAGTTTTCTTTTTTCTTTATATAATTTTATTTGAATGATGAATAAAACTCTCATATATATATATATATATACAGTTAGATAGATAGATCACAACAAACCAAAAAAAAAAAGATATAGATGTTAATTTAACTAGTTTCTTAAACAATAATAATAATAAACATGCAAATAAATAATGAAAAAATATATTCGTAACTAGCCGCTTTTAGCGACCAGTTGGTTTGCGATCCTTGAAAAATCCAACCGTATGAAATTCCCGCTCGGTGACGCCTGCGGTATTTTTTCCCGTTTCAGGACCTACAACAGCTTATTGAAAATTTTGACTACAATAAATTCCCGCTCGGTAGTGCCTGCGGCGCCCTCTTCCTCTTTCAGTGTCTGAAACAGCCTGTTCGCTCACCATGTTAAGATATTTGGATATTGTAACCGTAGCTCAATGGCGCCCCCCTTTTAGAACTTACAACAGCTTGCTTGCTCATAGTGCAAATAGCTTTCAAAATTTTAACTGCAGCAAATTTCCACTCTGTGGCGACTACAGCGCCCCTTTACGTTTCATGATTTGAAAATGCCTGATACAAAATTCTGATTGTGGCAAATTCCCAATCCAGTGTGGCTTACGGACTCCTAATCTCTTCCCAAATAATTTAATCGTAATTAGAGATATTGAATTATTAAAATATCAAAACGCCATCTGACAACAGAGATTTGCAACACGTTCTCTTCAATTCCAATTCAAAAAACATTTTAAATGATATATTACTTATGAAATTATGTTAATTAGAAGATGAGATACAAAAGTAATATATATATATATATATATATTGTTATGAAAAGATTTATGTCTGAGGTTTCCGTGGTTTTCTTCGAAACTCGCGTAATTGAGGGCTAAATGATGTTAAAAATCTTTGATAAGAAATGTGAATGGAGTATTGGAATTCGAAAATCTGCAAAATAAAAAATGATAAAGGTGTTCCAGGTTTTCTCTGAAACTCCCGTATTGAATTTAATGGCTCAGTTTAAAAGTTTGCAATAAAATTACTGTAAAATATATTTCGAATAATATAAGTAATTTAATCATAATTAGAATTGGATATATTGGAATAAAGGTGTTCTGGATTTTTTGTGGTTTTTGCTGAAACTTCTGCACATAATTTAATGGCTTATATCAGTTTAAAATCTGCAATAAAATATATTGCAAATAATGTATTATAAGTAACTTAATCATAATTATAATTGGAAATATTAAAATTTTAACATATTAAAGTGCCATCTGACAGCAGAGATTTGCGATCCCTACTCTTTAATTCCAATTTAAATAAGTTTTAAAATAACATATTACTTATGAAATTATGCTAATAAGAAGCTGAGATACAAAGGTAATACGGACATTTTTATAAAAAGATTTGTGTCTGACTTATGTGCGGTTTTCTCCAAAACTTGTGTAATTCCGGGCTATATACCATTAAAATAAAAAATTATTAGTATGATATGTGAGCAAAAATCTGATCTCGAAACTCTGTAAAATATAAAAGAATAAAAATGTTCTGATTTTTCCGTAGTTGCTTCTGGAAATTTCGTACATAATATCGCTTATTACTTTAATAGTCTGGAATAAAAATACTTAAAAATATCTTATGAATGATGATATTAATGAATATTTTTGATATATTTTAGACTCAAAGTGGCTAATATATCAAGGGCGATTAATAATTTCTGCTGAAATCCGTCTAAAATTTAAGAATTCCAAAACTGCTTTTTTACAGCCGAATTCAGAAAAATAAATAATAAATCTTTATTATTCTGTTAAAAGCAACTTTTGGTGTCAATAACAGATGAAATAAAAATGAATTTAAATAAATATAATATGTCTATTTATTTTATTTTTAAAGCTATATTTTAGATTTTTTAACTGCACACAGGCTAGCATAATCATGGGCGATTTCGAATTTTTGCTTAAATCGATTTAAAATTCAAAAGATTAAAAAACTGCTTTTTTTATTTCCAGTACCTTGTTGCGTGGATGAAAAGCAATTTTCCCCGACCAGAAGAATAGTCAGCTAGCATGTCTGGCACTGGCACTGAAGAATCTTTGATAAATGAAATAATTAAGTGTTGCCATCTAAATTTCATACTTTAGTTAATTAAAAAAAAACTAATTGCTGTGTTGAAATGCTATTTGCACCCCTGGATTCAGAAAAATCGCCCCTTTCATTTGGTACCATATTCGTAACGATTGGATCATTATTTCTAATTTATTTAGCCATTTAACTTTCCTCAACCCATCTTAAGCTCAAAATTGAGTCGTTTATTACTTGACATAGGTTGACGTTTTAATTAATATCTCCGCAACTCATTAAAAATTTCAAATTCTGTTTTCACTATCCCCTCGGGAAGGCTTCTGAGCACCCGTATGTCAAATTTTGTACTTCTACGTTCAGGAGGGGCTAAACGTATAGATGCTCAGACAGACAGACATCTTCCTTTATTATTATAGATATATTCTTAAATAAAATTTTTATTTGGAAATGCAGCTGAGAAATAACTTATATTTATTATTACTTTATTTTGTAAAAACTAAATTATCTATAATATTTTATTCATAAGTTTGACTTTTTTTTTTTTTTTTTTTTTGTCTAATCGATTATATCCATTTCATAACTGAAATTTAAATCAATTTTCAGAGTAATAATTGGCGACTTTAAGTGTTAATTTTATGTAAATATTTTTGCTTATTTAATTTTTATCTTAATAAATTAATTTTCAATTCATTTTGAAAGAAAAATTAAATGAATTTATGCATATTTTAGTTTCATATTTGCAGGCCTTCTTCACCTCGCTTGTCACTATTTTTAAATAAATTCTCAAAATCCCATATCATTATTATAAAAATTTCAAATTCATTATTTTCATATTTCAGTTCTTCGTCACTTCGGACTAGAAAACAGAATGTTATTTTCTGTTTCTACTTATCTGCTTCTATTCTGTTTCTATTATCAGCAATTCTGAACAGACAATAAATGCTTGAAAATGTTGCAAAACTCTGTTGATATTTTCCCCAACAAAATGATTGTGGAAATCCACAATCCCCCCCCCCCTTTTTTTTTTTTCTTATCTTGAGCATTTCCATTTTTGGAAGCTTCTTGTTTCTGGGGAAACTATTGCCCTAGGTAACACTCTCTGTAGAAGACAACAGGAGGTATTGCCCCAGCATGGACAAAAAACAGCATCTTGTTTGATAACTGTCCTCCTTTTCTCTATCGACAAAAGTGCAATTTCTTTTGAGAGGTTTTATTTTTATTTTTTTTTGCTTTTTCATTATTTGATGGAAGTTTCTTAGAATGTTTGTTAACAAAATAGGAGAAAAAATATTTTTTAAGCAGAACAGCATTTTTACTTTAATTCGTAGTTTGAAAATTCTTAATCAAATTGATCAGGACTAAGCATTGATCGATTAACCGAACCGATTAATCAACACAGCCCTAGTAATTACACACATTTTCATTACTTAATGATAAGAATCATCAGATATTTCATTACACTTAACATTTCAATTATGTGAAAATCAAATCTTTCTGGTGCAATAATGTTTAACAATATATTTATCTACAATAGACGCTAATGATAATCTATGCATAATTTACTGTCAACCTAATTGAATTAAAACAGCATCTGTCCATATTGATGAATAATAATAGCTGTTGAATAAATTGAGCTAAATATGATGTTGTGTATGAGACAGACAAAAGACAAACATAAAATTGGAATGTCTCCAAAAAAAAAAAAAAAAAAAAAAAAAAAATCAAGAATTTCACATGAAGTTCAAGTACTGCTGTAGAACTTTCAAGGCTCATAATAATCCTGTGTTAAACAAAAGGAGTATTAAAAATATGTGTTTCAAAGACATAAATCCTCTTTCAAAATAAAATTTGTGTTAAACTCCCTCCAAACAGAATAGACAGGCTCAGCCTAGTTCTATTTACTTAAGTGTTATCTTGGTATTCATTACAGCTAAATAATATTCTAAATTATCCGAAAATTAAATTATTTTCCTTAAAAATCTATATTACATTTAAGAAGAAAAAATAAAGTAAAATTGTTAATTTATAAACAAAATATATCTAATATTTAGCTGTGGAAAAACATAGAAAAAATTATCTTGAAAGATTGGTTTAAAAGATAATAAATGGTAAAGTATATCAAAATTTAGATGTATAGGTACTTTAGTACATGGGTGGCCAACTCGCAGTAAAATTTAATAAAACTGTTCTGACACTTCAGAGTGAAAATAGCTTAAACAGCTACAGTAGCTAGAGAAACAAATTAATATTATTGATTTGTTATTACAGTTATAAATATTTAAGTGTTTGAATTTTTAAATTGTTAATTTATGAATAAGAAATAAATTTAATATTAATAAAGTCAAGTTTTACATTTTTACTGTTATATATGTGGAGGTACAAATTTAAAACTATATGTATAGCCTGCCGGAATAAAATTCACTTCTAAAGTAGCCTGCTAACTGTTTTGGTTTGGACATGTCTGCTTTACAGAGTCACTGTAACTAAAATATTAGGCATGCTTAAAAACTGGAAATTCCAATGATGATTAGAATATATTTATTTACAGTACTTACATTAACAAAAGGAAAGCTGGTATGACAAAGAAAGCACTGAAGAGATACTTGATAAATCTGCTCAATGTAAATGACCAAACATCAATTTTTTCAGATATAGCAGACATCATAATGTCATACTGTCTGAATGGGCTACAACCAGGTGATGGTTCAATTCTAAAACAAGGAAGAAAAAATTATTTTTTTATAATTTAAGTTAATTAACAACTAAATCATTTAAACAAGGAAACATATTAATGGTTTGTTAGCATAATTTACTTTCTATTTGTTCTTTTTTATTATTACTTTCAGATAAATTAGAATGTCATAACCCCAGTGGTAGAAAGTTTTGTAGCTATCTGTGACAGGCTTTTAAAATTTCATAATCTGTCTGCAAAATTTGCATGTAATCAGGGGTGAAAATGGCTTACACTCAAAAAGCCTGAAAGCGATAGCGGCAATCTTAAGGGGGGGGGGGGTTAACAACAGTGGTGATCTAGTGCAATACACAAATACAATTTTACTACAGAACAATATAGTATAATCAATTATACAAAAATAAGTTGAACTCATTAAATGAAATATTTTATAGCAATGTCTGACACGACACAATATAAATAATAAAAGTATTACTAATACGATAATTTAGTAATGAGGTAACCACTATAATTAATATTACTATAAACACATATTAATGCTTCACATTTTCTAAAACTAAAAAGTCACTGGATGCATGAAACTCTGTGTCTGTGACTGTGTCGCCGTGTTTCTGCCACTGGGGCCATAACTATGTTAAAGTATTAAGCAAAGGTGTGTTGGTGCTGTTAAGGTTAAGACCAATTGACTACACTGGGGTTTCAGGCCTGGGTGATGTGCTCTGTGTGTGTGTGTGGAAGGGGGTCATTCTAAGGGGTCCTAAACAATATGTAAATTTCAGGTATTTAAGTAAAAAAAAATATTGTTCATTAATTTCTTTTACTCAAATATAATTTAGAAATAAAAGCTGCACATTTTATTTTACCTTGAAACATCTGTTTTCAAATACTAATTGGAATACCATACATGATTAAGGCAATGCAATAATGTAATTTTATTAAAAACAGTATCAACTGCGTAATATACTGATTGGGGATGACAAAATTTACACATTTAATGAAACAATATGCACACACAATATGAATTCAAACTTCCAACATATTTTAAGTTACAATTTTCAATTTAACTTTCCCCCATTGATGGATTATTTTTTTAAAATATTATTCTTTACCCCATATTTTATTTTGCCAATGAGAATGTCAATAGCATTTATATGAAATTCTTAGCTATTTCATGTTGAATTTCTCTTTCCTTACCAAATCATTTAAGAGGATTCACGAAAAATGTGTTTTGTTTGAAAGAAATTTCTAACATATAGACAAATTTTTAGAAAATGATATGTACTGATAAAGGTTGACTCAATAATTTATTAAACCAAACCATTACTTTATCTATAAAATAATATTTCAAGTTTTAAATAGGCGGCCATAATTTTAGATTGCTAAGTTATTATCCAGTTTATAATATTGCTATTATAATAATATACAGGGTGTCCCAGTTAAGATGTTACAAACTTCGAAGGGAGGTAGAGAGCAGCACCACAAGGATTCAAAATTGTATAGGAACCCATGGGCGCAAATGTCATTTTAACCCTTTAAAAACCAGATTTTTTGCATGGATGTGGCTCTCAAATGTTGCATTTTTAAAACAATATTATTTTACATTCTAATGTTTACATAAATAAATAAATTCTGTTTTTAATTGATGTATTTTATCACACAAATTATATTAATATGAACACTGTGTATAATTTTGCAAAACAATAAAGCATGCAAGATTTTAAAATTTACACATTAAGCAGAGTTAGTAATATACTGTAGTCAAAAACATCCAATTTTTAAAGAGTTAAAATGACATTTGCACCCATGGGTTCCTGTACAATTCTGAATCCTTGTGATGTTTTCTACCACCCCTCGAAATTTGTAAAATTTTAGCTGAGACACTATGCATGTTTGATACACATATATATATATATTATACTGTTAAAAGAATATATAAATACATTTTTTCCTTAATTTTTTGAAATACAGTATATCTAACAGAATTATGTTTTAAAATTTAGAAAATCAATATATTACCAACATGTTTCTTTTTGTAAAGCATACCTTGCCAAACAATATCCATGGATTGTAGTCACTACAAAAAGTGATATCATCAGAATTGTCATGAAGATAGAATTAGTACGAGAAGCTTTATAGAGAATAGGAGATGGGGCACAATGCTTCAAGACAACAAGCTGCAAATACATAAATGTAGAAAGATTTTCTTTTTTTAATTATAAAACTGTATTTTGTAACAATATATATATTTTTTTTATCTGAAACAAAGATTTTCTTACTTTTTTAACATAAAAAATTATTAAGAACTTTAAAACTGAGATTCCTGGCAATATTGGTGAGTAAAAGAGTCCAAGCCTGGGAATAATAAATATTTTTAAAGTTATATATAGTTTATAACAAATATTCAAATAATATAGATTGCAAATATTAAATGCTTCGCAATTTCAGACCTCACAACAACTTTTTACCTTAAATATATCGACTTTATAGACTAAAATTGGAAATTTATAGACTTAATAGACTAACATTAAATATATTAATAGCTAAACTTAATAGACGAAGTAACTGTAACGATGATACACAAATTAAGATTTTTATGTAACGAAATGTATACATAAAATGCTTAACTAATTTTCATATATACATTAAAAAAAGTGAGAAAAAATGCCCATCTCACAACCACCCTCTTGCATTCTCTCTTTTTATTTATTTTAGTAACTGGATGACCGAGTTCACACGGTCTCATTGTAAAAATCATTGTGTAGATACAGTGATTTGTTTAAAGACAATTGTATTTATTATTTGTTTACCCAGTGCACAGCGCAAGTTACCACTGAAAGCTAATTTTTCTGGAAATAAGGAAAGTTTAAATCAAATCATCATATGAAATTACTAACTATAATTTCCGATGAAAATCATTCAAGCATTTTTCAAGAAGACAAGATTTCTACGATGCATTATTCTAAAGTCGTGACAGCAAATTTGTATGAAAAATAAGGTAAATGAAACCGTTTTTCATCTATAAAAAAGTGTAAACAATTTTTTTTTCAAAATCGTTCCACGATTTCCAAGAAAAAGTTTACGCCACATTTTTCTAGGTTTTGTGCGGGTTACCAGTGAACTCTATAATGGAGTTGAGGGTTATTTCGGTTCAAAATGTCATCTCAAAAACACACCAACTCTAAATATTTTTCAAAGTTATTTGAGTAAAAAAAAAAAAAAGTAAATGTGAAATGTTCTAAAGAGAATGTCAGATTTTGTGCTGACAATTTAATTGTAAGCTGAAATATGCCCTAAATCTAGATTTTTATCAAAATCCTTCAAACAATTTCAAAGAAAACCACATCTTTGTCATATTTTGCCTTATGCAAAATGAAAGGTTAACAGTCAACACTACGAAGATGAGGAAAAATAAAACAGATTTCTCATCTCAAAAAACCCTTAAAGCTACTTTTTTATCAAAACCATTACAGCCATTTCCTAGAAACTTTCTGTTATAATTTTGCAACAGGCAGAGTGAAGGCTAACTGTAAACGTTAATTTTCCTGAAGATGAAGAAAATTCAGTTTGAATTGTCACATAAAAAATCCCCTAAACCTTAAATAATTATCAAAATCGTTCAAGCAATTTTCAAGAAAATCAAATTCCAGTAATATTTTGATGTGGTGAAATGAGGGTTAGCATAGCAATGAACGCTAACTTTACTCACGACGAGGATATGTCAGATAAGTTTCTCATTAAAAAAAAAAAAAAAAAAAACTTATTTCTATGTTATAAAAACTATTTATTTCTGAGAAAACCAAGTTTCTGCCATATTTTTCAATGGACAGAAAGAACTTAACATCGAAGGCTAATTTTCGTGAAGTGAGGTAACGTCAGATAGATTTGGCATTTCAAAAAACACTTAAACTTAAGTTTTTATTAAAATTGTCACATTTATTTCCTAGTAAACCTAAATTCTGTCATAATTTTCAACCAGCAGCTGATGTGTTAGTAATGAGTTTGAATTTCCCTAAAGATGAGTATATGTCTAATCGATTTAGTTCTCTAAAAACACATAACCCCAAACTTTCATCAAGATTGTTATATCCATTTCCGAGTAAACCCAATTTCTGCTATTGTTGCAACTGACCAATAAAGAGTTAACAGTGAATGTGAATTTTCTTGAAGATGAGGATAATCCCAATCATTTTTTTGACCTAAAAATCCTCTAATCTCAAACTTTCATCAAAATCGTTGGAGATATTCCCAAGTTGTATATACACCGTGACCAATAAGTTCTCATACACTTTCAAATTATCATTACAGTAACACAAAGTAAATCCTACAAAAACTTTTTGCATAGAACTAAAGTAGTTATCATTGAGTATCTTTACAGTAAATGCTTTGGAATAATTCCGGCTTTTAGTTTCTTAACGAGCTTAAGTCTCTTCTCAAATCCATCACATGCGGCACGCATGGATTCTATTGACATTTCCTGTCATATCGTTTGAATTACATTTTTGAATTTGCTCAAATCAGTAATTTTATAGTTATTCGGTTGGGAGAGAACATATGACCACACAAAATAATCAAGTGGGTTCAGATCGGGGAGTTGGGAGGCCATTCGTTGGTTGGCAAAAAGTCAGCTAAATTTTGACTGCACCACTCCTGAACCAAATGTGCGGTATGAGAAGGGGCATCATCTTGTTGGAAGCAGAAATATTCCACCCCATACATACTCTGGACATTTGGTGGTAAAACATTTTCAAAAACCTCAGTTTTATAAGATTGGGCATTGATTTTTACCCCTTTATCAATGAAGACTAACTGGAGTTTTCCACTTTTGGAAATAGCGGCCTAAATCATCAGAGACGAAGCATTTTGATAACGCGGAACGTGATGCTGTCCCTCAGGGATGTTATCAATAGAAATTGACCATACTCTGTCAGTTTGGGGGTTCAGACTTTCCTGTAAAATGAATAGTTTCTAGTCTGAAAAGACAAATTCATCCCCAGCGTGCCAACCAAGAATTTCTTCCACCCTTTGCTTCCTCTTCACCTTAACAGAATACGAAACTCCGTGAATTTTACGTTTTCTATAAACCTTGAACCCAAGGTCCATTTTCAGAATGTTTAACAATGATCCCCTCGATATTTTGAGCTCTTGTGCTAGTTTTCTAGCAGATTTTTGTCTGTTTCGTCGTATCCTTTCCCTGACCCATTTCACAGCCTCTGTTGTCCTAACGGACCTCGGTCTGCCAGATCTTTTTCTGTCATCGACAGATGACGTCCCATTACACCTTCTGATAGTTCTGCAAATGAAATCTCTCTTCACCCCCAGGGCTTTCAAGTCTCTGAAAATTTCAGTCGACTACGCTCCTTTGATGAATTTATTTAACATAATTTTGTCATTCTACCTAGGTAAAGGAAAATTATAATTAGTACAACATTTACACTTGCAATAGCTTCATACCTAGCACTAAATTGCCTGCAAAATAATTGGGACTACAGTAACACATATGTACAACTTTTTAACGTGCTTCAACAGTTGTATGAGAACTTATTGGTCACGGTGTATATATAAAATAAGTCCAGTGATTTACTTGTTTAATATAAGAGAAGGATATGCATTAGCAATATATTCATTACAAGTTACCAAAATAATACCAGTAACAATTTAATAGATGATATTGATGGAAATTATAAGTCATATAAAGAGGGAAAATGACACCTGAAATTTTTATATTCATTTTTCCTTCTATTTTTTATGCATATCTGCTGGAAAAATATTTTTTAATACGGAAGTTCTTAAAAATATAGACTTTATAGACTAATTTTTGAAAATATAGACTTTTATAGACTCAATGTTAAATATATAGATATTTATAGACTAGTTGTGAGCCCTGCAATTTGAATACAGGCATTGAAAAGCATTAATATAAAAGATATGCTTTCATATTTATTTCATTAAAATTTATTTATTTTATTTTATGATTTAAAATTAAACATTAATGATTATGCTAAAAATATAAATTAGTGATACTGATTTGTATAATTTTATTTCATGAAAGATAAACATGACACTGAAAAATTTATTATTTATAGCTTAGTGAAAAATTTATTATTTATAGTTTAGATGTAAAACTGTTTTTAATAAGATACTTCCAGTAACAGTACCATAATAAATATGTTATTGATGCAGATGATCGTATACTACCACACAGTAGGATAAATAAGAAAAAATTTTAATTATAACGTTCACAAGAAATCATCATTTTTACTTTTTTAAAGCAAAAATCTTATTTTAAAATTTGGTTCTTAGTTTGTACTCTTGATGTTAAAGTAACAAAGAGTTAAAAAAAAAAAAAAAAAAAAAAAAAAACTTCTTAAAAAATGTTTTTTTTATTTCTGCTTAAGTATGATGAAATGGAATGAGAAAAAATTATAACAAATAAATAACAACTTTTTTTTTTTTTTTTTTTTTTAGAAAAATGTATTATGCTTAATAGATCATCTTTATTATATATATTATATATATACAGATAGGTAAAGGAAAATTATAATTAGTACAACATTTACACTTGCAATAGCTTCATACCTAGCACTAAATTGCCTGCAAAATAATTGGGACTACAGTAACACATATGTACAACTTTTTAACGTGCTTCAACAGTTGTATGAGAACTTATTGGTCACGGTGGTCACTTATTTTTTAGTACCCTTCCACATAGGCCTTATGCACTTAGGCTTTTTCATTTCATTAATTTATTACTTCTTACTATTACTAATTATTATTTGTGATGTTTGAAAAGGTTTTCATATATACAATAAGAAAATTAATATATATATATATATATATATCTTTTGTTATATGCATGCATATTATGAAAATGTAAATTAAATATATACATACTTACCAACACAGAGTTTGGGAATAAACTAGAGAGAGCACCTGACTAGGAATATCAAAGACCTGACGACCTACAACTTCAGTAACTTTACACTTGCATCGTTGAACAATGAAACTAAAGTAACACAATATAGTGTTAATATATTTCCGCAGCTTCTAAAATTGAAAGAATGCTAGAGAAATAACATAAATGCTAGCAGGTTTTGCCCGCTTCACTGTAGGAATGTGCCAGATCGTCAAAAACTGTGATCTGTGGATACAGATATCAGTTTTTCTGTATCTGCAGATACAGATACGGATATGGATCTTTGAAAATTGTATAATAATTAAGTACACACGTAAAAATTTTTGCTTCCATTACCTGTTTACCATACCTAATGGAAGTAATATTTTTGGTTTTGATAGCAATTTTTCACCAGGTTTACACGTTTTAAGGTCCAAAAAAGTGGTTTTTGAAAAATTATTCATTGTGTATGTATGTGTATGTGTGTGTAGGGCGATGGGCATGTATCTTCTGACAACGACTGATAAATCTTCTAAATCTAAAGATAGAGTGGCAGAACTTTATATTTTAAACTTCATATTTTAACTTTTGGTGAAAAAAAAAAAAAAAAAAAAAAAAAGAAGACTGGAAATGGGACAAGGAAAAACCTAAAAAAGACAAATCTGCATCTCAAACAAAACTGTAATTACATATATATATTTTTTCAATGTCGCTATATAAAGCCCCTTTCAGATATCTGTTCATTTGTATTAGTCGATTTCTTCAGGAAAATTAATAGAGGCAGTGTTCGAGAACGTAGTAAAATATAGCAAAGCATTTTCATAAATTACATTCAACAGAAAAGAACGTTCATCTCAATTTTAAGTAGGCCTGTATATTGCCTATAAACTATATACACATCACATTGTGTTCTTAAATTTAGTTTTATATGAAAAACATCTAAAACAAAATGAAATAAATTTCCAGTAATTTACAGATATAGTCCCAATATATCCAAATACTTTAAGTAGCCCTGTAAGTGAATGATGAATGGGGGAGAGATGCATTCCACAATCTGTGCGAAGCATGTATTTATGCATATAAAAAAATAAGTTTATTCCATTTTGTTTAGGGCAGCCAATATATGTTACACTATACTTAACAAAAATTTCCTCCATAAACACAATATATTTGAATTCTTTTGGATGTCGCTGTACACAAATCATTTACTTGATTTTAGCAAAAAGTTTAGAGTGATAGAGTCCCTATTTGATACAGATTTAGAATACAGAGTTTGGACTGCCTGCTACTATTTGTTTGTGCGATATTCTAATAACAGACATACACAGACCAACAGCTACAAACATGATTTTCAGATTCATGGGACCTCGAAACGTGGAAATATAACAAAAATTCAATTTTGAAAATTTCATCCAAAAACAATATTTTTTCTGCTATATACATTGGTAAGAGAAAGTAAAAGACTGTCCCAAAACATTTCATTTAAACACATTTTCAATGAACTAATAACATTTTATTAAATAAAACACATATAATCAATGTAAATTTTACTGAAAAAAAGATAGGATTATACAGATATTTAGAATTTTACTTAACTATTCATTATTTATGCATTTCCATTCTTAAATACTTATTTTTTAAGGATTAGTTTAAGAGAAAATTATATATTATGTAAAATATATGAATTACTTTTTTATAATTAATTACTTTTTCTTAAAATTTACAGTCTCAGAGATAATGCATGATCAATGTGATAAAAATGAATGTTTCATTTCTAATGATTCCCAGTTAAACACCTACTTTCAAACTGTCCCTTTGAGTATAAACAGCTACCCAATATCGATATAGGTGCATTATTTATTTATTAAAGAATAATATTATCTGCAGGGCTGCCAACCTCTGGGAGTGCTAAAGTGTAGTTAAAAAGCAAAAAAAGTGTAGTTTTAAGCTACAAAGTGTAGTCGCTAAAAAATTAGAAAATACTTAAAATATAAATAAGCATAAAATCTTTTGTTTACATTATGACTTACTTTCTGAAATTTATTGATTTTTAATAATCAAACATTCAAAAATAATAGAAATTTTATCCAAATTTACTTTTTATATTAACATGGACACATGAAAATACACTAATTCTAATATAATACACTAATATGCAGGGTTGCCAACTTTTCAAAAACAGTTTGAGGAGTATTCAGAGAAATTTTGAGGAGCATTTCGGCTACTTTGAGGAGCAATTTTAAAAATTAAAAAAGAAAAAGAAAGAAAGAAACTACTAACAAAAATAAATTAGCAATAATCATATGAAATTAAGTAAAGAAAAAAAAAAGGGTAAGATGTAGGTATGCATCAAATTTTTTGTTATTCAGTATACTGAATATTCATTATTCAGTAATAATCAAACATTTAGTGCATGCCTATTCAAAAGAAACTTGTTTAATTACAAGAACAAGACAATTGATGTGAAAATAATTTCAATGCTATACTTCAAGCAGATACAAAAATTGGATTTTTTTAAACAAAATCTTAAATTTTTGGAGTAACAAAAGTCAAAATAATGAACAATTTTAATAGTTTAGATATTAGAAAATGTAATAAAACTGAATCTACAATAAAATAATCATTGTTATTAAGGATGGAAAAGGATTGAAATTGTACAACATTAAATTCAATTTCAGTGCAAACTGACAGCCATCAACTTTTCTGAAACTTTTTTTCCCCCTTAAGATTATTGCTAAATATACCTAAAAAATCGAGTTTCCGTAGAGGGGGGGGGGTAGAATTACGTTTTTATCATTAATTAAATAAATATGCTATTCTTCTCGTATTTGACAGAATTCGCAATATTTTTACGACCGATTGCCGAAATTTGTAATTATCTCACTGCAAATTTACAAAATCTACGTTTAATAGCAAATAATTGCTAATATATACTATAATTTTGCTCTAATTGATAAAATTCACTCTTCTTTAAAGGTAAATCCTAAAATACGCGATTATTATGCGGCCGATTGCCGAAACACGCTATTATTTAGCTACTAATTTGTGCAAAATACGTTCATCTGAAAGCTGAATCTTAAATACTCAACTATTTTGCCACTAATCAGTGAAATTTGCATTTTTTTTTTTTTTCAAAGTGTAATCTCGGAAATCGGGAATAATTTTGAAGTAGTTTTCGCTAATACGGGATCGCTTACCCACTAATAATCAAAAATTTACGTTTTATATGCTATCATTTGGCTGGTAGCCAATAAAGGCTTTTTTTTTTTTTCCCCAGTTGATTTCAGTAAATCGGGATATTTTTGTAGCCGATGACGGAAATACGCAATCATTCCGCCGCTAATTAACAAAATTTATGTTTAATCGCTGAAAAAGGCTTTATTTTGATGCTAATCGATGAATTTCTTGATTTTTTCAAACATGATTTACATTATAAGTATAATTTTGTAGCTTTTTATAGAAATACGGAATTATTTTACAGCTAATTTTCAAAATTACGTAATCGTAAACTAATTGCTAAAATAGATGTTATTTTTCTAAAAATGTCTAATTATTTAGTCATAAATCAGCTTTTTTTTTTTTATTACTGAAATGTCATTTTTTGCGGCTGATTTATAAAATACGCAATTTTCTTGTGCTATTTTTGTGATGAATCCATTTTAAATCCGGCGATTTTTGTGAAAGTCCCATTTTCAGATATGAAAATTTCTTAGAATCACCCAATAAAAACTAAGTTATCGCGTATTCAGTTATCCTAAGAAAAAGCACAGAAAATATTCTTTTTCTTTCTCCAACGGTAGATACTTCGTACGATAAAGTTCGAAATTTTCCATGATTTTCTCAGAAACTTGTATATTAAAACACTTAAGAAAGTTTCCTATTACAGAGGACAATTCCTCCGTTAAAGTCAGACTTTATACTGCTTTCTCCAAAACTCGCGTGATTACGGCTTCAGACACTTTAGAAAGTCTCCCACGGAAGATAGCTCTTCCTGGTCTTAGTTTCCTTGCGTTGGCAATCGTACTTAAAGTTCAGTAACTTTGAATCCATTATTTTTATCGATAAATAATTAAAATAAACAATTTTTTTCGTTAGAAAGTATTATTTTTTAGCGACTTATTAAGCATTAAGTTAACTGAAACATTGATAGTTTAAATGAAAATCAAAATACAGCATAATCATAGCCATGAAGATAATCATAGCATTCGGTTTCTTTCTCCCCCCCCCTTTCAGCCTGCGGTGTCTGTGCTTGCGGTTTTAATTAAGCACACTCTCAGCTAATGTAAACAAATATGTGTTCCCGTTCTGAGTCAGCAATATTTCGATTACGCAATGCCTAGCACTAGAATGTTTTTTTTTTTTTTTTTTTTTTTTTACTATTTATTTATGAGTATTTACGAGGGGCCGTGCCCTTAGCGACCGTGCCCTTTGCAGAAATCTATAAACCCGTGCCCTTAGCGGCAATGTTATCCCCCCTCGTTGGCGTGCTTTTAGCATTCGTGCCTTTAGCGGAAATGTATAATAAATTTCAAAATAAATTAATAAATAAATAAAAGAGCTCTTCAGTTTTTCTCCACACTTTATCCGCATTTAACACGGGCTGTATTTTGCTTCAGAAGTAAACTGTCGCAAAAACAAGTATACGTACTGTAGAATATCCGTTATTTGAGGGAACGGTGATCTGTAACCATATAAAGTTTAATGAATCACAGTACAGTCTGTAACAAAAATGTCCGAACACTAGCAAAAATTCCTATATGAAAAACGTACACTTCATACGGTTTTGTTAAATAAATCTTTATCGAATCATGTTCTTACACTGACTAAGAACAGGATTCGACAAGGATTTATTTAACAAAACCGTATGAAGTGTGCTTTTTTTACATTGGAATTTTTGCTAGTGTTCAGACACTTTTGTTGCCGACTGTACTCCATACGAAAATGTAGATTACTGCCATTTTATGATTTTATTATGTTTTTGAAAATATAATTAAGCATTAGATCTTTTAAAACTAAAACAAAAACGAAAAATCAGGAGGTACACATTGATTATCAGCATTTTCCAATTGTGCTTACTCATTGTATCATATAACATCCTATGTTCTCTGTCTATATTATCACACAATAGACAGACAGACATATAGAATAACTGAATTCATAATGACACTGAAACATTGTTGGAAAGTGTTAAAAATGCTTAACACAAACAGAATGTTGCTCTTAATTTCCTATTTGCATCCCTTAATGTATTGTAACATTTTTGGGTAGCTCTGTAAATCTGGAGGTTAAGCATATTATAATTTACAGAAAACATTTTCTTAGCATAATAACAATAAATGTGAATTTCTTTACGATTTTTTGATGAAATTATTTAAATGTGATTTAGAAAAATGTCTCCCATAAAGCGCAATGCATTGGTATTTTTTGGATGTTCATGTACACAAACCAGTGGCATATGTTCTGCTAGAGCCTTTTTAAGTAGGGAATATTCAATAATGAATTTGAATAACACATATTATTAAAAAAAATTAAAATAAAATGAAAGTAAAAATTAGTAAGTTGCGGCTACCACAAGACTTTCTTTTATATTTTCCTATACAAATTCACTAAGTGCAAATAAATAATTTTTATCTTAGAGGAAACTAACACTAAAATATCCAAAGAAAGACAGTTGTTTTATTGTCTATAAATGACATCTTAAAAAATGCATTTTTATATAGTTATGTCACATATCAAGTTTCGTAAAGTTATGAGCTATAGAAGTTGAGATAGCTTTCACACTGTCGAGGAAATTTGCAGTATAACAACGCCACCTATTGGCCGATAAGCACCCAAATTGAAGCAGCATAATATCTCACAATGGCCTTTACATACATAATGCTTTGTTTGATTATACGCAATAGAGCCTGACATATAGCCTTCCCTTCAATTGTGGAAACTGCTGTATAGCAGCGCCACCTGTGGAGCGGTTGACACCAAAAGTTGACAGATAGTCATTTAGGTTAAGGTGCATCAACATATAAATTTATATGGAACTCTGTGCAGTAATTCCTGAGATATAGCTTTCCCTTAAATTGTAGAAATCACTGTATAGCAGCACCACTTGTCGGTCCATAAACATTCAATTTGAATCAGCATAATGTCTCATGGTGGCTTTCTCTCATACCAAGTTTTGATTGATTATACGCAATAGAACCTGATATATAGCTTCCACTTAAATTGTAGAAATCGTTGTATAGCAGTGCCACCTGTTGAGAGCTTGGCATCAAAAGTTGATAGCGCTAATTTAGCTCAAGGTGCATCTACATGTAAATTTATATGCAATTCTGAGCAGTAGTCCCGGAGATTCAGTTGCCACAAAATTTTTGTCACACAGACAGACAGACATTTTTTAAAAATAGTCAAATCGTATTCTAGACCTCTCAAAACGTGCAAATCCGTCGAAAACCGGAAATCTAAAATTTTTACGAATCCAATACTTTCTTCTATTGAATATAGAAGAAAAATAAAAAATTCTTAAAATATTTACGGGCGCTGCAGGCGGACAAACGGACAGTAGAATAGACAAATACACTAATTCAAATCATATTCACATTTTAAAAAACGGTCGAATAAACGCTTAATGTAAAAGAAAATGCATTTCAGAAGATTTCAATAATAACCCTCAGTGTAACTGAATAATTTTGTCTGACTCTGTAAATTTAATGCTAATCATACTACATTCTATAGAAAGTATTATTTTGTGCATTTGAATAACCTATTTCTATTTTCCACATGCACACCTTCTTATTTCCGCTAAGGGCACGGCTTCTTCTATTCCTCCTTCTTCCCTTTCATCCATTCCGCTAAGGGCACGTTCCGCTAAGGGCACGGTCGCTAAGGGCACGACACCATTTACGATGAAGCATGTGGTTCTTCAACTAGATTGTAAAAGTTAGTTTTGTTATTTTTATATTTTCAAGAAGCACTTTCATAGATAAAAAATAAAATTCAAAGAATAATGTTTTATGCGGCAACTGTTGGAAATGCAAAATTAAAAGTTCATAAGGATTGGATTGGGATTTATGTCTAGATGTGTGCAAGGGAAAAAAAAAGAAAAAGAAAGAAAGAAAAAAGATAGTAGTTTTTTTTATTTATTTTTTTTTTCAGTGTCTGCCACTATTTAGTTTTATATTATACTTTTTTAATTCGTGGTGAAATCGGAGTTCGCTCGTTATAAACAAGATGACGATGGGGAAAGGAAAAGCGTAGCTTTAAGTATACGATGCGTAGAGTGTAGTAGAAGCAGGCTAAAGCGTAGTTACTACGCCAATTGCGTAGTTGTTGGCAGCCCTGTATCTGCCTTACTGAATCCGTCTCTCAAATGCTTTTATTTTATATTATTTTTTTATTAAATCACAGCATGTATTTCCTTTACAAATGCTGTATATATTAGGTGCAAACAGTGGGAAATTCAAAATTCCGTCATGTAAAAGTGAAGACGGGAGTTCATAGGAAAAACGAAGAGATTTAAAAGAAAAATTATAAATTACGGGAAAACGTAAATCTGAGAATGTAAAAGCGAGGTTATACTGCATTTCTTTTAGCTATACATTAAAGATAGTTTATAATGAGTACACACCTACACACAATTTTTTTTTTATTTTCTGGAAATTTCTACAAAAGATCCATATTAGATCTGTTGAAAAAAAACGGATCTGGATCTAGATATTTTTTCCTCGCTGATACGGATCCGGATACAAATACGGATAAATTTTTCTCACAGATTTCTGCAGATACAGATACGGAGCTCTGGCACATGTCTACTTCACAGTCATTCAATTATATTCACAATGGTAATTCAAAATTTGCAGAAATGAAAATTATATTCAAGGTAAAATTTAATGAATAATGTCATGATATTAAAAATGCTTTTAACTGTAAAAAGAAGAAAAATTTACAATGTAAAACACAAAACAGATCTTACACATTCATTAAATAATTAAGTAATAAATCTTACTCTCTAGGTAAGTCATATGCAAGAAACATGCATATATAAACCAAAAAGTCAGTGATAACTAATTTATATAATTGCTGGCCAACATAAGTTTCCCAACACTGAAAAAAAAAAATTAAAAAAAATGAAATATAGTAATAATGAAAAATGTATTAAAATAATAATAATAATGATATACCAACAAATATATTTCAGAAAACAGAAGAATTTAATAAATAAAAACTTCATAGCACAATATATATGTATAATAAAATGTGAAATGTAAAGAATTTGATGGTTTAGTTCTTAGATTCTGAAAAATAAAAATACTAATAAATAAAATGACGCCATTATCAATGTTATTATTTAATGATATTAACAAACGAGACTTTAGTAGCCAGTAGCCATGTATAAATTAATACTTAATTTAGATTTTAAATTTTTAATAGAAAATATGCACAAAATAGTTTTCAGCCATTAGAAACAAAAATTTTTGAAATAATTAATAAGCTTTTGATCTTTTAATGTTAAACTATATTTTGTCTATATTTCCTACCCTGAAATATCTTGCACTGAATTTTTATATAAATACATAATGTGAAAACAAAAGCATAAAAAGCTCAATCTTGTAGTAATCACCATAAATTTGTAATATAAAACACAAATTGTGAAATTAACATTAATGATTATGTATACAGGCTTTATTACTAAACTTGTTAAATCTATTTATTTCTCCTCAATAAGTTTAAAATTCTATGTTACAAAATAAAAATTATGCTAGTTCTTATGCATGATAGAGGACACTAAAAGCTGAAAATGCATGACAGCAGATGTACAGTATAGATTTTTTTTTTATTATTATCATTTTTCCCTTAAGCTCTAAATACTGGGTCACTAAATTGACCAATTAGACTAGTACAAAACTTACTTCAGACATACTCACTATGATGCATCATCTGTTAAAAAAAAACTTATTCCATTAATTTTAGAAATATATTTCATTTGGATATTTATTTCTAAAATGCATTCACAAAGTTTAATAAATGCATTACTTCTTAATCTTATGCATGCAATTATTTTTCTAGAATTTTTTTTTTCTTTTATATATTAATATATCAGTGGTATACCTTGAATGACATTTTGGGTATGCTTTATACTAGGGGTGGGAATCGATTAACAGTTTTAACTGGGTTAATCGTTAGTTCATTAATCGATTTTCATTTTTCTTTACATAATTTTATTTAAATTATGAATAAAATTCTCGTGTATGATTTTTCCCCCTCCAGATAGTACACAACAAACCATAAAAATTATATAGATGTTAATATAGTTTGTTTCTTAAACAATAAATAATAATAATAATAATAATAAACATGCAAATAATGAAAAAACACATTCCTAATATATTTCCAAATAAAATTTTTATTTTAGAGTGCAGATGAGAAATAACATATATTCATCTTGCATTCATTATTACTTTTATATTCTAAAAAATAAATTCTCAATATTACTATTTTAGTCATATGTTTGACTGAAAAAAATAAAAATAATAATAATAATAATCGATTATATCCATTTTACAGCTAAAATTTAAATCAATTTTCAGAGTAATAGTTGTTGACTTTAAGTGTTAATTTTATATAAATACTTTCATTAATTTAATTTTTATTTTAATAAATTCATTTTCAATTTGAAAGAAAAATTAGATGAATTTACATATATTTTCATTTTATACTAGCTGGCTTTGTCCACCTCGCTTGCCACTATTTTTAAATGAATTCTCAAAATTCCATATTATTATTATAAAAAAATCTCAAATTCTTCATTGTTTATATTTCAACTCTTTTTCACCATTTCAGAATACAAAACAGAATGTTATTTTCTGTTTCTACTTCGATAGTTATTATCAGCAATTCTGAACGGACAATAGCCACTCAAAGGTATCGCAAAACCCTGTTGACACCTTCCCCATGAAAGGGATAGTGGAAATCACAGTCCTTTTCTTTATATTGAGCATTTTCGTTTTTTGGAAACTTCTTGTTTCTGCGAAACGGCTATTGAAACATTGTCATACCTGCATTGTTTCTCGAAATAAGCGAATTAACCAATAAGATGATTGAAAATCTATTTTAATATACTTTCTCTACCTACTCAAAACCATCATTCACGATACTCCACTGATATATATACATACATAGATATAAATAAATATAAAATTTCTTTATTATTAAATTTTTAAAAAGATAAAAAAAAAAAGTGAAATAAATTGCTTTGCAGAAATTAAAAAGCTAACTTGAAGAGAATGTGACGTAGATTTTAATTTTTGAATAGCAGATTTGCACTCTCAGCCACGGCAGCAATTCTCCTTTGCTTCTGCAGACAGAGACCATATGTGCACACACACATTTTCAGCTGTTTTTTTCATTCATAGCTTTTTTTTTCTCTTTTCTTCTTGGAGTTAGAGTGAGTCTATTTTAAGTTTCTACATTGCAGGGGCGGCGGAACTGCCCGGGCCGACCGGGCCCGGGCATTAGTTTTGTCTTTTTTTTGTACTGTATCTTTTCTGACCTGACTTGATAATAAAAGAAGGTGAAGAGTTACATAGCAGGATAACTCTCTGGTTGCCGCTTATAATATGTGTAATAGCTGTTGCAATCTATTTCCCTACAGATATGACATTCCTGAAAGGATAACAGTGTGTGTGCAGAGGGGGGGGGGGGCTGGTGACGGCAGAAAAAGGATTAGTAAGCCAGTTTTCTTTACTCTCTGGAAAGCAGGGATTGCTAACAAGTTTCCAGGAATCCCCATTGATCTGTGTGTTGTATTATATTCCTTGTTCTATATGAATTTTCAGGTGAGAAGTGCAATACCCATTACTACAGTCTCAGTCACTCGCGCCTCGGGGGATGAGGTAAAGTAGAATTTAGCCGCTGAATGTGCTCCCGGCCCCTCCCCTTTCAGAGACGACTATTCTTATGTCCGTATTTTTGGGGTGACAAGTCCCCTCTCTCCTTCAGTGGCTTCTATGGTCTCAGTCACAAATCTAGGAAGAGAACGAGGAAGACGCTTTTCCTGTGCTCCATCTAAACACACATTTTGGTTAATTGAACTACATATTTATTTTTTTCACCTATAAAAATGAGTTCCAGAAAACGGAAAAAAATCGAGTCATATTTTAAAGTGTCTTCAAACTCCCCGATTCCAAGTTTAGAAAAAGAAACTGTACTTGATAAAAACAATGATGATACTTGTAGAGATGAAGATAACACTAATTTTACAAAAATTGCAAATGCTGAACCTTGTATGTGCCCATTATGCAACGAACAAGAGAAATCGGTAAGAAGTGTCGCCTAATTTTTTCTGTTTTACAAAGTTAAAAATAAAATTTTGCTAATACAGCTTTTATAAAATATTATTCTCATGTTTCGTTTTGGTCTGGGGTGCTCGATCCCCCTTAGCCCCCCCACCCCCCCTCAGTGGTGCGCCATTGATCATGCTTCAGTATTCCAGGCCCGGTCAATAAAATTCACGTTCCGCCGCCCCTGGTTTTCTCTGTTTCTTTACAATTTTAAAATATTTATATTTTTATAAAACAATCTTTTTCAAGAACATTCACAAATTTTAACTGCACTTGCTCTATGTGGCTTTGGCTACCGACTTATTGCAATAGCTTTGCTATTGAATTGTTTTGCATGATTCGATCTGCAGCTGGAAGATATTGTGCAGTATCAATCTGAATTTTATTATGAAGCTGACACATTTATTAATCATGATGTTTTAGCAACCATGCTGGTCATGTAGTGGCAATCCACTTGCATTTAACTTTGCATTTTTGATGTTGACTGCGATATAGGACTTGGGAGGCACACAGCATATTTTTTGCAGAAAATTTTTAAGAAATTATTAGAGTTTGCAGACAGTTTTACATTTTATCTAGGTTTGTACATAGCTAAGATATCACATTATACAGTTATTAAGATAGTGTTGCCACAATTCTTGTCTAAGGCCAATGAATTCATATGCTTTAATTTAAAATTTACAGATTTTAAGACTACAAAACTGAATTTTTAGAAAGTTATTCATTATTATTTGATATAAGACTGGTTTTTGTTTAATATTAGATTTATCATTTTAAGATAAAAGCTGTTTATCTTCTACAAGTTTTCAAAGGGGAAATTTTACAAGGTAATATCTTTAAAACTAATAATTTGATGCATATAATGTTCCCACAAAAAGTTTACAGTTTTTTCAAAAAATATATCTTTGCAGTATTTAATAATAATAATAATAAACAGTTTTTATTAAGAATGGCCAACTTTCTTTCAAGAGTGTTGAAGCACAGGCCCTATTCTACTTTTTTGCAGAATTCACATATAAAAAAATGCAAATTTTACTACAATTCAATAAGACACATTGTACTATTGTCCAAATAAATGAAGATTGCTTAAGGTTCTACTTCTACAAATCACCTCGTTATATTCTATAAGCCCCCTGTTTCTTCTTTTATTTCATGCAAGAATTTGAAAACATACTCTATATAGAAATAATGGAAATATGTAAAATATTAACAGAAAATGATTTTTACATAAAAACATAATTTATAAAACATAGAATAAGGAAAAGTCTGTTAACAGATTAAGAAAAACTTACAATGGGTGCACGACAATATGAGGTCATGCCAGCTCTGCATTTATTTTTTGGTTCACATGTTATCTGTTGATACAAAGAACTGACTAAAACAAAAACTGAGGCAAGTCTTAAAAATACAATCCTGACAAAGAAAAGTAAGAAAAATCCTTTAGTTACTAGATAAGCAGTTTAAAAAAAAAAAAAAAAAAATCTGTAAAAAATAAATCTAGTAGGATAAAACATTATTAAGAGAAAATTGAAAAGAAAACAGAAAATATTTGTCCTAAAAATTTATAACAAAGCACAGATTTAAAAACACAATAGTTCAGTTGTGATTGTATGAAAAAATACAGATATTGTATTTTTATATTAAATGAAACGATTTTTTAGATCGCTGAAATAAAATTAACAGTGTGAATAATTAATAATGTGATGCACATAACTCATGGTATTCTAAAATAAAAATTAGGCATTTCTGAAATAAAAACACAATTGCATCCTTAACACCCTTTCTTTAGTTTTCTTCTCTGATATATATATTTTTTTTTTTCCCCATTTCTTCCAAAGCTTATTTTTGAGAAAAATTGAATTAATATTAGTTTAAAAATTATTACTTTTCTTGTAGTTATATAAAACTCGATTAATGATTTGATAACAAGTACGTCATTCAAACTTTATATTCAAATGTCCATTTATTTAAATATTATGCACAAAAGAAAATGAGAAAACAGGTTGTTCCTTTAATTTTTCTTGCCAGTGTATATATATTTCAGTTTGAAATGATCAATGTGATATTAACTTCTCTAAGTTATTGCAAAAGTATTATCATTATTATTATTTTATTTTATTTTTTTAAGGGAAATACATAAATTCAGTCATTTGTGTAAAAAATAGGCAACATAGGTAAAGTGGCGAGCTATCTAAGTATTGTACGAATCTCCATGTATATACTATTATACTAACACAAAACACATGATCATTTAAAAAAAAAAAAATAATAATAATAAAGGCTAATTGTATATTTGTGCAAACTATTTCTCAGTATATTAAACAGCCATTTATTTTTTTTTTTTTTTTAAGACAAACATTAAGAAAAACTTATCAATATATTTGTAGAAAGACAGCATAAGAAGAAAATTACCCACAAATAAATTTGTTACTGAAAGGTAAGGAACTTTTTAGGTTTACAATAATGATGTGTTTCTGCACTTTATAACAGAAATATGTACAAAATAAAATGTTTTATTACACATATAATTATAATATTATAGAATTCAATAAAACAACATCATATGCTTAAATTAGTATTAAAAAAGAAAATAATAATAATAATAATAATAAAACCTTTACTTACCTAAAGAGAGCTATATTGACTTGAGTTCGAGTACTGTACATTTCTAATTTAACAACAGCAGAAAAAATAATTGGCATAATGATATTCAGCCCAGTAATAACTAGAGGAGGAAGAAATTGTATGTACAGCGTATATACCCCAGAATCTTTTAAAGCTTTTTGTTGCTGTTTAAAGAGAAATATAAAAATTAAAGCATCCAAACTAAGCATAAAATATGCAGAGAGAAACAGTACAATTTTATAAAAATAAATGTCGTTTACTTTTAGTTTTTGCAATAAACTATAGAAATGAAGTAAAAATTGAATAATACATTGCATGATTTTTAAAAAACATTAACTTGAGTTAAAATTACTAAAAACAACTGAATTAGAGACATTTAGGTATTAATTAAAAATATTGTATAATGCAAGATAAAAAGATATAGGAACATAAATGTTTTCTGCTATGTCCTAGCACCTCATAAGTATGTGCATCCAACAAGCTTGGGAACACAGCTGTAATAACAAGGAACTAGTTTGCTGATGGAACTGTGCATACTCTATTTAATGGACAGGATTGGATCTTCACAAATCATCGTTCCAAAGAAATAAAATGAAAAAATTGAGAATAACTAACAAAGCCTGGAATTAGTATTTTTATGTTTTTAAGGTTGCCTTAATGATCTGTTTCGACTAAGGTTTGCCCATACTAAATTAAGAACAATCATCTAGTCCTAGAAAGAACTTAAATAGATTTAAAATTTTACTTATTTTTTCCTGTTAGGCCTATTTTGAGTATAACTGAAATTTATTATGATTTTTGTAACTAGTAAAATTTTTTTAATAGAAATTTTTAATTTATTTAATCATACAAAATTGCCACAAAAGCTTAGAAATATTTTTATTACAAAATACCATTATCCAAAATTCATAGCACTTACCAGTTAAGCTTGAGTAACTGAAAAAATATGAATGTATGTATTAGTGCATTGCAACTTTAATGCTGGTGTATGATCACGCTTAATTATTTTGTGTTTTGGAAAGAAATTTTGTATGTTTCTGCATGTCTGGCTGATGACTTATACTATTACTAGCACTTCTTATATTTTGAAATGCAAAATAAAAATATTATTGTGAGATATTGATCTTTCACTTGGTATTCACCAAAGAAACACAACTGAGTGCTGGAGCAGAAAAAGTGGCTCCTCACATCTCATATAAATTTTTATTAAAAAAAAAAAAAAAAAAAAAAAAAAAAAAATAGAGAAAAAAAAAGAAATTAGATTATGGAAAAACCTAAATGTAAATCTAAAACTGTGTAATGTGTGAAATTTTGAAAAGTCGGTGCCTATGTGGTGCTTAAACAGTTTACTATTAGATTTTGGTACCTGTTGGAAATGAATACATCATCACTTTATTCATTTGACTTTCTAACAAATTCTATTCAAACTAGAACTGTTTGCATATTATATTTTCATTTAAATATATAAAAAGCATAAAAATAAAAATGATTTGCACCTTAAAAAAATGTAGCTGTATTCCTTTCTTAGCAATAATTATTATATTATTATTATTTTTCTGAATTTTTTATGCTTTTAAATGCAGAGTTCTTTCATCTAGACCTTCAGTTGAAAGTTATGACTCACTATTTTATCTGTTTTGATTTTTTCAATTTTATTCAAACTATGTGTTCTTTCATTTCAGTCGTTTGTGTTCCTTACCAACAGTTACTACATTATTATTTATTTATTTCAAATTTAGCATTTATTAATGTAGAATTCTTTCAGTTAGACCTCCAGTTAAAAGTTAAGACATTTATTTTATCTGTTTCATTTTCTTAAATTTTATAACAGAGTTGTTTATTTATTTATTACTTATTTTATGGTATTAAAAAGGGCTGCTCAGCTAGTTTAACCCTTTCGCTCCCACTGACGAGTTATCACGTCAGTTGTCTGCTTGCTATAACTCGTCACTGACAAGATAATTCGTTTTCAGTGTTTGCTCAATTCTCACTCCTGATGTCACCAGCTGTGTGGCAACTAAGCCACACCCTTAACTAGTGATTAGTTATAAAAAAAGGCAGCAGATGGCAGGCACTATTGGGGGACAGTGAAAGGGTAAAACTATTTTGTTTAAAGTAATTTAATTATAATGCCAAAATATAACAATTCTAAAATTTTGAGTAAATTATTACAGGAAAGTTATTTTTAACATTCTTTTTTTCTGCACGTAAAGCGGAAGGCCCGGGTTCGATTCCCGGCTCTGGTATTTTTCATTTTTCACATAGTTGGTATAAAAAATCAGCCTTCCACTCCATAATTATCTGAAATGAACTTTCAGGCTTGATGAATAAATTTCTAAATTGAGTTGAGAGATGTTTATGAATCTTTAGTTAAAGAGATTATCATTAATATAGAAAAGCAACTCTGGAAAATTCATGTGTTGAGTTAAACAGAACTTCAGAATTACACTTTCCAAATATGATGGAATATAAGTTTAGAGGCAGTTTTAAAAACATGGTAAATTGTACACAATTTTAAGATGGATAGACACAAATACTCATAATATATTTTTACATGTAGAAAAGTGTATACAAAAAGACTTACTTCTAACTGAAAGTTTACAACTCTGTATATAAGAAAGAAGCAACCAAATAATGCTGCAACCACAAAAATATTAATAGTGGCACGCAATATATACACTTTCATTCTTTTTTCAGAAGACCAATGGCTGACTTCAGTCTTTCTATGCATTTCTGCCAGATTACTCTAAAAAATGTTAAATTAACATATTTTAAAACCAAAAATGAATTCAATCAAAAGTTTTTCATGAATAATTTTAGAAAATTATTAGTATTATTACAATACTATGAAAAAAAAGAAAAAAAAAATATTAAATTGGAAAAATTAACTTTTCTTAAATATATATATTTCTCTCTCTCTCTCTCTTCTTAAAAAGCTGAGTGTATAGATAGCAGATAACATAAAAGAACTAGATTAATCACAAAAAATAATAATCTAGCCAATTTTATTATTATAACTTGAATATTGTTATGTTTCAAAAAATTTCAAGCAACAATTTATTATCACACTAGTACAAGTCAATCAAAATGTCAAACATATTATATTCAGAATTTATAACCAATTTTAATAATAAATAAAGAAACTGAGTAGTATTAATATTCATAAGTTGTGGATACATTTCATCCAAACAGTTTTTATAATTTGAATTTAAATAAGAGGGATATGCTAATTCTAGCAACTAAAGAATTTAAGCAGAAAAAATTTCATGCTAATAAAACTTTTTGGAATTTGAATATCTGTAAGAACTTAAATTCAGTTAAGATTAAATAGTAATAGAAAATATGCATGATTTAAAAAATATTATTGCATAATCAGTTTGATTCGAACAGAAAAGAAAACACATTACTGAATAATTAATAGCTCATTACCTATTTAAATAAACAGTACACATTGCATAGATAGTAACTTAAATTGCCACTTTCAACAGCTTAATTTTAATATTCAACTATTCAGATTTAGCAAAAAGCTTTAGCATATGAATACAAAATATTACTGAATGCTCCACTAAACTGTTCCCAATTTTAAAATCAAATAGCTCAAAAATAAAGATCAATAGCAGAATAATACAAGGGATACATAAATTTCAAAAGACATAAAGTTCTGATATAGAAATTTAAAAATTAGCAACACATTTTGCTGATAGATGGTACTATATGCTTTAGTCCCAGTGCAAAAATTCTATGAAAAAGCACAAAGTGATAAGTTTTCAGACAGTTCTACTTTTGGTATGTGAAAGATTTCTGTATTGAACAAAACATATGAAATTATAGTAACTAGTATCGCTCAGGGTCGAAACTCAATCCCTTTTAAAATGGGATTAAATTGCAACTTAAACATGCCACTTGTTGGCCGATATGCACTCAAAACAAATCAGCAGAGTTTTACTTAATATATATTTCTGTTTGGTACACTGTAGATGCCTTTCCTGAAATGAGAAGAAATCACAGCGTGGAAGCGCACCCTGTTGGGTGATATAGCCCAAAAGCTAATTGACATCAATTCACACCAAGGTCCAACCAAATATCAAGTTTGGTTAAATTAAATCAGTTTGTTCATTAAGAACAGTGTTTGAACTCAAAAAGACAGACATTTTCTAAAAATGGTCAAATTGTGTTCGGGAAATCTCCAAACATGTAACTTCATAGAAAACCAGAAATCTAATATTTTTCTGAATCTTATACTTTCTTCTTACATATGCAGAAAATAGAATAATAAATCCACTTTTTTAAAAATAAGTATTCAATTTCAGTTAACTGAAATGCAAGGAAATCTCAAAATGTATAAATTCATTGAAAACCAGAAATCGAAATTTTATCTTGTACTCTCTTCTTAATCTTTGAAAACCAAAAATCAAAAGTTTTTCTGAATCTTACACATTCTTCTTATATATGCAGAAGATATAGTTATAAATCCATTTTTTTAAAAATATGTAGTCAATTTCAGTTAATTGAAATGCATTATGTTTTAGTTTAAAAATATGTCTTCAAATTAGAGCTGACGTAAATTACAAAAAAAAAAAAAGAAAGAAAGAAAGAAATTATATCTTAAATAAATTAGAAAAAATATTAGAACTTTAATAAATCAAATCCTTTTTTAATTTGCATATATGTTCATTAGTATAAACTTTTGATCTATCACTCATTCAATTTCTACCACTCTAATAGCTGTTGTCTCTTAGAATGAAAAATCTGTAGTCGAGAGTATAGTGATTCAACATCTATATAAATTACTGTGTCCATGGTTTTATTTGAGTTTTCAGAAATTTCCAGATTTAGTAAATTTCTTCTTTAGGAATTTTTTAATACAAAGAATGTGTGCATAAAATGAAATAGTGCATAAAAAAATAAAAGTATTTGTAAATAAAAAATAAAAGTATTTGTAAATACCTTCTTGACATCGTAAGAAAATAATTTTTGTATTCTGAAAAATCTGGCTAATGATACCTTTCGAATGATATCACCTTCAACCCTCTACTCTCATAATTAATATATTAAAAGTGTACAACAAATTTAATGTTTGCCTATTAATATATAGATTTACATTCATTATTAGAAACTCCAAACTGTCACATTCTGAGCATTAAGGCAGCACATCAGTCAGATACACTCTTTCCCCACTGGTGTACCAAGGGTGGGGTGGAGGGGGCAGTCCGTCCTGGGCCTCTGGTCATGAGGGAGGCCTCTGAAGGAACTTAACCTTTAAGTATATTTATCTGGTGAAGTTGTCATTATTTATCGTGCTGTTGTTTTGATCTGAAACATTCCCTGCAGTTTTCCTTTAAACCGTAGGTTTCTGTCAAATGAGCCTTAATATACAAAGTGACAACTCCAAAACCAAAAAATCTCATTCATGCTAAGTTTCATCAATGGCCCCTGGAATTCTTGTTGGTTTGGCTTCTGAATAAATCTTAAAACTAACTAACTTCATTGCTTTTTTATTGTAATAAATTCGTAAAGAAATGCAAAGGGAGGCCTCAGTGTAGTAGGGACTCCAGTTAGAGGGGCTCCCAGTGAGATTTTCGCCCCGGACCTCGATAGTTGTAGATCTGCCACTGTCTTTCCCCCATGTAATTTTGTAGTATTTCTGTTGCGCTTTATATTTTAGGTATATCTGATTTAGAAAGTTTTTGAAATTGCATTTTATTATTATTATTTCAATCTTTGAACATGTCCCTTTTACTTTCAAGCAATTTAAAAAAAAAAAAAAAAAAAAAAAAAAGAGTAAATAAATGTAAATATTTCTTTTTTAAATAAATTAAAAATTAAAGCCCTGAGCTTACTTAAAGAAATGAAATAGTTATTATTATTATTATTATTATTATTTTAAGAAATCAGGGTTGCTACGCAAATCAGGAGAAAAAATTCCCTGGGTTTTCCCTGTCTCTTTTAAAAGTAGGGGTGTGGGTTTTCCGGAAAATTTTGAAACGGAAAATTTTCTGGAAAATTTACCGAAAATTTTCTGGAAAATTTTCAATCTCTAAATTACGAAGGTTTTGTAAAATAAAACTAAATACATTAAAGTTACAAGTAAACAAAACTATTCAAAGAAAAGTATGAATATTTATTCAATTCAAAAAGAAATTAATAAACAAAACACAGAAATTATGATTAAATGGTTATTTAAACATGTATAAAGCTAGAAAGTTATAATTTTTAGTGACTGTTTTGCATGTATAATGGTTGAATAATCTATATAAAAAAGGTGTCTGTGAACGTTCTGTAGTGTCAGAGACCCTCACATATCGCTGCCAACATCTGAACAACATTTTATTATATAGGGAAAATTTTTATGAGAATTAAGGATTTTTTTTTTTTTTTTCAATTCTGTTTTCATTATCAAAAAAAAAATCTAGAAAAATTAAATTTGGTTTTGTTTTCCCAAAATTTATTTATTTAATTTTTAATACTTTATGCTGAAGTTACAAAGTGGAAAAAAATGATCAAAGTTCTTCTCTGCACTTTATAATTTCAAAATAAAACATAAACAAAAAAAAGAAAAAAAAACTTTTTGAAAAACAAGAACAAATTTAACAATTGTGACTATTTTGAAACTAAACAGAATTAAAAAAAAAAAATAGAAGTAATTATCATAACGAATTTCTTTTTAGAATAATATGGGGTTTGGCTGCTAGTGGCAGCAAAAATATTGAAACACACATCCATATATTTTTTTTTTCCATAACCCTCTGTACCATACTGTAGACTGTAGGCAACATACCGTTCGATTGTGGTTCAAATTCAAAGAATCGGTTCTACAACGTAATCACGCACTGTAGCCTGTCGTATACACTCACAGTTAGAGAATCTAGTATCTAGAAACACAACTGGATGGCGCCGTATGTCGTAAGTTGAAGTTCATTACTCGACAGTGGGTAACTAACGACAAGTGCGGACCGGCTCTGATTCAAAAAATAATAAAAAATAGTTTTTCGTGTGTTTTGTGTTTTATATTGAAACAGTGAAGAGGTAAGTGTTTCAAATTCATTGTATAAAATATTGATTTTGACCCAATTTCACGTATTTTATAGGATTTTATGCTAAAAAGTGTTTGTTGCCTGTAGGTGTTTTTGTTTGTTTTTTCGAAATTTATGAGAAATAAAAAAAAAACCTGAAACACGTGTATTTTATTTTTTTCCAATTATTACGAAACAAATAAACACAAAAATATTAAAGGTCATGAGTTACAGAGGGTTAAGTTTGATCGCTAATTTTTATCATAAACTTAATTTTTTATAAACAGTGTAAAACTAAGATCATAAATTGATAAATATTTACTTAACAAACTTGTATTAGGTGCATATCTTTTAAACATAAATTATTGCTAGCACATCAATAATTTTGCTGCCGACTGTACAAGCAGTGGCAGATCTAGGGGGAGGGGGCTAGGGACCTGAAGAACCCCCCCCCCCCCCAAAAAAAAAAAAAAAAAAAAAGCACTGACATTCACAATTGAATATTACAATTGTAAATTTTTCATTGATCTGGAATAACATATTGAAAAATCTTAGCCCCCCCCCTCCCCCTCCAAAAGTTAAGTTCTGGATCCGCCATTGTGTACTAGGTAATTAGTAAGGTATGCTCAGACCATGCAAGGGCTCATTTCATCAAAATTTTTTTTATTTTTACTTTTTTCGATTTGTTCTATTTTTAAGCATAGTTTGCGAACACAAAATCATATTTTTTAATAGTTGGTGGTATTGGAAAATGGATGTAATCCTTTATTCAAAAAAATTAATCTGCAAGTTTGAGATTTTTTTATTATCATTGTTATTATTTAACTTTAAATGTAACACCTTTATGAGATTTTTCAAGCACAATTCAATTTCGGATATTTTAAGCAAATAAAGAAATATTGAGTTCTTTCAACTAAACCTCCAGTTACAAGATATGGTGTGATTCAATTTATCTATTTGATTTCCTTAAATTTTAATAAAAATCTTGCTGTTTATTTATTTAGGCAATTAATTGTATTTCCTGTTGCTTGCATAAAAAAACTTTTTTTTTTTTCCATATTAGAAATTAGTTTTAAAGTGATTTTAAAAAATATAATGTTTTAAAATAAGATTTTTTTCTAAAATTTTCAACAATGCCAATTTTGTAATTAAAGCATTTTTTTTTTTTTTTTTTTTTTTTTTAAATATTTAACGAAGATTATGACAATGGCCTAACTTTCTGAGTCACTCTCAGAATCAGAGACCATAAGGTGACCTAAGAGAATTGCTGTCTGAGTTTGAAAAACATAGGCGTATCATCATTTATCAAATGAATATTTTGAAAAATAGATACACATGCTCAGAAGTATAGTAGTGCATTAATTTATCAATGTATTCTTTTTTTTTTTTTTTTTTTTTTGTTATGTTACCAAATGCTTCATAATTATGTTCTTACAAACTTATTGAATGGACATTTAAAATTCTGATTAGCAACCATAGATCTCTTGTATTATAATAAATAACCTCTTTCTGGAGCAAGTTGCTCA
The DNA here is from genome assembly GCA_963930645.1 of Salticus scenicus. NCBI lineage: Eukaryota > Metazoa > Arthropoda > Arachnida > Araneae > Salticidae > Salticus > Salticus scenicus. The sequence continues at coordinate 239,960,580 of OZ005649.1, forward strand.
AAACATATATCTGGTAACTTTCAAAATGATGACTCGTAATAAAAAACTTTTGTTTTTCACACTGTATATAGCATTACTATGACTCATAAAATAAATTTAAATATATCATGCAAAAGATTTACTAAAAAAATTGTTTTTTTTGGTTGGAAAATTTTCCGGAAAAACATAGTAGAAAATTTTCTGGAAAATTTTCCAAAAAAGAAAATTTTCCGCGGAAAATTTTCCACCCCACATCACTATTTAAAAGTAGAATAATTGACACACAATCATGCAGCATTAGAATCTAATATTGTCTATTAAGCATATCTAGGGTATATTAATTTTATTAACTTATTATATTTATTTTATTACCAATGAAAAACAATATGATTGACTTTTTCTTCAGTGTAAAACACTAAAATTAAAAAAAAAAAAAAAAAAATTATGAAAAAAATTTCCAATCTTTTTTCAAAAACAGGGTGACTACAGAAATTCAGAAAAAAAGTTCCCTGATTTTTACATGATTTCCATGACTAATTTTGACAAATTTCCATGATTTCCATCATTCATTATATAGATTCCAAAATTTTGTGTACCTCACACTCTTGTGTAACATGCTCACTACAACACTGCAATTCAAAAAAATATACTGATGGACAAAAATATCTCAATCTTTTTTCTTTCTTTCTTTTTTTTTTTTTTCTTTGTTCACTTACAAAAAAGTAAAATGAAAAATTTAAAATTTTGGAGAAATTAACAATATTATAAAAATATGACTCATTTTAATTGTGCAACATACTAACATCAAGATATAAAATTATTTCTCATGTTGTTGCACTTTATACAATTTATTTTATATATTTATTTTTTTGTTTAATGTTAACTTAGTGAGATTCAATTAAAAAGCAGCTAACCCTGTGCAATCATGGTTAAGATAACACCTATTTAAGGATCTTTCAATCATGCTTACTGGGCAAAAATGAAAAATTCCATGATTTTTAAGTGTTTTTACAAAATTCCCTGATATTTCCTTTTTGATAGAGTACCCTGATTTTTCCATGATCTCCCTGTTTTCCTTGATTGTCGCCACCCTTAAAACATTTCAAAATTCGCTGAATTTTTCCTGTTTAGGTAATAAATTTTGAAATTCCCCAAGCTTTCCGATTTTTTAATAGTTTTTCCAAAATTTTCCTTGTATTCCAGGTACTATATTACCCAGAAAATGCTCACCAATATAACAGGTGACATGTTCAAAGAATAGAATTCAAAACACACAATTCGAAAAACCATATTTTTTAATGTGGACCTGTATACAGGCATGAAAGTGCAAATCCATCAAAAAGTCTGGACTTGTACACGATACAAATTTATCACAATAAAATGCAATAACATATATTTTGGGAATTAAGACACAAAAATGTACAATTGTCAATTTACAGTAAACTAATCAGTTAATTAGTGAATTCAATAAAGGCAGTGCAAAAAAAAAAAAAAAAAAGAATCAGCAATTTTTGCATATTTGTTAATCATACATAAACAAAAAAAAAAAAAAAAAAAAAAAGAAATTTTAATGAAATAATTGCATATTTCACACACACACACACATTAAAAGAAAAATGTTTTATTCCACATAATGCCAAAATATTCATTATTTTTGGAAATTAGCAGCAAAAATTAACCCTGATTTCAGCATTTATCTGTAAATAAATGTTATTTATTTTTTCTTTTTCTTTTTAATAGTAGTGAAATAAAACCCATAATTCCCCAATAACCAACTGAGAAAATATTGCATATTTCAGAAATTTGCTACCAAAAAAGCAAAAATTTTATTTTACACTAAAATAATCTTTTATTTCTGGAATCAACTCTAAAAATAGTACAAAATTTTGTTACAATTAACAGCAAAATAATATTGTTATTTCAGGAATTTGCAACAAAATAAAAATTAAAAAAATTATAGCAGTAATTTTGTTGATTTTTCAGCAAAATAATCACATACTCTGGGAAGTTAAAAAAAATTGCCCCCCCCCCCCTCTCCCAATAAATTTTGGTTATAGTTTCTCTTTGGATTTACACTGATCTCAGAAACACCCAACATAGCCTTTAAAAGGGGGGATTTCGGACAAAAGTCTGAAAACTTTCATGCTTGTGTAAATACTAATTTACATAAGGTAAAATAGGAAAACCTCCACTTTTCCAGCATAAACAGATTTTCCAGCTTCAACAGGACAAAATTATGTATTATGTGCATTATATATACTTGAATATTACTGTTAAATCATTCTAACACAATAACAAGGCATAGTTTTTAATTCAAATTTAAAATTCCAAGATTTTGATGTGAAAATGATTCACCAGATTGTTACGTCTCGAAAAACAAATAATTTGGGCAGCTGATAAGTTAGTGGAAATACTGCCTATAATCAATTTGCATTTACTCCTAAAAATGTAGTAAATTTTTGTAGTTATTCTACACAATCCAAGAAAATCTACCCATGGAGCAGCAGCAGAATCTGAATAAAAGCCCCCCAACATGAGTAAGAATACTGAAAAAACATCTTACATGTTTTAATTCAAATAAAGTTTCATCAAGTCATACAAGTTTGTGCTGTGTAACAAAGAATTATGCTCATAATGATTAATGATGGTAGATTTGATGTTGAATGCACGTGGTTTAAAAATAAGATAATTTACACTTGCATGTTTTTATGAACAAACAAAATTTCTGAATTCGGGATACCAAAAATCTACATTTGTATCAAATCATACCGTTACATTCCCCAAAAGTAATTAATTAGGCTGTAATATCCAACAAAGGCATCATTAATCATTTTTTCTCTTGTGAGAAAAAAATCACTAATAAATTAGATTACAGTTTTAGACTAGTTTGTCTATGTATTACAATATTCGAAGATTAACCATACTCTTCATGGTTCATGCAAGATGGTGCCCAATTATACCATATCACTATGGTTTCTGCACTTCTAGAAAAATACAAGGGGAATAGAGTGCATAAATTATTTTTAAAGAACTGCCAGCATAGGTTTTAAGAAGTTTATAATACGTTTCAAATTTACTTTTCTTTTTTGAAGGGATAGATTTCAAGATGTTTTCTGGCATCTGTTAAGAGATTTCTGAATGTAACATCTATTCTCTTATCATTCAAACATCATTCTAATTTTTTTTAAAACTATATACATTACTTTACGGTTAATTAATTCAATAACATATGATTCTTTATTTAATCAATCTTTCTTATTTATATTGTAAAAAGTGATTTATGAATTAGTAAATATTTTTTAAACAAGACAATTCTACATTTTGTCTTATAAAGTATTTTGTTAGGAAGTACGAATTGTGAATGAGTGTTGGGATAAGAATGCACAACATTAAGTCATAAGACAAAAGACGCAAACAGTAAATTTATTTTGCATAGAATTGTGGCAAAATGTACATTTTTTTTTTTTTTTTTTTTTTTTTTCCATAGCAAAACTGAAGTGAACTAATACCATGTTTACAATTCTGATAATAAATGTGATATAAAGCTTCATTATATGTTGTATTTTGATATTCAGTGGTTACAGGGAATTTAAAAAATTAAGTAAATGTTACAATCTGCAGGAAATTCATTTTAAACAAAAATTTGGTTTTAAATAAATTTTACTGTCATTTTATTACCTTCTTATTTATTTTTCTAAAGTTTAACTCAGATACTTTCTAGATAATTTTGAGACTGATTTTTTTTTTTTTTTTTTTTTTTTTTTTTCCAAATATACTGGAGAAAGTAAATATTAACCTTTATTTCACAAGTAATACTTTTATGTCTGATATCAGCAGTTTTCTTATCTTCAATGCAGTAGTCCCATGAACAAAATAGTATGTTGGAAAAAGTTAAGTAATTACTTTTTCGAGTTAAAACATTTTCTTCAATCCCGTGAGATGAGCTACAAAAAATAAATGCAAAAATACAATAAATGTTTGTTATGTAAAATGATCATCAATACCTGATTAAACTTTATGGCAATTAATGAAAATTGAACATTTGGTTAATGCATAACAAAGCTTTAAAAGTAGAATAAAACTTTTGTGGGAAGATTATTTATAGTAATCTTGATTGTTAAAAAAAAGGAGAGAAATTCTTTGCAGTACTTCTGCTAAGTAATCAACTAACAAAACAAATATCTGTAGTATGGATTTAATGTAAATAAAATTGACATATTTTAGAAAGCCAGATAGTGTTTTAACAATTCCTATGAACTGAAGTCGTGTGCGATACTATAACTATTCACCAACTGCAGATTTATTTTTAATTTAAAAAATATATATATTTACATTAAAAAATTTTTTAGCAGCTTTTGAAACATTTATTTCATATTTCAGAGTTTGTTAGAATACAAGACCTAAAAACTTCCTCGAAATACATAAAAAATTATAAACAGTTTAAAAGAATTAGTATTCACTCTTAAGGTAGGAAAAAACAATCAGAATACATCAGGTAGGAAAGTAGTTTTACAGGTTGTGATTAGGGATGATTCTGAATATATATACACAGTCGAGCCCACTTAAAATGAGATTGGATGTACCGAAGTATTGGTTAGTATGTACGAACGAAGTATTGGTTGGTTTTTATCGCTTCCGTTGAATCAACTAAGCTTTAAAAATTAAAAAAAAGACCTGTTACAATGAGTATATTGCAAAGTTTTAGCTTCACTTTTTTCTATAATTTTTTTCTTTGAATAAATGCACAATGGGAGATATTTTTTGGTCTTTTCCTCTCCCTTCATTCAGAAAATATGTTTCTTCTGCTTTAGAGCATACGCGTTTTGTTAACTCATGTGACGAGGTAAGCCTCATGTAACCCCTTTGACCTAGGAAATGTATGAGTAAGCAGTCATTAGTCACAGTTTGTCTTTGATGCAAGGATTGAGAAATTAAATTTTCGAAGTGTTCTAATAAAAATGCCGCGTGAGAAGAGAAAGTGTTTGTCATTAGAAACAAAAATTGAAATCATTAAACTTGTTAATAAATGTAAAATGAAAAAATGTGAAAAAAATTTGAGATTCCGGCTAATTCTTTATTGACAATTTTAAAGAATAAACGTCATTTATTAAAAAAATATCATGAAAGTCCTTTTGTATCCAATGGAAAAAGATTTTGTTTTTCAATGTATGATGATGTCGAGCAATGCATTTTTAAATGGTTTATGTCAGTAAGAGCCAAAAATGGTCCAATTAATGGACCTATTTTGAAGGAAAAAGCGATCCAGTTTGCTAAGAGTTTAGGGAAAAATGACTTTATTCCAGGTAATGGATGGCTACAATGCTTTAAGGATTGCTATGCAATTCTTTTTTAAATCTGTAAGTGGGGAAAGTGCACAAGTAGACACTTCAGTAATCTAAGTATGGCTGAAAAGTAAAGAAAATTTAATTAAACAATTTCAAATGTTTACAATGTGGGCAAGACATTTGGAACTATTTTATCATTTTTACCAGAACACACATTTGCTTTGAAAGGAGAAGCTTGTACAGGTGGTAAACATTCTAAAGTAAGATTAACTGCATTATTTTGCTGCAATATAGATGGAACAGATAAGAGGAAAAATCCAGTTATCGGAAAATCTAAGAATCCGTGCTGCCTCAAAAAAGTAACATTGCCTGTAGAATATTGGAATAACAAAAAGGCATGGATGAGTTAAATTTTCAGCGAATGGTTGGAAAACTTTAATAAAGAAATAGTAAAACAGGATAAGCACATTTTGCTTTTGATTGATAACTGCACTGTCCATAACACAAACATTCAGCTTAAAAATATTACATTATGCCGTTTTCCACCAAATGCCACGTCAAAAATCCAAGCTTTAGATATGGGCATAATAAAATGCATCAAAGGTATGGAGATAATCCAGCGACTTTTGTTGAGCCTTGAATTGAGTTTTGTGCCTAATATTAAAACTACGTGCGAATTTTTAGAAGATGTGTGGTGCTCTGTTGAATCAAAAACAATTCAAAAATGTTGGAAACATGCAGGATTTTTCAATGAAGAGAATAAGAAAATTGATCCTAGTCCAGAAATTGAAACTGAAGATGGTTTTCTTTGGGATACATTAAATGAAAAATGAAATGTGACTAATAGTGTTACATTGACCGATTATATTAACAGTGACAGTAATCTAGAAATAGAAGATCAATGATCAGAAAATCATTGCTGAAGTTCAAAACACATCTGAATCTGTTGAAACTGAAGATGACAACGTAGAATTAGAATACAAGGAATCAGTATCATCAAAATCTGCTGTTGAGAGTCTAACAAAATTACATGTATACTTCGAAGAACATAATATAGATTGTAAATATCATTTACATGTGATTGAAAAAAAACTGTGTAAATCAGTGTTAAATTCAGTTGTCCAGAAAAAAGTTACTGATTATTTCCCTAAAGCATAATACAAATTTTAAAATGATCAAAAGATTTCTTTTTTTAGGAAAATAGGCAAGTCTCTTATTATATTTTTATTTCATTTTAAATTCTTCCTGATGTTCTTGAAAAGTAATTATGTTCTTGAAAAGTAATTCTCTGGCCCATTTGCTGTCTGTCCATACTCTAACTTGCCTAAATTTGCTTTTTTGTTTATACATCGGTTATTACGAATATTGAATACAGCGAATATTTTTTACAGCATCATCAACTTTGTAATATATGGGCTCGACTGTATATAAAAACTAGACTACACATAAATTTTTTTTCTGAAACACTATTTCATACATACATATAGATGAAATTTTTCTAGATATTATATATGTATGCATATATATACTTATACAATGAGTGTATATTTTTTCTTTAATATGAACTTAATGATATAATTTAAGGTATTTTATTAAAGATTAAAAGTAAACTATTTTCAAATAAATTATCATAAACATTAAAGATTTATTTTATTTTTTCCAAAACAGACAGCCTTAATTTATTTTTAAATTTCTGAACAAAATCATTCCTGGTTATGATTCTTGCGGGCACTTGGAAATTCCCTTAGACTTCTTCATAAAGCTCTTTAAGTAACTAGATTTTGAATTCTCATGTGAAATTAGAAATAGAAATTTTATATCATAGAAGGTGATTCTTATAATTGTATGAATGTATTTAAAATGACTTTTAAAAATTAAAAGAAACAAAAAATCTAAATTTTTATTTCGGAATGAGAATATTTGCAAACTTTGAGCATGTAGAAATGAGAAAGAGTTCTTACTTGTGCCAGAATGATTCTCATTCTTAAACAATGAAAGCAAAATATTTATATTTTTGGGAAGAGAAAGCAGGAGACATTCTTTAACATTATTGCTTTTATTTTGTGTATTTTATATATATATGCATAAATACAATGAACACTGTAAATACATATGTTGTAAAGTTGAAACTCCCACAAGACCATCTGTTTGGATTTACCCTTTAAATCATTCATATAACAAATTAAAATAGTCATATTAAAATTTAAAATCACAATTTCTATACATAGTCTGTGTAGTAATTTATAAAAAGCAACATTAATCCCCAGTTAATCTTTCTCTCTCTCTCTCTCTCTCTCTCTCTCTCTCTCTTTTCTTTCTTTTTTTTTTTTTTTTTTTTTTTTGAAGATTAAAATAGCAGAGAATAAATGTGCAGTTTCTATTAAAGGACACTCTATTAAAGGACATTTCCTTTAAAGGACACTTATTCATTTTAAGTGTGAACGATGGTCCAACAGTTAAAATCTTTAACATTTATATAATTTAAGTGAAAGCAAAGATGATACTATTTATTTTCATATGGAATGTATAAAGGCTGCAGAATATGTTGAAATGCTCATATGTGGTTTGGAAGAAATTTAGGCTAACTGACGGAATTTCAGATATTTTCTTAAGAGAAAAGTCGAAATAATAATCGGCTGAAAAAACACAAACTTTCTAATGCTCATGAAATGAACTAACAGCTATATTCTTATGTTACAGATACAGAGTGTATTTATTCTCTTAAATATTTATTACATACTAGAAATGGCTTTAGATAGCGTAATATATTCTTCCATTATTTTAAGGCAAATTTAGAATGTGTTCAGGGAAAATTTCCGAGGTCTAATCATTTTCTACACTTCTGCAGTGTATCACCATTTTTCAGAGTAGAATCCCTTTTTTTTTTTTTTTTTTTTTTTAAGTGTGTGTGTGTGTGTTTTCTTAAATAAATAAATAAAACAAAGCTAGTCTGTTTTTAAATTCAATTTTTAAAAGCAAATAATATTCTAAAAATAGATATACTACTACTTTCTTTGTTAAGAAGTAATTCTCTAATGCTTTAATATCTATGTGGTTTAATATGGTAAACAAATTTTCAATACATCCTCTGTGAGTAAAGAATTTAAACAAATATCCTGTAAACACTAATTTCTTATCTTCAGCATAAAAATTATGGGAAAATAAAATGTCACATATACTATTATTATTATTATTTTATTTTATTTCTACAAAGGTTACACACTTTTTTTTTTTTTTTTTTTTTTAAGATTCTCTCACATAACATAATTACACTGGTATTGTATAGATTTTTCAAAATCCTTATATAATAATAATTACTTTTTCAGACTTTAAACTTTATCTGAATAACTATTTTATTAAAAAGCTTAAAAAGAAAAAAAAAAAAATGTACATACATATCATCTATAAATAACCATAAATGAAATTTCTTACTCACTATTGCAACATCAAGCCTAAACTCAGAAAAAAAGACACAATTAAAACAGCTAAAAATGCAAGGGGTAAACTGTAACTAAGTCCAAAATATGACACATCACTATCAGGATAGAAGCCTAAAAACAAGATAGTAGACTGAAGCCAACCCTGAAAATAATTAAAATGATAAAACAAATAAGGCAAAATAATAATGCACTATTGAGAAAACTGCAAAATAAGTGCCAATAAATTTTATTTGTTTATTTTTTTAAGAAAAGAAAAAAGAAGAAAGCAAGGGAAAAAAAAAAAGAAATGATGATAATTCAGCAAAATATAAAGATATAAAAATAATATGGATGCTTGCTACAGAGATTTTTTTTTTTTTTTTTTTTTTTTTTTTTTTTTAATACAAAATTTTAATAATAGTTTAGATGCATCAAGATATGAATTTTCTTTAAATGCATTATTTAAATTTGTTGAAAAATAGCATTAATTTTCTCTTTTCTTAAACATTTACAATATATGCTTCATAAGCCTTTGTATAATGATGTTGATAGAATGTTCTGAAAGCACAAATCGATTAAGACATTATGCTGGAAAATAACACTTGAATCTCTTGTCCCAGTGTATATATTACCTGTTATTATCTGCATGCACCACAATTTAATTGAAAGAATACTGAAAAAATTTTTGTATTAAAGTCAGAAATGTATTATAAAGTATAGTATGAAATAAGAAGAATATAAATAGCAATGATTTGAAATCTTTAATTGAAAGCAACCTTAAAATATTTTTTATTTTATTTATTTATTTTTATGATTAAAAATTATATGACTTAAAATTAAATATTTGTGAAACTAACTAAACAGTTTTCCTACAAAAACAATAATTAAACCTAAGCACTTTCACAAAATTTATTTCAACGATATATATTTTTTAAAAGCTTGCAGGAAAATAATAATAATAATAATAATAAAAGTTACATACCGTTCCTTGCAAAAAATCTTGAAGAAAACTGAAAGTTCCTTTTGTATGATTAGCCATTTCTTTTTCATATTCTAATTTACACAAAAGAGAAATGTTACGGCGTTCTTCACGAGTGAGATTTCTTTTATCATATCGAGTTGTAATATCGATAATTTCATTGGGAAGATAATTATCCAATAATGTTCCCAAATTACTGAGAAGATCTTCATCCAAGTTTAGAGAGACATTTTCAAATTTTATTCTCTGTTAAAAAAAAAAAAAAAGAGTTTATGAAAAAAAAATTCCTTAATTATTCATTACTACTATTATCTTTAGGTTCCAACATAATTATATTATATTTAAAAAATATTAAAAATGTGTTCACCATTAATCAGCAGTCAAACAATGTAAATACAAAATTAATATAATGTACATAACAATAATACAATGTAAATACAAGATTAAAGATATAAAGTTCTGAAAAGCATTTAACAAACAATTTCTTATGTGGTGCATTTTAATAAGTAGCCTTAAATCTGATTACAATTTAATTAAATATATATTAGGACTTTAAATAATTTCTCACAGTTTCCTAACAGATGGCATTACCTGGACTAAGTGAATGTAATTTCAGATAGTAACGCATCTACAAGGTAGTATTGGCAATAAGCTTGAACTTCAGTTAATGTTCGATTACCACAGTATAAACAGCGTTTTTTTTTTTTTTTTTTGGTCTTAGTTCTAAAATTGTCAAATTTTGTGCCAAGTAAGAGTATTTGTGGAAAATTTTATTGCATTATTTTATTCAGAAGAAATCTGCAGCTGAAGCACACGGAATTCTTATTCAGACTTACGGTGAGCATGCTCTGTGGAAACAACACAAAGAGACTGGTTTCGATGATTCAAAAATAATAATTTTGATCTTGGAGGTAAAGAACGCTCCAGCACACCAAATAAGTTTGAAGACGAAGAATTGGAGGAATTACTTAATGCAGACCCATGTCAAATGCTAGTAAACTTGAAAAATCGTTATGAGTAGATGACATAACAGTTTTGAAACATTTGAAAGTACTAGGAACAATCCAGAAGCAAGGACATTGGGTGTCACACAAAAAACAATGAAAACTTATTCAAGGTCCTAATGTATATATATTTATATATTTAAATAAAGAATTTATATATAAATATATATATTACTGAGGCACTTGGAAACTATGAAACGATGATGAGGATTGTGGATTTTTTAATGACATTTTTACATTGCAACATGGTCAGACATGCTCCATGAAAGACATACATTCCCAGACATAGAAATGAATAAAATAAGTTACTAGTCTACGATTTCACCGTTCCATACACTTTTTTTCAGGGTCTGTTCACTCATTTTATTAGATTTCTTGAAAATTTGTATAATTCATCTGTTCTTACGTATAATTCATATGTATTCATTCATTATGTATAATTCATTCTGTTCTTATGTATTGTTCATTTGTATAATTCATCCATTCTTCTGTTTTTAAATAAGTTGATAACTTCAGATTTTGTCAAAATTTATTTAAAGCATTATTCAATAAAATGTTATTGCTTTTATAGATAACATTACAGGTGTTACGAAACCGGATGTTACGAAACCGAACTCTCTCAATCCATAAACTTTATGAACTGAAAGACTTATTCGAACTCTTTATTTTATTATTGTTTATTTCTTTTCTTGTATTGGCAACAGCCACGTTTTTGTTTTTCTTTTGAAGTAGATGCTGAATGGAGTTTGAGAAGAGAGAACGCTGAAATGGCGTATGACAGAATTGAAATATACTTTATAGTCAACAAAATTGTAAATATGTTAATATGTACATAAATTTATTAAATAATCGTGTTTTTTCAAGAGTGATGAATTAATATTGAAGTTACCACAATTCGACAGGAAATTAAACTTAGAAAAATGAAGACATCTGACCCAAAAAGAAGCATTAAGTAAGAAGTTGTTTTATGCATTCTATTATTTTATTTGATGCTATGTTTTATCTGGCGCCCGAACAGACGACCAGATGTTTCTCATTTTAATTTGATATTGCATAATTATGTTTAGAATAAAAATGATAAAGAAATTACGCAAGAATTTCGATTTAAAGAAAGAAAAAAAAATAATGATCGTTTTTATATGAACAAATAATTTATTTTAAGTGATTTGTTTCTGTTGCTAGTTTGATTATTTACTGCAAAGAAATTAAAGGGTACCGAGTATATTATTACAGAAATTAACATAAGTTATAGAACTTGCTACTCTTTTTACATATTATGGATGCAGTAATTAAAGCTAAACGTTCTACAGTTAGAACGCAGACGACAAAGTTATTTAAGAAAATTGAAACGAAATTACTTGAAAAGAATTATACTGAAGATGACCTTGAAGAATTACTTGCCGAATTAGATCTTAAAGAAAAAGAAATAAATAATTTAGATTCTCAGATATTTTCGAATATTACTGACGTAAAAGAAGTTGAGTCTGAGGTACTAAAATGTGATGAATACAATACGAGTATTGTCATAAATAAAACCAAAGTTAAAAAAGCACTTTCTAAGTTGGAAAAACCGCTTGTTCCTATTTTAATGCAAAATAATAAGATAGAAGAGAGTGCAATAGTTCGCCCGTTCGAATCCCCTTACGTAACTCTTCCTCGTCTTACTATAGAAAAATACAGCGGCGATCCGTCTGATTGGCAGAGATTTTATGATCAATTTGATTCAGCAATAAATAAAAATTGCGCAATTTCTAATGTTGATAAATTTAATTACCTTCGCAGTTATTTGACAGGTGTGGCGTCCGATGCGATAAAAGGTTTTAGCTTAACGAATAATAACTATCAGGCTGCAATTGAAACTTTAAAAGAAAGATTTGGGAAAAAAACAGTAGTTATAAATTCTCATTTAAATAAGCTTCTGAATTTAACTCCTGTTAAAAAATCAAATGATATAGTTGCTCTTAGGAAATTGTTGGATACTTGTCAGACTGAGATTAGAAATTTGGATGCGTTGGAAATAAAATCTGATAATTATGGTTCATTACTCTGTCCAATACTGATTAAATTATTACCTCAGGATATTGTTTTGGAAATTGCAAAACAATGCGATTTAGATGAAAATTGGGATGTTTCAAGGGTTCTTGATATTTTGAAAACTGAAGTAACTTACAGGGAAAAAGCTCAGTTTTTGACAAAAGATAGTCGCGAAAGAGAATTTAGTTCTCAATCGTATTCTTCCTTCCAAAGTGCAAAAAACGAAAAGCTTCTAAATAATAAGAATATTTCTAAATACCCAACTGCTTCTAATTTGTTAAATGAAACAGATAAAAATTCTAATTTGTGTTTCGCTTGTAATGGGGAAAAACATGTTTTAACTGAATGTAAGGTTTTTTCTAGTTATCCATTACAGAGAAAGAAAGATTTTTTAATGAAACATGGATTTTGTTTTATATGCTTAAAACGGCGGCATACTGCGAGATTTTGTAGAAGTCAGATAAAATGCGAAGTGTGTAATAGAAGACATTTAAAAATTATGTGTTCGGAATCTAAAACAGTTAGCCAAGTTGAGGATAAGAAACCCGTTTCTAAAGAAAGCGAGGTTATTAATAATAAAGTACTGGGGAATAGAACACACATGAAAGATGTTTTGTTACAAACTGTGACTGTTAAATTAAGGAATGGTAAGAAAAAAATACCTTGTAGGGTAATTTTTGATACAGGATCAATGCGTAGTTACGCAACTAAAGAAATTATTTCTAAAATGGGTTACGATGTATTAGGACACGAGAAAATGACACACAGCCTTTTCGGAGGCGTTGAAGAAACTAGGACACATAATAGTTACAGAATACATATAAGTTCTCTCTCTGAAGATTATATGTGTAATTTTGAGGTCTATGACCAGGATGTAATCTGTTCTGATATTCCTAAAATTAGAAATGGCCCATGGGTAAGGGAAGCTGAACAGTATGGGATAATATTTTCAGATGTTGAATGTTTCAATAAAACTCTTGACAGAAATAACAATATTGATACACTAATTGGTGCAGATATTTATGGAAAACTTTTGACGGGTAATCATATAATGTTATCTAGTGGGTTAGCTGCTGTAGAAACTTTACTGGGATGGACCCTAATGGGTAAAATTACTGAAACTAATTGTAATAGCGATAGCTCTATGCTTGTTGTCTCTTTATTTTCTAGAATCAAAAATGAAAAAATCAGTGATTTATGGGAGTTAGATCTTTTGGGCATAAGGGATTCCGTAGAAAGTAAAAAAAGAGATGATCTAAATAAAGAAACTCTAGATTTATTTAATTCAACAGTTAAACGGGATTCGAACGGGAGGTACGTTGTTTCTCTTCCATGGCTTAAAGATCATCCTCCAATACCCTCAAATCGCAAAATAGCAGAAAAAAGATTATTATCAACATTGAGATCATTGAAAACTTCTGGAAATTTAGAGAAATACCAAAATGTATTTAATGACTGGCTACATGAAGGTATAATCAAGAAAATATCTGATTTAGGCGATAGTGGCCATTTTTTGCCTCACAGAGCTGTAATAAGGCAACATGCCACAACACCTGTGCGTCCTGTCTTCGACGCTTCAGCTAAAGAGAAATTTTTCTATTCGTTAAATGACTGTCTTGCAAAAGGTCCAAATTTAATCGAATTAATACCTGCAATCTTACATAGATTTAGAAAAGGAAGAATAGGAATAAGTGCCGACATCAAAAAAGCATTTTGCCAGATTGGTTTGAACAAGAATGATCAGAACTTTGTCAAATTTTTGTGGTTCGAAAATGGAGATTCTAATAAGTTACAAGTATACCAACACTGTCGCGTTGTCTTTGGACTAAATGCTTCTCCATTCTTATTAGCTGCTACTTTAAATCATTTATTTGACAAAATCGAAGAGCCTTACAAAGAGATAGCCAACAGACTGAAAATGTCATTTTATGTCGATAACTGTATTTCCAGTCTAAACAGTACAGAAGAATTGCGAGAATTCATAAAAATTTCAAGACAAATTTTGGCATCAGCTCAGTTTGATCTTCGAGGTTGGCAGTATACACAAATTGATGAAGACTTACTAGACGAGGATTTTCTTAATGACATGGAGATAGAATCTGAAGAAAATTCTGATATAGCAATTTTGGGGCTGATCTGGAATAAGAAAGATGACACAATAAGATTGATGAATTCATCTAATGATAAAGAAGAACCTAAATCAATTACAAAGAGATCAGTTCTTTCTGTGGTTAATAAAATATTTGATCCCATCGGTTATACAAGTCCAGCCACTTTGATGCCAAAATTGATTCTGCAAAAATGTTGGAAAGAAAAGTTTAATTGGGATTCTCCATTGACAGAAGAAATGACAAAATCCTTTAGAAAATGGAAAGAACAACTGGAATTGTTAAGAAATATAAAGATCCCTCGTAGATTTTCCGAATTCGACTTAAGTGACAGTGAAAAACAGCTTCATGTTTTTTGCGACAGTAGCAAAGTTGCTTATGCCACATGCATATTCTTAAGAGTACAGAATGGTGAAAATGTGTCTTGTCAGCTAATTCAAGCGAAAACAAGAGTGACTCCCTTAAAAGAAGTTACGATCCCGCGATTCGAGTTACTTGCTTGTTTAATTGGCGCAAGACTAGCCTGTACGATTATCGATGAAATGAAAATAGATAATCTCAAAACCTTCTATTGGTCGGATGCTAAGAATGCTTTATATTGGATAAAAAATGACGGTGGTTGGGCTACTTTTGTACAGAATAGAGTAACAGAAATTAGAAAATTGACGAATGTCAATGATTGGCATCATGTTCCTGGTCATCTTAATCCAGCTGACTTACCCTCCAGAGGATGCTCCCCAGATACCTTAACGAAGTCCCAGTGGTGGAACGGACCTGAGTGGTTAAAGAAGATGCCCGATTTTTGGCCTAAAAGTGACATTCTTCCTGATGATGAAGTTATATACTCAGAAAAAAGAAAAACAGTTGCAACAGCAATTGATGTTTCCTCTCAAGAATTTGATCTTTATGAAAATTGTTCCTCATACCAAAAAATGCTAAAAATTACAGCTTGGATTCTTAGATTTTATGAAAATGCAAAGAAGTTAAAAGAAAACCGCTTATTATCTAACTTAACAGTCGAAGAACTTAATAAAGCGGAATATGCAGTGCTAAAATATGCACAAAAGAAGTGTTTTTCTAATCAAGCTAAGAAAAAATTTAACTTTCCGACATTTATTGACGAGAAAGAATTAATTAGAGTCCGTACCAGAATTTCAATGAGAGAAGACTCACTTAATTTCAGATATCCAATCGTCTTACCAGCAGATCACAATATAACATCCAGAATAATTGAAGAAAAGCACAAAGAAATGGATCATGCAGGAGTTCAGATTCTCATGTCAAGTTTAAGAGAAGAATTCTGGATAATTAGATGCAGAAGAACAATTAGGAAAATTCTACAAAGATGCATTCAGTGCAAAAGATTCTCCTCAAAACCAGCAGAAGTTCTGAGTGCTCCACTTCCAGAAGATAGAGTAAGAGATGCTAGGGTATTTGAAATTGTTGGAATCGATCTATTCGGTCCTTTGTTTTTAAAGGATGGACAGAAATGCTGGATAGTTTTGTATACTTGTGCCATTTACCGATGTGTACATTTAGAATTAGCAACATCCCTATCAACAGAAAACTTCCTTCAAACGTTAAGACGCTTTGTAGCGAGAAGAGGCCGACCACACACTGTATACAGTGACAATGGAACAAATCTAGTTGCAGCTAATAAAGAATTAAGTTCTATAGATTGGAAACAAATAGAAGATTACGCAACTGTTAGAAAAATTAACTGGAAGTTCAACCCCCCATCAGCTCCGTGGTGGGGAGGCTTTTGGGAACGTTTGATTAGAATTATAAAAGCTATTTTGAAGAGAACTCTTGGAAAAGCACAGCTTGACTATGAAGAGCTATATACCTTGATTTGTGATGCAGAAAGTATAGTAAATGCGCGACCTCTCACACACATGTCGGAAGATCCAAATGACTTAATACCTCTCACCCCAGAAATGTTCTTAAAGGACATACGTGAAATAGGAGTTCCAGATTTAGACTTGATTGATAAAGTGAAGTTCAAAAAGAGATATGCCTATAGGCAAAAGTTAAGAGAAGATCTTCGACAAAGATTCCGTAATGAATATTTAGGAACACTTCGAGAATTTGCTTCGGTAAAAAAATCTACCACATTTAAAGAAGGTGATTTAGTGCTAATTCAGGATGATAATCTAAAACGTCTTCAGTGGCCTATGGCTAAAGTGTTAAAATTGTATAAAGGTAGAGATGGACAGTTTCGTGTGGCAAGACTGAAAACTAAAAATGGTGAACTGCTACGTCCATGTCAACGTTTGTGCCCCTTGGAACTTCATGATGAAAGCC
Organism: Salticus scenicus; assembly: GCA_963930645.1. Classification (NCBI taxonomy): domain Eukaryota; kingdom Metazoa; phylum Arthropoda; class Arachnida; order Araneae; family Salticidae; genus Salticus; species Salticus scenicus. The sequence continues at coordinate 239,977,692 of OZ005649.1, forward strand.
GCTCTAAACTTCAACAGCAAACTCGATATGGTCGCTTAGTGCAACCAGTGCAACGCCTTGGTGTGGACAATAACGATCCAGATTGAGCATGTCGTATGTCCTTCCCTGCTCAAGGTGGGGAGGATGTTACGAAACCGGATGTTACGAAACCGAACTCTCTCAATCCATAAACTTTATGAACTGAAAGACTTATTCGAACTCTTTATTTTATTATTGTTTATTTCTTTTCTTGTATTGGCAACAGCCACGTTTTTGTTTTTCTTTTGAAGTAGATGCTGAATGGAGTTTGAGAAGAGAGAACGCTGAAATGGCGTATGACAGAATTGAAATATACTTTATAGTCAACAAAATTGTAAATATGTTAATATGTACATAAATTTATTAAATAATCGTGTTTTTTCAAGAGTGATGAATTAATATTGAAGTTACCACAATTCGACAGGAAATTAAACTTAGAAAAATGAAGACATCTGACCCAAAAAGAAGCATTAAGTAAGAAGTTGTTTTATGCATTCTATTATTTTATTTGATGCTATGTTTTAACAGGTGTTGGACAAAATAATAGAAACACTTTCACTGTTTTACATTTTGTGAAATATCTTGAGAAATACTTAATTGTTCTTGAATTTTCAGAATAAGGAAAACATGTCTTTCCTCATATTTTTCAGCAAAGATTTTGTCACGGAGGCCCTTAGGGGACAAACTACAAATCCAATAAACTAAAAAGTACTTGCGATTGCTCTGTATATAAAAAAGCGTTGATTAATCTGCAAATTTTAGATGTGGTAATAAATGTTATATTTTATATGTGTGTAGAGTTTTGTGATGATAAGATCGAATATTCTAAGAGTTATTAATATTTTATTAAAAAATTTAAAATAAATTTCGCAAGTTTTCACTTTATAACTCCGAAGGTTTTACTCTAAATATCATGAAACTTTTTAAAAACATGAGAGCATATGACTAAATTATTATATTATAGTTCAAAACAAATACATTTGATATTCAAAGAGTTACGGACAGTTGTAGTAAATAATTTATCATGCGTATGCACAGACTGTAGCAAAAAAACTTTGACATAGTTACTCAACTGTCTAGAGCACATTATTTAAAAAAAAAAAAAAAAAATCCAGTTGAATATCATAAAAAAATTCATACAGATATAAATTACTAAAAACATATACCTTACATAGGCATCCTTTTATTGCACAAATATATTTTGGACAACATCGTGTCCAACTTCAATGTGCTTTTAATGACTGTTTCTTCCCCTTGCTAATTCTTCATCTTCGTTGTTCTCTTCATTTCATTTCGCTTACTCATAGCTTGTTGCGATATTGCCAGAATGATAATATGCTCCCGGTCATTTACAGAGTTGGTGTTAGTTATTATTTCTATTGCCTCAAGTTTTAATGCGTAATGGTGGTTATTGAAAGGAGCTGTTTTTGGGTATTAAGAGGGTTTAAATTTATGGGATTAGTATTATGAGTAGCAGATAAAGCAGTGGTTAGTTTATTATATTTTAAGTCAGAGTGATGTTCTTTTATTCTATGTTTTATCATCCCAATGTAACAGGCTTTTTGACAGTTTTTGTGCTCAAAATTGATTTTATAAATACCTGCAGTTGATTTATAGTTAATTTGGTCTTTTTTGTTACGAAGATGTTGAAAGATGTTTTTATTTGGTTTTACTGGGGTATTGACATTTAATCTTTTAGCTTCATTTTTTATTTTTATACTTTTTGTAACAGCACTAGTATAAAAATAAAAAATGAAGCTAAAAAATTAAATGTTATTTCAATAAAACCAAATAAAAACATCTTTCAACATCTTCATAACAAAAAAGACCAAATTAACTATAAATCAACGGCAGGTATTTATAAAATCAATTTTGAGCATGAAAATGGTATAAAAGCCTGTAACATTGGGATGACGAAACGTAGAATAAAAGAGCGTGAACAAGAACATTGCGCTGACTTAAAATATAATAAACTAACCACTCATTTATCCGCTACTCATAATACTAATCACATAAATTTAAATTCTCTCAATACTCAAAAAATAGCTCCTTTCAATAACCACCATTACGCATTAAAACGTGAGGCAATAGAAATAATAACTAACACCAACTCTGTAAATGATTGGGAGCATAGCATCATTATGGCAACAAGCTATGAGTAAGCGAAATGAAACGAAGAGAACTACAAAGATGAAGAATTAGCAAGGGGAAGAAACAATCATTAAGCATATCGAAGTTGGACACAATATTGTCTGAAATATATTTATGCAATAAAAGGATACATATGTAAGGTATATGATTTTAGTAATTTATAATTTAAAATCCTTTTAAAATGTCTTAATACATTATTCATACAGATATTGGTGATTAAATGAGATGTTTTTCAGCTGTTTTCTAAAAAGGTCTTTATGATAAGGGGTCATTCACAAGTGAAAACTTGTATCAGAAAAAACTGTTACACAATGAAATTTAATACAATATTTGTGATTCATTTTTCTTTTCATTTTTTAGGTATGTACTACATACCTATACAATATATATATACATACATATAATAAAGAAGATCTATTAAGCATAGTAGAAGCCAAGCAACAGATACAAGACGACTGAAACACCAATGACCAATAAGATTTAAAAAAAAAAAAAAAAAAATTATCAGTGGATGAAATACACTAATGTAAAGAAACCAGATCTATTAATTAACAGCCTGCAAAACAAATGAATCAATAAAGTAAAACAACAAATCTTAACTTAAAACCATAAATTTATCAAAATTAATGAAAAAACAACCCAAGAAACACAAGATAGGAAGAAGGAGGCAGGCGGCAAGACTTGTGACTTGCCTGTGGGGTTACACTAGTTTCACGCCGGCAACACTCCCCCAGCCTGCCACAACCAGAATAGAAACCATATGGATTTAAAAAAGCAAAATTTCAAAGCAGACATATATATATATATATATATATATATAAATGAATTAATTTTAGTTATAGTGGAGTGTAATGTTGATTTTTATACCATAATTGATGAATGCATAAATAAAATTTCTAAATTGAAAAATGAATTGCTTGAAAAGAAAAATGAAATTTTTTTCTTATACAAATTTTCATTTGTGCATGACCCCTAATCATAAAGAACTTTTTAGAAAACAGCTCATTTAATCACCAATATCTCTATGAATTTTTATGATATTCAACTGGATATTTTTTATAAGGTGCTCTAGACAGTTGAGTATTAAACTATGTCAAAGTTTTTTTGCTACAGTCCACACATGCACAGTAATAAATTATTTACTACAATTGTCCATATTGCTTTGAATAATAAACATATTTGCTTTAAACTATAGTATAATGATTTAGGCATATGTTGCCATGTTTTCCAAAAGTTTCTTGAAATTTGGCAAAAACCTCTGGAGTTATAACGTAAAAACTTGCAAAATTTTTTAATAAGATATTAATAACTCTTTAAATATTCAAGCTATCCTCACAAAACTCTACACATGTATAAAATATATAATTTATAACCATATCTAAAATTTGCAGATGAATCAACACTTTTCCAGATGCAGGGTAATCACAAACACTTTTTATAATATTGGACTGGTTATTCATGCCCTAAGGGCCTTCGTAACAAAATCTTTGCTGAAAAATATGAGGAAAGACATGGTTTCCTTATTCCCAAAATTCAAGAACAACACATTAAGTATTTTTCACGATATCTGACAAAACGTAAAAAGTGAGTGTTTCCATTATTTTTTCCAACACCTGTATATGTGTGTATAATATATATGTGTTTATTTAATTTGGCATTGCAAGGTTTCAATAAAACACATATCTAATAAAAAAAAAATTGGATTTGAAAATTTAAGTCTTCAAAGATAGAAAGAGGGAAAAAAACAGTGAGATAGTTCATATGATAAACATTTACATATAATAAATGCTTTGAAATTTAGAGGACAGAAAATTTATAGTTTTGAGTAAATCATGAAAGTGCACACAGTTTAAAGATACTTTAAAACCCCATATAGAATTTAATTGCACTTTGAGATTATCCTGTTTGTCACCCTCTAAGCATGACTGTATTATTTATAATATTCTTTATTTTAATAACAATTTTGAATTTTCATGCTTTTATGTAACATATACCAAAATTTTACCCAGTTCTCTTTCAAGTCTTAATTTTTTTCTTAACATAAAACAGATATTAAAAAACATTTTTTATGAAAATTATAAATGTATTATATTATTATTATTTTGTTTGTCATTTACTGTGTCACATTTTTTTTTATTTATTTTGGATGAGGAAAGAAAAAGTCTAAATTTTACAATGAATTATTATATTAAATTGAATGTATACTTAATTCATAGACTAAATTTGTAAAATACAGATGTTAGATTTCAATGCATGTTTCCTCATATCATCTGATTAGCGAACACCTGTCATGACGTCAGATGTGACGTAACTGCATTACGTAATCAACAGCGCATCTTCGCTTCTCTGAGAAAGAGAGTTTTATAAGAGTCTGTACGAGAAAGCTTTGCTAAGCGTGCGGCGAGAAATGCCCGCATTATGTTATTCTACTTTTCTATATTATTAAATGTTGTGATTGTTTAAAGGACTCTGCTTTTCACTCTGTGGACCCATTTAGACCAACAATGGTTATGGGCCCAGAGACACGCATCTTACTGCGGACTTTTTAAAAATTTAAATTAACATTCGCTAAAACGAAAGTGCGACTTACTGTTAAGCCTAAGGGCTGAAATCGAAAGTATTTTTGATTCTATTTTTATAAAGAAGCTACTATAGCTGATTAAATATGTCGCAAGTATTAAATATAGAAAAGTTATCCAAAAATAATTTTGACACCTGGAAGCTGCAGATAGAAGCTGTTTTAATCAAGAATGATCACTGGAGTTATGCTAACGGAACGAAAATTAAGCCCGATGAAGGCGCCGAAGGTGAAGAAAAATGGCTCGAAATTGACCGTAAAGCTAGAGCCGATTTAATCCTAGCAATTACCCCAAGTGAGTTGTGTCATATTAAACATTGTACCACCTCAAATGAAGTATGGAATAAATTAAAAGAAGTTTACGAATCGAGAGGACCGGCAAAGAAAGCCACCCTATTGAAGCAGCTACTCTTTAAGAAAATGACTGACAGTGAAAATATGTCCGATCACCTAAATATTTTCTTTGATATAGTGGACAAGCTAAAAGAAATGGACATTCAAGTAGCCGAAGATCTATTATCAATTTTGCTCTTATACAGTATTCCTGACAGCTACGAAAATTTTCGTTGCGCTATTGAAGCAAGAGATGAATTGCCGCAGCCTGAAGCTTTGAAAATTAAAATGATGGAAGAATATGAGTCAAGAAAAAATAAAAAGCATCAAGAATCATCAAATGCGTATTTTACAACTCACAAGAAAAATCTTCCTGAAAAGAACAAAAGAGAAATCTTAAAGCCTGTGCAGAACAAGAACACGTATGGCGAAAGAAATTATGCAATCTTCAAATGCAATTACTGTTCAAAAGTAGGGCATAAAGCCTCAGAATGCAGAAAGAAGATCTCAGACAGAAAATTCACTTCATCGAATAAATACAAAGATAGATCTTTCATGGTTGAAGATAGTACAGAGTTCACGATGGCAGCCAGTAACTCTTTCCAAGAACATTCCGAGTGGTGTCTCGATAGCGGTACGACATCACATATGGCTCATGACAAGAATTTGTTTATAGATTTCGAACCTAGAATTGGATCATTTATAAAATTAGCTGTAGATGAAACAGCGGAGATCACAGGTGTTGGAACAGTCAAATTAAAAGTTCCCGGTAATCATGGTGTAACCAATTTAAAGTTAACAAATGTTTTGTGCGTTCCAAAATTGAAATGCAATTTAATGTCTATATCAAAAGCTACTGCAAACAACTGCCGAGTTGTATTTACCGAAAAATGTGCAAAAATTACGGAGCAGGACGGCTCTCTAATTATAAGTGCTACGAGAAACGGTGATTTATATTTTTTTCAGCCACAGGTGGATATCGCTGCAACAACTCAGGTAAGCAACTTTCATAAATGGCATTTAAAATTAGGACATTTAAATGAAAAAGATTTAAAATTATTAAAATCTGAAAATATGTTAAGAGATTTAAATTTTAATGAAAAAGATTCTTTAAAAGATTGTAAAGTATGCATTCAGTCTAAACAAACTGTGAAACCATTTTGTAAAGAAAACAAATTTCATAGTGATGAATTATTAGAAGTAGTTTATTCTGATTTATGTGGCCCTATAAATGTTAAATCCCATGGCGGATCACGTTACTTTATTACTTTTTTGGATGATAAATCTCGTTACATTGAAGTAAATTTTCTAAAAACAAAAGATGAAACTAAGTACGCGTTCCGGAGATATAAAGCAGCAGTCGAAAATCGATTAGGAAAAAAAATTAAGATACTGCATACCGATAATGGTTTGGAATATTGTGGCGAAGAATTCAATAAATAGATTGAAGAATGCGGTATTAAACGCGAATTTTCATCGCCAATGACCTCTCAGCAAAATTCTAGAATTGAAAGGCAAAATCGTACATTATGCGAAATGGCGAGGTGTTTATTAATGCAATCAAACCTTCCAAATACATTCTGGGCTGAAGCAGTAAATTGCGCTGCATATATTAGAAACAGGTGTCCCACTAAAGGAATTAAAGAAAACAAAACACCTTTTGAATTGTTTTTCGGTTATAAACCAACTGTTAACTATTTTAAAATTTTCGGACAGAAAAGTTTTGTTCTAAATAAAAAATCAAAAGGGAAGTTTGAAGCTAGGTCACACGAACATATATTCGTTGGCTATTCAAATGAATCACGCGCTTACAGATTATGGAATAAGGATACCAGAAAAATTGTCATAAGTCGTGATGTTCGATTTATAGACGAATTTGAAACAAATGATTCAGCCACTACTGATCAATTAGAATTAATTTTTCCGTCTGAGAATAAATGCAATGATTGTAATATTAAAAATGAAACTCCTATCCCTACTCAAACCGCAGACATCCACAGGGGGGAAAACAGCGGATCGATTTCCTATCCCCCTGAATGCAACGGAGAAAGTTTCTCTTTTTGGAAAGGGGGGGAAGGCTCGCTTTCTAAAGGGGGGAATGTAGAAGATGTGAGTGGAGGGGAAGAGAGTGCTCACGGTAAATGTAAACAAAAGGAAGGGATAAACAATCCTCCTTTTAAACGCGGTCCAGGCCGACCTAAAAAAATTAAAAGTTGGAACTTTCAAAAGTCTCATAAGGAGTGTATTACAGATACAAAATATAAAGATGAAACTTCTCAATTAGCTGATAACTCATTTAATGAAATTAATCCCAGCGTAATCGACGCGCTAAATGGAGATTATGCTAAAAATTGGGAAAACGCGATGAAATTAGAATATGATTCTTTAGTTAGGCAAAACGCTTGGGAAATTGTAGATAGACCAAAAGATAAAAAAGTAATTGGGTGTAAATGGGTTTTAAAAACAAAATTCAAACCAGATGGTCAAATTGAAAAATTTAAGGCCAGATTAGTTGCCAAAGGGTGTTCACAGAAACAAGGTATAGATTTTGAGGAAAATTTTTCACCAGTAGCCAGATTAAGTTCTATAAGAACTGCAATCGCGTATGCTATCCAGAATGGTTTCACAGCATACCAGTTAGATTTCATTATGGCATATGTTAACGGAACGTTACATGAAGAAATTTATATGGAGCTTCCTGAATTTTTTGAAAATGATATACACGAAAATAAAGTGTGTTTATTAAAAAAATCTTTGTATGGCCTTAGGCAGTCAGGAAGACAGTGGTTTAAGAAATTAGATGAGAAATTGAGAAAAATGAAATTTAACCCTTTGAATTCCGACAAATGTGTGTATTACTCAAAATATCCTTTTGATGCTATTATAATCGTCTATGTCGACGATTTAATTTGTCTCACTAAAAGTGAAAAGCACTATTTTGATATAAGAAATAAATTAGCAGAATCTTTCAAAATGAAAGATATGGGCCTTCTGCATTATTGCTTAGGCATTGAATTTAATCAAGATAGGGACAGCATCACTATAACACAAAAGAAATACATTGAAGATTTACTAAATAAATTTAATATGGAAGATTCTAGAGTGGTGAATACACCTTTAGATAGCAGTGTAAAATTAACTAAACAAATGTGTCCAAATACAGAAGAAGAGAAATCATATATGTCAAAAATTCCTTATAGACAATTAATTGGTTCTCTTATGTATCTGTCAGTTGCTACCAGACCAGATATCACCCATGCTGTAAATTATTTAAGTCAGTTTAATAACAATCCAGGAAAACCTCACTGGATAGCTGCTAAAAGAATACTAAGGTATCTCAATGGCACTAGAAATTTAGGAATTGTGTATTACAGAGACGATAAACCATTGACAGCATTTGTTGATGCCGATTGGGCATCGGATATAAATGATAGAAAATCATATACAGGATACGTCTTTAAATATGCCAGTGGACCTATTTCTTGGGAATCTAGAAAGCAGCGAACCGTTGCTCTATCCACAACAGAATCTGAATATATGTCTCTGTCTGAATCCGCAAAAGAGACAATTCATGTTAGAAATTTCTTAAAAGAATTGGATCCTGAAATTGTATCAAGTCCTACTGCAATCATGTGCGACAATCAATCTGCACTGAGATTAGTAAAAAATCCTGTTTATCACAATCGATCTAAGCACATTGACATTCGTCATCATTTTGTGCGAGAAGTTTACAATAATAAACTAATAGACATTAAATATATTACATCAGATGAACAACCTGCAGATATTTTAACAAAAAGTTTAAATGCATATAAACATGAAAAATGTTGTGGTATGATAGGACTTAATACTCAGGACTGAAGAACTTAAAAATATATATATATTTAAACTGTGTTTTCATTAAGAAATTAACTGCTTATATTTTACGTATTTTATTTTATTATATTAACCATAATTATTTGCTTATAATTCTATTTCTTTACTAACACTTTTCTTATTTTAAGTAACTCTTGCATAAAAATAATTTTCTGTATTTTTTAATATGCTAATTTTTAAATGCATAAATATGTTTTATTTTCGAAACATTTATTGAATAAGGGGGAAATGTTAGATTTCAATGCATGTTTCCTCATATCATCTGATTAGCGAACACCTGTCATGACGTCAGATGTGACGTAACTGCCTTACGTAATCAACAGCGCATCTTCGCTTCTCTGAGAAAGAGAGTTTTATAAGAGTCTGTACGAGAAAGCTTTGCTAAGCGTGCGGCGAGAAATGCCTGCATTATGTTATTCTACTTTTCTATATTATTAAATGTTGTGATTGTTTAAAGGACTCTGCTTTTCACTCTGTGGACCCATTTATACCAACAACAGAATATACAGTTTTTGACAGATTTACCTGTTTAACCTGAAAAAAAAAAAAAAAAAAAATCAGCATTTTTAATCTGTTTAGAAGTCTGTTTTTTTTTTTCTGCAACAATGTAATTTTTAATAATATTCATTTGATTTTGATTTTTTTCAAGATTCTAGAAAATAACAAAAAGGTGTCTATCCTCTTGATGTTCTATATGTTTTATTGTTATTTGATACCACTAATAAACTTATTTTGACTTTGTGAAATCTAACAGAAGGTTTTGCTTGCTTGATATGATATTCTAAGTTCATTAAAATTTTTAGGCATGCAACAAACATTGGTACAGATAAGTTTTATTCGGAAACTTAGATCTGAATCAATGTCAAATGTTTCCACGGGTACCTTCAATTTGATTGTTAGTACCATATTTTAAATTCCTAATCATTCCAGCTATACATCATTCAAAGCAGGATGTTATTGAACACTAAGAAAAATTTTAAACTTCCAACACCGTAAACTTATTTATTTACTTTCAAAATATCTAAGACTTAGTGTCTTTACCAGTGTTGCCCACACAAACTTTTTCCCCCCACTAAAAGTACGCATGAAAATCCGCTAAAAATATCAATTTCCCATAGCGTAACACCAGTGCATTGTAAAATCCAATCTGCTAAACCTTTATTTTTTCCCATTGATAGTGTCAAAAATCCACTAAATTTAGCGGAAATTCCGCTAAATTGACAATACTGGTCTTGACTCATAGATTTTACTATTTGACTACTATTATTTGACTACTATTTTACATATAATTGATAACTCAAAATCAATTACATACCCTACATTATGTTTTATTTTGACTAAGTAATATATCTATTATATAAATAAAGAGGTGTGTGTGTACTGGCCATTCAGTCCACTGATTACTGATCTACAAAACTTGGCAGTGAGGTAGCTTGGAAATCCCATCATTTTTTTTTTTTTTTTTTTTTTTGTAATTTTTAAATTTGAATATTTTTTATTTTATTTTGTTTTGTTTTTATTATTATTATTATTCATTGATTTTTTTTTTTTTTTTTGGTTACATTTTCTTAAATTTACTCTTCTATTTCAATCATTTGCATCCCTTAGCAACAATTACTATACCATTTAGTTAGTTTTAGTTTTTATTTACCAAATGATGTAAAAAGATAGTAATTCTTTTTTTTTTTTTTTTTTTTTTTTTTCTTGAAAATTCATTTAAACAATGACCAGCGAAGTGAGCAAAGCTTGGTAAATTCAAATAAATTAAACAATCATAAATATTCAACAGTTTGTTTATTATTTGATATTTTAATGTTATATGAAAAAGTCCTTCTAACTATTTTAAGTAACAGAAAACAAATATTTAAATATTTACCTTCCTAGAGGATGGAATATTTTCATACTTTGGAAACTGTTCAAGATATTCTTCAGTAAACAATGTTGTGTTAGGAGCTTTTTCAATTTGGTGGTCCGAAAGAGCAAATGCAGAATAAGGAAGAATGATCAGCACAAAATATAAGATAAATATCACAAAATTTAAAAAAATCAACCATCTTAAAAACACAAAATATGAGACAACACCAGTTCCAAAATGCCCTATTAGAAGAAAAAAAAAACAAACTTTTTTTAACTTTCATGTAAGAGAACAAAAGAAAAAATATTAATATTTTAATACTAGATTTTTTTTTTTTTAACATACATGTATACAAAATATAAAAGCATTTAAAAAACAGATATTTTTAGATGCTTTTCTTATAATATTTCTACTAAATGGTTATATATATATATTGATTTCTACCAAACATCATTATTATATTTACTTTGCATACAGTGTCAGATACAAAGAAAAAAAAAACTAATGGAAATACAAAATATGTAAATAAATAACAATGACATAAAGAACCATTGCCTATTCATCTTCACTAAAATGATTATATTATGTGAATAGTATTAATTATAATTAAGAAATAATTATATTATTTAATTAGTGATTTATCATATACGCGCTTTAGAATTATGCTGCTTACATTATGAAATATAAAAAATTTTATTAGGTTAATAAATCAATAAAATTATCAAAATTATTTTTGAAAACTTCAAATTTAGGTGAATTTTAAACTTAATTTTCTTTAAATTTGTGCATAAAAGCTGCTAAAGCCTCCTTTGTTGTATACGGTTATATAACAATTAATTTCTTTATTAGTATAAACTTTAAATATTTAACACATTTTACATCTTTTTGCTTTAAAACTAAACATTTGCATATCAAAGTATTAAAAAACAAGCATTATCCATGCCATTCTTTCGACAGGATGGATACAAGAAATCATAAATAACTTTAATGTTTGATAAATTTCGTGCACTTTTAAAATTAGGGTACTTAATTTACATTTAATTGCAGAAATACACAATTTTTAGTGATATATCAATAATATTTATTTCTTACGATGGGCTGCAGGAGAAAAAAAAAGTGATGAGTTATTTATTTTTTTAAGTTGCTATGTTTTTAAGTCACTACAGAAATTTATCACCTGTGGATGACTTTCAACTGTCTCTCGTTTAGGAAAAGGACTAAAGTAGTTTTGTCTTTGGGTAATATTAGTGAGTTATCAATTTACACGTAAATTTCTAAAATTTCTTTTGATATCATATGTTTTAATGAAAACTCTAATGTATACTATTTAAATTTTCCAATATTCCTTATAGGCATATTAAAAAAAATAAAAATATGCAACTATATGCAAAGTAATTTAAAAATCTCTATTTAGCAGCTACCATAGTTTAAACAGGTTAACATTACCTCAGCTCTACTATAATAATAATAAGAAAGAGAAGAGCAGAACAATACCTTCAATTTTCTTTAGAGTGCTATTCCATAACTGGAATCTAGACGAAGACACTTTAAGAAAGGAAGACCAACAATCTGCACACTAAAAACAATATTAACAATAAAAAATTATAAGTACAGTGATTCATTAATACAAAATGCAATAAAAATATATTGAGTTAAAATATCAAAATTGTTCTTCTAACAACATATGAAATTTTTATCTAATTTAGTTTAATTTTTTTTTTAAGTAATTAATATTTTACATTTCAGACACTTTAAATAAAATACTCAAAATAAATAAATAAAATAAAATAAAGATAATAATAATCTATACATATAATAAAATAAGATGTTTGTGTGTGTGTAATTGTGTATGTATGTCCAGAGCTTTTTAGGAAAACGGCTGATCGCAGAGCTACACACATTTGCATGGAGGTTCGTAATGATCTCTCCTGATGCACCTCGAAGCCCGATTTTTGAATTTTTGATTAGTTTTTTTTAATTAATTAAAATGTGAAAATAATAACCTTCTAATTTCTGATAAATTAGCCATTTAAATTTTATCCATAATTTAATTGTTGACAATTTTTTTGACAGAATAAATAGAAAAAAAAAGTACATTTACTTAAAATGAGGAAAATAAATTAGAAATATTAGTCGTATCATTACAAATAAAGTACCAAATGAAAGGGGTGATTTTTGTAATACGACGGATTAAACAGCTTATCGATCAGACAATAAGATTTTTTAAAATTAACTAAAGTATGAATTTTAGGTGGCAACAGTAGAAGATTGTATGGAAACCATTTGGAGAAAAAAAAAAATCTGCTACTCATTAAATCACATGTTTCTGAAGAATTAAAAATTGTAGTTTTGATTTTTTTTTTTTTTTTTTTATGTTATTTCATGAACACAAAAATATAATATACAGCCTGAACAACACAAGACCAACTTGCAGTTCAAATTTCATCAATTTTGGTTAATAAACAACAAAGTTAAATTTTTTTGCAAATTAAATTTTATTCTAACTTCGAAAAGATTTATGTGATACGATATATTAAGAATTTGGGTTTTAAAAGTTTTTTTAAATAGATTATTTAAACTCTATGAACCATATTTTTATTTTATCAGTTTCATTAATAGATCCTCCAAGGCGATTTTTTAAATTTTGGTGTTGAAGTACACAAAATGTTTTTCGAGAAGAACTTTAATATAGCAACAGCCATTTTAATCTAAGTAGCACATCAAAAACATAAAAAAAAAATTATAAAGTATTAGAAAAAATATATATATATTAAACCTACATAGTAGTCACATAAATGATTTATTTTTATAGAAAGTTTATAGAAAAAATGCAGTTTTAAAGATATCAAATTTATTTCAGCAAGTACTATTTTAAACCCAAAAAACATTAAAAATATAAGGCTGAATATCACATAAATGTGCATTTTAGTGTTTCAGGTCTTTATTATTAATTTTAAGCAAATAAATTGTAAAATTTTATTATTATTATTTAGAAGTACCTTTTTAAAAAAGCATCAAATCATAAAATGTGATTTTATAGCAATTTCAGTATTTTTTAGAAAATTTTAAACCTTAAAATCGTCATTTTCGTGACTGTATCTAAGACCAAATGTTTACATACAAAGTATGTTTTTTTCTAACAAAAATTAAATGATAATTATAATAATTGTTAATTCTTGTAAAAAAAAAACTATTTGTTTTCAAAGGAAATTTTTTTTTCTTTTTAATTACGTCAATTTTCATGCATGAGTAATTAAAATGCTTGTATGCAAGTCTTGACGTCATTTTCGTGACACGTGAAAATAACTTCATATATCATCAAGGGATAACGCCACCATTCACTTTTTTTAAAGTTTGCAATCAGAAATCAACATTGACAATATGTGGGGAAAATAAATCTCAAGAAAATTAAAAACAGGTAAGAGTTAACATTATTTTTATTGTTTACATGATGTGCGTATGTTTATTGCTTGTCATTTTTGAGATGCATGAAAAATAAAAATATATTATTATAAAATTTAGAACAAAGTTTTATTTTAATATAGAATGACGACCAGAAGAAGGCAATGTGACGATGTCGGCTTAGAGAAAGCATGTTTTTCAGTACAGAACGAATTATTGACGATCTGTCATTTTCGTGACATCACGATAATGACAAACGTCGCCTGGAATGACTATGTAATCGCGAAAATGACATTTGTAGCAGATTTACTATTTTGTAAGCCCTGGATTTAAATAATTTTTTATTTTGAGTTAAAAGATTTGTTGGTGTAGGATAAGCTTTATATTTAAATATTTAAAGTACTTTCCGGTATCCAGGTAAATATAAAAAAAATTACATACGACATTAATATTAAGATACAATTAAAAAAGCAAACTTTTAAATCAAATTGGAGTGTAAAGGTTGATATTCACGGTTGATGAATTCATGAATAAAGCAAACTTTTAATTTTTTTTTCCCCTTTAAGGTGTCATTGAGAATGTTACTCAAAATATTTTACTTGTGTCATTTATGGCAAGATGTGGAAAAAATAAGTTTGCATGGCCTGAGAAAGAGGATGTCCATGAAATTCAAGTGCCACATATTCTGTGCAAAATTATGAATTCTCCCGAACCTGCTTCAAATAGATATTTTAAACTTCAGGATGAAGATTTTAATAATGTTCAAAATGCTTTTTGTGAATTTAATTCAGTTAATCATTAAACTTATAACTACAAGGATTTTAATACAATAAAACTGCTTGATATTCTCATTATTGCTCTTTCTTTTCCCTTCACAATCTTTTCTCTATTGTTCTAATATGTTCCATTTTTAATATTATATGGTCCTATTTCATTGACAAACAATGTTATTTCAGTGAAAAATAGTCATTTTGACAAATATTGTCATTTCAGTGACAAACCAGTCATTTCAGTGACATCATTTTTTGACATCTTTAAATGCTATAATTAAAAATTTAATGCAAGTAAACTAATTATTTCCAGTTTATAGTCAAGAGGTATGCAGTCTATCATATTTCCCATTGATATAATTTATGTTTATAAAAAATTATTATTATTATTATTATTATTTTTTTTTTTTTGGTTTTTTTTTTTAATTTTATTTTTTAAAATGAGAACAACTTTTTAGAAAAGCCTAAGTCTTGTATTTTTTAATGAATCTGAACCACAAAAAAAAAAAAAAAAAAATTAAATGGTAATTTTGATTTTATAAGATAATTAAAATTATAAATTTTTATTGAAAATTTTCAATAAAATTTTTTAAAATTATGATCGATCTCTGTCAAACTCAGAATTTATTTAAGATGTACTTACAGACTTATTTAAAAAAATTCAACGTAAAATAGAAAGTTAAAAAAAAAAAAAAAAAAAAATCCAAAATGCACACTTATGTGATATTCAGCCATAAGCAGAATAGGAAGAATTCTTATATATAAACAAAAAGGTGCCTGATAAAATTATTAGCAAAATAATCTTCCCCTTTTCATACAAAAAAAAAAAAAAACAATTCCATCTCTTATATGGCAACAAAAACTCAAAAGCCGCCAATGGAGCAACATAATAAAGTTATGTAGCACGATAATGTTTACCTATTTATTTATTTTTAATAACTTTTCTTTCTTATTTGCAAGATATTTCTGTGTTGTTTATTTCTAAGCATTGTGAATCATTGTATTTATATGTACAATCGGTAACAAAAGTATCCGAACACTAGCGAAAATTCCTATATAAAAAAAGTAGAGTTAATACTGTTTTGTTAAATAAATAAATCCTTGTCGAATAATGTTATTAAACTGACTAAAAACATGATTCGACAAGGATTTATTTAACAAAACAGTATTAACTCTACTTTTTCTACATAGGAATTTTTGCTAGTGTTTGGATACTTTTGTTACCGACTGTAACTAATTATAATTAACTATTGTACAGAACATAATTTTTCATTTATTAAATTTTTATCGAGAAAATAATGAAATCTATAAATTACACAGTTGGATAATTAGAAATTTATTTTATGTAAGGATGTGAATAATACGTATCTTTCAAATATATGGCTTAAAAAAAAGTTTATAATGTTTCTTTAGATGAAACCCAAATTTTAATCCAGAAATTCACTTTTGTAGTTCCTATGTAATCCAGCGTATCATTTCTAGTAGAATAAATAGTTTAAATTTCAAAGCTGTTACATGAAACACCCATGGAAAACTAAAAATATGATTCACAATATAAACTGTAACAGTACTCCAGACAAAAGAATGACATTAGACTTTGAATAATATACATTTACAAACAATGGGCATGTTCAAAGGAATAAGCAGTAGTTTAAGCATAAAAATTGCTTGTGACAATAGAATGCAAATATGTAGTAACTAAAAGTATTATATGTATGCCAGTGATATTCTAGTCTGCAATAAATAAATCTGGAAAAAAAATTATAATTTTAAACACTAAACTTATAATTAAACTTTTTAAGAGCTAATTTCCAATTGGCTTGAAAAAATTATAGATACTAGCTTATATTGTACTTAATCCAGTGGCAAATTTTTAATTGAGCAAACAATTTGACATAAAACATTTATGAGCAAACAATTCATTTCAAAATGGCAACCAAGTGGAACATTATAGCAACAAAAAAAAAAATTGTTAGGTGCCATTGATGCCTGACTTACCAATTCCAGTTTCGAGCCCTGGTAAGTACCCGAAACAATTAGCTAAAAGTATTAAAAAAATGCATTGTCATCGTGTTCTGAACTATTCTAAATGTTTCAAATGTCTAGCTAGTCGGGAAGTTATATGATTGTTGAATCATATAAATGCTACCGAAGGCAGTGGAGACACAAAACAAGTAGCTAAAAGTATTTAAAAAATGCATTGTCATTGTGTTCTGAGCTATTTTAAAAGTTTCAAAAGTCTAGCTAGTCGAGAAGTTAGTTAAAAATCCATTGAAAGATTTGTACTGGAAAAACAAACAAACAAGAGACCGAGTTAATAAAAGTAATTACAGGGTTGAAACTACCTAGCACGCAAAAACACTAAATACTGCTTCTTGAATGCAAATAAGAGAGACTTATTAATGATATATCATATAGCTACCTATAATAATTAATATTTGGAGAGTTGTCAATACATTATAAAGCAAATTATTTATTTTAAATGAGAAATTTCTGTAAAAACTAGATAATTTAATCTGAAATTCGGAGACAGCAAAATTTTCAAAAACCCTGAATTCAGGGGTAGCCCCTGAGAAGTTTCACCCCTGTAAATTATAAAATAAAAAAAAACATTTCATATACCATGTTTTTAAATTTTCTGTTGAATCATATAAACTTGACAATTCTATGTATTAATAAAATATGCGAGGATAAAAAATAATATTTAAGCATGTGGACTCAATTCAGTGAACTAATAAGAATTTTTTTTAAAGTTGGTTTTAAAAATGAAATATTACTCCTTTTAGAACAACATATATTAGCATCATGAACTACATTAGCACTTTATCAATGTGTAGAAATTTTTTAAAGTTATAATGACATCAATTTTTGTGATATGCCTAATTTAACTTTTTATAATTTTTTAGTATTTACATTTAATTAAATGTATTTATTTTTATGTCAAAAGAAAATGAACTTGTATTTTTTTTTTTTTTTTGGCAACAATTAAATTATAGCTAATATTTAAATGGCTAATTTTAAAGCTATTAGGAGGTTATCATTTTCATATTTTACTTAATTAAAAGAAAACTAATCGAAAATTTAAAAATCAGGCTTCAAGGTATTATGTTGTCATCGTGTTCTGAACTATGGTAAAATTTTAAAGTGCCTAGCTAGTCGGGAAGTTAGTTAAAAATTGATTGCAAGGTTTGTACTGGACAAACAAACAAGAAAGTGAGTTAATAAAAACATGGTAACATGGTAAAATATATGTTTTAATAAGTGGGTTAAATGTCACATATTTACCATATATAAAGTTGTACTATATATTAAGTATTGAAAGTAAGGGGAAAACAAAGTTATTAAAGTGAAATTAAATGAAAAATGTAGCACTAATAATTGTAATAAAGTACATTTACTAATGTTATAACATACTATATTCTGTGAAAGGTTCATAGGCAATTTTTGAAGAAGATAAAATAAATTGAAACGCTTTACTGGTCCGTTGAATGTTTTTGTGGTTCTGGACCAACAGACCACTGTTAATTTTGAGCCTTGTTAATATTAGATAAAAACTGGAAATATTGTCCAGATTTTTTGTGTACTACTAATGTTCCATACACCACTGGCTGATGATCTCTGTTCTACTGTATTGATATCATAATGGTATAGCACTCATCTAAAAACTTCATGAGATTTAAGTTTTAGATATTAAAAAATAAATAAATAATGGTTGTCAGCCAGGTAGCTCAGTGGTAGAGCATCCATGCGTTAAGCGGAAGTGCCCGGGTTCGATTCCCGGCTCTGGTATTTTTCACAGACTAGGATGTATGGTTAGAAATAATTTTTTTCATATTTAGGTCACGTCTTTATCAACATTAATCAATCTAGCAAAATTGTTTTTCTATAATATTTTAAATAAACAAAATCAGCTTTCTGCAATACAATGTACCGAAATACTGGTATTTAAAGATAACGAATAAAACGTAAGCAACATCATAAGTTAACTAAAAACTCACAACAATTGTTTTAAGTTAAAAGTATTAAACACATCCTTCTATCATATAGTAGTATTTGTGCAACATGAAAATGGTACGAGATCTTTCGCAATATATGGTACTTGTTTACTTACAGAGTTTTTATTCAGTAAAATCATTTTATGCATTATATCCTTGGAGGAATGATTTAAAAGCAGTCGATATACCAAAGCAAATAAAGTTAATCATGGTCATGGTCTATTCAACAAGACTGACTACCACTAGCAGAATTATCACAAGAGCCATACTGAGTCTACCAAAAGAATTAATTAGTGCTGTGTAACTCAATGTGGATCCAGCAATTACAATTTTGACTTTATGATTTTCTGCACATGTCAATCTATTTAAATCACTTCTCTAAGATAATCAGAGATGCCAACTACTACGGTTTGTCTGTATTTTTTTACGGAAATACAGCAGTAATTACGGTTTTACGGACAACATATAAAAATTACAAATTATACATTTTAAAAAAATCGCAGATATCGTTCATTAAAAAAAAAATTAAACCCTATTTATGATCAACGATCAAACGTACGACGGAAGCCTTCTGATTCCCAATCTTTCTGCACCCACAACATAAATGTCAATATTCACTTTGAATTTGCTTTATAAGATTCTAGGAACTATGAAGAAATAGAATTGTTTGATATTTCTTGCTCAAGTAATTTTTTCACCCCCCCCCCTCTTTTCTTATATCCAACTACTAGCAATAGTTGATTAAAAGCTCTACAGAAGCCTTTTGTTTCCCAGTCTTTCTCCATCAGTAATATGAATGTCAATATTCATTTTAAAATTCTTTTATTAGGTTCTAGAACCTATAAAAGAGTAGAATGGTTTCATTTCTCAACATCTACTTATTTTTTGGCTCCCCCTCCTTCCCATTTGCAGCTAGTGATAAAGAAATGTCTATTTACAGTAAACAAATATTGCATGTATAAGATAACCAAATTTGTTTGGAGTATATCAATAAATTATTTTGAGTTTATATTTTCTTCATTTATTTATTTATTTATTTATTTTTTTAAAAAGTAAATGACAAAAAGAACTTATTAGTTTAATGTATAAAAATAAATCATTTTTGAGTGTATAACATTTAATTAATTTTTTTTTTTTTTTTTTTAATTTGAACTTAAATTTACATCAGACCGACTTACCAGACTACTGACAAGTACCCAAAACTACTGAAAATTTACTTGTCTACTTCTGAAAATTGTCCTACAAGGTTGGGATTTCGGTAATATCCATAGAAATGTGATTTAATATTAACACTAACTTAAGTGTCAATATTTTCTTTTTCCTAACCAGTTTTTTTTTAAATACTCAAAACTGAGTAGGGTAATTAATTAAATATAATTAAATTCACTATAATTTTATTTTATTTATTGAGTAGGGTAGTTCATTATTTTTTAATTTTTTTTTTTTTTTTAGTAAGTTTTGTCTTAAGTTGTTGAGGAAGTAGTTACACTATAATAAGATGTTTTGAAGTGGCTGTTTGGATACCTGCTTTTTTTTTTTTAAACAACTCTTTTAAAAAGAAATGTGTAATTTGTTAGTAAAATAATAAAATTTCAGGTACTAGTTTTTGTTATTTGTCTAATTTTATTCAATATAAACAGTATATATTATTCACTAAATCTATGCCTGTTCACTTTGTAAATACAAAAAAAAAAAAAAAAAAAATTAAAATCTCTTCTATGGTTTCTGCATTTCACCTAAAAGAAAATTAAGGAAGAAAAAACTGGTAATAATCTCTCATCACTATTTTACAGAAAGTAACTATTAAAGAAATCCAATAATAGGCATTCAACAGGTAACTTGAACAAGAGGGGGGGGAAGCACATCTCTTCAAAAGATTTCCGGTTTTCTGATTTCTAATGGTTAAAAATAGCAATAATTAAATCTTCCTCCTATCTAATCTAAAATTTCATGATATACCTAAAATATCTCAATTCAACACTATGAAACAGTATTTAAGTTATATATAAAATTAAGTAGGAAAGTTCATTTCTATAACAATTATGTAAAGAAAAAGCCCTTTTCAATAAATATATATATATATTTACTTTGGGCTACAATATATTATTGAAAATGAAAGAAAGAATAAATATAGATTATTTACTTAAACTTAATTAGAAAAGGATATGATAAAGTTATATAGATATTATTTAGTTAAACCAGAGATGAGATTCTTCAGACTTTAGTAGGAATTTCAGACTTTATTTCAAAACATTCTTAGTTTTTACAAAACTTAATTCAAGACCGATTTACACTCAATATTTAAACTTTAAAACTTCTTCACACACCATTTGCTTTTGCCTCCAAGGCACGTGTTTTTGCACCTGAAGAAGAAAGGCCACGTCCTTTTGAAACCGGTTGTGCTGTCTTCTATTTTATAGTGTGTGAAGAAGTTTTAAAGTTTAAATATTCTTATTTTTGTTTAATTTTCTTTGTTTTCTCTTAACATATTCTTGAGCAGTTAGTTTTCATTTATTCTCATATTTGCTTATGGAAAGAATGATTTCTTGTATATGTTTCTTCTTTTATTACAAAAATTAAATTATCTTTGAGTATTGCACATATTTTAGACTTTTTTGTCCATTTCCCAAGGTTGCCAACTTTTCAAGAACAGTTTGAGGAGTATTCAGAGAAATTTTGAGGAGCATTTTGGCTACTTTGAGCAGCAATTTTAAAAATTTAAAAAATACATAAATAGAAATAAACTACTAACAAAAATAAATTAACAATAATCATATGAAATTAAGAAATATTTATTGATAGTCAAATATATTAAGCAAAACAGTGAAGAGAGATAGGAATTGGAAATGAATAAGTCTGAATATAAGCTTAAAACTCAAAAGAAATTTGTTTTCTGCGTGACGGCATATTTTCCATACATAAATAAGGACAATATATGAAAGTAAATTACTCAGGTACATTAAAAAAAATAAAGAAAACACAAAGAAAAAGAAAAGAAAAAAAATAATAATAATTTTCCAACAGTTTTCATGGATGTCAAAATAATTATTATAATACAATTGAACCTCGAAAATCCAGACATCTCTCAAATCTGCACATTTTCCTGATTTTAGTTTTACTTTTAAAATAAGATTTTGCTGTACCTGTTTCCACATTTCTTATAGAATGCAGTTTAAAATCCTTTTAATTGAACACTGAATACATAAATATAGTGATATTTTTATACTGCTTGATTGTTAATTAAAGAGTTTTTTTTTTTTTTTTTTTAACAGGTAAGTTAAAAAGAAAAAAATCCCATTACAGTAAAACAGCTTTAAATTGCTAAA
Organism: Salticus scenicus; assembly: GCA_963930645.1. Lineage (NCBI taxonomy): Eukaryota > Metazoa > Arthropoda > Arachnida > Araneae > Salticidae > Salticus > Salticus scenicus. The sequence continues at coordinate 239,999,996 of OZ005649.1, forward strand.
ATACTTTTAAAAAATCAACATAAAAAGTACTTTGTTTCTATAGTTTTATTTGGGTATTTTTTTAATGAATAAATAGTTTATGAGTAATTATTTAGCAGGCATTATCAGTTGTTTATAACATTTCAGGTTAAAAATTCTATATTCAATCGGATTATATTTATATTTAATTCACCAATTTGATCATCGTTTATTTTCGCTTGCATAAAAATTGCATTTTGTATGTTATAATATCATAAAAAATTAGTTTTTAATAAATATCTAAAATCCGGGAAATTATCGTTGTGGTCTCGCCGATTCCGGATTTTCGAGGTTCAACTATACTATCACATAAAAATCTAAAATACGAAATCTCTGCTATTCATATAAATGTGTAAATAAGCGAGTAATGTAATCTATAACATTTTTATCCCTCTAACTAATCATACGAGAATCACATTTTACAGCACCACCCTTCCGCACCTGCTCCCGAGAGAGAGATAGAAAGAGGGGAGAGGGCAGGCGGCTGAAAGCTGAAATTCAGATGGAGGAAACAGATTTATTTTCTCTTCTCTCCTTGTCCCCATGCGATATACGCAATACATTTGCATCAGACTGCAAAAAAAGCCTCTCCTTTCAACAGATACCAGATGGATATGCCAGACATTCAAGAAAAAGAAATTTTTTCAGTATCTGTCACTATTCAATTTTATGTATTTAATAAAAAATATTCAGCTAGGTGGTCAAGACTGAATTTGAGCATAAAAATGATGTTGTGGCATTGCGCAGTTTTCAGAATTTTTTGGAAAAACTCCACAGAAATCGGAGCAGTTGGCAACCTTGATTTCCCACTCTCATCCCTGCATTAAACAGGAAATTTTATAGCACAAATTCTTAATAGATAATAAATAAATTAATATGAAGAAATAAATAAAAATAAATTAATTGTTTAATAGTAAAAAGAAAATTGTTAATTAAATAAAAAGAAAATTATTAATTGTTCAAACATTCTTGTGACTTATGGATAAACCCAATGAAAACATTTAATGTATAAAATGAAAGAAATTAAATAATTACAGTTTTTTTCTTTGACTGAGCAGAATATTGAGGAGATTGCAAAGAATTCACTACAGCTTTCCTGGAATGTGAAATAAAAGTTAATTATTATTAAAATTTATAAAGCTTTGAAAACATAAATTCATGCTATTAAATTTTATGTTATAAATATTAATATAGTATAAATTAAAATTAAGAATAAATATAATTACAAAAACCTATTGAAAATTCATTTATAAACAATATTGAAATGAATGAAACTATGATGAAACCTGTTTGTCCAATCATGCAAATCCTTTGAGATGTCTATACCATGTGAATGCTTAATAGTACTCCAGCATTCTTTTGCCCAACACTTTCTTCTAATCCTAGGCGCACATTGCTCTGAATCAGATAAAACAATTTCTGACATCATTTCATAAGGAACCTCATTACTGGAATTTTTTAAAATAGGAGCAATTTGCCGTGCATCATTTATTGTAAAAGTATTAACAGTGGATTTTCTTACTCTCCTTCTAATATCTACATAAGTATTTTTGGATTCGTTAGATATTTCATCTTCATCAATTTCTCTCTTATGTCTTAAAATATTGGTGTTTGGAATATCTTCTAGATATCCTGGTGAAAATGTAATTGTTTTAGGATCATTTAATATTTCCATTTCAAAATTGTCTTTTACAACAAAATCACTATTAGTACCTTCATAATATATCTGATTAATTTTAAACTGATCAGTATAGACAGAAGGATTGCTAATTCTAAGTTTCTTTTTATTTGAATGAATATTACAATCCCTTTCTTCCAAATCCACATGAGGAAAAACTGATGAACTGTTACATGGTTCAAAACTTACATCATGCATTTTATTTACTTTGTGACTCCTTTCTTCAAAGTCTTTTCTTTCAGAGTAAACATCCTTCTTTAATTTATGTTTTGATTTATCTATATCAGAATGTGAAACACGTGAATTAGTAGAATTCCTTAACTCATGTCTCCTGCTTTCTGTATTTTTTGGAATTACTCTGATATTAGCAGAATTTATAGGAACATCTTTACTTTTCTTAAAATCATTATACCTAGAATATTGTAAAAGGTATTTATCTTGCCCATGTACCACTTCAGAATCTCTAGGTAGCTTAACATTTCTACTATCTTTAGAACCTATATTATAGTCACTCACATTAAATTCATCATATTTAGAAGGAGAATTTTTATGACTTACAAACCTCTGTGGTATTTCTAATTTAACATTTTTATGATATTTAGAAGCATGAAACGAATCTGCTTGCGGATTTTTATGTATTTGTCTGTGAAATTTTGTGTCTGCTACTTCAGCTTTTTCTTCCTCTAAGCTTATAGGTTCAAAATAAGAGCTAATTTTCTCCTGCTCATAATCAAAATGTTTATTTTTTCGTTTATCATAATGAATTCTTTGCTTGTAAGAACCTTCAGGGGAAACATTGGATTCTAAAGAAAAGCTATCAATCACATTTCTGGATTCTCTCACAATATCTTGACATGCAGATGCTTGTGCATACCTTCTTGATGTATCTGAAGAATCATGATAGTCACTAGTGATAAACCCTCTACTTTGTTCTTTTTTCCAGCATTTCTCTTTTTCTACATTATCACAGGCACGATGCTGATTTTTTACATCTTTATAAACTCCATTCAGCGCAGAATTTTGATTATCTTCAAAAGTATTTTCTTCAAATCTAGCCAAACGTGCATCAATGTTCTCCAAAGAAGTATCCATCTCTAGATTACTTTCTTCAATTCGAAAAAATGAAGTCTTTATAATTTATATTTAATCATTTCTCAAAGTTACACATACAAAAAAAAAAAAAAAAAACTTCAAACTATCAGCATAAATATACAACAAGTTGTTTGAGGCTGAACAATGGGAGTTATAATGTAATTCGCAATATTATATAAAAAATGAAACAGAATGCTTAACATTCTCATGCAATTTAAAAATGATAATATTATCAGTTAGTATATTTCCAAGGCAATAAAAATAGTTGCTGATAACATAAGTTTGAAAGATAACTGAACAAACAGATTTAAAAATGAAAGTGTATTTGAAAGAGCAAGATAAGAGAATAAATTTTAAGGTAATAACAATAGCATAAAAAACTGATGTATTATCAATTGTACTGATATCAATAACCTTTATAAAATCTTAATAAAAATTAAGTGGAAATTTTTACTGCACCATAGCTTAGTTATGGAAACAGATCATTCATTTTAATCTATAAAAAATGTATTACTCTTAGTCTGTACGCATGGTGAGCTAGTTAGTTACAAGCAGCATTGTTATTATTATATTAGGTTTTACATATCATATGAAATTAATTATTATTAATTTATAAACTCACTTTATATTTATTCTTACTTTATTTATTTATTTATTATTATTATTTTAAGAGATAGTGTATCAAATCAATGATAAACTGCATATGTTGTACACAACTAATTATGTTTTATTATAAGATGGTTATTGCAAAAGTCTTTAAGTTATAATGATATTTAAACTATGTTATAAATTATGAATTCTCTTTACATTTCATTATTTTACATGACAGTTTCTATACAATCACAGAATTTTTTTTTAATTATTATTAAATTACATATAACTTTTTTTTATTATTAAATATTCTAAAATGTTGAATTGTAACAAAAAACAAAAGTAGAGTTTTCAGATGCATTTTAAGTTTCCCTAATTTAATTATGATTTCAAGTTGACTTATTTTCTCAATTGAAAAACACGAACAAATGTTGAAAATTTATTAATTTAAAAAATTTTGATTTCAATCAAATAAAATAACAATAAAAAGAAAACACACCTGTACATTTTCTTTTCACGCATTGAAATGGGTAAATTACGTATATTATCTAATTCTTCTAACTTTTCTTCTTCTGTTTCTGGAATTTGTATTTGTTCATAAGCGCCCTGTGTAAAATAAATATTTCCTTTCAGTGTTGATGATAATACTCATCATAAAATTATATAATGGAATGAAACAGAGGTTATGTTTTCAAAATAATGGTAATTTTTTAGAATATCCTTAATTAAATATTTAGAGACTAAATTACACAGTAATACTTACAATTATAAACATTTGAGGGAGGGCCTTTCTAAAAAAAATAATGCCTGACGTTTTTTAAGAGTTCATTCTAGTTTATTAAACAGTAGATTTTTCTGTTAAGAAACAAATTAGCATATTTATAAACTAAGAAAGTCATTTTAATTTAAACTCAAAGTTAATATCACAAAACTTACTAAGATTATACAGCTAATTTATTTTTATACTGAACTCTCAACTGCTAGCTACAGCACAATATCAAACATAAAAACATTTTGCTATATTATGGATGACATAATTGCTTATAAGAATATTTTTATTGGCAAAACAAGTAACTTTTTAGTGCACTGTTGGAAGCCCTTTAAATCCTGGAGCTATCATAATCAATATCTGAATCAATGGAATTTTTTTTTCTTTTTATGATACAGTTAAGAAACTGTAAACCCTACTATACGAAGTTGTCTATGAAGTTCTGAAGGATTTTTTCATTTTTTCCCATGTCGTTTTAACTGCATTATAATCTTTAAACCATTTAAAAGTAAATTATTTCTCAAAAGAAAAAAAAAGGTTAACCAATCAGTTTAATTAGATTATATTTACAAAATGTTTCATATGACTAACCAGATGATAAATTTTAGATACCTTAAGTTTTTATTTATTTGTTTGTTTATACAGAAAGACAAGACAACTGTAGTTGGAATAATATTACAGTTTTAAAAAATTAAAGAAAACCCTTTTATAGAAATGTGAACTAAAAAGCACAAAATATCTATCTTAGTATTAAAAAGCAGGGTAAGAGAAAATTGTGTGAGTGACACACCATAATATTTACATACATTTAAATCTTTAATTAAAATAACTTAGAATTAGACAAAACCATTTTTAAAAAATCTCCCCTGACTGGGATTGAACGCTGGACCTTTAGGTTCATAGCACGGAACTGTACCTCAACGCCACATCGTTCACGTAGGGAAAGTATTTTTTTACAATATAAATTTTTTGTTTGCTCCCAGAGCGGTTACAAACATACATTCATACAAACATACATACAGGTGAAGCTAATAAAAGCGTGTTAAAAATTAGAAGATAACTTAAAATTGACTAATTAAGAAACAGAAATTATTTTTTGACATAATGTAACATATAAAGTGTCAGAGAAAAATAATAAGACAACCTATAAGTAACCCCATTATTTAACCACATAACAGACATATTTTTAAAACTAAAAATTAATAACTTCAGTATCATACTAAATTTAGTGGAAGTATACTTGATACTAGATACATAAAATTTCATCAAACAGCAGATTATTTAATCATTTTTAATAATATGAATTATTTAATATAGAATGTTAGGGAATAAAATAAAGATTCATTTATACATACGTAAAGTATAGAAATGTTGTTTCAAGTAAACAAACAGAACATGTGTAAAGTTTTTGAAATGGCATGACACTACAATAAAGCACATAAATGTAGAAAACATAAAAATAGTAATATATATATGCTAGTGGTGCACAACTTTTTAAGAGAGAGGGCACTTGTACAACTAATTGCAAAAAGGAGGATCATTCAATCACAATACAGCTCATTGAGGTATGAAGGGGTGTTACCATAGTTAATGCCTGTTTGAATAGCTTTTATTAAATTTACTTTTATTTACCATATTTTGCCTTTACAGTAAGAAAAGCGTTTGGCACACAGGCTACAGGTTGCATGGCAATTTCTTCTTACCAGTATAAAACAATGTTGGTATATGTAAACATACATTAAGTGAGGCCTTTTATATCCCAGTCGGGATTGAGTGCCCCTCCTTAATGCAATCAAACCATACAAGTGCTCTCGTTCTTAAAAGGTTGTGCACCCTAATGTATGCTCTGTTGGGTGAAAAAGCAATCACTCCTATAACAGTAAAAAAAAAAAAAATCAAACTATCTGAGGACTGCATTCCAGACTTATACAAGAACATATATAGGTATGCCCTATCATTTTAACTGAAAAATCTTAATACATACATGACGCACATACATGTGATCTATAAGTGTATGTTATGGCACTTAAGGGGTTAAGAGATGTATATATATTTATATAGATACTAGCAGTCTTTGCCAGCTTCGCTGGTCACTATATTTAAAGGAAACTCTTTTCTATATAGCTTTATGAAAAAAAGAAAAAAAAATACTGAAATTGCTCAGCAGCTTGGGCGTCCATTTGGGTGCTTATCATACATGACAGTTTCGATATAGACAGTATAGAAAATTTTGAAGTAGCCCTTTTATATTTGAATCCCAGTTACATATGAACAACATTATAGGTGATGTACATAATATTTGCTTTCACGTTATTTCCTATATTTATTTAATTTAATCGATCAACCATAAAATGACAGCAATTCAAGCCAAATATAATATTACAATATGCTATGATCGGCTACGTCTATTGCATGAAACTTTTTCTTTCTTTTTTTTTTTTGTGGTTATATATACTTCATGCTTAGTTAATAGTAGTTGGTATATAGAAAAATAAATAAATTAATATGTGAACCTGATCATGGTGCAACCTTAATATAGCTCCCCTAGGTGACTTTTGAATTTTTGTCGCCGTTTTAGACCAAAATATAATGCTATAATAAATTTGATGCGCTACTTGACTTTAAGTGGCTGTCCTTGGCGAAAAATGTCCGATCTACTTCAGTATCAAAATTTAAAAAATTGTCCAGCATTATCAATAAGTAAATACCTTTAATATAATGCTGAATTTGCTTTTATGCCAAGCATGTTTCATCCACCGTACTTAAAAAAAAAAAAAAAAATCTGAAGTTGAGGTATATAGAAAAATGCTATGAAATAAAATTCAGAAGAAACATGCTAGATTTGTAATATTACTATTTTATTTTAAAATTATAAAGTGTCATTTTCTCATTCACCAATTTAACATTTAACATTTTTTTATTTTTCGCGTGAAAGCATATTTCATTTTATGTTGAAAATAATAATAATAATAAATAAATAAATAAAAATACTTCCTAACTTTTTAGCAACAATTAAAAATTTAAATGGCTTATATTAAGGCAATTACCAGTTTATTCTTTTCATATTTTAATTAATTTTAAAAAATCTAATCAAATTTCCGGTATAAATAGTAGCCTATGTCCTATTCCAGACTATTATCTATCTCTGTGCCAAATTTCATCCAGATCCATTTAGCCGTTGTGGCGTGATTGAGTAACAAACATCCATCCAAACTTTCACATTTATAATATTAGTATAGATATAAAGCGAAGAATTTTAGAATGTTATAAAATTTAGTAATTAATAGATACATGATTAATACCAACAATGCTCAAATAAAAGTTATTTTAACTCAATTTAAATGTTAGCACACATTTTTAAATTACTTACACTAATATTTGCAATTAGCACCATAATGCTAACGCTTACAAGGTGTGATTTTTATCATGCAATATTCAAGAAAGTTATCGAACAGAAACCAAGAATTATAAAAATATGAAAAAAAGATAACTGGAAATGAGAATTAGAATTGGAAATGCTCAAAAATAGAAGGATTCCATTGTCAGGGGACATGTCCTTGGAGCAGAGAGATCGCAAGATTTCGGAAAACTGTATAGCTATTCCAAGCCAAAAATATAGTGCATGTTCCTTATATATATTCACTAAAACAAAATCTCATAAGAAAATAATTCAACACTAACTAGACATCCCAATAAAATTTTAATATAACTAATGGTTACTGTAATTATTTAAAGTTATGAAACAATGATTAATAAAGCAGGTCATGTGTAAATCAACTTTTGTTATTTGAATATATTTTTAAAACTCTCAGACAGAGAAATAAAGAGAAAATTATGTATTATGAATTTAATTATCAATAAATGCTTTTTTCATTTAAATATAAAAATTTTAATTAATTAAGCAATAATGAAATAAAATTACTACATCACTAGGAGCTACGTCTGATGTATCTACAGCCTGTCTTGAATAAATTCTCTTCTTCGTAGGGTAGGATAAGTGACGTGCTCTGCTGAGTGAAAAAGTCTCTGCTAGAGATCTAGATCTATGAGGAAGGGTAAAACTCTTCCCAGTCGGTGGAGCAAAAACTGTTTTCTTTCGACGATGTAGCGTGGTACTAGGAAGGTAATTATGTATCTCAGTCCTGATGTCAATATTATTATCTTCAGAAACAGCATCTAAATATAAAAATGAATTTAAGATATTTAAAAGCAACTTTAAATTTTTGTTTATTTAGGTAAAACAATTTTGAAAATTTCTCACAGTGAAGCCAGGAATACCTCGACTTTAAGACCTCTACAACATGACGAAGCAGTAAAACATTTATTCAAAAAAAGAGTTACTAGCTTCTGCACATAACTTACCCAGTATAGCTATATATAATTGATTTACAAAACAAAAGTCTCCTTGCAAAATTACAATTGCTTTCTTTGTATGATATATATATATGCCACAGATCAAGATGTAAGTAATATAGATCAGGGCTCAAAATTAACAGTGGTCTGTTGGTCCGGGACCCCAAAAATACTCAACAGACCAGCAAAATATAAATTCCAGTGGTCCATCAGACCATTGAAGCTTTTCAGTTTTTTTATTTTTCACTTTTTCCCTAAAATTGCCCGTAAATCTGTCACAGAATAGTATGTTACAACAACAAGTCTACTTTTTTATAATTGTCAATATCAACTACTCTCTGTAATTTTTCATTTAAATTCACTTTCATAACTTTTTTTACTTTCAATTTTTAATAGTAAATACATGACATTAATCTTGTTTGTTAAAGTATAAATTTTTGATTTATATCAGACTTCATTTTTAATTTTAAATTAATTTACAAAAACTTATCATATTTGACTTGCAAATTTATAAACAAAGTAAGTCTTAGTAAAACAAACAGTTTACAAATTTTTAAATATTTTTAAAAATATAATAGAATAGAAGAACAGACCAGTATGCATGGATCAGTGAAATCTGAAAATTACTGGTCTGCAGGACCAGTAACTTTATTTTCTTAATTTCTACTCCTGTATATTGCATGGATAAGAGTTGAAGAATTATTTAAATTACATACATAAAGGTTAAATTAACTAGTAATTTGTAATTTTATTGAATTGTCTGGTAGTAAACTGTATCCAGTGGTGGCTCATGGCTGGAGCTGCAGAGCTGCAGCTCCCCCAGAAAAATTCTTAGTAATTATTTTATCAACTTACAAAATACTTCAAAAATAAATATTATTGCATTGTATACTATTTTGCATATAGAAGAGCAAATTACTTCGTTATAATGAAAAATTAAAAAACTAAGAAAAGTTAACCAGCTTTAAGCGTAATAGCATCTTCAAAGTTTGTAAAGGGGCTGCTCGTTCATGCAGCTCCCGAAAAAAGGCTTTTCTTTAGGGAAAGGACAGTAAAAACCGCTTCTACTCATTTTCCCTACCAGTTTCGACACTATGAAACTAAACACATCAGGGCTAAAAAATAGAGGTCATTAGTTGTATTTTGCAACTAAATATTTCATTTTGACGACCACAATTTTATACCTAGTCGTCACTTTGATGCCTAGCATTCTTTTCCCCTTCAATATGCAGTTTTAAAGTGCGATGAAAATAAAGGCACTAACAACAAAGTAGTAGAAGTAAATTCCTAGCTTTCTTGTAAAAACATTAGCACTAGCAAATTTTTAAAATGGAAAAAACTAACTAGATAAAGTATCTCAGTATTTTAAGTAATTGTAGTTTATGTACAATGTTTACACATATGTTTCTATGTGTAAATAACAGTTTTAAAATAGCACTTAAGTACAACATAATGGCAACTAAGAAAACAATGTTAGTTGCCATTTGGCACCCAACTTGCTGATTCTAATTTCGACCCCTGAAACATGTTGGAATTGCATCTGATGCAGTTGCGATCTGATAAGGGATTTCAATAATGCTGGAAAAGAAGAATTTCCCTTTGTAGTCTACAGTTTTTCTTCACATTTTTTAATGTGGTAATCATTGTGTTGGAAGATTATTTACGCATGAGAGGTAGAAAATTTAGCATGAAGGTTATTCATGACTACTGAGAAAGTGGAAGTCATTTTATTTATATTTCCAACAGACTTTTATTTTATATTACATGGAAATTTCACACTCTTTTTCGGTTTCTTACTTTTCCAATGACAGAAATGTTGAATAGACAGAATCTCAAATTTTATACAAATTTTGCCTTCCATTAAACATGATTTTTAAAATTAATCAAGTGTTTAATTGCTTTGTTGATAAGATTATTATTATTATTTTATTTATTTATTTTTTTGTGACTAATTTTTTTTTTTTTTTTTTTTATGAGAAATATTAGCAGTCGAACCTTTCTTAAAAACACAAAAGTACTAAACTTTTAATTTCTGACATTTTTCTACAACGAAGTTGAAAACTGTTTATAATATTGTTTTGTTTGTCTTTCTATTTGAGTGAGAATCTTCATAAATATGCTTGGAAATCAACTTTAAACTTTAAAACATGAAGCGTGCTAACATATTAATAAATTATAAAAACCTTACTTTAGGCTTCAGTAAGGTTTTTATAATTGTAGAAGTATAATGTGTAGAAGCCCAAAGTAAGGTTTTTATAATTTATTAAAATGCTTGGAAATTTAAGAATTTTCATTTTAACAACCATTATTCAGATTGATCACACCATTTTTCCTATTGAAAATGAGGTATGTTTTGTCCACAGTTTATTTAAAGGAATGCACAGAAATGTCTTACACGTTACACTTTATGAGAAAATTGATTTAAATACATTTTTAGCAGTGTTATTCTTCTTCAGAACCTAGGAAATTGATATATTGGGTTGTTCGATAAATAATGTCATTTTTTTTCATGTTTTTCAAAGTGAATTTATTTATATTAACAACAAACATTAATCAATGATATATTGACCATTTTGTTGGATGACCTTTTGCCATCTTTCGGTTAAGTTGAAAAATTCCACGTTCAAAGAAGCCTTGGTTTTTAGAAGCGAAGGTTTTTAAAAATGACATTATTTATCGAACAACCCAATAAATTATTCTAATGCATAGCTAAATTATCCATTTAGAAAATGTTGAATTTTTCATTTATACTTCTTTTACAAGGAAGCACAAAACATGCAGAATGTAATACTGGATTGACTATGCGTGGTTTTTGTTGTGTGATAATATTTCAAACCAAATTAAACTGATATATGCTATTGAAGTCTTTTTAAAAATATCTAAAGAAAATGGTGTTTAATCATTTATAGATTTTTTTTTTTTTTTTTTAAATACACATCAATACAGAAGATATTGAGTACATTACTAATGCGACAAATTTGGAAAATCACTTTTAATTACAATAATAGATACCATATCTAAATGAAATTTTATCATACTGTTGCGTACTTGAGGGTTCGTGAGTTGTCCGGGAATGAAAGGCCAAACTTCCAAAAATTCAGTAATTTATTCACAGAAAGTTCCAGAAAAATACAGGTCAATAAACCAATTATCAGCTTCAATTCAAGCAATAACCACAGCTTAAACAATAGCTGTCAATAGCAAATCCACAGTACAAACTGTATAACAATAACACTTGAAGCAAGTCTCTCTCAAAGAGGCTCAAGAGCAATGCAAGCACTAGCGAAGCTGGCTGAAGACTGAACTGAACTGACTGCCCTTGGCGAGGAAGCGCTCCTTATATGCTGTTCCATGGAGCCCAGATTTTTCGAGAAAACTCTAGAAAGTGGTCAACCAATCAACTTACAGCTTCCATATTTGGTATATCCCATATAAGGATTTTCTCGCCAAGGTCGCCAAAAAAATCGCCAAGGTGGGAAAAAGTCGCCAAATTTGGCGCCAAATCCATTACGTGCATTACTGGGGCTTTTTAATGCGTTTTTAAGGGAAAATAAGGCTATTTCAACGCTAAAACGACTAGAAATGCACAAAATTAGCACTTTATCAACTTACTAAGCCTCTTTGAAAGAATTTATACAAAAATAAACACAATTATTTACAATTTCGTAACACTGCCCCCCTCCCAAGGACTGCACGTCCCGGGCAGTGCAACCCTTGGTCAAGAGGCGAAACTAAACAAATTTACACAATCTAAAACACAAAAACTAAGTTGCACATAAAGATAACATAGAAATATAAATTAAGTGGGAAATATTTACAAAATTCACAAATATGTACAAATATTTATATACAAATATTTACAGTGCGCATGCGCAAATTTTACAAGTATTTACATTTTAAATTTTAATTTTACCGTTACTTGTGGTACTTGGCTAGCCTATTATAGTGCACCACCTTCGGTTTTGATGAAGGTGTTTTAGTGATCCGCACCACTACATCATTCAGCCTTTTTAAGACTGTGTATGGTCCGTCCCAGTTGCACTGTAGCTTGGGAGAGAGTCCTTTGCGTCGAACAGGATTCCACAACCAGACCTTCTCTCCTTCCTGAAACTCATGTTGCGTAGCCTTTAGATCGTACCTTGTCTTCATTTTCTCCGATGCAATGTGAATTCGCTCCCGAGCAAAGTTGTGAACGTCCTCAAATCGTGCCTGGAGATCTTGGATGTACTCCTCGGGCGATGAAGGCGCATCGGGTGGACAACCAAACAGGAGATCACAAGGGAGACGAAGTTCACGTCCAAACAGCATCTGGGCTGGAGTATAGCCGGTGGTTTCATGGACAGCACTTCGATAAGCCAGCAGGAACAATGGCAACTTCAAGTCCCAATCTTGCTGGTTCCTTGATACTAGAAGGGAGAGGTTATTCAGGATGGTACGATTGAACCTCTCGACCATGCCGTCCGACTGGGGATGTAAGGGTGTTGTCCGGGTTTTGTCTATGCCGAGTAGTTCACACAGTCCTTTGAAAACATCAGAGGTAAAGTTCCTACCTTGGTCGGTATGAAGTTGTAGGGGCGTGCCGTACCTTGACACCCATTGCTGCACTAGGACTTCTGCGACTGTGCATGCCTCTTGATTGGGAATGGGATATGCCTCAGGCCACTTGGTGAAATAGTCCATCACGACGAGGATGTATTTATTTCCACTGGAGGTCCGTGGCAAAGGACCCAAGATGTCGATTGCAATCCGTTCAAATGGTGCTCCCACGTTATACCGTTGCAGTCTTCCTCGACTTCGCTTCTGCGGGCCCTTACGTGCCGCACAAGCATCACAGGATTTACACCATTTCTCCACATCCTCCTTTGCCTTGCACCAGTAGAAGCGTTCCCGAACTTTCTGCAGAGTCTTCATTACCCCAAAATGGCCTCCGGTAGAGCTACTATGCAGTTGTTCTAAAACAGCTGGAATTTTTGATCTTGGTAATAAAATCTGCCATCTGAAGCTTTTCCCATCATCAGATTCCCACTTTCTGTATAATACGCCGTTTCTGAAATGAAGAGAGTCCCAAAGTGCCCAATAACTTTTCGTAATGGGACTAAATCCGGAAATGTCTTGCCAGGTAGGTCTGTTGCTGGTCGTCTCCTTCAGCTGTAATATTGGCTTTAGGTCAGGATCTTCCAACTGGGCTTTTCTAAGTTCTTCGTCACTCCATGGATCGGGATCTTGATCTGATGGTGTTGAGACTGTAACTTGGCAGGCAACCGGATTTATCGGCTGGTATTTCTGTTCGGCTCTAGAGCAGTACTTGCAGCTTTCCGAGCAGGGCTTCCGTGACAAGGCATCTGCATTACCATGTAGAGTCCCTTTACGATGACGTATCTCGAAGTCATATTCCTGCAGGCGTTGTATCCACCTGGCAATCTGTCCTTCCGGGTTCTTGAACTGGAGCAACCACGTTAAAGATGCATGGTCAGTCCGCAGCAGGAATCTTCTGCCATAGAGGTAATGATGGAAATGTTCTATGGCTTTTACGATGGCGAGTAGCTCTTTCCTGGTGGTGCAGTAATTTCGCTCTGGTTTAGACAGGCACTTACTCCAATAGGCAATGACATGTTCTTGACCATCAATTTCCTGCGACAGAACAGCACCGACACTCTCATGGCTGGCATCTGTATCAAGTATGAACTGTCTGTCGGGCTGTGGATATATCAAGATAGGCGATGATGTTAAGGCCTCTTTAAGTCGCTTGAATGCTTTTTCACATTCATCTGTCCACAGGAACTTCTGTTTGGCTTCCGTCAGCTTGTGCAATGGTCTGGCAATATTTGAGAAACCCTTGACAAACTTCCTGTAGTAAGTGCATAACCCCAGGAAACTTCGTAGTTGGTGTACATTTTCAGGGCGACTCCAGTTCTCGACTGCAGAGATCTTCTCAGGATCAGTTCTCACACCTTCGGCAGAGATGATATGGCCGAGGTAGCTCACTTCACGACGGAACAAGTTACACTTGCCAGGATTCAATTTGAGGTTAGCCATTCTGAGTTTCTCCAGCACCTTTCGGATGTTTCGTAGATGGTCTTCAAAGGTGCGCCCCACAATGATAATATCATCCAAATACACCAGACAGGCTTCATAGGAAAGTCCTTTTAGCACTGTCTCCATCAGGCGTTCAAAGGTGGCAGGAGCATTACATAATCCGAACAGCATAACTTTAAATTGCCACAGTCCTTGTCCCGTGGTGAATGCAGTCTTCTCACGATCATCAGGATGTAATTCTACTTGCCAGTAACCGCTTTTAAGATCCAAAGTCGAGAACCATTTATTGCCAGCAAGTGTGTCTAATGTGTCGTCAATTCTGGGAAGAGGGTAACTGTCTTTCTTCGTGATGTCATTCAAACGACGATAATCCACACAAAATCTTGTTGAACCATCCTTTTTCCGCACCAGTACTATGGGAGAGGCCCAAGGACTCGTTGATGGCTCGATGACATCATTGTGCTGCATTTCACTTAGAAGTTCAGTGACCTCTTCCTGTTTAGCGAATGGAAGTCTTCTTGGATGTTGTTTGATTGGAGGATGATTTCCTGTATCAATTCTGTGCTGGGTGATGTTCGTTCTCCCGACGTCTTCAGGTGTTCGAGAAAAAAGGTCTTTAAATTCTTGGAGTAGCTTCTCCGCAGCACATCTCTGTTCCTTTCCTAAGTCTGCATTCTTGAGTAATTCCGTTATTAATTGTTCAGAAGACTTGGATTCAGTTGATTGCGTGGGGCGGTTGATGCATGTCACAGGAGTGCAGGATGCTAACACTTCATCCTTCTTCACTGTTCGGACCTTATCGCTGATGTTTGCGACTCTCACAGGAATAGTACTCTTTGAGAGATCAACTAGAGATGAAGCTACCAGAACTCCTCTTGGGCTATTGTCTGTATTCGGGTATTCAATCAGTCCATAGCGGAAGTATTGCTTTCTAGGTGGTGTTCCTGAAACTATTGTCTCTGTGTGTGGAGGGATGGAAATTTCAGACTTGGCTGTTATCTGGCAAATTGTCTGAATGTCTTGATTTTCAGTGTTGAACACAGCGATGTCTTCTGAACTCGAATGCAGTTTATTATTCTTGAAGTCCAATTGAAAGTTAAATTTTCTCAGGAAATCAATTCCAATGATTAAAGGATCTCTTATATCAGCCACATATGCCATATGATGGTAACTGGCATTCCCAAAAGTGATGGCCAAGTTCATTTTTCCATATATTTTGATTTCGTCTCCGGTCACAGTCTGGAGTTTAACGCAGGGCGGAGTCCAGATGATCTTCTCTTTTAGTTCTTGAGCCAAATCCGTTCTAATGATGGTCACGTTGGCTCCCGTGTCCAAAATCATCCGGCAGGTAGCGTTGTTGACTTGGCCATAGACGTGAAGTCCATTATCGCCGCCACTCATCGATGAAACATGAAATACTGTAAATTGGGGCTCTTTAATTTCAGGCGACCTCCGCCCCGCGAGATGGCCTCCTCTTAGTTTCCCTGTAGTGATGGTGAAGACGGGTGATTTCCTATAATTGGTCGTACAGGGCAGTTCCTCTTCACGTGACCATCCCCTCCACAGCCCCAACACTTTATCTTCCGGTCCTTTATTTCCTTATTATTCTCCAGGCTGCGCAATCTCTTTAAGATCTCTTCGATACTTCTCTTCATTTCATTTTCACCAGCAGGCGTATCGTTTAAAGAGACTGCTCTTATGGTATGGCGGTCTTTACGGGAGGCTTGTTGGGCTGCCTCTATCCTAAGTGCATAGCCTAAAGCTGATTCTACGTCTCTGATGTTGGAGAGTCTCAGCGCTTTTTGAATTTCTGGATCACGAACAGCATCGATAAAGTACTGAAGAGCTAAGTCGTTTCGAGTGTCAGCTTGGCAGTCTGAGAATGCTAGGTGTGACAATCTCTGAATGTCCGCTGCCAGCTCTTGCAAACTTTCGCCCGTTTTCTGGTAACGGGACTTTAGCTGGAGGCGACTATAGTCCTTAGAACACTTCTCTCCGAACCGTAGCTCCAGTGCTCTAGTCAGGGCCTCGAAGTCGTTCCTTTCTTCTTTAGAAACATTTCTCAGTATCTCGGCTGCATCTCCCCGTAATGCTGCTGCTAAGTGGACTGACTTGGCGGTAGCGTCCCAGCCGTTAGCTTCAGCTACGATGGAAAACTGCGTCTTATATACATGCCAGGAGGAACTGCCATCGTAGGTAGATAGCTTAATAAATTCCTGATTCTGGATTCTTCTCTCTTTCTTTTCAGTTTCCTGGGGCATGGATTCTAACTTTTCTTCCACTTTTCTCTCCAGATCTTCTTCTATTCTCTTCAGTTTACCTTCTATCTCTGAAAACCTTCCTTTCAGTTCCTGATCAAAATTTTCTTTAACTTTCTCCTCGAAACTCCGTTCTATTTTCGTAACACTCTCTTCAACCTTCATAAAATTTTCTTCTATCTTCATAGCTTTCTCTTCAACCTTCATAATATTTTCTTCTATCTTCATGGCTTTCTTTTCAAAACTTTCTTCTATTTTCAAAACTTTCTCTTCGACTCCGTCTATTCTGTTTTCCACATCTGATAACTTACACTCTATCACTTCTTTCACGTTTACTAAGTCGTCTCTTACTGATGATAGTTCTTTCTTCATCTCTTCTTGATTAGATTTAATTTCTTCAGTCAAGCCGTCTTTCAATTCTTTCTGTCCGGCTTTCATTTCATTCATCTCTTGACTCAGGCTATCTTTCATCTCTCTCTGTCCCTCTTTCATTTCATTCATCTGGGTTGCTAAGCTTTCTAGAAGTTTCCTCATCTCCTCCATAGCTCTCGTTATCACCATTCACAGACAATCCCGCTTCTGACACCAGAAATGTTGCGTACTTGAGGGTTCGTGAGTTGTCCGGGAATGAAAGGCCAAACTTCCAAAAATTCAGTAATTTATTCACAGAAAGTTCCAGAAAAATACAGGTCAATAAACCAATTATCAGCTTCAATTCAAGCAATAACCACAGCTTAAACAATAGCTGTCAATAGCAAATCCACAGTACAAACTGTATAACAATAACACTTGAAGCAAGTCTCTCTCAAAGAGGCTCAAGAGCAATGCAAGCACTAGCGAAGCTGGCTGAAGACTGAACTGAACTGACTGCCCTTGGCGAGGAAGCGCTCCTTATATGCTGTTCCATGGAGCCCAGATTTTTCGAGAAAACTCTAGAAAGTGGTCAACCAATCAACTTACAGCTTCCATATTTGGTATATCCCATATAAGGATTTTCTCGCCAAGGTCGCCAAAAAAATCGCCAAGGTGGGAAAAAGTCGCCAAATTTGGCGCCAAATCCATTACGTGCATTACTGGGGCTTTTTAATGCGTTTTTAAGGGAAAATAAGGCTATTTCAACGCTAAAACGACTAGAAATGCACAAAATTAGCACTTTATCAACTTACTAAGCCTCTTTGAAAGAATTTATACAAAAATAAACACAATTATTTACAATTTCGTAACAATACTATATCACATGTACGTAAAATTCGCATTTAAAAAAAAAAAAAAAAAAAAAAAAGAAAAAACCCTAAAATGTTCATAATATTGGCAAGTATTTCATAATCTATATGATGTGCATGATTTTACATCAATGTTAATTTTTCAATTAATATTTCAAAGAATGGTTCTAAATAAATTAATGAAACAAACCATTATATTTGAAATTTTAAAATATGTGGGCATTGCATTACTATAAAATATAAGACGGGAATTTTAAAGATAAATAATTAATTATAATTCAACATAAATGTGACATCTAATGTTTCTTTTTGTTTAAAAAAAAAAAAAATGCAGTAAATATTTTACATTATGGCAAAAGTTGCTAGGCAAAATAATTTATTATAAATATTAACTTTTTCAAAGATTTTAATTTTTTTTTAATCAATATTTTATTTTATTTACTTATTTTAAGAAAAGATAATTTTAAAAATACCTATCTTAAACATAATTTAATCAAATACAGGAGTGCAATTTTTTATTTAGCCTTTTCCTTGTTACATATTTCTAAACTCTTAGGTTCTTTAATAAAACTATTTCTTATGCAAAATTCAACATGGTCAATAGCAAATGGAGATGATCATATTTTTCCTATCAATAAGAAACAAAATGGAGATTTATATCTATCTAATATTTCAAATATATTCATTTAATAAACATTACTGTAAAATTCACACGCCGAAAAGAATTCCCCAGAGATAACATGATGAAAAAAAAGAAAACAATCATTATTCCATAATTCTCACATGAATAATATATTAAGTAAAGATATATATAAATAGTTTATTTGTGTTGTGCTTTTTTTTTTTTTTTTTTTCTTTCTTTTCTTACAGACTTTGGTTTATAATTTTAAATATTCAAATAAAATTTTCAAATTGTTTCATTTTACATAGACCATCTTTTTACTTTTTTGGTGATCGCTTATATGCTTTATTTGCAGTGGAGAAGTTTGAAAATATTGTCTTTGAAATAGTCACTTTTCTAAAACAATTCTGAACTTAAAAGATTTTTTGTTCATATACATTTATTTGTACTGCCTTCTTTGCTTTTTAGATAATTTGTTAGTTAATCTTTGTTTCAAATATTCTGCATAGTAAAACTGTGTTAGATACATTTCTTTTCTTTTTACTTTCCGAACAAAAATTATGTAAGAAAAGTTTTGTAATCATGAAAAAAATGGACTGTGAGATTTTGGTGTATCTGTACATTTTGAGGTCTCCTAAGTTCATTTTTTCTATATTTACGATGTTATATATAACGTGTGAGCATGTGTATGTATGTAAATGAACATGATAACATCTAAACGTATTTGATTAGCAACATGAACATCTAAACTTGGTTTGATTCAGCTGAAAGTTTGTAGGTATGTTAAAGGTCACCATCACAGGAACAGTATATATTTTGAGGGGTGTGTGTTGGATTTATAGTTCTTTTACAGGGATACAAAGAAAAATTCCTCATAATTTTGACTAATGGTCTTAAATTATTTGAAGTGTGATAGTATTTAAATGTCTTATAAGATTGAGCTAAAAATTGGTAGATAGATTATAGGTAATCGTCACACAATTTGTATAGTTTTGATGAGTACAGGACTTTCTTTTACAGAGACACAAAAAGAAATTCTTTATCATTATGGACTATAAATTCGAATTATTTGCAGCTATTATCGCAAAAACCGTACAGATTTACATGAGTATGCAATCAAACTATTTATTATTATTTTTATATAAATCATTGTGTGAATTTTTTCATTGTGTGAAAGTTGATTTACAATTATGTATACATACTTCGTACCTTCTTAAAGAAAATAGTAGTATATAAATGAATTATATTTTGATGTAGGAAATTGATTATCATAAATAAATAAAGTTAACAAAATAAAATCTTCAGTAAAACAATTTTTGTAATGAAAGTCTAATACAGTATAGGATCTGTTATCCGGAAACCCGTTATCCAGAATGTTCCGAAGACCAGAATGCAAAATGCCAACTACCAAAATTTTTAATTATCGTAAAATTTAAGAATTAAAGTTATACAATAGCAGCGGTCAGAATTATAGTTTTACAGCCTACTTTCTTTAATGCTACAGTGTTATTCGGAGGAAATATGGTGAGCACAAAATTGTCCAAATAATTACTGAAAATTTTGCAAATTTAGGTTAGAAAATGAATTTTTATTGTATTTTTTAATAGATAAACACTAATAACACATACTTCTTAAAGTGCTCAATAGCAGATGAATTTTATCCCTGAACTCAGGTCGCATGCATAAAGTCCCAATCGTTATAAAATTTTTAAATAGTTTTTATTAATTTCCATTATTTGTAGTATTCATTTCATAAAATATTTAGCATTATGTGCTAAAAATATTTGAAACAATTATGAACTATTAGTATCAGAGCAGAGACACACTATAAGCAAAAAAATATCACAGAAATTTTTGCAAAATCCAAATGAAAGGATTTTACTCTCAGGTCCAAAATTAAATTTTATATATGTTTATTTATTTATTTATTTTTCATTTATTATTACTATTATTATTTATAGTTTGAAATTCTAATTAAGAATTTTTTTTTTATTTTGTGGAAATAATTAATTAAATGAACAAATATATAAGTAAAGTGTTTACATATATATTATTCGTGTTTATCACTGCTATTAATGAAATTATTTTGTACCATTTTTATACATATAATAAAGTGTTCCGAATTATGGAAAAACCCCTTATCCAGAACATCCCAGGTCCCAAGCTTTCTGGATAATGGATCCTATACTGTAATACATAATTTTAATTTTTAAATCTAGGCTGCATCCTGTACTGCTTTGCCTTTTGCTCAGTTTGCACATATAAAACCCGAAACTGCCGATTAAATAGATTATTTAGAAAATCACTTATGCTTTTTTCTCAAATCATTCTTAGACAAGCAGTGATGCAGCCCCCCTGTAAAGGAATCTCACGAGCCCCCACCGACTGTATCTAAATAAATCAATTTACAAGCACAAGTGCATGAAAATTACCTTCACTTGCAAATATAGAGGTAGCAGTTAGAGATTCTTCTGGAGCAAATCTTACACTAGCAGATTTTTTGATTTCCTTAAAAAGAAAAAAATGAAATTAATTTTATGAGCATAAAAAGTTATTCAGGTACAAAGTTTTCATTAAGACACTTAAAAATACATTAATTTCTTCAGAATTCCTACAATCAACAATGTATGCATTAACTATCACCATCATTAAAAATATTCTTTGTTTTAAAATGTTATATTAAAGAATATACAGTTAATCAAAGGTTATATTATTCTATATTACATAGAAAAATACTCTTATTCAATTGGGGAAAAAAAAAAAAAAAAAAAAAAAAATGTGATAAATATGGTTTTAATATTTCTACATTTGACATAAAAAATAAAAGAAATGTCAGAGTTTACACTGACTGGGGAAGAAGTGCATAATCCAACAAAGGGACATTTATTTCTTATTACACCTAAAGTTAGACCTGAAAAAATCCACTCACCACATGACAACTATCAAATAAAATTGCGACTTAAAATGATTCAACAAATCACAACTTTTTTTTTTCCTCATGAGATTCTCAAATACGAATCACTGATTAACTCTATGAAAGATGTGTAGTTCGGCAATTAAACATAATCAAACAGCAGCAAAATTATCTTGCATTTTAGAAATAGCTGCAAAAATATAGCAGTTTCTGAAACTATAAAAACAGGATTTTTTTTATTATTACTTGAAGTGAAATTATCACATATTTTGGAAATCAGCTTCAACAAAAGCGTAGATTCTGTAATTCTGTCAATGAGCTGCAAAATAATTGTGTATTTGCATTTTGCAATTCACAGCAATAATTAAAATAAGTAATGTATTTTAGAAATACTTTATTCATCAACCTTAATTCATTTTAGATAATTTGGAGTGGATAGCTGATTTTTTTTATACCAACTATGTGAAAAATACCAGAGCCGGGAATCGAACCCGGGACTTCCGCTTAACGTGTGGATGCTCGTTACGTTAAGCGGGTTATTATGCTTAAAATAAAAAAAGCCTAGCATTCCACTCCAAATTATCTAAAATAAGCAATGTATTTTTACAATAAAATGTGATTAATCTTAAATTAATTCAAAGCATAAATTATGTCGATTAGCAATGAAATAATTGTCTATTTGTTAGCAGGGAAAAAAAAAAATGTTCTACTATACTTTTTACAAAAGGATTATATTTATACTTTTAACTTAGATGAATTTACCTTATACAATATCCTTTTAAAAAACTTAGCAAATATATTTCGTGTATCTCCGTACCCATCTTCAGTGCCAAGTGAAAACGTCTGTTCCTCTGAGGTGGTCAACTTCGTGGTGTTGTGGTCTCGCTTCACTTCATTTCTTTTTTTGTTTTCTTGTAAAAATTGTTGCCACACTGCCAGAATAATGCAGTGCTCCCGGTCATTAACAGCTTGCTCGTTAGTAATTATTTATATTAGGGCTGTGCCGATTAATTGATTAATCGGTTCGGTTAATCGATCAATTCTTAGACCCGATCAATTTTTTTAATCGAGTTAATCGTATCGATTAATTCGATTAAAAATTTTCAAAATCCGATTAAAATTTTCAAACTACGAACTAAAGTAAAAATACTGTTCTGCCTACAAAATATTTTTTTTCGCATATTTTGCTAACAAACATTCTAAGAAACATCCATCAAATAATGAAAAAAAAAAATTAAGAAATAAAAAATAAATAAATAAAACCTCTCAAAAGAAGTTGTTGCACTTTTGTTGATAGAGAAAAGGGAAAGGACAGTTTTTAAACAAAATGCCGCTCCATGTGCATGCTGGAGCAACTCCACCTGTCTGTAGTCTTTTACAGAAAGTGTTGGTTAGGGTAATAGTATTCTCAGAAACAAGAAGCTTTCAAAAAATAGAAATGATAAAAATTAAAAAAAAAAAGAAAAGAAGGAATTGAGATCTCTACTATCCCTCTGATGCGGGAAATGTCAACAGAGTTTCACAATATCTTCAAGCGTTTATTGTCTGTTCAGAATTGCTGATAGTAACCATTGCAGTAGAAACAGAAAATAACATTCTGTGTTCTTGTCCGAAGTGACAAAGAAGTACTAAAATATAAGAATTTGAGATTTTTAAGATAATGATATGGAATTTTGAGAATTCATTTAAAAATAGTGACACGCGAGATGGACAAGGCCTGCAAATATAAAACTAAAATATGTGTAAATTCATTTAATATTTCTTTCAAGATGAATCGAAAAAATAATTTATATATAAAAAAAAAAAATAAGTGAAAATATTTATAAAAAATTAACACTTAAAGTCACCAATTATTACTCTGAAAATTGATTTAAATTTCAGTTATGAAACAGATATAATTGATTAGAGAAAAATGTTTGAAAAAAAATTTTTTTTTTTCTCAGTCAAACTTATGAATAATATATATATATATATACATATACATACACAATATGAGAGTTTTATTCATCATTCAAATAAAATTATATGAAGAAAAATGAAAACCGATTAAAAATCCGATTAATCGACCGGTTAATCGATTAATGAACTACGATTAACCCAGTTAAAACTCTTAATCGATTCCCACCCCTAATTTATATGGCCTCCCGTTTTAGTGCGCAGTGGTGATTATTGTACAGGACTATTTTATTATAAAATCAAATTATTATAAAGCTTAAAAGTGTTTACTGTCTGTGTTTTCAATTGCCCATAAAATTGATATGTTATATGGGTCCTTTTTTCCTGATTTACTGTAGAATGCTTCTGATTAAAAGTCTTACATTGTGTACAAGGATTCAGGAAATAATTTCAATACATAATAATCTGAGAGATATCTTATGAATATATTTCAATATCTTCAAATTGCAGCAAACATATGAAATCAACACACTTTTTCAGACAGATACAATATAAGATGTTTTATACAGAAATTCATATTAATAGCATTAATGATTCATTTACAGAGCCACACAAAAGCATACAGATTTATTAAGGAAAATTGCTGAAGATGTATTTTCAGATGTGTTATATATTTTCTACTTTACAAAGATTTAAATACATAAATATATATGATTTGGTATATGATATGATGGGTAAATACTGATTGAAAATGTTTTATGAAATGCTAAAAATATTTATTGAAATGAAAAACTGGATAGAGAGAAAAATGAACAGAAATCATAAACATTTTTAAATTTTACTTTGAAGTTTTAAAAATATCATTTAAACC
Source organism: Salticus scenicus (assembly GCA_963930645.1). NCBI lineage: Eukaryota > Metazoa > Arthropoda > Arachnida > Araneae > Salticidae > Salticus > Salticus scenicus. The sequence goes on from OZ005649.1 coordinate 240,024,317, forward strand.
AGTGGTTGCCAACCGGTGGTCCACAAGAAAATTTTGTTGGTCCACAAAAATGTTTATTAGAAATTATATTGATGCTAATTTTAACTTCAGGATTTTTTCAGTCACTCATACTCACCTCACAAAATTAGGCTTCAGAATTTTCTGGATGAAAGAGATGATAGATAGAATAATCTTTTTTTTTTTTTTTTTACCACAAAAATTCAAATTGTATGTCTTAGGCAGAGATATCGCTTTTAATTTCTGATCTACATTTCATATTTAGCTAAAAATTGTTTAACATTTATTGGAATATTCAAATTTATCAAATACATCCCAAAAATATTATTTCACATTGGATTTTAATAATTTAATATACAGATTACTAGATTTGGTAATTACAATTCTATATAAAGAAATAGATGCAATTTATCATCCTAGTTAAATTTTTCGTCTGAATTTCTTATAACATGGAAGCAATAAAAAGGTGTTCATGTCTTCCCCTATAATAGTTTTATTAAAACCAAAACAAACTTTAAACACTGTTCTTATGTTCTTGGGAACAGTGTAACCACTTGCCGCACTGAAGACTACCATGTTTGAAGATGTCAAAAATACTTTACAAAAGGCCATAAAAGTCAATTTAAAAGGTGTATTTTATATTTATAAAATGAACATTCTCCAATTACTATTCTAGAAATATAAATTTACATTTCTTAATCAATATGATGGGGTCCACGATGGGTTTTTTAAATTAGAAATTTAATGGTTCATTGAATTTTAAATTGTAGATTTAGTGCAACATGAAGTAGAAAAGGTTGGTGACCACTGGTCTAAACAATCCTTTAAGAGTAGAAACTACAATTACAAGTGAAATTATTATTTTTTAAAATTATTGCATGCATCAAATAATGATGATAATATATATATAAATTTATAATGATTTTCACACATCAGTAAGCTCTCAGCTAGCCAGTAAGAAAAATGTCCTTAAATGTACAGTACATTTGTTATTGGACTGGTTAATTAACTGATATTTTTCTATATGTCTGAATAGGGTTTCACAAAGTAATTATTCATGAAACAGTTTTTAAGAAATTAATAAATAAGCTCATTAGCATAATGAATATTACCTTATTTTTGTGAGATTCTTCTAATTCCATGTTAATATCTTAAATCTGAAATTAAAAATTTTCTTTTATTAATGATAGAAAATACATTCAGTGACGACTCCTCCATAGAAGCACATGAAGTAAAAAAACAATTAAAATAATAGTAAAATCCTGATTTCATATGTTGTATTATGCAGGGAGCTTATAAAACAGGTCTTATAATTTACCTAAACTTATCTGATAATTAGTTAATTATTACCAACATAATATTAAACATACAGTAGAAAGTACACAAATTAGCTAATGAATACTCAATAATTCCTTTAAAAGTGATTACTAATGATTTATAAAACCACTCTTAGTTTTACACTGTAAAAGAGCAAATTATATAATTTAATTTTAACATTAAAAATGACACATAGTTAAGACAAATAACATGGCACCAACAGACTGGATGAAATTATATTTTTTTAACTTTGTTTCAACAGCTCATTTTATTATCAAATCAAGACAGTAAAAGTATAAATAAATAAATAAACAAAATTTAGAAGATAAGTCTTTAGAAGATAAGAATATATCTTAACACATAATAAATAACTTAAGTAATAGGAAATGAAAAATTCTCTATTACTCATATGAATTTTAAAAACATAATCATTTTTGATAGATTTTGTAAATCATTATCTCTCTCTATGTATGTAAACATATTATGTGATTTTGTTTAATTAAATATAGATTGAAACTAGTTGGCATAAGTGGACTCTGCTCAGTTCCACATCATATGTATGTTCTCATAAATTTCTTGTACAGGACATATTATATTCATATTAAGAGAAATGACTATGACCAAACGCTTGACACAGTGACAGAACAAAATCCTCGCCTAATAGGCTACCCATCATTCAGTTCGATATATTTATCTTATTCTAATCTATTAATTTATTTTATTGGGATCAATTTTGTAGTTTATTTTCATGCTACTATTTCCAATGCAACAATCAAAAATGCATATTTACATGAAATATCGCCCCATTTTGTTATGTTGATAAAAACTTAAATTTCGAATAACTTACGAAATTTTCCTATCAGAATATTTGTAGTCAATCATGTTCATACAAGTATCATAAATGTTATTTTGAAATTTTCTAATATATTTATGTTCCTCAAAATGGATGTTTAGGCTCGATTTTGCCTTATTCTGGCATTTTAAGTAAATCGTAAATTCCAAATAACTTACGAATTTTTTAAATTGGAAAATTCATACTAAATGGCATTCATGTCAGTATTCTGAATAATATTTCAAAAGTGATCTAACATCTTTATGATGAATATATCCCTCAAGATTGACGTTTGTGTAAAATTTTGCCCTATTCTGTTATGATAAGAAATTCGTAAAATTCTAATAACTTACGAAATTTTTATATTGGAAAATTTATAGTCAATAACATTCATGCCAGTATCCTAAATAATATTTCTAAAGTAGTCTGACATCTTTACGATGAAAATATCCCTCAAAATTGATGTTTATGTGAAATTTTGTCCTATTCTGCCATGTTAAGAAATTCGTAAATATCCAATAACTTGTGAAATTTTCAAAGTAGCATGTTTATAGTAACTGATGTTCATTCCAGCATCAAAACTGATATTTTAAAACAGGTCTGACATTTTTACAGCAAAAATTTTTCATTTAATGCAAGTTTAAGTGAAATTTTGCCCTATTCTCCCATGTTAAGAAAATTGAAATTTCAAATAACTTACGAAGTTTTTTTAATTCGAATGTTGCAAATAAATAGGGTTGTTGCCAGTGTCAAAAGTAATATTTTAAAACTGATTTGACCTATCTGCAACAATTTGTTCTTGAGATATTGTGTACACGGTCTAATACACTAACGGACTAATAAACTAACAGATACCCTACAGACGGACACCATACAAATTTTGTCATTTTCAGATACCTCACACCTGAAAGCGTGTAAAAAAGTAAAAAAAAAAAAAAACATGAGTTTAAATAAAAAGAAAAAACGAAGTATAATAATAACTACATATTAAGATATAAAAACCTAACTTTACTTCGTGGCCGTTTAAGATCTTTCGAAACCGGGTACCCGGTCCTCATCAGAAACGCTGCTTCTGTGGTGGAAAAGTTGACACTGGTCACTCTTCTGTTGATTTCTCATCAGCTGGCTGCAGGCCCTATTTGGGGCCACTGCGCCGTTATCATTGCATACGTCGCTATTGGTTGAAATTTCGATCGATTCGCGATACATAGCGTATTGATAATTATCGTAATCGGCTAATTTTACGGTTTTATCAAAATCTATTTTAATATTGTGTTTACTGTATGTTTTAGCTAACGCGGTATTAAATTTTCCGGTCTTTATGTCATTTTCATGTTCTTTAATTCTAGTTTTATTTTTCCTCTTAGTGACGCCAATATATGAACCGGGTTTATTGTTTTCGTCTATAAGTGGAATTTTTAAATACCTGCGGTTTCAAGAGGGGGGATGGGGTCTTTATCGCTTCGGATTAATTGAAAAATATTTTTGTTAGGTTTGATGGGTATATTTATACCATATTTATTAGCTGCATTCTTAATCCTATTAGCGGCTCCAAGATCATAAGGGATGGATGGAGTAAATTTAGGGGGTGGTTTCTGGTGACTGGGGATTTGGTCGAGGTTTTTGAATATATTTTTAATTAATTTGTTGACAATTTTATCAGGGTATCCTGCTTTTCTTGTGAAATTTTTGATAAGGTTTAGTTCTTTTTCAAGGTCTTCGGGTTCATTACATATTAAAATTGCGCGATTAATGTATGATCGGATAGCGTTTGTTTTATAGCGAAATGGTGTTTTGCTTTTAAAATGGATAATTTCGTTACTATTGGTGGGTTTTCTATAGACGGTGGTTCTGAAATTATTTTTATTACGAGTAATTTTAACGTCATTGACAGAGAGACCTTGAAAAAGAACTAAACCTTATCAAAAATTTCACAAGAAAAGCAGGATACCCTGATAAAATTGTCAAGAAATTAATTAAAAATAGATTCAAAAACCTCGACCAAATCCCCAGTCACCAGAAACCACCCCCTAAATTTACTCCATCCATCCCTTATGATCGCAGAGCCGCTAACAGGATTAAGAATGCAGCTAATAAATATGGTATAAATATACCCATCAAACCTAACAAAAATATTTTTCAATTAATCCGAAGTGATAAAGACCCCATCGCCCCTCTTGAAACAGCAGGTATTTATAAAATTCCATTTATAGACGAAAACAATAAACCCGGTTCATATATTGGTGTCACTAAGAGGAAAATTAAAACTAGAATTAAAGAACATGAAAATGACATAAAGACCGGAAAATTTAATACCGCGTTAGCTAAAACATACAGTAAACACAATATTAAAATAGATTTTAATAGATAAAACCGTAAAATTAGCCGATTACGATAATTATCAATACGCTATGTATCGCGAATCGATTGAAATTTCAACCAATAGCGACGTATGCAATGATAGCGGCGCAGTGGCCCCAAATAGAGCCTGGAGCCAGCTGATGAGAAATCAACAGAAGAGTGACCAGTGTCAACTTTTCCACCACAGAAGCAGCGTTTCTGATGAGGACTGGGTACCCGGTTTCGAAAGATCTTAAACGGCCACGAAGTACAGTTAGGTTTTTATATCTTAATATGTAGTTAAAAAAAATGAGGTCGAAAATTTTCATGATTACCTATGTTCCCCATACCTATAGTATGATGGGGAACTAAAAAGAACAAAAACAAAAAATCAATATAGGCCAAAATAAAATTTTAATCAAAATATATTTAAGAATTTTTTTTTTAACTTGCACAATGCAATATGAAAGCTATATATGGGAAAGGTGATGCTATTTCGAACAGTAATATACCTATAAGCCCCCTATGCTACAGCCCACTTCCTATATACATGGGAAATAATTTTGAATTGCCACAGGTACTCTAAACCTACACTATGCCATTGCCTATTGTTTTCTATATGGTAGCTAATTTGACATATATTTGTAGTTTTTAGTGGGATAATTTTATCCCTGTTCATTGCAGGTTATTTAAAATATGTTTTTATTGGATTAATGGGGATGTTGCTTATTTTAATAGCTTCGGTCATTATTTTGCTAGAGATACCTTTAATAAATGGAATAGAAGCGATTTTTTTTTAATGGGGGGGAGGGGGTGCATTATCGATATATTAAGTTTTTTTTGTTCCATTTTGGTATAATTTATTACTGAAGTTCAGATATACACAATACGTATGAATGCAGGAATGACATTTGTAGAAATTTTTTCTTCTTTGCAAAAAAATTTTTGCATGACTCATAAGAAAAAATATCTGGTGTGAAACAACCACACAACTTCCATTACCCACTATTACACGCATTATATACATTTTTTGGAGATAATGAGATCAGAAGACAAAAATGATCTAACGAAGTAAACACCTAAAAATTTTCCGATAATAGAAACTTGGTACACGTGTAAAGACATATCAAACAGAGTTTACATAGCAAGTTAAAAAATCAGAAAAAAAAAAATGGTAGTTTTTTTTTTGAAACACCAATTTACAACTGACCTACCTAATCAAGATAACTATTAATTTTCCTGTAATAACCACATAATACATGAAAAGGATTTCTAAAATGGATTTATGTAATAATTTTCAAGAAAATCGTTAGAGCTGTTTTTGAGATGCCAACTTTTACCAAAATTTGGCATACTCAATTATTGAACAGAAAACAAAAATTACACAGAAAAGGATATTTAAAAGAGAGTTAACCCTACAAGGCACCCAGTTCCATATGTGGAACACCGACTTTAATCGTTCCTATAGCTATAAAATTATTAGTAGCGACATCTCTTGACATCTTGATAGAAGCTACTGACATTTAGCAATGTAGTAATACGAATCTTTACCTAAAGATGTCGTTCGTGTTTTTGTTATAGTGCACTCAGTTTGAAATTTGAATGAAAGTGATACGTTAGTCGTTTGTCTGAATTCAAAAATAAAAAAAGAATAGTTTTTGAACAGATTTGACTCGAAAAAAATACTGTGTGTTATAACGAGGTGTATATTTTGCAGAGGTAAGTTGTTTTTTTATATTACAACATTAACCTTTTAGTAAATCATATTTTTATGTATGTTCCAGATACGGTACGTTGAGCTTTAGTGTCCGTTTTTACTTATACGTACTTACGATAACTTTCCTTATGAATACTTTGATTTTATTGCAGATAATGTCGCGAAGAAGATTATGTGATGAAGATATTGAGGTTTTCTTGAATATTCCTTCTGGGAAAGACCTCAAAAGACCCTCTCTAGGAAAAGACCTCAAAATACCTTCCATAAAAGATCTGAAAAAGGAAAAGGTTCAGAGAGGTTATTTAGAGCAATGGGTAGCAAATTGTGATAATACAGATATTGTCACCGTTATGTGGTACGATAACAAACCAGCCGTTTTATCATCGTCTTTTGTGGGTCAAGAGCCAATAGAAACAGCAAGAAGATACTGCAAGAAACAGAAAAAGTATATACAAGTGGATTGCCCCCAAATAATCAAAACATATAACCAGCATATGGGTGGTGTGGACCTCCTAGATTCGTTCCTAGGGAAATATAAAATAAAAATTAGGACCAGAAAATAGTACTTGAGGCTATTTTATCATCTTCTTGATGTAACTCTTATCAATTGCTGGTTATTGTACAGAAGAGTCGGGGAGCAGCAGCATACGCCAAACCCAATGAAACAGAAGGACTTCAAATTGAAGTAGCGAAAGTTTATGCATGTTTGGGCTATCGATAAACAAAAAGAGAGGTAGACCAAGTTTATCTGATGAAATTGAAAATAAAAGGCAGAAGACAAATACATCAATCCTACCTCCTCGTGATGTCAGACGTGATGGGTTTGAGCATTTTCCTGTTTGGGGTGAAAAAAGACAACGATGCGAATATCCTTGTTGCAAAGGAAAAACATTCTTATCTTGCGACAAATGTCGCGTAGGACTTTGCCTAAATAAATATAATAATTGTTTTAGATCTTTCCATCAATAAAAAAATAACAAATTTATTATATTAGTTATATGATTTTGCTTGTTAGTTGCAATACATAAAAAAGTAAATTATATAATAGTTATTTCATTTTGTTTGAAATAATAAGTCACTAATTGAAAAAAATTCAAATAGGAAACTATTTCCAAAACAATTCAATTGTACTAGTTTAATACCAAAAAGCATAGTTAAGGCTCAATGTACCGTATGTGGAACTGAAATAAAAAGTTGATTTTTCCGTAAAATATGGTTTTATTTTTATTTTTATGAGTTTTCCCTATCTTCTGATCACTAATTACAACCTATATATTTTTGTCGAGCACTAAAAAAAAATTGAGCCTTGTAGGGTTAATATGGAGAGTTTGGAAAAAAATATGGGAACGCACTTGCTAGGCCTGAAATTGAGCTATTTATACAAGACGACTATCAATTTTCCTGAACTAACCAACTATATCAATCAAAAGGACATCTAACTGAGTGTTTATATAGCAACTTCAAAGAAAATTTTTAGAACTGCTTTTGAGATACAGACTTACGATCCCAATTCTGGTTTCTGATGTTCAAACTTCTGTTTTTCCAATTTTCACCAAAATTTGGAAAATTCATCTGTACACCAGACCTGTCTCAATACTGAAATTTCGTCATTCTGTCTTTATTAGTTTTAGAGATATGATAGTCAGAAGATTCCCCACATACATACATACACACACACTGACCAATTGCCAAAAACTACTTTTTTGGACTCAGAAGACCTTAAAACGTGTAAATCAGGTGAAAATTCGATGTCGAACTTTTGGGTTAAATACAATACTTCCATTACCTATGGCAGTATGGATATGGTAATCATGGGAGTAATTTAATTAAAACACTTTTTTTAACTGACAGTATACTATAGTTTTTTACTTCCATTACCCAACTACCGTAGGTAAAAGAAATATTGTATTCAGTCCAAAAATTTCATATTGAGATTTCATCTGATTTACATGTTTTAAGGTCTCCTGAGTCCAAAAAAGTGTTTTTTGACATTGGCCAGTGTGTATGTATGTATGTGGGGAATCTTCTGGCTATTATATCTCAGAAACTAATAAAGATAGAACTACGAAACTTTAGAATTGAAACAGGGCTGGTGTACAGATGAATTTTTCAAAAATTGGGAAAAATTGGAAAAACGGAAGTGAGACATCGAAAGCCGGAAGTGGTGCCATAGGTCTGTATCTCAAAAACGGCTCTAACGATTTTCTTCTAAGTTGCTATATAAATACTCTATTAGATGTTCTTTTGAATGATATAGTTGGTTAGTTCAGAAAAATCAATAGACGTCCTGTATAAATAGCTCAATTTCAGGCCTCGTAAGTACTTTCCTTTAAAAAATCCTGCACGGATTTTTTTCAAACTTGCCATATTAACTGCCTTTTAAATATCCTTTTGTATGTAATTATTGTTTTCAGGTCAATAATTAAGTATGGCGAAGTTTTGGCAAAAGTCGGTATCTCAAAAATGGCTCTAATGATTTTCTTGAAAATTGTTACATAAATCCATTTTAGATATCCTTTCTTATGTATTACTTGGTTATTAAAGGAAAATTATCAGTCGTCCTGTTCAGGTAGATCACTTTTAGATGTCGAAAATTAATGTTTTGAAAAATGGCTAAACCAATTTTTTTCTTCTTCCTATTTTTAAATTCGCTATGTAAATATATTTTATATATCTTTACATGTGTATAAGTTTTCTCTTACCAGAAAATTTTAGGTGTCTAATTTGTTAGGTCAATTTTATGTCTTCTGATCATATTATCTCTAAAAAATGAATACGATACGTGTAATAGTAAATAATGGAAGTCGTGTGGTTGTAAAACACCAGATTTTTTTTTTTTTATGACATCAAAATAAAAACATATGTATGTCTTTATTTTCAATTACTTTTAACTTTTTAAAAAATATATAGTTAGTAGCTTAGTAGTTTACGGTATAACAAGAGAATGTTTTATACATATGTGTAATTTTATAAGGATTTTACTTAATTATTAATAGACACGTAGTGACAATTACAACAATTCCATTACTTAAACTGATTGCCTAGTTATTCTGTATTAAGCAGGGTTCGCACTAAGGAAAAAAAATGAGTGGGATTCTCCCACTCTAACAAAAATATTAAGTGGGATTTTCAAAATTTAAATGAGATTTTTGAAATTTAAGTTAGTAATTACATTTTACAGAAAAAAAGTATTTTCAAGAAATATGCAGACATGTGATTGCTGAGAAATTAGAAATTAGCTGAAAATTTTTCGCTAATATGATTGATTGAATGATTAGTTGAATATTGATAATGTCACTTTCAATAAACTGATGACATAAACATTTATACATATATAGTTTTTATCAACATTAAGCATTTTCAGGATTTTTTCATTTGTGTAAAAAAAATTCTTCAGTATACCTGCAATAACTTTTCTATCCACATAAAATCTTATTAACATTTCACACCAAGAGAAAAGCTAATTTTTCAAACAAATATAGAATATAATATTTATGTATGTACATTAATCATTCATATAAAAGTAGCAGTAGCTAATTATTAGTTTCAAACATGCATAAAACCAACTGGGAATTAATTTCATACTTGCAACCATCTCATTAATAACTGTACAATTGTTAACACCCCCTGAAAAAAAGCCCATTTTCTCATACCACTATATTTTTAGAGTAATTCTCACCAAATGTCGTTACGATTAAATAAGAAAAAATTACTCTAAAAAGTTATTGGTGTAAAAAAAAAAAAAAAGGCAGATACTTAAAATTGTACGGTTCATAATGAGATGGTTGGCAAGTATGTAATTTTCTTAAATTGATTTGGGAAAAAATTTTCTTAGCTGAAAAATCTATTCTTCATTTCCCCCATGTTTACAAATTTGGTATAGATATGACACCCCATAAAGATTTAATTTAATTGTGAAAAAATAAAAAGATTCATTAAGTTCAGCACTAAAGGTCTAAGAATATGTCAGAAATATTGAGCACTTATATTTCTTTATTGTTTCTAGAATTGATCATTGATCACAATCCGGATTCCAGAGATGGAGAAAGAGGGTGGGGGGGGGGGGGAGGATTAAAAAACTATTTACAGAGTAAGAAATATTAAACTCTTTCAATTCTACTTCTAGAATCTAATAAAGCAAGTTTAAAATGAATATTATAAATATAATTTATGTTGCATATGGGTAAAGATTGGGAAACAAGACTTCTGCAGAACATTTGATTGCTGATCGCTAGATGGAAATAAATAAAGGAGGAGGTGGGCAAAAAATAAATACATGATCAAGAAATATTTAATAATTGTATCTCTTTACAGGTTCTAAAATCTCATAAAGCAAGTTTGAAAAGGATATTGACATTTATGTTGTGGATGGAGAAAGATTAGGAATCGGAAGCTTTTGTAAAACATTTGATCGCCGATTGTTCCATTTTTATTTATTTATTTATTTTTTAACGTACGATATCCGCGATTTTTTTTAAAACGGAAAAAATAAATTCGCGGAGTTCAATGAATTAGATTTAATAATAATAATAATAATAATAATAAATCGCGGGAAAATAAGTGCGGGAAAAGAGCGCATATAAATTTTTTTTAAGTGGGATTTGTTTTAATATTGCGCTATTCCCGCGATCCAGCGCTCTAGTGCGAACCCTGATTAAGTTGGTCATCAAAAGTAATGAGTTAAATTGTGATTGATGCTAGATTCCGTCAGATTCATGAGCGGAACTTTTTTTTATTTATTCTGAATAAACTTGCAATGTGTTTTGCAGCATCTGTTGATCTCAGAGTGTTTTGTTATGAAAATACGGTAGTTTTATGATATGCCTCTTTTGAATCAGCATCAGTGACGGCTCGTGAATGCCTTTTTAAGGGGGCTGCATCACAGCATCTAGAAAAAGTACATAGAATGGAGTCTCTATTTGTTTTATTGGCTGATTTGTTTATTTTGATAATCAATGTAAATACGTTGACATTTCAATAGCCAATCAGAAGAAAAAGCTTTTCATGATAATAAACTGTTTTTTGTCACTAGCTTGCAGACCACCCAATACATCATTCACCAGCCACCACTGCTTAGCATCAGAAATTCAAAGTACCCACTCACCTGCCCTGCATGTGAGGCTATTGCCATAAGGAACACAGTAGAGTACCTGAAACTGAAGCAGAAAGAATTGCCTTTCACCTCTGTTCCAAAATAATAAACTTAAACAATTAAAAAGAAACCCCAAATTAAGACCTGAAAAAGCTTAATTAAAAAAAAAAAAAAAAAAAAAAAAGAGGAGCAAAGCATTGCCACTCAGCAATGACATCATGAAGTTAAAAGAAGTTATTAGAAGATGAAAAAAGTACAGCATAAACTGATTTTTTTTTTTTTTAAGAAAACAAACATTTAAAAATAATCTTCTAAATCTAGAAAAATTGTTATTTTAAATAGATTTTCAGGGGAGTAATTCAAGGGAATATTTCTTATTATAAGTTATTTTGAAAATAACGAATAATTGTTTATATACAGGGACATACAAAATTCCAATATATTGTATTTATGGATGATTTTTTTTTTTTTTAATGCATATTAACTGCCTTATAATCAGGGATCTGTTCAGAGGCAAACCTGGGTCCATTAAAGAACCCTTCACAAAATTCTATATCTTGAAAAAGGACCCTTCACAAAATTATTTATCCTAAAACAAGACCCTTCACAAAATTATTATCCTAAAACAGGACCCTTCACAAAATTATTATCCTAAAACAGGACCCTTCACAATTTTTTTTTATTCTGAAAAGGACCTCTTCACAAAAATTTTCTTCTTTAAAACAGACCTTTGATAAATCTCTTTCATTTTCAAAACTAATCTTCAATGGAATGAGCAGACTGCCTGAATAATCGTATGTGTTTTGTTGTATTTTCCCAAAAAGCTAATACTCAATTTCTAATTTATAAAGAGCTTCTGTGCATATATGTGAGTTTAGTTCTGTAAAACTGAACTGTCATTCTCTAAAATGAAATCTTAATTGTAATTTTATTTTGCGAAATTACATTTTTCACAATTTCACAAAAAGAGAACCCTACCCAAAAAGTTATGAAAAACTTTATATTCACACTAAATTTAGATTCACAAAATTACGTGTAGAATTTTTCACAAAAACAGGACCCTGTGTGAAAAGTCTACAGACCCCTGATAATGAAATTAACCTTTCTTTCTTTCTTTTTTTTTTCAGATGCACAAAAGCATGTCTTGCATAGAAAACGAACGGTACGAATAAAATTAATATTTTGCACACAGTGTTATAGAAAAAATCCAGATATATTACAAGCTATCAGTGAAAATACGTTTTTAGTTATGTTATTATATACATACATATATGCCAAATTTTAGCATATTGTTATCTTTATCATGCATATACAGTGCATAGACAATGTACAGCTAAAAGCTTCTTTAAAGAAGTTAAATCACTGCCTTATACTTCAGGAAATTGACAAATATGAGTTTTAAATTATACTACACAAATCACTACAGAAGGTTAAACTTCAGTCGTGCGGTTTAAAGCAAACACTTATTTTCAATTAAAAAGGGGAGAACATTCATAAAGTGAAAATTGGTTATAGGTACAACATATTCACTTATATACAGTGTTTAATCCAGAACAAATTTAATGCCGCATTGAGGCACTTTCACAAAGTCAACTTTTAGTAACGGGGTACCTTCACGAATTCACTTTTCAGTAAAGAAAAGTCAATTCGTGAAAAGTGAATTCTTCACAAACTTTTAGTAATAGGGTACTTTCACAAATTCCCTTTTCTGCAAAGAGGCACCTTCACAAAGTCAACTCTCAAGCAATATAACTGTACAACTCAAGCAATATAACTGTACACTAAAAAATTTTAGAAGCTTCACTGCATCAAACACATAAAAATGCCCTCAATTTGAATATTTATTGGAGACAATCGTAAATATCTAAGTAAACACTTTCTTATCTTACATATAAGAAATAACTTGATTCGCCCATATATATATTTGTTTTGCAACTGTTCCATTTTATTATTTAAATGCATTTTAAAATGACAAAAACTGCTTTGCACATTTCGGTTGATTGCTCTGAAGCTTTATTAATTTTCATAAACTTACTTGATGTTTTCACAAATGATTTTATAAATTCACAAATGGGGTACAATTTTGAAAAAGCTGGATTAAACCCTGATATATCACGAGTCAAAGTTCAAACCTATAACAAATGAGAAAAATGTACGGTAATTTGGAAGGCTTACTTTTAAATATTTTAAAACCTGAATTTAATGGGTTTCTTAAAAAATGCATGAGAATAAAAAAATAGTAATTTATTTCAAATAATAAAATATCTACCATTATAAAACATTTTCTAAAAAATAATAGCTGAGACAAGTAGAAGCAGAAATAATAAAAATTACAAATTAATTAAAATCGCATTCTGTAAATCAATGAATTTTGTGAATAAATATAAATAGCGAAAAATTCTAAAAGACAATAGCCAGATCGTTCATCTCTCCTACTATATAAAGAAAATTTTCATTTCATTTACATATTTAGTTTAATGTTTAATATGATATGTACTCCGTGATGATATGAAAGTAGGTAGGTAGGTAGGTTAGGTAATGCGAAAACTTGAGATAATGCTGTGCTAAATGGGCAGCGTTTTCTCGAAGTATCCGAATAAAGCGTGGAGGGAAATTAGACTAAGGTGAGCAAACGTCTCCATTAACCGGAGATTGTCCCCAATTTCGACCATCTGTCCCCCAAAACAAAAATAGTCATTGATTGGGGACCACATTTTCTGTCCTTTGTCCCCAAATGTCCCAATTTTCAAAAAATTCCTGTTAATTACTTCCATTACATTACCAAACTACACAGTAAGTAATGCAAGTATTGTTTTTTGGTCATAAATTTCGATGCAGAGTTTGCAACTGATTTACACGTCGTTGAGTTCAAAAAAGTGGTTTTGGGTAGCGATGCAAGGCTTTCAAAACACCCGGTTTTTTCCGGAAAAAAACGGTTTTTTTCTCTGGGAATTTAAGACAAAATTGTAAATTTTGAAATTTCCCCAAAACTGGGAAATCTTTAAATTAACTTCAACTTTAATTCCTGCATAGATTTCCTTTTCGTTTCCCTTTCCCACTAACTCGAGCATCTTCGATGTTTATTTTGAAAACGAAGAAAATAATTAATTATAATTAATGTGGTGCTAACACTAACAGTAAGTTTCTGTCATTATTCATTAATATTATTTTGTTATGTTCTTGAGATATCCTTTCCATTCTTAATGAGAATCAATAACATTTATTTTTTTTTATTCATAATTCGTTTATGAATGTACTGTGAAACAATTAGAGAATTGGACTTAAGATTTTTGGAAACAAACCCAACTAAATTTATATTTCATTAAACTCAAATGAAGTATTTAAGAAATTAGTTTGTTACCTGATAATTTTTAAATTGTTTCTCTTCTTCTTCTTTTTTTTTTTTTTTTTTTTTTTTTCAATTACAATTAATAATAAGGAGAAGAATTCTTAAATTTAACCCTTAAATGCCTGATTATTTTTTTATTCAATTTAAAAATGTTTTATTCTTACCTCTATTAAATAAATACAGGGAAAAATATTTTTAAAAATCATATTTTATTTTAACTATGGCTTACTGCTAAAAAGCAATTTATTTCCAATCGGCAAACATTAGGCATTAGAGTTTCAATATTATTCTAATAATACTCTAAAAGACAAAATTGGGTATGTTGCCGAAAGGCAACACACGGCATTTAAGGGTTAATCTGTTTTAGGGAAATATATACCTAACTCGAAAAATTTCCCCACTTGTTGTGTTAGAAATGCAGAAACTTTTTTTTTTTTTTTTTTTTCATGCATAAAAATCATAAAATCAATATGTGTATAAATTTTCATCAAAAAATTTTCATTGTAGGAAAATTAATATCAATTTTTTACAAACTCTAATTAGAAATATTTATGAAAATAACTTGTAAAAGAAACTATACCACTGTAGAAATTGCATAAAATGTCATCCCTTCTTTTTAAAAACCACTTCGTTATTTTAAATAATTCTTTAAAAATAGACATTTTTAAAGAAGTTTTCAAATTTTAATTATTTCTCTTCTCAAACTATTATAGGATTATGTACATTGGTTTCCTCAATTCTTCAGCTTGTATAATATGGAAATTGTATCCAACATTGTACCGATACATTTATCTTAAGTGCTAAATTAATAAAGGAAGCTTAAGTTTATTTTCAAATTATGATTTGGCTGCAGTTCTGATAAATTGAAAATAAAATGATAAATTAATATAATGTTATAAGCTTATCAGTATATCAAAGTCCTTAAAACTGCCATTTATATTAAGTAAACAACTTATTATTTGCTTTAGAGATTTCTAATTTGCTTTTCCCCCGCAAAGTTCCCAGTTTTTTTCCCAAAACTCCCGGGTTTTTTGCATCTCTAGTTTTGGGCAGATGGTCAGTGTGTATGTGTGTGGGGAATCTTCTGAATGTCATATCTTCAAATCGAATAAATGGAGAACAACAAAACTTCAGAATTAAGATAGGTCCGGTGTGCAGATGATTTTCCAAACTTTTAACGAAAATTAGAAAATCTGGAAGTGGACCGCAAATCTGTATCTATAAAACGGCTCTAACGATTTTCTATATAAACTCCTTTTAGATTTCCTTCTATACATATACATAGTTGATTTTTCCAAAAAATCCGATAACAGCCCTCTACAAGTAGATCAATTTTACGTCTCACAATTGCTTTTTTTTAAAAAGCGGCTGTTTCGATTTTTTTCAACCTTGGTATATTAACTGCCCTTTAGATATCCTTACTTATTTAACTGTTGGTTTCCTTGGTTACAACAGGTAAATTGACAAGCATCCTGATTAGGAAGGTCAGTTAAAGATATAGGATTTGGGCGTTTCAAAGAAGAAAAAAAACGCTACATTTTTTTTTTTTTTTTTTTAACTTACCATTTCCCTTATGTATCTTTAGGACGTGTGCATTATTTTGTTTTTACAGGAAAATTGTTAGGTGTCGGATTTGTTAGCATGGTCAGATGACATAAAATTGACCTATCTCCAGAAAGTGTCTATAATAAGTATAGTAAAGGGCATTGCAAGTCGAATGGTATAGTTGCAAACATTTTAATTTATTCCAGAGCATTTTTAGCCCCGCCTCGGTTTTGCCCCACTTTATTTATAGAATAAGTTTCTCCAATATCAAGAGACTCGGCAGAGTCTCAAGTGACGCAAGCGCAAAAACAAACGAACGCCACGACACTCAGCGGAAACGGAAAAACGAACGAAACTGCGACACTTATATATACAGGAATTTTAAGATCAAAGTAACCGCTGAAAGCCGACACTTAATATCTCAGGAAATATGGGAGGTTATGTTCTGATATTTTAAAAATAGTCTTTCACCTTCTGTCTGATCCTACCCTGAAATCGCTAAATTTCTGCGTGCAATATATTTGGAGATATGAATGGACTTTATTCACGAATGGCAACAGCCGGCAGTAGCCACACCCCTGGTGGTATTTACCTCCTGTCTGCTAATGTTTGCTTATGAGAAAATGATCGAAATTAATTTTATTTTGTTTTATTTCTGTTACAATTTGCATTTTTTTCAAATATGCCCAAGTTTTGTGCAGCTTTCGGCTGTGTCAATGTAAGCTGTAAAGCTGAATATACACAAAAGAAATATCAATTTTCATGAATTTCCTTTGAAAGACTCTAACGTTTGAACAAATAGCTTTCAAGTTAAAACTGGGGGAATTCGAGCATTTTTGTGATAAAAATTTTGAAAATACAACTCCTGTAAATGACAAATGAAACTTTAAAGTGTGATGCAGTATCTAGAAAGTTTTCTTTCTCGAAGCCTGTGATAAAGTGGAAAGAAACATCTTACAATTTGGGTAAGTATATATATATATACTCTTTTATTTCTGTATACTTGTTTTAATTAAAATGTCTCATTATCTAATTAATTTCGAGTTTATATTAACGATATATATGATTGCTAATTTTAACTGCATTTTATGTAATACAATGCATTGTATGATGTGTATTATATGGATCATTTAAAATTTTGCTATCATATATGTAATTTTATTTATTTCTTTATTTTTTAATAATTGAAATGTTGCACCAAAAAATTACTGTTAAAATTGCAATTTAAATGACCTTAGTTGAAGGGAAAATTCTTACATCCTATATATAATGCAAATAAACACCTAGTGTAAAAAAAAAAAATTATAATCTAGAAAGAAATGTTTATTATTATCAAGTTGTTATATTTGATGTCATGAATCAAAAACCAATGTATACAGCATTATGTAGAATTTATATTAATGGTGTTGTAGGTCAGAAGCTTGAACATCCCATTTACATTACTTATTACTGAGCAGATCATTTTTATTTATTCCATATTAATTTAAATATTGATACTTTACATAATATTTCAAATAATTACAAAATATTTTATTCTTGCACCTTATTTAATATAATGATAAGGATTAGTGTTCGAAATTAGCAGTCGTTAGTTGTCAAGTATGACTAAATTATTGCATTTAACGACTATAAAATTATTTCTGGTCATCAAATTTGACGCCTAGCTTTTTTTAAAGACTTATTTTTGTTTAACTTTGAAAGCTCTATGATTGTATTGTATATTTTTCCCCTGCTGTGCAAAGAATATGTCGTTTAGACATCTGTGTATTTGGGGCATATTTCATCCCTCCCTTTACAGAGATAAAAAAGAAAAAGTTTTCTTTAATCCCTTTTAATCTTTTCTTAAAACTGCAATTTGCAACCCTCTCGCCACACATGCATATAAATAACCTATGTAACAAACACATTACATCTGTATGCACATTCCACCCCAGAAAATACTATTTTACTCAGAATCGCTCGAGTAGTCATGTTAAAAGTGAATTTCTGAATTTGCAACTAGAAATTTCAATTTGGCACCTAAAATAATTGCAACAGGCGTCATATGATGCCTTCCCTTTCCTTCCCAGTTTCTATCACTGATAAGCATTAAAAAAGGTGATTGTTGAAACAGAAATGCACTGTTAATTTTTTCTGAAATCTAATTTTTAAAACTTCATTCCAAAAGTTTTAATTTTGTGAAAAAAAAAAAAAAAAAAAAAGCACACCTGTGTGCTCAAACTTTAAGCCTTTTCATATAATCTTCACTGTGAATATATTTAGATATCCAAAACTGCACTTTTAAAATTTATTTGCAGTCTTAAAAGGAGGGTGATGTAAAAAAAAGCACACATCATTTTTGAATTAAATAACTATATTTTTTAACTACATGCTTAATTATGTGTCCCATTTTCAGAGATTTCAAAATTTTCTCCTTTCATTCTTATAGATTCCAAGATTAATTTGCAGTTATTTTGGGAAAATAAAGAAATTCTGAAATCGACTGGCAGTTCTGATGGATGTCTTTAATTAGATGAAGAAGAAAAGCGAAGATATTTTAAGAAAACTTCTTTTTTTAGCATGATGTTACTTTATCATATGTTGTGCTATAAAGAAGTTATCTTAAATCTTAAGGAAGTTATCTAGTCTACATGGAGCCCCAAAAAGGAGGAAGGTGATTTCTTTTATTTATTCTTCATAGACGGTGCAGTATCACCTATATTATAATATCTTATGACTTGTACTTTTATAAATTTTATAATATAAAATTCTTTTAGTTAAAAGTTTTTCACAAAACACATTTTTTCTAATATGTTCAGTTGTAACATATAATGTTGAAATTATTTTTCTAAATATTGGGTGCATTTAATTTTTTTCTCTTCAATTTTCTTTTTTTTTTTTTTTTTTTTTTCCTTGTTGAATTTAGGTAGTATAATTATAGACGGGTGATATTTTAGGTTTGTGTCAATAAATTCTAAAACTAAGGTGACAGAAATTATATGTCCTAATGGAACTCAAGTATAGGTCCCACTGTCTTAAAAGTCATTATGAGATTCTCTCACTATTTTTCTCCCTCATTCTGTTTAGTCTAAACTCTATTTGTTTTCGGACCCATGGGCAGTTTCAGAACTCGGTGGAAGAAATTGTGGTGCTTGGTGAAAAAAGGTAAGTGTGTGTGTGTGTGTGTGGGGGGGGGGAGTGCTCTCTTTTTTTTTTAAAGTTTATTTTTTCTTACTTTTTTTCTATACTTATTTTTGGTTTGACTGCTCCTTTATTCCCAGTCCCTTGGCCCTCGACAATTGCAAGCTGTTTGTGTGTTCTTGTCGTCAGAGCAATTGTTTTTTGTGCCTGCCACTTTGCTGAAATCCTGATTATTTTCTCGTATTTATAAATAAAAATAATTGTAGGGAAAAGGCTGTTAGTCAAGTGTGTGGGTAGGAAAGGTCCAACGCTTCTGAAAATTTGCTGATTTGTTAAAACTTTTTAAGTTTTTTCAGCACTCAAGTTATGTGTTAAAGTTTGAACCCTCTCAGAAATTTGTTTCTAACTGTGGCCTTGTGTGGAAGTATTACTGAAGTAGTGAATTTAAATTTTAAAACAATTTAGCCGACATAACACATTTTTACAAATTTCTCTAAAAAAATGTCTGTCTTAAGTATTTTAAATAGATGGATTTTGATTACTAAAAATATTTTTATTTAGCAATATTTTATGAATATGCATGCAAATATGATGCATGCTCAGTTTTAAAATTATGCTTCAGATTTCTACTTAGTGATCATTTTGTGACATTATTCCTTTTTTTTTTTTTTTTTTTCTATTCTAATTAAGGGGGACACCTTATTGGCTGGCTATTCTTCCGGTCGGGGATATAATTGCTTTTCAACCACTTGAGAAGGTACCGGAAATGAAAAAAAGCAGATTTTGAATTTTTTCAATTTTAAATAAATTTAAGCAGAAATTCGAAATCACCTGACATTACTGCTCACCTGTCTGCAGTTAAAAAAAGTAAAAAAAAAAAAAAAAAAGGTTAAAAAAAACAAAAAAGCAAAGTTAAAAACTAAAAAAAATGGACATTATATTTATTTAAATTCATTTGTTTATGTAGAGAGACAAAGGTTATTTTTAACAGAATAATAATGCTCTTTTTCTTCTTCTTTTTTTCTAAACTGGGCTGTAAAAAAGCAGATTTGGATTTTCTTAAATTTTAGACGAAAATTTTTTCTTAAATTTTGCCTTTGATAGATTAGCAATTTTGAGTCTAAAATATAAGATATTCATTAATATTGTACATAATACATCAGTTGAAAGATATTTTAAAGTACTTTTATTGCACACTATCGCTATATAAGCCGTTCAAATTTAGTATGAAACTTTTGGAGAAAACTACGTAAAATCCAGAATGTTTTTATTCTTCTTATTTTACATAATTTCGAATTCTGGTTTCCACTCATGCTTTGTACAAAGGATTTTTAACTGTATATAGCCCACAATTATGCAAGTTTCGGAGAAAACCACGGATAAGTCAGACACAAATATTTTTATAAAAATGTTTATATTACCTTTCTATCTCAGCTTCTAATTAACATAATCTCATAAGTAGTATGTCAATTAAAAACTTATTTAAATTGGAATTAAAGAATAGAGATTGCAAATCTTTGTCACCAGATGGCACTTTAATATTTTAAAATTTCAATATCTCCAATTCAATTCTAAATATGATTAAATTACTTACAATGCATTATTTGAAATACATTTTATTGTTACTTTTAAACTGATATAAACCGTACAATTCCGTGCAAGAGTTTCAGCGCAAACCAAGAAACACCCAAAATGCCTTTATTCCAATATCTCTAATTCTAATTAAATTACTTATAATATATCATTCGAAATATATTTTACATTAAATTTTATTGCGAACTTTTATCTGATATAAGCCATTAAATTCAGTACGGGAGTTTCAGAGAAAAACATGGAAACCTAGATCATATTTATTATTTTTTATTTTACAAACTTTAGAATTCCCACACTTTGTCTTTTCTGTGGTAGAAAACCACAGAAATGACAGACATAAATCTTTTTATAAGAATGTTTATATTACTTTTGCATCTCAGCTTCTAATTAACATAATTTCATAAGTAATATATCATTTTAAAAGTTATTTGAATTGGAATTGAAGAGTACACATTACAAGTCTCTGTTGCAAGATGGTGCTTTGATATTTTAATAATTCAATATCTCCAATTACGATTAAATTATATGGGAGTAGATTAGGAGACCGTAGGCTCCACCAGTTTGGGATTTTCTACAATTAGAATTTTCAATGTTTCTTTACACGGTGAGCAAACAGGCTGTTTCAAATCATTAAACGTAAAAGGGTGTCGTAGCCATCAGAGTGGGAAAACTTGCTACAGTTAAAATTTTCAAAGCTATTTGCATTATGAACGAGCAAGCTGTTATAACTTCTAAAATGGGGATAAGGGACCGCGGGCGACACTGAGCGAAACTTTGCTAGCATCAGGATTTCCAAAGATCATAACTTTCATAACATAATTAGAAAACAGGTTGTTTCAGATAGTGAAATGGGAAGAGAGCACCGCAGGTGCTACCGAGCGGGAATTCACTACAGCTAAAATTTTCAATAAAGCTATTTGCACTATTAAAATTCTCAGTAATCAAAAAGCATAAAAGTTGGCAGATATATAAATTTTTAAAGGATTTTTGTTTAATTATATTAATAGAATGTAGTAACGACTATTATAATTTTACTACTTGAACATTGTCTGAAAGTGTAATGCAAATGTAATAATAATTTAAGTAAAATCTTTAAGCACACTGTGCATATTTCTTCCTACAGACTGAACTCATCTGATCTTTTTATAAAACAATTTTACACGTTTCAGCCTCATACTTATCTGTGCAGTAAAATTATAAACCAGTTCTAAAAAGGAAAAAAAAAAAAAAATCTTTAAAATTAATGGAGGTTCAAAACAAAATCTTGCAAATATAGAAACGTTAATATTTTGTGTACAATGACCTGTAAAAGAATTTAGGTACATATTACAGACGGTCATTGTAAATACTGGAAAATATACTCTCAATTGTGTTGTGGATTTTTATTTATTTACAACAGGTAAGTAAATTGTATAATATTGTATTGTATTGTATAAGTAAAGCGACAAATATATATACCGTAAAATTCCGATTGTAACTACCTTTACTTTTAGAAACAAAAATTGTTGAAATTAGAAAGTGTGATATTATTGCAAACTTTTTAAAAGCTGAATATTTTGGAAAAACTTCAGATTGTAACATCCAAGAGAACGAAAGGTTTTTGAAAAATGAAAACACCTGAAAATCACAGAGCAAGATATAGTTGGATGGAGGGTTACTATTGGAGTTTTACACTAATTAAAGCATGAAATAGTTGAAAATACACTGCTACACAGTATTTCTTTACTGACTGTTGGTAGTGATGTGGGGTAGAAAATTCTGAAAACCAAACAAGTAATTTTTTTTATTTAACTTTTTGCAAGACATATTTAACCTTTTTTTAGTCACAGTATAGTTAATAATTACATTAATATCAGATATAGTGTAAAAACAAAAACAAAAGTTTATTAAAAACATCTTTTAGAAAGTTGGGAAACTCACAACTCTAACTGTTGGTTAAAAAAAAAGTTTAAACTAATTTTTATGCAGAATAGATTTTTTATTTATTTATTTTTTTTTGTATATTATGCATGTCTACTGATCACCAATTAGGAAATGTAAGTCACTGTTGGCAACTGTACTTGTTAAACCCTGATTTCAAAGAGTGTTTTTAATACATTGAGAATGCGTTTACGATTATAAAATTATTTTAAATATATGTACATAAGACTCCCTCTGATCTACAAAGCAAGTCATGAAATAATCAATTATTAATAAATAAATAAAAAAAAAAGAAGTTTTAGAAGAAATTGAAATTACTATCTAATTAAGAATAACATCACATTTCGTTGAAAATAAAAGGAGGTTTTACAACTTTCATTATGTTAATGAATCATACTCAGTATGAAATGATAAAGAAAAAAAATAATAAAATGTGAATGTTACTACTTACATTATGTTAACTTGCTGCATCAGAAAGCTTTTGATATTGTATGAGCACTAAGTTAGGAAAATTTTCTTCATTTCAGATATTTTTATGCTTTTTTCATCCAATTCAGCTCTTCCAGAGATTGTATTAAGAAAACTTCTTCTTAGCATAGTTTGTTTTGAAATAAACCTATGCTGTAAAGAAATTCACTTAACATTTTTCTATACTTTCAACGCTTTATTAGACAACATATTTCACCAGTACTTTTTTTCTCCCTCCTTTTTCACACAAATTCCTAAACTCATTCTAAATGTTATAAAGAAAAGTAACAAAATCATAAACATCTAATTTCCAAAGAATTAATGCACAAAAATAAACAATATAATGTCATACTACAATATTATTTTTAATTTAATAATTACCTAATCAACAAAGCATCTGAAAATTTTAAAGAACTTACCAAAGCCTGCATCAGTCGGTAGATAATCTAATCTTCATTCTTATAAGTATCCAAGAAAGCAAAATCCTCTGTCATTAAATGTCTAAGAAAACTTCTTTATAGCACAATGTATTATAAAATGACAGTATGCTAAAAAAAGAAATTTTCTTGAAATATCTTCTTTTTCTCCATCTACTTTATAAATGGATAGAAATTTCCTTGGTAACCTAGAAATGCCTCTACATCATCTAATGATACTTTTTATCTCTCATTTGAAAACACCACAACAACCATTACAACATGAATATACTTTGTATGCATTTTAAGATTACTGTAATAAACACATGTATAGCATAACAATTGAATGTGTATATATATATATATATATATATATATATATATTAGAAATACTAGTAAGAGAAAAATACAGAATAACTAAGTATAAATTAAATGTAAAAATACTCTGTTTTAAATTTATTTGCTTACAATGGATTAAAATGGCAGTAGTTAACAGCTTTATTTATATTAAGGTTTAAAAACTGAATCATTATACAATTTTTACTAATTATTACTTTTTGGTTCAGAAATTATTTTTTTTATTTTACATTTATATTGCATAAACACACTTATAAATTATCCATATAAAGATTTTCTCTCATACTTCAAATATACATAAAATATATAAAACAAAAAGATAATAACAGTAGGATGAGCTTTTAAAAATGACACCAAATATCATGTGTAGAATAGAACATGTAAAGTCTATAATGACTATCTTTTTTTTTTTTTAAACTTTTAAAATGAAATGGCATATGAATGATAGTAAGAATTTCAAAAATAATGGAGTGTTTCACTAAACTGATATAAAAACAACACTGCAAATCTTCATACTAAGCTTCACAATAACCATACATTATGATTACATAATCAGATTACAGTATACAAATGAATAATATTATCTGCATCAAACATCTTATATAATACAGTTTCCATTTTAAAATAAGTATACTGAGTACAATATAGTAATAGTAATGCAGTTATAGTATTATAGTTATATCTACCCTTGTGACAAGGGTAATATAAAAAGCTTTCAACTTGAAAGAAATGACTGATATTAGCATAGTTGCTAGGCATTTTCATGATAATGAACAAAGTAGATTCTATGCAAATATAAATAAATATTTGTATTTGGAATATAAACAACAAATAACATTTTCTGCGATTATTGCATGGAATTTAACGTTGTTTAGAAGCTAGATCATAAATGACTGGGTGTTTAATTACAGCTACTCAAGCCTTTCTTAAATTCAGATTTAAGGGGGAAAAAAAAACAAGTAGTATCAAACAAACAATAATTTGCACATTTAGGGTAAATTATAAATGAAGAATAAGAATGAGATTTAAAGAATTTAAAAAAGATTTTTACAAACTCACCTCATTGCTCGATATGTCGGTCTTAGTATCTATATTATACACAATTATTTAAAATCCAGCACGTACAACGCTACAAACTGCAACAGTTTCACTTAAAATACTTTCTGGAAATTTCACATCAATTATAAATTTATTGCGATACATTTTTAAGCCTATAAAGCTTGCTTTTAAATTTTTTCTTGATCATAACATTTATTATTCATGGATACATTCTGAAATATTCTGTTGAGAAAAATATCTAGAACAGAACTTAATATTTTGATTTTATTTTCTATTAAAATACTGGTATGCTCTTAAGTGCTCAAAGAACAAAAATAATCTACTAACACTAGCGAAACGAGACGACAGCGTAAGCGAGAAAAAATGGAGGATGAAAACAAAACATGCGCACGTGTTTCTTGTTTACAATTTTATATACCACCAGTGACGTCACGTGAATAAAGTCCATTGGCTCATTTAAGCTATAAATGGGCGGCCTAATGTGTAAGAATTTTTTCTCGAATATGGCTCGAGCGAATTTAGTTTAATTTATATATGATATTAATCGCTTTTATCTGATGTGCCTGACGTCTCCCTTTTCCCTAGGAAAACTCTTGTTTTTTTTATAACTCAGTTTAAAAATCGAACTATTTTTTACTCCGAAAATACCGTGATGCGGCAGTTTCGCGGACGAATACAGTCCAAAGAATATTCTGAAATACTCAATATCAAATAATCGTTTTGGCGCCATCTATCGCGAATTGGCGTCAAAAATAAACACAAAAATATAAAAAAAATACTTTTCTTTTTTTAATATATATATTAAATGAGTTATTTATTTAGGTACTTGTATTTTATATGACATTTGTTTATCAAAAATATTCATTGTATTTACATTGTTTTCATGCTGATACGTTGTTAACTTTCAAAATTGGTTTT
The DNA here is from genome assembly GCA_963930645.1 of Salticus scenicus. Taxonomy (NCBI): domain Eukaryota; kingdom Metazoa; phylum Arthropoda; class Arachnida; order Araneae; family Salticidae; genus Salticus; species Salticus scenicus. The sequence goes on from OZ005649.1 coordinate 240,050,357, forward strand.
ATTTTAAAAAGTGATTGCAACAACAAAAATTTTTTTCTTTATTTTCATAAAAATGACAAATAATATGATAATCATACGTAAATATTTGTAATTTTTTCAAAATTAGGTGATAAATCACTTAAACTATGGATTGAAAAAATTCTTAAAACAGAATTTGAAAATAATTAATTTGCTCATTAAGTTTCTAGTATATATATATAAATTACAAAATGTTAAGCTATAATAAAATTTTGAATAGATTAAGATTTTTTTTTTTTTTTTTTTTTTTTTTTATTAAATTCACAACAAACTATACTACTTAAATATTTACCAGTATAAAAATTTCACTTTTTAAAGATTTTTCTATTATTATTTATTTTTCTCTTTTAAATCAAATCTATACCTAAAAAATTATTCGCGTTTCTTTCTTTTTTTCTTAAATTTAACAGGAGGGAGGTGGCATGAATATAACAATAAAAACTACTCAAAAAAAAAAAAAAAAATAATAATAATAATAATAATAATAAATAAATAAAAATATCCTCCTTAACTCGTATATACTTATTTCTTAGATATAATAGTGATATAAAATAAAATTGAAGTTACCATGAATCTGCAACTTTTAAATTAGAAATTAATAATAACATTGTAAATATTGTACACACTATTCTAAAAAATATGGCATAAAATTTCGAGGAATTTTTTTTTTTTTTTTTTTTTTTTTTTTTGTGAATGATATCATTCAAATGATTAAATGACATAGAGGTTCAAATAGGATTCAAGGATGTTTATTTCCATTACAAAGGAATTTTTTTTTTTTTTTTTTTTTTTTTTTTTTACTATTACATATTTTTTAAAAACCTCTGTTATTCATTATTTAGTACAAAATATTGTTCTGAAATTTGCGTAAGTACTTGTTTATTTTTTAATATAGCTTTCCTATACAATATCCATAAAATCTTAAAAGATCTCTGTCTGATCCTACCCTGAAATCGCTAAATTTCTGCGTGCAATATATTTGGAGATATGAATTGGCTCATTTAAGCTATAAATGGGCGGCCTAATGTGTAAGAATTTTTTCTCGAATATGGCTCGAGCGAATTTAGTTTAATTTATATATGATATTAATCGCTTTTATCTGATGTGCCTGACGTCTCCCTTTTCCCTAGGAAAACTCTTGTTTTTTTTATAACTCAGTTTAAAAATCGAACTATTTTTTACTCCGAAAATACCGTGATGCGGCAGTTTCGCGGACGAATACAGTCCAAAGAATATTCTGAAATACTCAATATCAAATAATCGTTTTGGCGCCATCTATCGCGAATTGGCGTCAAAAATAAACACAAAAATATAAAAAAAATACTTTTCTTTTTTTAATATATATATTAAATGAGTTATTTATTTAGATACTTGTATTTTATATGACATTTGTTTATCAAAAATATTCATTGTATTTACATTGTTTTCATGCTGATACGTTGTTAACTTTCAAAATTGGTTTTATTTTAAAAAGTGATTGCAACAACAAAAATTTTTTTCTTTATTTTCATAAAAATGACAAATAATATGATAATCATACGTAAATATTTGTAATTTTTTCAAAATTAGGTGATAAATCACTTAAACTATGGATTGAAAAAATTCTTAAAACAGAATTTGAAAATAATTAATTTGCTCATTAAGTTTCTAGTATATATATATAAATTACAAAATGTTAAGCTATAATAAAATTTTGAATAGATTAAGATTTTTTTTTTTTTTTTTTTTTTTATTAAATTCACAACAAACTATACTACTTAAATATTTACCAGTATAAAAATTTCACTTTTTAAAGATTTTTCTATTATTATTTATTTTTCTCTTTTAAATCAAATCTATACCTAAAAAATTATTCGCGTTTCTTTCTTTTTTTCTTAAATTTAACAGGAGGGAGGTGGCATGAATATAACAATAAAAACTACTCAAAATAATAATAATAATAATAATAATAATAATAATAAATAAATAAAAATATCCTCCTTAACTCGTATATACTTATTTCTTAGATATAATAGTGATATAAAATAAAATTGAAGTTACCATGAATCTGCAACTTTTAAATTAGAAATTAATAATAACATTGTAAATATTGTACACACTATTCTAAAAAATATGGCATAAAATTTCGAGGAATTTTTTTTTTTTTTTTTTTTTTTTTTTTTGTGAATGATATCATTCAAATGATTAAATGACATAGAGGTTCAAATAGGATTCAAGGATGTTTATTTCCATTACAAAGGAATTTTTTTTTTTTTTTTTTTTTTTTTACTATTACATATTTTTTAAAAACCTCTGTTATTCATTATTTAGTACAAAATATTGTTCTGAAATTTGCGTAAGTACTTGTTTATTTTTTAATATAGCTTTCCTATACAATATCCATAAAATCTTAAAAGTGTTACGAGGTAAAGTGAGGCAATTTTAAGCTTTTAATTAAACATAAAAAATTAAGTAAAATTATAATATGTAACTGTTTTTATTTTGTAAAACTAATCTATTAATCAGTTTAAAAACTTAAAATCGTGGACAAACCAACAATAATAACGATTAATACTTATACTAAATTAAATGATTTTTCCGTGGCTTAATAATTACTGTTAACACAAACATTGTTACAGTAACTTGAGTTTGCATTATTTTATAAAAATCGTAAAGGCAAATTCTTTACGAAAACAACTTTAAATTAAACTGATTTAAAATCATTTTGTATTAAATAAAAAACTAATCAAGTTGTTCTGTAGAATTTTTATATTAATTTAATTTCATCGATTTTAGAAAAGTGTGTTTCCAAAGTTCATACAAAATCTCGCCAAACAGTGCCGAATACGAATTATTCAATTTGTTTTTATCTAGTAATTTTCGGAATTTCTAAAAACTGTAAAACACGTCTACGAGAATTTTTACGGAATTTTGTTTAGTTAAGAATAAAACAAATGTGTATAGTAGGGGAAGGGAGGGGGGCATAAGGACTCAGTGATGGGCAAATTTTAATTTTATAAATGTGGAATTTGGGTGGAGGGAGGGGGAATCTCTGTAGTTTGATGGAAAGACCTTTTCAAAACAACATTTTAACACAAAATGTTTTTCTCTATAACTATTTGTTAGGAAAATAACAAAGAAAAATTTTCTTTTAAAGTCGTCCCCCGTGTCTCGAGAACACCTTGGAAAATTAAAAACTGTAAAAAAAAAAAAAAAAAAAAAAGGAGGCGGGGGGGAGGGGCTTAATCAGTTTGAAGGATCTTTGTTTTGTTTGGAAATTCGAACTGTAAAAACAGGGGAGCGAAAGGCACATCTTTGAAATTTTAAACAAATGAAGTTCTTTTTGTAGTTTGTCGGAAATGTCTTCTACAAACAAAATTTTTTTAAATATATTTTGATTGCCTCTTTTTTTTTTTTTTTTTTTTTTAATTATTATTAAATATACTGAAAATAGTCTCCATTATGTTCCTATTTCAGGATCACGTCGTTTGATCTCGTTTGGTTTATTTAAAAAAAAAAAAAAGAAAGAGAAAAGAAAGGAAAAGAAAAGAAAAAAAGAAATTTAAGCTGAATTGAGATAGAAGAAACCTTAGGAGGCAAACATTAAAATTTCGAATAGGAGGGGGATTAGAAGCTCATTTAAAGTTCTACTTAGACTCATATTTAATATGCACGCTTTTTACGTTTTCAAAACTTTCAAGGCGTTTCCTATAGATCTGGAAAGAGAAATGGGACTTTTAGAATGTATATATATATAAGCTTCTTTAAAAAATGCCCCACGAGCGGTTCTGCGCTGAAAAGCTGGTTGATGGGAAATGCCGGATTCGATCCCATCCCGCTCTCTTCAACCTAGCCGTTCATTCAGTGTTTTTTCTCCGAAACTTGCATAAATACGGGCTACAACCCTTAGAAAGAACTCACGGGGGGCAATGTACTTATAGGCCTAGGACCCTAGCGCAGTCAATTGGCCTTAAAACCTACAAACAAACAACCTTAAAAAAATATCACTGGAAATATTTTAGGTGATTATATTTAGAAGATTTCTCAAAGTGCTAAAAAATCCTTATCATTTAAAATTTTAAAGTTAGATCTCTCATATACACTTTATAGCCCCATAAACCAATTTTTGAAAATGAGGCAAAGTCCAAAATCCCTACACTACGTTTCAGAAAATTTTTAGGAATTCTAAAGTGATTCCGAAATACTAGGAAGAAAGTGGGGACTATGTACAGTATGTTTAATCAGATAGAATAAAACTAGATGCATAACATTTTAATGCATGTTTTTTAGAAACATTTTTCTAAAAAGCGATTTCCCTATTAAAATTTCTAAATGATCTAACTGGTAACCCCCCTCCTATTTTTCCCAGCTGAATTAATTTTAAACCAAACAAAATCTCTCTCAAATTGATTAAGCATCTTTTTTAGAATTATCAGAGTTTCCAAGGGAGGATCTGAACCTAACCCCAATGGTGCTAGGTATTTTGGAAAATTACTGTCATATCCTTAAACAGTTTTACTTTATGCATCTACAATTTAAAAATAACAAAATATTTATCTTTTGTTCACTCGATTGAACATTTAAAAATTTTTGTTAAATTTTTATCTAACTAAAATCTATGTGGTGAAAATTCTTTAGAAACTTATTCGTAACACTTTATTACAAAAACTTTCGTATTTTATTAAACATTTATTTTGAATTTTCGGTTGAACTATCTAAGAAATAGTTGAACCAATGAGCTATATAAGAAATTGAATATTGAATAAAATAAAAAATCTTTATTTTTTTATTTGTAGAAATTTTTGTCATTTTTAAAATGTACTATATTATGCCTTTGTAATGTTGCATGTTTCCATCCCTCAAAAAATATTCTTTCTTAAAGTTTTTTTTTTATTTTTTTAATCACTTTTTATAAAATTTTGAAATTTCATTTAGTTTGTTATTTTGTTCGAGTATGACCTCTAAAACAACATTTTTTATACAGTGTTATAACTCATTACCATGCTTCTTTAATTTTACGTTTTGATCATTAACCCCTAAAAAGTAATGATATCAATACAAAAAACCCTTAACGGGTTAAAAGTTTGTGACGCAGCACTGTACTTTATGGCTATAAGAATTAGAAATACGGGTCTTAAAAATAATGATATCAAATTTTCAGTGACGCTTTGATATTAATTAAATTATACATAGATTTTCTTATTTGAATTTGCTTTTTCCTTTTATTTATATTTACAGTGTAAACGTTATTTTCAAGATAAAATAATATATAGCATTTACTCATTGATACCTTTCCATTCACATCTCTTATACTATGAAAGCATGTGTTTTAAAAGAAATTATATGAAATTCCAGTAACGCAGTGGTGTTACATTAAATGATTTGTTTTTAAATTTCACTGCAATTATTTTGTTTTGCATATTAAAGTATATGTGCACATTGAAATATTGCTTTTAATTTTCAAATACGCTGTCAAATATATCACCTTCATTAAGCTTATATTATGTACTGAAATATATTTATTTCAATGAATTATTCTATCTTTTGCGTCACGCCATCCAAAACTGTAAGTAAAATATATGGAAATGTTTACTTTGTGTCATTTCATCCAAATAAATCGAAAATGCATGCAAATAGATATTGTGCTGCAAAGAAAAAAATTGTGAACATTTTTTCAGAAATCTGAATATAAATTCAGAGAAACGATTTTTTTTTCCTAACATTTCAGAACATCAGAATTAATGGCTGTATGTCAGTCAGTTTCAACCATTCTTCTACATATTATTCAATGGAACTTTTGTTGCTTAGTTTGATGATCTCTCATTCAAAAATGAAGCTGTTCGTATTCTGTTTAATATTCAATAATTATTGAATTGAGTAATATTCTATAACTAACAAATATTACTCTTTGAACATAATCAATGAGCATTTTTTCTAATCAATTGATTTAATTTTTTTTTAGCTCATTAAGCTAAAAAAAAAGTTCAAAGAATAACTTTCAAAAAACTTCATTTTTCAATGGCAGATCGTAAAAAACTAAGCAACAAAAATCCCATAGGATAACATAGGGAGGGAGAAACAGGGAATTTGATGTGCAACCATAACGGCCCTCTTCATTTACCCTCGTCGGAAGCCCGAGGCAATTTATTCTATGGCAAATTTTCTTTACTTATAACTAATTAACTAATATATATTTTTAAAGTCTGTTTTTACATTCAGAAATTTCCCAACTGTTAAATTGACGCTCCTTTTTTAAAAATGAATTTTTTTTTAATTTTGACATTTTATTTTGAAATTGCAAAATGAAAAATTTCACATATTAAAAATTCGTATTTTACAGCTTCGAAATAAAATAGTAAAAATGAAAAAAAATACGTTTTTTAAAAAAGAGCATCAATTTAACAGTTCGGAATTTTCTGAATGTGAAAACAGAATTTAAAAATATGTATTAGCTAATTAGTTATAAATAAAGAAAATTTCCCATAGAATATTAGCTTCGGCTTATATGGCGACGGTGAGTGAAGTGGTCCTTTAATGAGCCACTTTTTGCTTCTGGAATATACATTAGCATTGTAATAATGAAAAAAACTGAAGTTAGATTTTGCTGTATCAATACCTTTTGATGTCTTCTTAATTCCTCATTATTTGCTATTTATACACAATAGCATAAGAGTGATTCTGAATAAAACAAAATTTTATGAACTGTGCATAAAATTTTTTGAAGCTATTTCATAGATACATACATTTTTATTTAGAAATTTTATACATCAACCTTGAAAATTCATTTCTAGTAGATTGATGTGAAAGTAGATTGGTGTGAAAGAACTGATTTTTTATACCAATTATGTGAAAAATACCAGAGCCGGTAATCGAACCTAGCCTTCTGCTTAAATAAACTAATGTGTATCACCAAAAAAGCGAAAAGCCTGGGTCAGTTTCTGGCTCTGGTATTTTTCACTCAGATAGTATAAATAATCAGCCTTCCACTCCAATCTGTCAGAAATGAATTTTCAAGGTTGATGTATAAAATATCTAAATTAAAATTTTGTGGCCTATTGGAGTTGTGCCATGATCAATTTGTCACTTGAAATAGCTGCGTGTTTGCAGAATCGGTGACCTTGCCAACATATATTATGTGAGAAATGTCGAGCTGGTTATCAGCCAGGGTAGCTCAATGGTTAGAGCATCTGCACATTAAGCAGAAGGCCCAGGTTCGATTAACGGGTCTGGTATTTTTCCCACAGGTTTTCCCCTTCCACTCCAATCTATCAGAAATACACATATATACTGTATTTATGTTTAGTCTATTTTGAATACAAGCTGTAAATTAAAATCTATAAAAGTAAATGAAAATTAAGAATTAAATAACAAAAACCTATTAAATGAAAAAGGTTAGTTATTCATTTGAATCAAAATAAAAATTTCTAAAATCTTTTGATTAAGTTAAAATTTTTTTAAATTAAATAATTTATGCTTTCAATATTCTATTTACCTGTTCTTTAAAACAAAAATCTAGATTTAAATCAGGGCCTGAAATTTCAACTCAGATTACACTCACAAAAAAAAAAAAAAAAAAAAAAAAAAAAGAAAGAAAGAAATTACTTGTCATAAAATAGATTTTTTTTTTTTTTTTTTTTTTTTTTTTTTTTTAAGTATTTTGGATTTTTAAAAAGTGTATTTTGGGTTTTCTTCCCCTAATTATTTGAAATGCTTTTACAAATATTTAATCTCAATTTAAAATCTATGGTTAAAGCAGGGCCTCAGCAAATTTTAAGGAAGCCTGGCAACACTTGGGTACAAATGAGATTGATTATGCCTGAATAAACAGAAATGGATAACACAAACATTCAAAATGCGCACAAAGAGATAACTTTAAATTTTCTTTAAAATTAAAAAGCACTGAAAGTTGAAATTAAAAAATATACAAACAAAAGTCTGAAAGTACTAATGCATGCATTTATTTCAAAATATGAACAAAACAGATAAATATTACAAATACAATATAAACAATAAAAATACAAATTTTTTTTTTTTTTTTTTAATTTCAGAAAAAATTCCTTTTTTATTTACATAAAGTTTTGCATCAACACATACAAATGATATAATAGTAAATATATTATAGGCTGTCTCTAAGCACACTTTGAGGGAGGCTCAAGATCATCTTTGCTACCATCAGTGCTCGAATTCGACACTTCATCATCAGTCTACTTGAAACATTCACTTGACGTTGTCGAGATCTTTGTCCAATCTTTACCCACTAACTCCTTAAAAAAAAAAAAAAACTATTTTAGAAAAGCATTATTTTTTGCCTTTTTCATTTTTATTTAACAGTTCAGCATATGTAAGTAATTGTTTAGTCAATTTCTTTGTTACTATGTTTAAAAGGTTTGATTTTTCTCTCTCTTATGGTACACTTATATACAGGGTCAGACTAGCAAATTTTTATGCCCAGGATACTTTAAACTTTTCATACCCCCTTTGATGATCCACCCCCCACCCCCTTCCCCCAGAAAATAAAGTTTGTTATTACTATAAAATGATCTATAGCAGGCGATAAAACAGACTGACTGGAAAAAGTATTTGGGCAAAAAAATAATATTTCTGGCTTTAATAAAATTGCTCCGCTCAGTCAAACGATATTTTATTTTAAAATTTTATTCATATGAATAAAACACAGTTGAGTTAGAAAACATGTTAAAAAAAAAAAAAAAAAAAAAAAAAAAAACTGGGGGATTAAGATAAGATATTTTTAACTAGAGGTGGAACGAAGCTTCGGCCACCTTACCGAAGCTTTGGCCTGGCCGAATAATGAGCGTGATTCGGCCGATAACAATTTAAGTTGAGAATATTCTTTTAACAATTATTATATAAAATAATAATAATAAAATAATAATAAAAATGATAATAATAATAAAATAATAATAATAATAATTTAAGTTCTGCATAATAGCACCTTATAATAAAACATAATAGAAATTTATATTTAATTTAAAAGTTTGTGACCCTTTGGAACTATAAATCATACAACAATTAATAATATATTCTATTTAAATTGGAAGTTGCTAAGAAATAAGTTGCATTACATTATATTTAGTTAACAATTTAATTATATGAACAGCTTTAGCTGCTTTAAAATGAAGCTATTAAAATATTGCATGAAATATTTTTTAAATATTTCTAGCTGTGAAAGTAGTCAATAATCAAGTAGTAGTCAATAATCAAAATTAACAATAAAGCTAATAATCAAAATTAGCAATATAGTCAATAATAATCAAGATTAACAATGACCTAGGATTATAAAACATGCAGAGAATTGTTGAAAAATAAATAAAAGCAGAATTTTTATTTATTTTTTATAAACCAGAATATGAGGAGGGTGCCTATTACTTGCACATCCACCCTAGATCTAAATTCTAACTATTTATTCCAGATAATTAAAGTTATAAAATTTATTCTAGATTAGTTATCACATGATAAAATGTTTTCTTGGTAAATAACTGACATACTGTAAATTGTTTTTTATGCTTATTTTCATCATATTACATACAAGGTGAGCCCTCCGTGGCCGAGTGGTTATGTCACCACACTGCTAATCGCCTTCGAGCGTAGGAGAGCGGGTTCGATTCCCGCGCTGGCCCTGGGTGTTTTTCCATTTCTTCGTATTGTAATTCTGTCATGTACTATCTGTAATTATCTGACGAAGATTTGCAAGCGGACTAGTCAAGCATACAAATCTGATGTATATGCTATCAATAAACAAACATACAAGGTTAATTTTACTTCATTTTATCATTTATCACACAATTTTAAATTATGATGCAAAAAAAAACAATGTTTTTGCATTTTTAGGAAGGATTCTAATTCCTTTTTACCTCATACACATTTTCAGCTTCAGAAAATAACCTTTCGCTATATATACTGCTACTTGGAGCAGATAAGTAGCATTTGGCCAAATCAGATAATCTGGGAAATATTTTTTTATTCTCTCTCCATCTCCACCAATTCCAACAGACAGTGTGTTCTATTTAAAAGCAGATTGTTTATATGTACTTCCAGCTCTTTAGCCGATGAATTTTCAGAGTGCTCTGTGAGTAATTCATTGTTTGTGATTTCTGCAAAACAATCTCACAATGATGCCGCAGCTTCGGCGATTAATTGGCCGAAGCTTCGGTATTCGGTGCTTCGGCCAAACTGTGCTTCGTGCCATCACTATTTTTAACTATAAGTAAAATTTTGTAACCATTTCGTAAAATTTTGTGCCCAGGTACTGCTTATACATGCTGAAAAATTTATATATCTTATAGTCTTTATCTTATATTTTATAGTCTTTAAATGCTTTTTTGAATAAAAAGGTAGACATTTTTACATACCTCAACTGATACATTTCACTACAAAAAAAAAAAAAAATAAAATAAAATAAAATAAATAAATAAATAAATAAATACAATCCAGAATATTACAATTTTTTTTTTTTGTGTGTATGTGTGTTGTTATTCACTTAAGTTAAACAGACTTTCATAAAATTGCACTTAACTTTTTTTACTTTAAACGTTTATAGTAGTAAAATTTAGAAATATTTATTTGTAAATTTTATATAACATGTATAGCAATAACTGGAACTTGGTCATGAATTTTCGTAAACATGCATTCAAAACTATATATTTAAAAAATAATTGCAAAAATATTTAGTAGAGAAAATTTGGACATTAGATTTTCCAATCTTTTTCGATGATTACATGTTAAAATGGTATTTTTCTATTATATATAAAGGCATCACTTTGTAAATAATATATGCATTATGCAAGATTGCATAAAAAATATTTATGTAAAAAATGTAACTAGATCAACAGTATTAAACATACATATTAAAAAAAAAATATTTTTTTTTAATAATATGTGCAAAAGAAGAAAAGAAAGAGCAAAAAAAAAAAAAAACAGTAATTTTGTAAAACTATAATTACACTGACAATATTTATGTTACCGTTAAAGCTTGAAATCCGTTAATGTGCAGATTACCTAGCTAATCTGCAGATTAACTAAAATGATCTGGAATCAAGACCCCGAAAGTGCGGAAACTGTTGATTCCGCATTTTAACTAGGTAATCTGCACATTAGCGGCTTCTGTGTCGTTAAAGTTCAAATGTTTGTTTCAAGCCTTAGTTTTTTTATATTCACTATGAAGTCAAACAGTCATGCGATATAGATATGCAAATGACCTTCAAACACAAACTAATACTTTTATCCCTTCCGCTCCGCTATGATAAACCAGTAACCATATGTGATAAACGGCAAAACATGGAGCATTGAAGCCATGATTAAGTTTCTTATTATGACTAACACAAAATTTAAAGTAACAAGTAAGTTATAATTGTTTTAATTTCGATTTTATTTCTTCTCTTTTTTAATTCTGTCAATATAAGTTTAATAAGGGTCTGCATTTTATTAATGGAATCTAATCTTAATTAAAAGCTCTCTCTCGTGAAACTTCATTTTGAATTATGAATATTAAATTTATAACACAGTAATTATTTCTTCCCGAAATAAAACTATTAAACCACAACTTTTTAAAACTAATTTATTTTAAAATTGATTTAAATTACTAACACTTACTGAGAAGAAAAAAAAAAAGGTGTATTAATTTTTACTCTGAAAAATATGGCATTCTTTAATAAATACTTAATATGAAATTTTTATGCATTTTTTAGCATTTCATTACAATTTTTTTTTTGTTGTTGATGTTTCTTTCAATTTCAAGTTTCCTTTATATATTTTATATATCATGATTATATTTTTATTTTTTAAATTTTGTTCGCTTTTTCAGATAATTTCACTCTAGTTTATCGCATAAAATGTGTTAATAAAGTTTTTTTTCTTATTTATTGTAAAATTAATATATTTGATAAACTTGTACAGATGCATGCTGCAAAGTATAGTTTAATAAAGCATTGGAAAACTGTCATTTTAATTTTTATGTGTTCTAAAAATTATTAAAGCAGTTTTAATTATTTGAAGTACTTCTTAAATAATGCTTCTGATTTAATATTTCTTTAGCAAATAAAAAATTGTTTTTTTTTTTTTTTTTTTTTTTAATTTAAAGGGTTAAATATTTTTATTTTGAAAAGAAATCTTTACTGTATTACAATTCTAACTTTCATTTATAAAATAGAATTTATTAAAGTTATTACATTTCATATTAAAAATGCATAACATCTTCAAACTTATATTGACAGAATGAAAAAGATGAAATAAATAAAAAAAAAAAAATAAAGCAAATATAACTTTAAAACACATAAAGATTAAAATAAGTAAAGAAAGAAAGAAAAGAAAACTAATTTTTTTTTTTTTTTTTTCTCGAATGAAAAAAACAAATACAACACAGCGGGCTGTAAAATTTCAACACCAGAGATCTTATTTTCACTTTAACGAGTACCTAGTATTAATGTGCAGATTATCTAGGTAATTCGCAGATTACCTAGGTAATTTGAGAAATGAAACAATTTTCTTCACTTAATGGATAACCCTAGTTAATGTGCAAATTACCTAGCTAATCTGCAGATTAACTGATTTCTGCACTTTAGAGGTAACATTTACATATTTCAAAATCACAAATTCATTCATCACAAATATAAAAATAAACAAGTAATATGATTAGAAGCTAGATTAAAACTTGAATGACATTAAAGAAAAAAAAAAAAAATCCTTTAGTACTTACATTAAAATATTTGAAATTCAAGCCATCATTCTCATAGCTTTGAAACAGGAGGCCAAGGCATTGTAAAAAGATAGCAAAAGAAAACCTATATAAAGAAGCATTAAAAATAAAATTAAAAAGAAATATTTACATGTAATATTTGTGTATGTAGCTAAAATTTATTTAGATTGTATTATTTATAATTTTGAATTTATATATTCATAATTTAATGTTTCATTTTAATTTATTTAAGCTTATGGAAGCGCTATTAAAGATAAATAAAATAAAGGAAGCTTTTTTATAACTGGTATCATAAACTGCCTAAAGCGCTTTGACATGTTTAATGATTGACTATTACTGAATGAGTTTTTACTACGTCTTAATGATTCTCCATACAAAAATTCCAGACATTTATGCTATATAATGAATGAAGGAATCAGCCTTAATATATTTAATTTAAAATTAAAAGGAAAAGGAATACATAAAAACATTTAAAGAGTACATAATTAATTTAATTTACAAATGAATACATGTTTATATGCTCAAGATGTATGGCTTTGATTCAACGAGGACTAATGTCTGAATAACTGCAATGAATTAAAAAAAAAAAAAAAAAGGAGATAAAACTAATATTTATAAAACTAATACAAGGCCTAAAATTTGACCCATTAATCTCAATATGTCCTCAGGCTGTGCAGATTTCTGGGAGCACATATTTTTCTAAATTTTAAAATGCCGATACTGATACATCCCATTTTTAAAGCTGATAATACCAATAAATATACTTTATACTGTTTGATAGCAATAAAACTTAAGGTTTTAATTTGGTAATATAAAAAGTATCTTGGGAAAAAAAAAAAAAAAAAAAAATCAAAGATTATTATAAAATATCCCAAGTTTATTTAAAATTGGGTTTCACGGGTTTTTAACATGTGACAGCTTTTGTTGGTTTTAACCATGGCTTCAATCGTCATGTCAAAAACCTCCTTGTCAAAATCTGTCAAAAACCTACATTTATATAGTTTGTTACATAAAAATATTTTGAAAGTAAATTGATTGATGTTCTTTGAAAAACACATTGTTATAACATTTTGATTATAGAAAACAAAACTTTAGTCTTTCAAATTTCATTATGAATTATTGTTATATTCACTCAAAATATGCTATGATACTTCCATATATTACTACAAAATGTATTAGAACAAGGAGGACTATTAGTTTCAATTTGGGTAAAAACATCGCCAGTTTTTGTAGACCAGTTTTGTGTAACACCAGAATAAATTAAAAATATCCGTCCTATCGTTATGAATTCAGTACCAAATGAAAGGGACAATTTTTCTGAACCCAGGGTGCAAACAGTTTTTCGACACAATAATTAATTTTTTTTAAATTAGCTAAAGTATGAAATTTAGGTGGAAACACTTCATTTTAATTCATTTCAGTCATTTAACAAAGTACATGGCCCAGTTTTATGGTCAAAAAATGAGATAAAAAAATGAAGTAAAAATTAAAAATAAAAATTTTACAAACTGAAATTAATAGTCCTCCATACTAAACTAAATTCTGTCTTTGACAGAATTTTTACTTTATATATATATATATATATATATATATATATATATATATATATATATATACTTAACCCTCTAACATTCACTACTTAATTTATTTAAAAAATTACTAAACTAATTTTAAATAATATTATAGTTTTAAAAAATTAAAGAACACGCTTTTATAGAAATGTGAACTAAAAAGCACAAAATATCTATCTTAGTATTAAAATGCAGGATGAGAAAATCGTGTGAGTGACACACCATAATATTTACATACATTTAAATCTTTAATTAAAATAATTTAGAATTAAACAAAAACCATTTTAAAAAAAAATCTTCCCTGACTGGGATCGAACGATAGACCTTTAAGTTCGTAGCGCGGCGTTTTACCTCACAGCCACAGCGCTCACGAGGGGAAAGTCTTTTTTTACAATACAGAATTTTCGTTTGCTCCCAGAGCGGTTACAAACATACATACATACAGGTGAAGCTAATAAAAGCGTGATAAAATGGCTTTTAGATGCTTAGCTGATCATAAATATTTAAAAAATAAAAAATTAGCATTGCTCCTTTTTGAGAAATTTTTGGTTTGAAACATCTAAAAGTTAACCTTATTAAATTCAAATAATATTTAATTTAATTAATAAAACACTTTGTAAGTAAACATTATCAACTACAAAATATCGTAAAAGTTGTTTCAGATGAAAATAATAGTCCAGCTTTTAATTAAATGAAAAAAACTAGACAGGAGTGCATCATCAAACCAGCAATTCGCACTCGCACACTCAAAGAAATTTCAAGTGACTTATGCATTTAGCTTCCTTTGAAGCATTACTTGTTAAATTTTGGAATAGTGCTGATATCTACAGACAGAAAAGAAACAAAAGTTTAAAATGTGATTAAAACTAGGGGGGGATGTTAAAAAAACTGCTGCATAAAAATTCTTAAATTATGTCAAATGTTTGATTTTGCTGTGAAAGCAATGAACGTTAAACAGTTAATATAGTATATGTTAAATTTAGTTATGTGATACTTTAAAAATTTAGTTGTTTTTAATAAGATATCATTTATAAGTATGTTTAAAAAAAAAAAAAAAAAAAAAAAAGTAAACAGATTAAAAGTTTTTGAGAAAGACTAATAACGTTTAGATTAATATAAAACAAAACTTTAGGCTTTTAAAAATTCATTATGAAGTATTAATTTTCATGTGCATTTAAAAAAAAAAAAAAAAAGTAATATTTTTAAATTATTCAGCAATTAATTTATAATTAATATGTAATTAAGCTTCTTAAATTCTCATAATTAACATGAGGCAAGAGAAATATAAATTCCTTCTGGAAATGCATAAATTATTTAATATTTACTAGTACAGATTTTTATTATTATTATTAGTTCAAGCTGTAAACAGGCATACATATTTATAAAATCAATAATAATAACAGTAATAAATAAGAGATAGCTACAAAATTATTGATTAATGACAAGTGTAATAAATATAGATTAATATAATTATTTTCAAACTCGTTAATTTACTGCGTATGTTATGTTTTGCTTTATTCCTGTGTTTTTAACACTTAGTTCATAAGTTTATATATGATGTTAAAATTTATAATTAACATTTCATAATTAACACTTTGAAATTTTAGAATTTCAGAAATATTAATTATAAATATGCATGCTATTCTTACATAATGAAGAATTTTGCAAAGTTATAACTTAATAATAAAACGATTTTATTCATACGGTATACATGTTGATTTATAAATCAAGTTATAATTACAAATTTAAATTTAAAGAATTTTTTGTTCTGTTTTCGTTTGCTAAAATTTTTTCGATAGTAATTGTGTGGCGACCTAGTGATATTAGTTGAGCATACTAATATCTACCGACTATTTCAAAGTGTTGCATTAAAGAAAGTTAATTTGAAAATTCCTTCACTATTTTAGAATTTTAAGAACTAAACCTTTTAGTGCCTATACTTTTATAAATTAGAACAATTATGAAAACTTTTAACTTTATACATTCTGCAATAAACAACGTGACAAGTTTGCTGCTTTGATTAGTAAACATACAAATTTTACCACAGGAAACAATTGAGTGATTATTAAAAATTTTATTATGACTTATTTTGACTTCTCTATAGAAAGCAACAGGTTTAAAAAAAAAAAAAAAAAAAAAAAAAATTAAGCACTTAAGATTTCGGAGATTGATTTCTATGATTAAAACTAACATCTTCACTATACTTAAAAGTATTAGCATCGGTTTTATTAGGCCTATATATGGACCTAATGAAACCGATTGATTATCAAAAATAAACAAATATTATTAGACAACACAACACATTAACAACACAAAGTTCAAAATATAAATGTTATTAAATACAAACCTTTTATTTTACAGAAATTTTAACAAGTTATATTAGCTCCGCGCCAGGCATGGAGCAACTGGCACTAAAATGGAGAATTTCGTCAAAAAGCCGGCGTGCTAATGTCTAGTCTCTCTCTATCAAGGGTCCCTAAGTTTACATAGAAATCCTTTAGTAATCTAGTTAATCTAGTTTACTAGAAATCCTTTAGTAAAACTGAAGGCTTTCTAGTTTACAGGACCAGTAGCGCCCTCTCTTATCAATCTGAAAAGTTATAAATAAAGTCTGACGTCATTACAGAACCATATTTTATGATGTTACCTAACGCTTTCGAATTCTGATATGGGGGTCAATTCTGAGTACGTACGTTGCGATAAGTCGGCGAATTGTGACGTCACTGAAATCTGTTATCACATCGCATGCTATAGTCGCATGCGACCAAAAGAGCTATTCTTGGACCACCATTTTCGCAAGTTCGACAAGCCAGAGTGCGATATTTAGCATGCGATAGTGCTGTTACGGCTCCTCCCAACTGTCAATCATTTTCAGCGATTACGATAGCAGATATTCCGATATAACCAATGGAAAAATTTCATCAAAAGCATGTTGTTTAGTAAACAGTAGCAGTTTGACAGTAATGGCTGACAATGAAGCAATGTATGTTGAAGTGACATCAATGCAAAGATATCACGCAACAATTATATTTTAGAGAATCCTCGTCATTTTTCTTATATTTCGAATTACACTGAAAATATTTGTATTACCATATTTTGTATCATGCGATGTTTTTTATTCGAATTGTTCCATTGATTATTTATAAGTTTTTTTTCAACGAACTATTTTTAATGCAGAAGAGCTAGTGTCATCTCTACAAAATTTTCCAGAAAAATAATTGAATAGATAGTTTCTGAATTCATTGTTTTGAAGAAACGCTTTATACCAAGCACTGTGATAAATATTAATCTTTGAGGAAAGGCAAAAAGCTAGTGGGACAGTCTTGTGTACAGTGCTTTTTTTTATATTAGGCAATGCATTAGATTGTCCTTCTATGCAAATATTGCTTACGAAATACAAACGAAAGTCTAATTTTGTAAGTTTAAATTTTATTTATCTTTGCTTTTAATCAATTATCATTAGTAAAATTATGATTGTATGTCTAATATATACCCCATTTTAATAGTTAAATATTAGCCTACACTTATATTCCACTTACCAGTCTTAACATTTTTAATATAAATCTACAAAACGTTTTGAATATGCGTTTAATATATTGTGTAATAAATGAATTCATCTTTTTTACTTCCTTAAAAAATAGTGTAATGAAACTGATATACGTTTTACTATATCCTGATAATATACTATGGCATCATGCATATATGTTGCTATACCGTAAACATTGCTGGAAATTGTATTTTATAGTTCATTCCCAGAATTGTACATAAAAATTCCAATGCATTAACGCTAACGGTTCATCACATAAAATACGAACTTGGAAAAAAATACTTAAAATCATATTATTTTTACTTATGTTTATTCACTGATTCAAATTTCTTTTAAACATCTTGTAACTAGTGCAGAAAGTCAAGTGGCTTTATTCATAAGCATGACTTACAATCCAAATGCGTGGTGGTGTGGTCAGGGGAGGGAAATCAGAAAAACAACCAAAGTGAATTGTGTAGGGTTCTTGCCTTTAGTATTTTTCTAATATTTACCTTTCATATTTTATACTTAACAATCAAAATGTTCATTTATTACCAAAATAACATTTCATTCAAACCCCAATTATATAGACATTTAGTATAAGTGCTGAAAACAGTTTTGGGAGGAGGAAGAAATGTATAGTGGGATCCTTTTTATAAAGTGAAATTTTGTGAAAGTGCCCTTCTTAAGAATTTCAACTTTATAAAGACACAACTAAATGGCCTTAATAAAATAACCCCTGACATAACATAAATAAATTCTGTATTTAATGTATAAATTGAACTTTTCGAGTATATGTTATCATAAACCAACAATTTCATGCATACTTATAATTTTATGATAAATAGATATGTAGTACAGGGTGATTCATAATTACCTCCAGAATTGAAAAAGTTGTTCTACTATGTTATGAATATGAATAGTAATTGAATATCAGTAAAAAATGCATAAATGTTAAACTAATTTTCTAATAATATTTACAAATACCAGAAGCAGGTCTCAACAAATTTGAAAGTATTTAGCCGCCACCTAAACTTTCTAGTAACAAAAATTAAAAAGTTCGTTCAAACCATAAGTTTAAGAAAAAGCAATTTAGGATTTTGCCAATTTTAGATGCATTGCAACAGAAATTGGTAATTTTCCATGGTGGATTAACTATTTTGAGTGTAAATTTTATCAAATTTATTCATTAATACATGCACCCTCTGTCGCTGGTGATGATTTAATTTTTTCTTTCTTTTTCGCCTATGATAGTCAATTTTTTTTTTAATATTATTTATAATAAAACTAGCAGGTTTTGCCCGCTTCGCTGGACACAATACTGAAATGAGTTGCCAAAATCCCATATCATTATTAATTAACCTGAGTTAAAGTTCCCGCTGTGCTCGGTAGAGATTTTTCTCGCTCGCAACGTGAAGAGTCCGTGTTCTCACTGCCTTTGGCAGCAACTTACCCAATTCTTACCCTCCCTTCCCCAGACCACTGCAGCCCTCTCTTCACAGCCAGGCCTTGTTCCTCTCATAGGCTCAAGTGGATTTTCCTGGCACCCGGCCTTGCACACCCGCCGGAGAGCTTTCTAGTTCGAGTGGGCGAGGGGAGTTCTTCCTTCGTCGCTGGTGGCCCTTTGCCCGTGCCGCTGCCCGCGGTCCCGCTGGTTAAGAGATGGGATTTTTCTCTCTCCGTCCTCGGGCTTCGGCTAGCCATAAACCTTCGGGTTGGTTGGCGGAGGGGCGTATATCTGTCCCTCCCTTCCCCAGTGGGTAAGTTCGAAGTTTTGCGAAATCTTTACAAAGTACATAATGCGTACACCTAATCAACATTCACACACCAAAGTTCACCAATCTAAGATAATTTAAGTCGAATTCAAACAGGAAAACGTGTTTTTACACGTATTTATAGCCCTCTCGACACTAATGGGGTAAGAGGGGATTTCGTAAAATCCTGTTACAATAAGGGTCAGATACATATAAACAATTTACGTACCAAATTTCGTGACTGCTGATCCCATAGATTTCTCAGGACAAATTTAGCGCTGAAAGGTGTGTCTCGAGTTTGCCCACTCGTAACCCCCCCCCCCCCCCCAAAAAAAAAAAAAAAAAAAAAAAAAAAAACACAAACCCCAAAAAAGCAAAAATGTGTTTTTGAAAATATCCTAAGGAAGTCGCATAGCCTTTTTTCAATATATTTGTTCCATTTTTGGCAGAGGTCTACTTAAAAATCAGGAATTTTCAATATTTCTGCCTTCCCTTCCCTTAAAAATCGAAAATTCCTAAATGCAGATAATGTATTATTTGTTCTCATGTCTAGTCTCCCCATTGTGCAATTTCTTTACTGTGAAGTAATTAGGAGCCGAGTTATGCTTATAAACGTGTTTTTGTCTTTTGCCTCCCCCAGGGGGGAAAGGGGAGTAATTTCTGAAAAGTTGATAGATATAATTTTAAGTTGAATAAAGATCTAAATTCCTGCGGAGCGCCGTTAAATTGCGTCCAGCTGTTCTTAAGTGATACCCGGACAAACATGTTTTTGTCTGGAACGTGGGGGAATTTCTGAAAAGTTGATAGATATAATTTTAAGTTTGGTAAAGACCTGAATTCCTGCGAAATGCCGTTGAATTCTGTCCAGCCGTTCTTAAGTGATACCCGGACAAACGTGTTTTTATCTTTTGCCTCCCGCAGGGGGGGAGGGGGGGAATTTCTGAAAAATTGATAGATATAATTTTAAGTTAGGTAAAGATCTAATTTTCTGCAAAGCACGGTTGAATTCCGTCCAGCCGTTCTCAAGTGATGCCGACAAAAAAAAAAAAAAAAAAGACATACAGACACGTTGACACACACATAGGCAAAATTTTCTGAAGTCATTTTTGGCTTTCATGGTGTGTGAAACGTAAAGATATCGCAAAATTTTTCGATTCTGACAAATTTACAGACAAAAGTCTGATTTTATTAATATAGATACCTTACACTCACTACATACACAAATTAAAAAAATGTGTATTTATGCACATTAGGTTCTATGCTATAGCTTTTTCATAAAAGCTGTGTCACCTTTCAGGCGATAGGGATATACTGACAAATTTAAGCATGACTTAAAAAAGATATAGTGTAATTAGTTACAGACTTTGAGATAAAGCTTTTTCCGAAACAAGGAAAATTGTAGTATAACAGCAATACCTCTTGGCAAATATACACACAAATTTTAACAAGAGTAGGGGGGGGGAGGATGTAGTTGTGTACATTAAAATTTGAGATAAAGCTTTTTAGAAACAAAGAAAATTATAACATAGCAGCAGCCCCTATTGACCAATATTCACATAAATTTAAACAAGAGTAATGAAAAAGTGGTGTGGATCTGCACATTAGATTTTGATTATCTCAAAATCTAATGTGCAGAACCACACCATTTTTTCATTACTCTTGTTTAAATTAGCTTTTTCAGAAACAAGGAAAATTACGGCATCGCAACACCACTTTTCAGACAACATCCACATGAATTTAAACACTGAGTAACAAAAATAAAGCAAGAGATACATTTTATTAATACTGTAATGTTCAATAGAAGTTGAGATATAGGCTCTACCTAAATGTTGGAGGATAGTATATGCAGAATAGTATCGTCATGGTATTATTAGGTTTTGGGATGTGAGAAAACAATTGTGGATACTTTTGAAAGTGTAAATTAAACAAATGTTCACTCACTAAACATACAAATTAAAAATGGTATAGTTGAGTACATTAGATTTTGAGATACAGCTTTATTTACAAATAAGGAAAATTACAACTTAACAGCTCCACCTTTCAGACAGCATCCACACAAATTTAAACATTGAATAGCAAAAACAGAGCAAGTGATACATTTTGTTAATACTCAGTGGCGGATCCAGAACTTGACTTTTTTTTTTTTTTGGGGGGGGGGGGGGCTAAGATTTTTCAAAGTGTTATTCTAGACCAATAAAAAATTTACAATTGCAATATTCAATTGTGAATGTCAGCCCCCTAGCCCCCCCCCCCCTTAAATCCACCACTGTTAATACTGTAATGTTCAACCGAAGATGAGGTACAGCCTCCATTTAAATGATCAAATATGCAGAATGGTAGCACCATAGTATTATTATGTTTTTGAGTGTGAGGAATCAATTGCAGATATTCTCGTACATGTAAAGTTATTTGGAAGAAGAACAAGGAGGGGCAAAATTTTAAAAATAGAGGTAAAGCCTTGAAAATCGGTATTACTAAAAAAAAATAAAAAACTCTATGCATTTACCTCTATTATGCATGAACTATGAAATTTGGAAAATGATTACAAATATATATTCTTTACAAGAATAAAAACAAAAAAAAAAATCTCTCTTTCTATTACCATAAAACATACACGAATGGCCATTGCAAAAATTAAATTCCAATATGCAAAAAAGTGTCAATATGTGTCAATGCATCAAGAATCTTCACTTTTCATTTTTAAATGAAATTGCCCAAGCAATAGGAGCCCTATATTGAAGCTGGCAATCTAGCGCACTCACACAAATGTGAAAAATGCAAATGAATCAAGTACAGCACACCTCTAACTTAATTGCAGCGAAAAATGTACAAATTTAAAAGCAATGTAAGCTTTATCAGAATTATTATAAGCCGTATTCAATGATCATATATATAAAATTATGTAACCATAGTACTCAGTGCTGGTGATAAGTGTCATATTCATTATATAAATGCAACATTTTTCAAATAAATTATCATCTTTTGAAAATAAAAAATTAAATCCTTAAAATGAAATAAATTCTACTTGTAATGGAATTGTATTAAAACTTACATGCATATTCTTGTGAACTGTTTTTTAAAAGTAAGTATCCATAAATTACTTATTTACAACAAAATTACTTCTATATAATATTATGAATATTCATATATACAGTCGAACCTCATTAACGTGAATCTCAAGGGGATAAAAAATTTGTTTATATTATCAGTAGTTCATGCTATCAGTAACTAATCTTCAAATTGATGGGGATTGTGCCATTGCAGAAACAGTTCATATTAAAAGTAATTCATGTTAAGGTTAACGGTGTTCTCGTTAACGAGGTTCAACTAAAATAAAATAATAAATTTCAGAGAAACAGAGAAGCCAATACTTAAAATTTTAAAAATTCAAAAAAATCTCAATGAGGTGTGCACCTATAAGTTCTCAGACATCCATCTGAGAAGTTTTGTAGCGCTGCGATCAGAAGTGTAAGCACCAGAGTACAGGCATATAAGATATAAATACACACAGATACTTCTCTTTATTTCATTTATATAGAAAATAAGTTAAAATTATTTTCAATTAAAATATAATTCAATTTGAACTTTATTTAAGTTAAAAAGAAAAAATATTATTATTATTACCTGTACAGCAAGCCACGTCTATATTAGTGATGTCCACTCTTCATTTCCAAAACATTGACTGCCAGGGAGAGGTGCCTCAATCAGGTGGCTTTTTAATAAACACCACCCAATATGAAACACTCACCAGGCTTTTGCCTTTCTTATTCACAAATTTGAACAATCTGAAGTGAGAACTGAGTATAGAGGATCATCCGGGTTGTACTCCTACTTCTTGAGATCGTCCATATTTTCTAAGCGGACACTTTCCTCTTCTTTCTGGTCCAATTTTTTTGCACTTGTCTTCTGTTGGTGGTGTCTCACTAAAAGGCCGATTCAGACTAACCTTGGCTATCCATGTATTGAATGTGAATGTCCATCTAAAATTTTAAAATAAAGAAAACAAAAGTAAATATCCAACTAAAAATAAAAATGACTATGTAAAATAAAACTGTTTACAGTAAAATCGTGTCCTTCTGTCCTAGCTAGTAAGCAATTTTGTCAGACTTTACGTTTCAGTGAGGTGACAGGTTCAAATCCAGCTCATGCATTATGTAAATAATTAAAATATTTCAAATAATAGTACTTACAGTGCAGTCTATAGAGCATCTTTTTGTATAAATATATATTAAGAAATATAATTGTAAAAAAAAATAATACAATAATAATAATATGTAATAAAATGACTTACAGTGTGCAGATAGCATTGTGTCTCAACCATCGAGCATCCTTTCACGTAAAACACAATCTTTCACATGACTTTCTACAGGAAATAAATTGTGATATAATCATCATTTTATCCACATTTATAATTACTGACTAATCTTATGTACCTCTTCCTTGGTTCACTGACAATAAAAGTTTTTAGAATATATTTCTCGAGTATAAAAAAAGGTAAGATTTAATCCATGCTTGCTATAATAATCTGTTAGGCCCAATAATTGCGAGTCCTTAGTATTGTATAATTTCCCCCTCAAAATTCTGCTATTTTCTTCTAAATAATCATGGTTACTTAAACCAGAAATATGATATATGGGCATTACTGCATAAATCGCATTTTCCATTGGGTAGATGCACAAAGACAAAAGCATTTTCTTTGTGCTCAATGTGATTATCTTTGTGCTCTTTTGATATTTTTTTTATCGCAATTTTGTGCTAAATGCACATACATTATAAATATTTCGGTAATTCAATGGCTGATACAGAATTCTACCACTTTTTTGTAATTGAATTTTAAATTTTTAAGGGTCCCCCCCCCCTCCCGAAGTCTTAGTTTCTTTGCATGGTTCATAAAAAGCACACTGCATTTATTGTCAATCTCAGATAAATATTTATCAAATTTTACCAGGTAGTAAGTCATTGTCCCAGATAGCAGTTTGTTTCAATTTTTTTGTTTAAATTCTTTTATCACTTTTAAAAAGCATCACTACGATAATATCCTTATTTGTTTTACATTTCCAAATTTAATAAAAATTACATTGTGGCAATTATCAATTCTTTTTAAAACTTTTTATTGGTATGTATTGAAACATAAAAACTGCAAAATTTTTGCTTGCTGTCCTGTTTGTTTGCGATCGAAAGTAATTTTGACAAAAATCAAGAATTTTAAAATCTTTTTGGGGGCTAGGCTCAGATGCTGTATCATCCACCAAGTCGCCAAGTGCGATTTTTCGCCAAATGTGGCGCGTTTTTAATTGTGGCAACCTTTGTGTTTTTGCCAAACCGTTCCGTCGTGATTCATTTGGTGCTGGGATTTTGTACGTGTTGTCACTGTTTTTTGAGCTGTTTTGTTTTACAGCATGTGCTGGTGGATAATTCTTTTTTATTTTATTGTGTATGTTTTCTTTGTGACGTTATTGTTTATTATTTTGGTTTGATTATTATTTATGGCTTTATTCAAAATGGATTAAGAATTTTCAAGATAAGTTTATTTGTTTGCCGGACTTTTGTTTTTGAGCACGTGGTTGTCAGGTAGTATAATTTTTTTTTATTTTATTAAGTATGTTTTCTTTTTGATGTTATTGTTTATTATTTTGGTTTGATTATTATTTATTATGGCGTTATCCAAATGTATTAAGAATTTTAAAGATAACTTTATTTGTTTGCCTGGCTTCAAATTTACATCTCATAGGCCTAATTTTGATTGATACACGACATTTTTTTTCATTATTATATAAATTATATTTTAATGTTTTAGACAAGGGGGGGTTCAGGGGGGTCTCTCCCCTGAAAAACTAAAATAAGCTGCCTAATTTTTATTAAATTTTAATGTTTAAAACAAGGGGGGGGGGTTCAGGGGGGGTCTCCCCCCCTGAAAAACTAAAAACTAAAATAAGTTGCATAATTACTATTAAATTTTAATGTTTAAAACAAGGATTCAGGGGGGTCTCCCCCCCTGATAAACTAAAATAATTTGCATAATTTTGTTATGTGTTTGATTGCAAATTTTGGTTAAATTTCGTATATTTTGTTTGGTAAATTTTGTATATTTTGTCAAATTATTTTTCATAAAGACGCGATATTTTTTTCTTTTTTTCCTTTCTTTATTATATTTTATTAAGATATGTTTCATACTTTTTTTTATTTTTTTTTTTATTTGAGTTATTTTATCGCCTATTTTATAATTAAGTTTACCTTTTTTTTTTATTATTAATAGCGTTTTTCAAAATCGATGTAGTTTTTTATCATCCGTGATTTCCGGAGTTTTTTTTTTAAACCTCTTCATAAATTTGAAGAAAAAATAAGGGTTAAAAAATGCAACTGTAATACAAAATACGCGATTTTACCCCTTTTTACTTCCTTATACAAAGTATAAGGAAGTATAGTAATCCCGATTTGCGAAATGAATTTTGTATTTCACATTTCTCGAAAACGAATGATCGCTGAATGTTGCCAATTTATACGTGTGACTGTCATGATGTCTAGTTGCACACCTGCAAGTGTCGTCTTAACACGAGCTCTCGTTTTAGAGATATAAGGGATTTTACACGATTTTTCGTGACGTCTGTATGTGTGTGTGTGTGTCTGTGTGTGGGTATGTCGCATAACTCAAAAACGGTTGGACATAGAAAGTTGCGAATTGGTACATAGGTTTGTTATAACATCTAGTTGTGCACCTCCCTTTTTGGACTTTATATGATTTTCCGTTTTGGAGATATTTAGGAAAATTAGGTTCATAATGACCAAAAATACAAAGGTTTTGGCCATAATGTATCAAAAAACGGTTGGACAAATCTTGCAATCGATTTTTAACTGACTTCCCGACTAGCTAGACATTTGAAACTTTCAGGAAAGCTCAAAACACGTTGACAATGCATTTTTTTAATATTTTTAGCCAATTGTTTCGGATACCTGCTGCCTTCAGCAGCGTTTATATGATTCAACAGAAAAATTATTTAACTAACTTCCCGACTAGCTAGAGATTTGAAACTTACGGAATAGTTCAGAAACACGGTGAAAATGCATTTTTTAAACACTTTTATACGACTGTTTCGGATCCCTGATGCCTTCGGCAGCGTTACCTGTACAAATCTTGCAATCGATTTTTAACTAACTTCCCGACTAGCTAGACATTTGAAACTTTCAGAAAAGCTCAGAACACGGTGACAATGCATTTTTTAAATATTTTTAGCAAATTGTTTCGGGCCACTGCTGCCTTCGGCGGCGTTTATATGGTTCAACAGAAAATTTATTTAACTAACTTCCCGACTAGCTAGACATTTGAAACTTTCAGAATAATTCAGAACACGGTGAAAATGCATTTTTTAAATACTTTTAGCCAACTGTTTCGGTCCCTGCTGCCTTCGGTATCGTTACCAGTACATATCTTGCAATCGATTTTTGACTGACTTCCCGACTAACTAGACATTTGAAATTATCAGAAAAGCTCAGAACACGGCGACAATACATTTTTTAAATATTTTTAGCCAACTATCTCGGATCCAATGACAGTGCTTTTTAATATTATGTATATATTTCTAAAGGTGTATAAGGAAGTCATGTGGTGCCCACATCAGATTTTTTTTCAGACTTTCATGATATTTATGCAAATATTAGTTTTAAATTTATATATTTCATGGAAAAAAAAAGAAAGAAAACATGTAAGTTCGCGTATTTTGTATTACAATTGCATTTTTAAACCATTATTTTTGGTTGAAATTTATGTTGTAGTTAAAAAAAAAATACTTCGGTAATCACGGGTGATAAAAAAAGGCATCGATTTTGGAAAACGGCATTTTGGCGTGATTCCGGCGCCATTTTGAAAAAATCGCGCCAACCGGTGGATGATACAGCATCTGTTCCGGGGGCTATGAGTAAAGAAATCATTATTGATACTTGAAAGATTGCAATCAGAATTGTGGGACGCGGCATCATCTTAAAAAAAATATTATCAAAGGTCAGAAAGTCACATGCGGAAAAATAAGAAATATGTTCAGGTAAAAACACTAACAATATGCATTATAAGTACGGGGAATACATAAATATTATTTGTATGTAAGAACAACGAAATATAAGTACTTTTACCAGGCTTTTAGCGTATGTCCATCGTTTACATTTAATAAGGCATTCAAACATACTTTAGATCCAGAGTATCCAATTAAGAATTCTTTTTTTACGAAATAATTGAAGAGAAGTGTAAAAATAAACTCACCTATCAGTCTCGTGTGAAAGACTATACTCAATCTCTGAAAATATATCCAATACACAAATTCTTGAAAGGCAAAAACGACATTTAATTTTTTTTTTCACCATATAGAGAAAAAAAGTCCGTTCTTTCCGAAATGCTTCTGGATAGAGAAACCACAAAAAAAAGTATCTTCGTCGTCATCATCAGAAAACAAAATTTGTCATAGAACTTCCAAAATTTGAAAAAGTAAGTAATAAACAAACACTCTACACTGCATTGAAAGATTTATATTGTATATACATTCATACTTAACAAAAATAAATTAATTACTTATCTGCAGTTTTAATAGGAAATCCTTAACATTTTGATTCTATATATAGTAAAAAAACAACATTCAAAACACAAAAAACTTTAGAAAATAAAAAAATGAGCAACCGCATGTAACGTAATGGACGATGGATCAATTTTAGGATGCGATATCTGGTTTATCACGCTTTTTTCAACGGTGATATTCACTTGCGAATATATCGTAACTGGCGAAATAATCGGATGCGATAAAATTGGTCCCAGAATTGCTTTGGGCTTATGGGATAGGCGGATGACGTCAAAATGACGTCACTAACGAACGTATCGCCCATTTCATCGCATTCGGACGTACTCAGAATTGACCCCATGATACCAAGTAATCTGTAAACAAAACAGAAAAAATAAGTAACCACAACCACTAGGTAAAATTTGTATCAGTGGTTAGAGACTTTTATTTGGTTACAGTCATATATATAGATAGATTGATGTAATTTCAAAATAAATTTCTGTAGCTTTAGAAAACAACACTTTATTGTATGAAAGTTACTGAATTTTTTTTCTTTTTTAACTTTTTTTTTTTTTTTTTTTTTTTTTTTACAATATGGCACATTTTTTAAATGTTATTTCACGATCCGTAAAATTGCGTCAAAATATTTCCAAAACTATGTTTTGTAGATTTAATTTTTAGATGTTTAAATATTTTCCTTATTTTTAACGATAATTATTTAAAAATTTCAGGAAATTTTGCCTTTAAAAAAAATTAAAGTATTTTTAAATTTTTCGTTCCAAATAATTTCTATATACAATTAAGTCATTCCATAAAATAGAGTTTTCAGAACTTTTTAATGCAAGTTATTTGCATTAAAAAATCAGATTTTTGTCTGCAAATTTCTCAGAATCAAAAAATTTTGTGATATCATAACGTTTCACATATCGTTAAAGATAAAAATTACTTCAGAAAAATTTCTGTATGGGGGAGGGGGGGGTAACAGGAGGCTCGTTGTGTCAGTATGTCTGTAACGCTATTTTTGTCCGATATCACGCGAGAACGGCTGAACGGAATTCAAGAACACTCGTCTTATCGCGTCTCATAAAATTCTATAAATTTTTAGTTGAACTAAAAACGAGACAATTATTATATACAATAAAAAAATTAAATATTGTAACCACAACATAAATTTAAACGTTTCGTGCCCTTTTAGGACCCTTATCAGTAAAAACATCAAACAGCAAACGCTGAGACAAACGGGAATAATACTTTTATAAAAGTGCAGTATATTCGGCTGGAACTGCGCATGCCTCATTAAGAGCTAAAGAAGAAAGTTTGGAAAAACAGCCCTCCAGAAAAATTCTAGCATGATAATTTGAATAGTTAGATACAATTTTTTTTTTTTTTAGTGTTATTAAAAAGTAATATATCTATCAACTTTTGCGAGTTCTCCTCACCCTGGTTACCCCCTGGGGAACAGGAGGTAAAAAAACATGTTTGTAAGCATAATTCGGCTCCAAATTAGATCACGGTGAAGAAGAATTTGCATATAGGGAGACTAGACTTGAGCACAAAAAAAAAAAAAAAAAAAAAAAAAAGAGAGCGAGAGAGGGAAAAAGAAAAAGAAAACGTTTTCTGCGATGTTGGAATTTTTTATTTTTAAGTGGGGGGGGGAATCATTTTTCGGGGGGGGGATTTTGCAAATTACGAATGTTTGAGTGGAACTTTACCAAAACTGGCGCAAAAATATTGAAAACAGCCATGTGTCTTCTTTAGGATTGAAGGGATTTTGAATGGAATCGTGTACAGTATGTTTTTTTAAAAATCGCTGGTTTAAAATTATATTGAATTAAAAAATCAGTTAGAAATGAACTTTGAAGGACTCACCCACCCTCTTTTCAAATGCATTCATAAACATCATATTTTAAGAAAGAATGAATAAAAGCCTGAATAAATATACATAATTGAATAAAAACGTGAATTATTGATTTTATTTTAACTGACACGTTGGAATGACTTTTCAGCTTACCGCTAGAATCACAACAGAAAGTGAACACACAAGAATCACATCAGCAGCAAATACAGGCTCACAACAACTTGAAAAAAAAGAAATTATTTAAAGTATAACTAATAGCCAAATGAAAACATGAATAAAATAAATAATAATAATAAAAAAGAATTAATTGATAGTTTAAAGCACCTAAAAAACCAATAAAAAGAATGAATTTAATCAATGTTTATATTCTAAAAAGTCTTCTAAAATTTCATAGTGCTGCCATCTATTGTCAAATTTAAGAGATATTGGAATTCTAAATTAAGAGTTAGCCATTAGAATTCTGAACATTCTCCCCACTGGGAGAAGAAATGTCACTTTAGCAATAGGGCGTTGAATTTCACCACTCTGAGTCCAAATGCTTACACGAACTCTGTTATCAGGTCCTGGATGGGTACGAATAATTCTACTCAGCTTCCACTGAAGAGGGATAGATTGTGGATCATGAATGACAACCAAGTCCCCAATTTGAAGATCAGTTCATGGAGTGATCCATTTAGGTCGATTCTGCAACTGATGTAGATAGTCTCTAGACCATCGCTTCCAGAAGTCTTGCTTCATTCGCTGGATTAGAGTCCAACGAGAAGATAAAGTGAGATTTGGTAAATTTCCACTTTCAGGAATTTCAAGGAGTGGAACTCCTATCAGGAAATGTCCGGGAGTGAGGGCTCTAACATCTGATGGATCTGAAGAAAGAGCCGTTAATGCTCTGAAATTTAAGCAGGCTTCTATTTGACATAAAAGCGTAATAAGCTCTTCAAAATTTAGAATGGTAGCTTTACAAGCTTTAATTAGATAACTTTTTGTCAATTTAACAGCAGATTCTCACAGTCTACCGAAATGGGGGAAATATGGTGGGATAAAATGCCAATTGATGAAGTTGCTGGTAGCAAAATTTTGAACATCTTCAGAACGAATGATTTGAAATAGTTGCTTAAGATAGTTAGCAACTCCCTTGAAATTCTTTCCGTTGTCACTGAATATGTCTGATGGCAGTCCTCTTCTAGAAACAAATCGTTTTAGAGATGATAAGAAAGCTGATGAAGATAAATCTGAAACAGCTTCTAGGTGCACCGCTTTTGTGCACATGCAGACAAAAACACAAATATATGACTTCAATTTAACTTTAGATCTAGGCACATTTGGTTTAGTGATGAGTGCGCCAGCAAAATCTAGTCCCACCTTTGAAAAAGGTCGAGTTGGAGTTATACGTTCGACTGGCAACTCACCCATAATTTGTTGGCAAGTTTGTTTCTTCAAACGTTTGCACAAAATACATTCATTTAGAATTCGACGAATGTAAGAGCGAGCATTTAGTATCCAATACATTTGTCTAATTAGGGAAAGAATCAGTTGTGCACCAGCATGAAAGTGTTTTTTATGATATTGCTCAACAATTAATTTTGTAATTAAGTGATTTCTCGATAAAAGCACTGGATATTTCTGATCTTGATTAAGTGACTGATGTCTGGACAACCGTCCGCCAACTCTGATTAAACCTTGGTCATCTAGAAATATATTTAAGGATAAATATTTGTTGTTGGTTGGTAAAGGTTGATTTTTCCTGAGCAAATTCAGTCCTACCGAAAACACTTGTTCCTGAATCAATTTAAGAATATGTGCAATAGCACTTGAAACTTTAAGTGTACTGGCAACTCCAATACGTCTAGAATTATGATTACAACGACAAATGTTATAAATTAATCTCAAACACAATGCAAGGATTCTGCAAAGTTTTGAAAAAGAAAAGAATTTGAGTAGAAAATCAGGAAAGGCTTTATGACTACATATTGCAACGTGACTTAAATTTTCTTCAGAATTTTCTGACTTAACATTTAAAGATTTGATTCGGAATAATGGTAACTTGACACTAGAACTAAGCCATTCAGGCCCATGCCACCACAATTTGTGATGCAAAAGGCTTCTCGGTAGCATGCCTCTTGGGGCACAGTCTTCGGGATTCGGCGAATTCTCAACGTAAGTCCACACTACTTGTGGGACAAGTGATTTGATTTTTTTTGCTCGATTTGTGACGAACTGATTTCTTTTGGTTGGAGGACATTCAATCCAATTTAAGCAATTTGTGAATCGGACCACAAATAAATTTATTTACATTAAGGGTTAAAAATTCTAATATTGTGGAACTTAATTGTGCAAGCAAGAATGCAGCACATAACTCAATTCTGGGAAGCGTGACATGTTTTAAAGGATTAACTCTAGTTTTTGCAGCGACAAAGTTAATTGAAATCTCACCTAGAGAAGATAGTGTCCGAAGGTATACCACTGCAGCGTAGACCTTGCCAGATCCATCACAAAAACCATGGATCTGTATGTGGTTTTCTGGTGATGTTTCACAGTTCAGATATCTTGGTATGCCAATAGACTTTAAGAGTTCAATTTGAGAATCAAATTCTTGCCAAGTTTTCAAAATGGAATCTGGGATTTGATCATCCCAAGCACACTTATCCTTCCAAAGCTCTTGCATCATGATTTTTAACATGATCGTGGTGGGAGCTAGAATCCCAAAAGGATCAAAGATTTGAGCTATCGTCGATAGCAATTCTCGCTTGGTATGCAAGGATTTGACACCATTCAAATGAATTTTCAATAAGTCTTCTGCCTAATTCCAAACTAGGCCTAAGATTTTTTGAGAGGAATCTTCGGAAAATTTTACATTTTGCTTAGTGGATTTAAGATCTTCTGGTAAATTTTCAATGACTGAGGGTACATTGGAAGCCCACTTTCTAAGTGTAAAGCCTCCTTAATTTAAAACGTGATTTAGGTATTTGAACAATTGTTTTGTTGCATTAACTGAATACGACCCACCAAGATAATCGTCCGCATAAAAGTTCTCGAAAATTGACTGCGCAGCAATAGGAAATTCTGAATTATAATCTTTGGTTAGTTCGCGCAATGTCCTTATAGCTAGGAATGGAGCACAGGCTGTGCCATATGTTACAGTCAACAATCGGAAACTCGCAATAGATACATGTGGCTGGAATCGCCAAAATATTCGCTGAAAGTCAACATGTTTGGGGTTTACCAATATCTGTCTGTACATTTTGGCGATGTCTCCGGTTAAGGCTATTGAATATGTTCTAAACTTAAGAAGAAGTTTAAACAAATCTGGTTGCAACTTTGGACCTATTTCAAGAAAGTCATTTAACCCCTTAACGCGCGCTGTCCTCGCTGCGAGGACGCAAAATTTATGATCCAGCTATAAAAATTCATCCCGGAAACTTTTTAGCAAAAATTCACGTTTATAACATATCAAAAAAGGCCGGTTTTTTTAACCTTAAAATTTAAAATTTCTTTTAGTTTAAGTTAGTTAATGAATTCCGGTGGCAGTATAATTTAAATGTTTTAAATTGTCTTGCGCCGCAAAGGGTTAAAGAGTGTCCTGATGTACCTTTGGCCGAGGCATCAAATATAACCCTCAATTTACTAGTTGTACTATTTTCCTTCAAAACCCCATGATGAGGCATGTAAAAACAATCGTTAGAATCAATTTCAGAATTTGGGACGGGTTCCATATAATGTAAGTCAATATATTCTTGCATAAAGGCATGGTATTGCTCCTTAAGCTCATGCTTTTTATTAGCTTTGAATTCTATAAAATAAAACCGTTTTAAAGCATTTGATTGTGAGTCACCTAAATTTGAAGCTTGTTTAAAGGGAAGATCCACCATGTACCGTCCCGACTGAATTCGTCTAACAGTTTTAGTGTATTTTTCTTCAGAACTGTGAATTGGTGTTGCATCAGGAAGGGACTCAATTTCCCAAAATTTCTGAAGATCATAAGTCATCTGAACTGTAGCATGGCAACTAAGGATAGTTTTAGAATGCTGAAAATTGTATGAATATATGACTCCCGAGAGTAACCATCCCAATTTGGAATTTAAAGCACATGGAGTACCTTTAGGACCCAGAATAGATTGTCCCAAAATTATTAAAGGAAATAAATCTGCACCAAGCAAAATTTCAACTGGACTCGAAACATAAAATATGGGATCTTCTAAAGGTAGACCTTCCAAATGAGGCCATGAAGATTTTCGAACAGCAAAATTAGGAAGATTTACCGCAACATTATTTACTATTAAAGCATTCACATCAAAGATTTCATTACTATAATACGACTTAAAAATAATATTAACTTCAAAAAGAGCAGTTTCTGCAACATATTATTTACACCTGAGTTTCTTCATAGGTAACCCTAATTTTTTAGCACAAGAACTGGAAATTAATGATTTTTGACTTCCTGAATCCACCATGACTCTACATGGCACAAACCTTCCAGTATTTGATTTTACAAGAACCATAGCTGTCGATAACAAAGTTTGACAACTCTCTTGGGTACTGGTTAAACAACTAGAGTTGACAAAGGATGAGCATTCAATGTTGAGATTAGTATTTTCAATAATAGGTGGAGAATTTACTTTATTTTTCTCGAAATGGAGAAGTGCATGATGCTTAGCATTACACTGACGACACCTTGTGGAAATCAAACATTTACTAACGAAATGATTACCACGTAAACAATTCATGCATAGTTTTTTACCCTTCACAGTATTCCATCTATCTTCAGCAGATTGTTTAAGAAAGTGTGGGCACTTGAAAAGTGCATGAGATTCCAAACACTCTGGACAGATAAAATTATTGGATTTTATATCTGAATTAGATATTACAGCATTAGAAACAGATTCTTTTAATACTACTTTTTGTTTACTTTCAGATTTAAAATAAACACTATCAGCAATATCTTGCAAGCTTCTCGCTTGTTTTTCAAGAAACAAAATAAATTCATCATAGTTGGGAAAAGAATTACTATCTAAAGATAATTCCCATTGCCTTTTTAAATTATCATCCAATTTTGTTTGCAAATTATAAACAAGAATTAAATCCACAAATAAATTAAGTTCAAATCCTAAACATTTCAAGTTACGTATTGCTTCATTACAGTTATCTAATAAATCTAAAATTGGTTTCCGACAATTTGGTTTCAAGGATTTCGAATTAAAGAAGTTGTTTAACTGGGCATAAGCTAGAATTTTTTTATTATCAAATTCTGAAATTAGTGTTGCCCAAGCTTCCCTATAACTTGCTTCAGTTACTGGAAAGCCTTTTATTAACTTACTAGCAGATCCAACAACAGACGCTTTTAAATATTGTAATTTTTGCAAATTGGAAAGCTGAGTGTTCTAATGAATAGTGGTTACGAATATTTGCTTGAAGCTTAACCAATCCTCCAAATTGCCAGTGAAATTAGGCAAATCGAATCTTGGAAGGTTGATAGATTGCTTCGAAACAGAAAAGAATTTTCATTAACCTGTGTTACAACCCTAGTGTTCTGAGAGAAAGAAAGTTCTAATTTTGACTCTATCTGACATTTTATACGAATAAGTTTCTCTGCCCATTTTTCCTTATCTTCTATTTCCTTTTTTAATTCATCTAAATCAGAAATAACTTCCTCAACTTCATTATTAATTTGTTCTAATTGAGTTTGTTTTTCAAGCACATGACCTTTCAAAATTTTTATTTCTTGAATGTCTAAAGGATCCGCTTCCAAATGGATCCGCTTTGTTCTCAAATTTAGTCACTGAAGACCGAATAATAGTTCTTTTTGCTTTTAGTTTTTCAATTTTCAAAGCCATGAGAACATTTTTTTTTTCTTCCACTTTGTAAAAATATTAATTTTTACTAAAAGATTTAAATGATTTCATAATTTAATATATCTCCGGCTCTAGACGGCCAAAAATATGAAGGGATTTTGAATGGAATCGTGGACTGTATGTTTTTTTAAAAATCGCTGGTTTAAAATTATATTGAATTAAAAAATCAGTCAGAAATGAACTTTGAAGGACTCACCCTCTTTTCAAATGCATCAATAAACATCATATTTTAAGAAAGAGTGAATAAAAGCCTGAATAAATACACATAATTGAATAAAAACATGAATTATTGATTTTATTTCAACTGACACATTGGAATGACTTTTCAGTTTACCGCTAGAATCACAACAGAAAGTGAACACACATGAATCACATCAGCCGCAAATACAGGCTCACACCAACTTGAAAAAAAGAAATTATTTAAAGTATAAATAACAGCTAAAAGAAAACATAAATAAAATAAATAATATTAAGAATAAAGAATTAATTGATCGTTTAAAACACCTAAAAAATCAATAAAAAGAATGAATTTAATCAATGTTTATATTCTAAAAAGTCTTCTAAAATTTCATAGTGCTGCCATCTATTGTCAAATTTAAGAGATATTGGAATTCTGAATTAAGAGTTAGCCATTAGAATTCTGAACAAGGATATTTCCAAAATCCTGTTTTTGGTTTTTTTGTGAATTTCGATTTGGGGAAGGGGGGGATTACGAGGGGTAAAAATCGAGAACCCCCTTTTAGCACTAAATTTGTCATGGGAAATCTATGGGAGCTGTGGTCACGAATTTTGGTGCGTGGATTATTTATATGTATCCGAACCTATAGTAATAGGATTTTACAAAATTCACCCCCTTTCTCTCCTGGGGAGCAGGAGGAAAAATCGCGTTTGTAAGTACAACTGGGTTCCAAATTACTTCACGGAGAAGAAATTGTGCACGGGGAGACACTAGATTTGAGTACAAAGAAACATTTTCTCCAATTTGGAATTTTCGATTTTTAAGCGGGAGGAGCGAATCAATTTTCGAGAGGAAATTTCACAGTTTCGAATATTTAAGTAGAACTTTACCAAAAATGGTACGAAGATGTTGAAATGCGTATTCTTCAGACCATGCGTCTTCTTTAGGATATTTATTATTTTTTATTATTTTCGATTTCGGAGGGGGGGGGGAAGTTACGAGGAGGCAAACTTGAGATTCCCCTTTTAGCGCAAAATTCGTCCTAGGAAATCTATGGGAGCTGCAGTCACGTATTTTTGTGCGTAAATGCTTATTTGTATACGGCACCTATTATAACGGGTTTTTACGAAATCCCTCCCTCCTTTCCCTTTTGAGAAAGGGCTCAATAAACGCCTTTTCACGCGTAACCTTCCTTCAAATTATCGCAGTAAGATTATTTTTTATATGTGAATTGGTTATGCGTACCCAACACCTGCACTATTAAGAGATTTTGTAAAATTTTCCCTTCCACCTTTTTAAAAACACGTATGTAACACGCACTCTAAAGGGATTTTGCGAAATTACTCCTCACCGTGGGACAAAAAACACGATTTCAAGCTTAAATCTGCTTTAAATTACCTTAGAATGGCGAATTTTAATGTGTGGATGTTTATTAAATGTACGCAGTATGTAATTTAGTGGGATATTCTCGAAACTTCTAACTTACCCGCGGGAAAGGGGGATTAAAAAGCGGGCAAGTCGTTGCAAAAGGTATTGGGGACCCAGACTCCTCATATTGCGAGCCGAATAAAACCACTACGCAGCGGGAACTTTAACTTAGGTTTCGACTGATTTCAGTGATTTTATTATTAATTGAGATTTTATTAATAACAATATGGAACTCTTAGAATTCGTTTAAATATAGTGACCAGCAAAACGGGCAAAGCCTGCTAGTTATGTTAATATGTGAATTCTAAATTATCTTAAAGATGATAAGGTAACATTGAAAATTTTTACTATATTAATAGTGTCTGCGCGTTAAGGCTTGCGGAGGCATAAGGCAAATTCACTCCATGCAAGTAATGACCCTTTGAGGAGCAAGGTAATTTTGCTCATTTAAAACCAACGGCCACCAGAATTTATGAACAAGTCTAAAAGAAAATAAATTAATAATATACAGTATAAAAACTTAATTTAAGTAAAATTTTGTTAAAGATTTCCCGGACGATTTTTTAAAGTTGGCGATTAAAGTAAGATCGGATATAATAAACCCCACGACCCCTGAAAGGATTAAAATCCTATGGTAATATTACTTGAAGCTTTTTACCGAAATCTTACAAATGATTCGTGTACAGAAATATTTTAAAGAATTCAACATTACGGTCTATGGGCAGAATTTCTCGTTGGTACATTTTAACATCTTAAGACTACACAAAACATAACAGAATTAAAATATATATTTTAACTGCATATCATATTTTCCTATAGAATAAGTTATGAAAAGTATTCATCATTCATTTACACGGCTCATAAAAGAAAAAAGAAAAAAAAAAAAAACTCGAATGTACTCAGCAGTTCGTGAATAATGTTTTAAAGACACTGCATCCAGACGTCTAGAAAATGTGCATTCAATATAATATTTATTTGTCTTTTATTGGTTGATTTGCTTTACGAGAAACAATATAGATATGATGACATTTCAACAGTCAGTCAGACGAATAAGCTTTTTATAACAAGTTTATTCGTCTGATTAAGTGTTAGAATGCCATCCTGTCTGCGTTGTTTCTCGAAATAAGCGAATCAACCAATAACATAAATAAATATTGCATTTAATTTACTTTTTCTAGACGTTGAGATGTAGTGCTTATAAAACGTGATTCACGAACCGCTGCTACTGGGGGGCCTATAGTTCTAAATTACTCGAACTGAATTCCAAGTTCAATTACGCGTTTTTCCTACTGCGCTAAATTTAAGTGCACTATGTGGTGTGTATGAATTTTTCAGATCTTATATAGAACTATCCAAAACGAGTCGATTAGATTATTTTCTATTAAGTGTAATTTATGGAAGTACTTTTCTGAACTTTACCATGTCCCGAAAAACTATGAATGAAATATCGTTTTCCTGAACAGCAAAATTTACATATGAATGTAAGGCTGTTAATAAAAAATGTCTTTTATTATTAATTTTTTTTCCTATTTTGTTCAAAATAACGACTGTTAGAAATTCTTGAACATTTTTACTTTCTCTTAACCACATATAGGGTAGGTGCTCCAGTGATTGGCATGATCCAGTAATTGACATCTATCCCGAAATAATTAATAAATAAGAAAAATAATAAAATCATATATTTTACATATAAGAATTTTAACATTTTATGTCAAACACTGGAGCATAGGGTGCTAATAACTAGTAAAATGAATAACTAGCAGTGTCAAACACTGGAACATAGAATGCCAATTACTAATAAAAGGAAAAACTAGCAGTGTCAATTACTGGAACATTGAGTGGGTGTCAAATAAAAATTCATAAAAAAAAAAAAAATGTTATCAAATGTATATATTTTAACATATATGTGATAACATATATGTGGTCTTTCATACCATATGTAATAACTTAAGATTTCTTAAAATAGTTTCTGATGACTAGAACATTAAAAACATCAGAGATTGCTCTAAAAGTATTAATCACTGGTGCACTTACCCTATAGTACAGAAAGTATTGTTTTGGGGTCAAATTTTAGAAAGTGAGTTTTTGTTATTTTACATGTTTTGAGATCCCCTGAATCCAAAAATCATGTTTTTAGCGGTTGGTCTGTGTGCCTGTGTGTGTTTGTC
This sequence comes from Salticus scenicus, assembly GCA_963930645.1. Lineage (NCBI taxonomy): Eukaryota > Metazoa > Arthropoda > Arachnida > Araneae > Salticidae > Salticus > Salticus scenicus. The sequence continues at coordinate 240,089,935 of OZ005649.1, forward strand.
TGTTAACAGCAGAAAGTCCAAAATCGGAATTCTAAATATGCATAATATAGGGATGCTGCACTAATTTTTCGTAGAGATCATGCAAATAATAACGCCAAGATCTTCCTATATATAATCCTAAACTCTACAGTAGTTAACAGAAGAGCCTTTTTAGGAAAATATTTCTTCTGACAAAACAGGATTCTAAAACGTAAGGACCACCCCGCATGAAAACTTTACAAAGTTGTAACCAAAACGAGAGCAAAGCTTAATATCCAAAAAACCCAAGCAGTAACAGAGAAAAACACACTTGATCTCGTTGTTCGAAGAGGAAACAGAAACTGAAAAAGATGAAGATAAAAGGGAGGAATCGGCATCAATTAAGAGACTCCGCCTCAACTGAACAGCCTGTCTGAACGGAAAACACCCTTGCCCAGAAGCATATTTAGGGTTACATACAAACGGAACACTTGCAATTTCGATGACGTAAATTTTGCAAGTTTTTTGCAAATGCAGTCGGCAGCAAACGTAACAGAGCACTAGCGAAAATTCCTATGTAAAAAAAGTACACTTAATACAGATTTGCTAAATAAATCCTTGTCGAATCCTGTTGTAAGTCAGTCTAAGAACATGATTCGACAAGGATTTATTTAACAAAGCAGTGTGAAGTGTGTTTTTTTTTCACATAGGAATTTTTGCTAGTGTTCGGATACTTTTGCTGACGACTGCAGTCATACATTTGGAACGCCTGCAAACGGCTTTACAACTGGAAGTGTTTCATTTGTATGTACCCTTATGGATCACTTAACCACGAAGAGCATTGGCGAAAACCTACGTAGCTAAACGCGCTTTCGACAGAAATGTGTCTTCGGTAAGCGTGAGTTTAGGAATGCGTTGAAGAAAAAGCTTTTTACTATGAGATTTTTTAAATACAGTTATTTCGTTTTCATTTGCGACCGTCGCCAATTGCCCACCTGCGCAGCACTAGTGCGACGTAAAACCCAACCATACAACCATCGTTTACATTTGTAGTGATGTTTAGACATGCAGAATGCATATTTTTTTTAAATGCTAATTTCTTCAAAAAATCAACATTTGAATATAGCTTTGAAAGATCTGCATTTTGATCATGTCACAAAACGAAGTTTATTTTGAAATAAGTTTATAAATTTTCATTTCTTTTAAGCTTTATCAAACTAAATATTCTTTTCTTTTCTTTTTTTTTTTTTTTTTTTTTTTTTTTTTTTTTTTACTTTCATTAATATTTTTAATTTTGTTTTAGTAAATTTTATTTAGTAAATACAAAAAGTATCGATACAAAATGTATGATTTTTAAAACTGACTGGCAGATATAGTAAAAAAAATTTTAAATAACTAAAATTTTCTGCATTTAAACTGACACGTAATGATAAAATGCAGCAGGTATATGAGGGGTAACTAGACTCCCCCCCCCCCAAACCTTCCTAAAGGACAGGGCTTTTAAAATAGGCAAAAGATTAATTTCCTTTTGTAAATCTTGATTTTAAAAAGTTCTACAAAGTTCTTTAAAGTCAAACAATAAAATGTAAATGTAAACTATATATTTATATATAATATTAACTTCAGAAATAAATATATATATTTTTTTTTTTTTTTTTAGGTTTTGATAAGTTTGATTCAAAATAAAATGAAAATTTTTAAGTTTTAAAACTCAGAGCAAAAACAAATTCTATTTGGATATATAACAACACTTTATCTTATTTGGATTCTTTATTTTTTTCTGAATATTCATTATCTTAATTATCACTCTACGTCTTATTACTCTACGCTGACAGTAGTCAATGACATCGCATTAACATTTATATTTTAAAAGAAGAAAAGAAATTACGAAGGAAAAAATCAATGTAATTTGTGTAATTAATGTAATATATTGTAGATCTATTTATCACAAAAATTTTATATTCCATTTTGTTGTTCTATCAGACAGAAAAAAAAATGAAGGGATCAAACAAACTATTGAAAAACAAAAAATATTAAATTGAATTAGTTTTCAAATAACTCTAAAATTCTTTTAGAAGAAATTTTTTATAAAGTACATTAAAAAAAGATACGAAAGTAACATGTAATTTAATAACATGAAAATAATATGTACTTTTAATATATTTAATTTTTTAACTATTTTAACAATTTTTTAACCATTCATTTTCGTAAGTCTAAATTTTACGAATTTAAATTATATATTAAGTTTTAGCTTCTGTTTTTACATGTAAATATTTAAAAATAAAATCTTTTTAAATTTTGATAATGAAATAAAATTAATACATACAGAATACATATAACGTATGCAGTATTTGTGAAAATGATTTAATTAATGCAATTTTTCAGTAAAGTTTTCTTTGCTGTAGATCATAAGTTACAGAATGAAAGCATTTTAAAAATATGAAAAAATGAAAATTCCTTGTCTTAATCTAACAAAAAAGTCCTCTCTCATGCATAAATTTACCGACAAACCTACATACTATTATTAGGAGTATGAATAATAACTATTAGGCTTTTATTACAAACATTAATATTTGTTTACAAATTTGGATCGAAATTATTTGTACTTCTCTATTTTCGAGGGTGTAGCTAGAAAAAAAAAAAAAAAAAAATCGGAGGGGTGAGGTGGGGGGATATTTCAAGCTTTATTACGTAATATTGAGTGTTTAAAAAAGGATTCATAACTTAAAACAACTCCCCAAATTTACAAATTTCAGAAAGGGGGGATCTTCAAAACTTCCCGTTGGCTATAGCCTTGCCTATTTTGCAATTTGTACTATAAGAAACACCCATAAGCAGAAAATAATTTCAAGAATTAAACTCAAAACATAAAAAGTTACATATAAATCCCCCTAAACGATCATAGTCTGAATAGATTTCGAATCGGAGAATTGAATTGAAACAAGAAAATAAAATTAATTTTATACTTATTATTATTATTATTATTGTTATTATTTAATTTTAGCACGATGATTTTAATAATTTTTCTCGTCATAATTTATTTTATTTTATTTTATTTATTTATTTAATTATTTTTAATGTTAATGCTATGATGTTAACTACTGTCAAGAAAATTAAGACTTAGAGGGATAGTTAAGATGATGGCTATCCAGAGAATTTAATATATATATAATCTTTTCTTTTTACTAATGTTCGTTTGGCAACCTGTTTATTTCTACTATCTCTGTAAGTAACGTTTAAAATGTGGATTGCTTAAATTACTTATTCCTTGTTTAAATTTTGCTTTGTGTTATTGATTAATTTATTTTCGTTTATTATTTTAATTTAATTTCCTTTTTTATTTTGTTTTGTTGCAAGATAGAGACTTGAGCTGTATATTTGCTGGAATTATCTATACAGTCTTCCGAAATCTTCCATATGCTGATAGAAATGCAAGTTTCCTGATAAGTGAACATTTCTATTTTTCAGCATTTAAAATTCTAATTTTCAATTCATGAATTCCGTTTTTTTTTTTTTTTTTTTTTTTTTTTTTTTCCCGTTTTAACGGAACTCTTTGGTGATTTTATCCTTTCTCTTTTCTCTAAAATGTTGACTGTTACTAATACTTCATAGTTTTTCCAAATTCTCCCATCGTTAGGCTTATGTGTTATGTTAGTGTCATTTCTCTTCTGCGTAAGTACTTTAACATGTTTTTACTAATCACTGTTACTCAAATTAAATTAATACCGTGACTATTTTTAATCGAAATAAATCTCAATTAAAATTTAATTTTATGCTGGTATCTTCATCTATCTTTTGTCTGCTGAGTGTTACAATGGTACTAAATAATTCAAATTATATATATATATAATGAAATGGTGTTATCCATTATTTACAGAAAACACCGAAATAGAATGCCTCTTACTTTGGGTTTTAAAATCTTTATCAAAAACTTTCATTGTATTTTTAATAAAACATTCTTTCTAAAATTAATACTCTTTTTTTTTTTTCTTCTTTTCTTTTTTTTAATCTACATTTTATTATTTGACTTTCTTTTAAACCTTATGGGAGTTATCAAGATTTACAAAAAGAAATTAATCATTTCCTTACTTTCTAAGCTAGATTTTTCAATAAATGGTATTTTTTTTTTTTTTTTCTGTCATTTAGTAAAGTAGAAGACGAATCTAGTTTACCCCCTTGGCTATGCTCGTACACCTGCTGCATTTTATTACAACGCGTTAGTTTAAATGTAAAAACTCTAGTTATTTTTATCATTTTTACTATATATGTCAATCAATCTTAAAAATAGCACACTTTGTATCAATTCATTTTGTATTTATTAAATAAAATTTACTAAAACAAAATCAACAATATTAATAAAAGTAAAAAAGAAAAAGAAAGAAAAAAAAATTGTTTGATAAATTTAAAAAAGCAATGAAATTTTATTTCAAAATAAACTTCATTTTATGATTTGATCAAAATAACGATTTTTGAAAGATATATTAAAATGTTGTTCTTTGGAAAAATGGATATTAAAAAGATAAGCATTCTCTCAGTGTGCTTAAATATTACAGCGAATAAAAACGAAATAACTATATTTAAAAGATCTCATAGTAAAAAGCATTATCATGCTTACGGAAGACATATTTTTGGCGACCATCTGACTCCATAGGTTATCGCCAAAGCTCTGCGCGGTTGAGTGTTCCTAAATATGCTGCCCGAAATGTTAAGAACTCTCTCCTCAGGATGAGAAAATTTTTCTTGTAAAACCAAACGGTGTGGTTAAAAAGATCCAGTTGTTGAAAATGTATTATTATGTCTATTATTTATTTTATGAATATTATTATTATAGAATGGCAACTTTGGTTAAAAAATATTATACTTGGTCTCGTTTAATTGAGAGCTCGTGTGTATTTAAAATTTTTGGGAATAAGTAATTTTCTGTTTTTGAGTAGTAGGTTTTTTCGATTGGGAATAAAGTTTTTTTGTATTTTTCAAATGATTTCTTTTCGTAAATAATATTCAAAGTAGCTGTGTTCTTTTTACTGTTATATTAGTGAAAAAAACAACATGTTTCAAGCAGTAAAAGGATTTAAGAAAGATGATTTGATATATGTGTCGTCTGAAATTGGCGAAGAAGTACCAGCCAATATTAATGAAACAGGTTTAAAAAATATTATACTAAACAGTGAAGAATTCAAGAAAGATCCTGAATTTGTTCAAGTACTATTAGGAAAAAATGAAACAAGATAATGAATTTGAAAAAATGAAATTTAAATCTGAAAAAATGAAACTTGAAGCTGAAAAAGAAATCGAGCTCGCTAGAATTCAAGCTCAAAGTCGAGGTGAATCTGTTCCATTAAATTATTTACCTGATTTAAGCAATTCAAAAAGGAAATTTACGAACATTAATATGGAAAAAGTAACAAAAAGAAGTATGTTGTATGTCGTCCACAAAGTATTTGATCCTTTTGGCTTCACCTCAACAGTCATGCTTTGTCCAAAAATAATGTTACAAAAGGCATGGAAACTAGGAACGAGTTGGGATGAAGAGATAACTGGTGAGCTTCATAAAGAGTTTATGCAGTGGTTTCAAGAACTGAAGTATTTGACTGATATACAGATTCCTAGGTTTATTCGAGTATCTTCCGAAGATTTAAGCAACTGCACTATTCACACATTTGTTGACGGAAGCGAAGATGCCTATGGTGCAGTTACATTCCTTAGAGTAGAGGATGATAATCAAATTTATTTATTTTTGCTTGCAGCAAAGTCTCGAGTGGCTCCGTTAAGAGGTGTAACTATTCCTAGAATGGAACTTCTAGCTGCTGTAATTGGAGCGAGACTGACGAATTCGGTTATTGAAGCTCTTGGTTGGAGAAATGTTATGACTCATTACTGGAGTGATTCTACAACGGTTCTTGCATGGATACAGCGAGAAGAAAATTGGTCCGTTTTTGTAAGAAATAGAGTGCAGGAGATCAGAAAACTGAGTGATCCTTCATCATGGAGACATATAACGGGGGAGAAGAATGCTGCAGACTTGCCCTCCAGAGGATGCAAAGCAAAGCATCTAGTCTCATCAAAATGGTGGGAGGTCCACAATGGATGAAAGATGTTTCTGAATTTCGAACAATGATGGATTTCTCCAGTCGCGATTGGAATGAGAAAGAAATTGAAAAGGAAAAACCTAGGAAAACTTGTATACTGACAAATACTGAAGCTATTGTTGATGAAGACTGGTACTATAGATACTTTTCTAGTTATGACAGAATTATTCTTCTTGTTGCATGGATCCTTCGTTTCAAGCACAACTGCAAGAATTTAAATTGGAGGAAGCATGGTGAATTGACAGCCTCAGAAATTCATGAAACAGAAATGAAGGTTTTACTTCTAATTCAGAATGAGTCTTTTCCTCAAGAAGAGGAAAAGAGATTGAAAACTTTGCAAACATTTAAAGACGAGCTTGGTGTCATTCGTCTGAAGACGAAAATTATTTATCGAAAGGATAGTGAAGATTTTCTTATTGTTCTTCCATCAAACCATGAAGTGGTAAAACGGCTAATTTATAAAGCACATGTTGAGAACTGCCATGCTGGTGTCCAGATACTATTAAATATACTTCGAGAAAAGTATTGGATCCTAAACGGCAGAAAGGCGGTGAAAAATGTTGTAGCCAGCTGCACTGCATGCAAAAGATTTCGGTCAAAGAACTTAGAAGTAATCAGTCCTCCACTTCCAGAAAACAGAGTTAAAGATGCTGCAGTTTTTCAGATAATTGGTGTTGATATGGCTGGGCCATTATTTCTCAAGGATAACAAGAAAAGCTGGGTTTTAATTTTTACTTGCGCAGTATACAGAGCGGTCCATTTGGAGCTTGTTACTGCTGCTTCAACAGATGCGTTCTTAATGGCTTTTAGAAGATTTACAGATCGCAGAGGAAGATGCTCTACTGTATACTGTGACAATGGTTCAAATTTTGTAGGAGCAGTCAACTATTTCAAGAAACTAGACTGGGAACGCATACGAAAACATGGAGTTGTCAACTCTATTGATTGAAAGTTCAATCCCCTAACTGCTGCTTGGTGGGACGGTTGGTGGGAGAGATTAATTCGAATTCTAAAAGATCTCTGGAAAAGAGTATTAGGACTGGCACGTCTCGATTACGAAGAAATGATGACGGTTTTAGCTGAGTATGAGAGGGTAATCAACTCAAGACCTCTTACTTACATCTGTGAGGAGGATGCTGTAAAACCTATTTAGCCTTCTATGTTCATCCAAGATATGCATGAATGCAGTCTTCCTGATTTGGATGCTGTTGAGCAAAATTTTTTGTGTAAAAGGCTCAAATACAGACAAACCATTCTCAAAGATTTACGAAGCCGTTTTAGATCTGAGTATCTTGGTGCTCTTATTCTACATAAAAGAAAAAGAAAAAATCTGGAGTGACTCCACTCGACTTTCCGAACATTGAGTAACTAACAGTTTTGTAGATAAAATAAAGGAAGAGGAGTTGCTAAACAAACAAAAAAGAGAAAACCATAACAGAGTGTTTGAGTATTTTTCTCCATATATCACACGAGGTTTTATTTAACGCTACTGAACTTTGAGCCCTTAGATCATAATAATAAAGAATTTTTCGTTGTGTCCCTGTAAAAATCTATAAATGCTAGATTCACCAAAATGCTTATAGTTAGTGCAACAGTGATTTATAATATTCATACAAATTTTCAGCTCAATTGAATAAGGCGTTTAGATGCTATCGCTGGTCTCATAGGCCATAAAGATAAAGAATTTTTCTTTGTGTCCCTGTAAAAAAACTGTAAGTGCTAGATTCACCAAAATCTATACAGTTGTTTCTAATGTGACCTATAACATGTGTACAAATTCTTTGCTGAGATTAATAAGGCGTTTAGACGCTATCACACTTTTAAAAATTTGGCAAAGAATTTTTCTTTGTGTCCCTGTAAAAAAACTATAAATGCTAGATTCTCAAAAATCTATACAGATTGAGTATCTGTGACCTATAATATGTGTATAAAGTTTTTGCTCAATTGAATAAGGCGTTTAGATGCTATCGCACTTTTAAGATTTTGGTCCCTTGGCCATAATGATAAAGAATTTTTCTTTGTGTCCCTGTAAAAAAACTATAAGTGCTGGATTCACCAAAATCTATAGGGACTTACAATATACGTACCAACTTTCAGCTTATTCGAACCAAGCGTTTAGACGCTAGCGTGTTCACTCACAGACATACACACATACATACACACATACATACACACACACATACACACACACATACATACACACACACATACATACATCATCGTAAAAATAGTGAAAACGGACTCGTTGGACCTCGAAACGTATAGAAACATCAAAATCTCGAATTCGGATTTTTGACATGATTACAATACTTTCCTCACTATAGTGTTCGGAAAGTAAAAAGTCATCCAAACATACCGTTACTGTTGGCGAAATTGTTATGGTGGGAGCCGATAATAAAAAGAGAATCTGCTGGCCTTTAGGTCGTATCACTGAGGTTATACCAGGTAAAGACGGACAAGTACGACTTGTTAAAGTGCAAACTTCCCAAAAGGAGCTCTTACGCCCGATTCAAAGAGTTTATCCCCTAGAGATAACATCTTCTGAAGATCTTCCCACACCGATGACTCTCTGTAAAGTTAAAGAATCAGATAACATCTCCAAAGTTTCTGACAGTACTACTAGTGAGCAAATGAAGTTTAGTAGAGTTGGCAGAAGAATTACAGTGCCGGAAAGACTGAACTTGTAGATTATATTAGATATTGTTGATCATTCTACTATTTATTTTACTTTTTCATTTTTATATTTTTTAAATGTAATGTTGCCATTTTTGTATCAGAGTTGTTTGACTAATAGGTTTTATATTTTGATTATTATTTATAATCAAAAGGTGGGAGGATGTTGAAAATGTATTATTATGTCTATTATTTATTTATGAATATTATTATTATTGTATGGCAACGTTGGTTAAAAAATATGATACCTTGTCTCATTTAATCGAGAGCTCGTGTGTATTTAAAATTTTTGGGAATAATTTTCTGTTTTTGACTAGTAGGCTTTTTCCATTGGGAATAAAGTTTTTTTGTATTTTTCAAATGATTTCTTTTCGTAAATAATATTCAACGTAGCTGTGTTCTTTTTACTGTTAGTTGAATTTTTAGAAAAAGCGCAGTACGTGTTGTTCAATTGAGTAGCCGCTTTGAAGATAAAAGTGTGAATATTTCATTTACTGGCGTCCATAGATAACACTAGTTTTTTAGAAAGCAGAAGGAAACGGTGATTTTCCTTAGGTAGCTTTAACACCAGTTTTTCCAAAACGCATCTGAAATTCCATTGAAATTTACGATGAATTTTATTTCAATCGTTATTCTTTTTTATTTAAAGAATAAATATTTTTGGTAAAAAAATATTCTTTACAGACTAAGATTAAAACTAATAAGTAAATCTTAATGCAAATGCGAAGAATTTAAATATGAAAGTATATATGTTCATAATAATATATCTAATAATAATTTATTCATCACAGTATTTATTTCTTTGTGTTTATTTAACATCAAGCCGACATATCTATTTAAATTAGTAGGAATAGTAACTTAAAAAACAACTAGGTCTGTTAGTATGGCATTTATGCATATATAATAACTGTTATTACTTTGATGATGTGTGAAAAGATTTTAAGTTTATTGCATTTTAATTCCTTATCAGCCTTTATCAATTAAACTCCATTTAACTCTATCAAACACAACTGAATATTATGATATATTAAACTGTATACATAAAGCAATTTTTTTCAAGGCTGTGGCTTATCAATAAATTTTTGTTTTTACACTTCGTTTTAGAGTCAAAGATTCCGAGCCGCAGGTTTTATGTCTATGATATAAACCGTTAGAGACTCATAATATATAAACTTAAGAATATCTCTTATACTTATCATGAAAACCATAATTTTTCGCTCTTCCATCTGATATTGCATCACTGTTCAAGTCATTTGTAATTCCAACCGTCATTTTTACGTTAGTACGTCGCGATATGTCGATGCAGCACCTCTATGATAAAACAAAGCAAAATTAAATCCTTCCCTTAAACTAACTCGTGCTTTACTTGTGATTTACATTTATTAATGAATTGAGTTCTATAGTTAGCATTGCAAAATATGGATGTAAAGCCGGGCCACGAGAAAGAGGTAATATTTTCTGCATTTTGGAAACAGCGGAAGTATTGCACAGTCATATATAACTGTATTTTACTAAACATATATCATTAGTGTATTATGTTGTATAGTTTTATTAAATGCGCCGTCATACTAATTATCATGCAAAAGTGCTATTGTACTTTTCTATTAAATTATGTTGTAGAAAAAACTCCAGTGATATTAGACCGACGTTTTCATACAATGCATTACTAAAGAAAAAATTTTCATCGTTATTTATTTTATATTTTGTTCGTTTCACAGTAGACTTGAATGCACAGTGCACTCACGCTACTTTCTCAAACCCTACAGTATATTAAAGTATACTATATATAGTATAATGTAGAATAGTGTACTATATACTAGTATAATAGCAGGAGACTTGGCGTTGGAATATTAAAACAGGAATAAACTACTACGTCAGAAACGCCAAAGAAAAAATATTGAGGTGCATACAGCTGTTTCGGTAGCCTAAAGCATACCGTCATCAGTGCAAAAAGAATTCTGAATCTTGAGAAGTGCTCGTATATATAGGAGAGGGACCGGATTTAGTTCAACCAATAGGAATACGGAAGAGGTGGGGAGTGTGGCCAATAGGAATTAAAGAATGTGTAGCTGTGTAAACAGTAGACAAATTAAGGAAATGTGGACTGAATGTAAAATTTCCAGCAATCAGATAAATAGGGAACAGCGAAATCACAATTAACAAGGTTTTTAAAATTTTTATAAATATGAAAAGCTTCAAAGAAATCGAGTTCATGAATGGATTTAGGTCTGCAAATTATTTTAGCTGAATTAAATTTAAAATTATGATTTCCTCCCAGCAATGTTTAGAAATAGCCGATTTATTGGTTTCTTGTTTGCGGACGTAATTCATATGTTCTTTTAGACGAAATTTAAGACTGCGTTTAGTTTGGCCAATATATGATAAACCACACTGACAGGAAATACTATAAATGCCCCAAGAATTATGCATATCAATAGGATCTTTTAACTGAGAAAAGGTGAGTTTATTAGAAGGCGAAAATATTATTTTAAAATCATATTGTTTGAGAATTTTAGCTATGGTTTGACTGGTTTTAGAAAAATAGGGTAAAACAATACTGATATTAGATGTGACTGATTTAGTAGACGAAATACGAGGGAGTTGTAATTTTTGGATAGCTTTGTCTATAATGGAAGGGTCATAACCTCTGTCAATTGCGATGGCTTTCAGGTATTTAATTTCAGATTTCAATAAAATAGGATTTGCACAAATATTAAGGGCACGGTTTACAAAAGTATAGAAAGCAGCCATTTTTTGGTTAGGTGGGTGACATGAACGCGCATGGGGAGGAAGGGAGACTGCAAAATTTTTACGATAGACAGTGGTTGAAAATCCATTTACAGTGCGAGAGACGAGGGTATCAAGAAATGGAAGAGAGCCATTATTTTCTATTTCATATGTAAACTGGATATTATTGTCGATTGAATTTAAGGTTTCTAAGACATGGTCAATATTGTGATGAGATATGTCGATAAGCGTGAAGGTGTCGTCAACGTAACGGGTCCAAAAAGGAAAAGATATTTTCTTAAAAAGCTTGCTTTCGAAATAGTGCATGTAAATGTCTGCGAGAATTGGGGAGAGAGGGGAACCCATGGCTAAACCTTCAGACTGACGATAGAATTTATTTTGGAAAGAAAAAGTGGTTTGTGATAAACAAATGCGGGTAAGAGAAATTAATTCTTGTATTTCGAAAGAGGTGAAATGAAACTCTTTTAATCTATTTTCGAGACAGCAGAGGGCGCCACTTATTGGAACATTAGTGAAAAGAGATTTTACATCAAAAGAAACCATAGTGAGATTAGTGTGAGGGCAGTTTTGAATATTTTTTGCAAAATTTATGGAATTCTTAACAGTATAACTATTAGCAGCAAGAAGTGGAGCAAAAATTGTGGTGAGAAATTTAGCTAGATTATAGGAAGCAGTACCGATATTAGAGACTATTGGACGAAATGGAATATTGGGTTTGTGAACTTTTGGTAAAGCATAAAATCTGGCACAATTAGCAATAGAAGGGATAAGATGGGATTTAGTCGAGTTCAATAACAAGGGGCAAGATTTTATAGCAGATTTAATGTCACCCACCTAACCAAAAAATGGCTGCTTTCTATACTTTTGTAAACCGTGCCCTTAATATTTGTTAAAATCCTATTTTATTGAAATCTGAAATTAAATACCTGAAAGCCATCGCAATTGACAGAGGTTATGACCCTTCCATTACAGACAAATCTATCCAAAAATTACAACTCCCTCGTATTTCGTCTACTAAATCAGTCACATCTAATATCAGTATTGTTTTACCCTATTTTTCTAAAACCAGTCAAACCATAGCTAAAATTCTCAAACAATATGATTTTAAAATAATATTTTCGCCTTCCAATAAACTCACCTTTTCTCAGTTAAAAGATCCTATTGATATGCATAATTCTTGGGGCATTTATAGTATTTCCTGTCAGTGTGGTTTATCATATATTGGCCAAACTAAACGCAGTCTTAAATTTCGTCTAAAAGAACATATGAATTACGTCCGCAAACAAGAAACCAATAAATCGGCTATTTCTAAACATTGCTGGGAGGAAAATCATAATTTTAAATTTAATTCAGCTAAAATAATTTGCAGACCTAAATCCATTCATGAACTCGATTTCTTTGAAGCTTTTCATATTTATAAAAATTTTAAAAACCTTGTTAATTGTGATTTCGCTGTTCCCTATTTATCTGATTGTTGGAAATTTTACATTCAGTCCACATTTCCTTAATTTTTCTACTGTTTACACAGCTACACATTCCTTCATTCCTATTGGCCACACTCCCCACCTCTTCCGTATTCCTATTGGTTGAACTAAATCCGGTCCCTCTCCTATATATACGAGCACTTCTCAAGATTCAGAATTCTTTTTGCACTGATGACGGTATGCTTTAGGCTACCGAAACAGCTGTATGCACCTCAATATTTTTTCTTTGGCGTTTCTGACGTAGTAGTTTATTCCTGTTTTAATATATACTAGTATATTATCCGACTAGTTTATATATATATACTATTCAAACATTTGTCTCAGAAACATTTCTTTTTCTACCATGCGATAAGAGAAAGTAAAAAGTAACAAAAAGAAAGAAATATACTTGTTTGAATTATCGATTACAGTTTTAAAATAAACATTAAGATTGTGTGAGTGTGTGTAGAAAGAAAATTAATTATCTAATCATAACTTTAATAAGTAACACAACAAGGAATGTGTTTAAAGATATATCTTTATGTTCAAAATATTATAATACAACATTTTATCAGGCAAATCAGATTCCCTTTTTAAACATTTTATTTAATATAAAATTTCGGCATGAATACATTCCAATTTTCTTCCATTTACTCGACTTGTGATTAGTTTTGTAGTTTTTATGCAAAAAATAAATAAAAATGCAAATATAATAATAATAACAATAACATTAACAATAATAATTGTAACTTCAATCGCAGATATAATGGAATTAAAAGTTTAACAAACCTTTCTTTATTTAATATTTAATTTTCAGGAATTATGGAAAATTAATGATTTAATCATTTGGCCTTAAAAGCCTTAAGAAAGATATATTTATAAAATCTACATTTTTGCTTGATGAAAGATGTGCTTAATTATTTAAATCAGTAGCTATTGTTTTGCATGTTTTTGAACTGTGGTGTTTTTATTATTCATCATTCAACACTGGTTTTCGGTTGAACCAATAGGCACCAATACACTCGCAATCACAATGATTTATTTTATTTCATACGTTGAATTAAAATATTTTAATTCTAAACATTAAGTTTATGAGAAGAAAATATGTTTTCTAAGCCAGTTAAAAGATTCAATGCTTTTATAACATTTCAAAAAATGATCCTATTTTAGTCTAAGAACAGCATTTTAATATATGGCACCACGGGAAGACAAGCGACACAACTCAAAAATGCAGTATTTGAGAAATCAATTTAAACATAATGATAAAGCAACAACTAGTCTACAATAAAACTGACACAAATGCCTCTTGGGTGGATAAGTTGGGGTTATGATACTTTTCAAACCCATTGGGGCATTTGATACACATTTTTCAATGACGTAATCTCAAATTTGCCTCTTTTTCTTTTTCTTTCTTTCTTTCTTTTTTTTTTTTTTTTATACATGTGTCTTTTTTTTTGTTTTTTTTTTTTTTGTCCAAAGTGCGATATATTTACAGTAATATCCGATACAACGCGTGTGCAAGTTTGCCTCATGAATATTACAATTTAATTTTTAACACCACTAATTTTTCATCAAAGTAGCTGCTTTATATAAAAACTAAATCGAGTGTATGTATTAACCAATAGATTGGTACTCTAAAAATTTAGTGGTGTTAAAAAATAAAACTGTTTAATTTATTTCTCCTCTCTGCCACCACGTTGTGCGAAACTTTACTGTATTTACATATAAACTGGTGAACTTTCTTAGGAGTGTCGTCATCAGGTGAAAATTCTATGTTAGACTTTTGAAGAATATAAATATTTTTTAAAAAACTCCCTCGTCAAAGACATAAGATTTTATCAACGCTTTTATAATTAATTAAAATATATACCATTTGGTTGCAATCAATGCATGATTCCTTTAGTCAGGCTTTTATCGTATGTTTTTTTTTTTTTTTTTTTTTTTTTTTTGCAGGAATCGTCTATCGTAAAGCATGAGCCTCAAAAGGAAAAGAGAGGTTTGTCATTACCATTGGCTTCCATATTCATAGTTGGAGAAATGGGAGGTAGCGGAGTGCTAGCATTACCACAAGCAATCGCTAATTCAGGTAATTAATTTTTATAGTGAAATGCCCGTTTAAAACGTAAAATCAAAATTTATCAAAAGTTTGAAGTAGTTTATTACAAGTAGTTGCCCACTATCTTCTTTAAATGAAAGTTTTCTATAATTCATTATATAATCTTTTTTACAGTATCGTAAAACATTGTTACTCGGACTTTGGGAGTTTACTTGAACCCAAAATGATAAAATGATCAAAGTTGCTCCTGGCACTGTTTTAATGAAATAACAAATGTAGTTCGAATCATTTGACAAGAAACTATTAACTGCAACCAATACTTCCAGTTCCGTGTGTGATTTTTATCGTTTTGGGTTCAAATAAACCCCCAGGATCCAAGTAACCTTATTTCAAAGTTTAAAAAATTATTTCTATTCGATACATCAGGTGTTCTTGCATTTTAATTTTTGTTTTTCTGTATGATACTTAAACTTTTATAACACGAAGAAATTCCTTTTTCAAACATTTTTTCTTCAAACGAAAAAAAAATTAGTCATTATGGTAAAAAAAATGACAACTATATTTTAAATTGTACACCACAAGTTACCTACAACAAATGCCCTCTCGAATTCGATTCCTTCGCTTTTCACATCTGTATTAGATACTTTAGTATCGATACTAATCACTGAAATAATTTGAAAATTATAAAGTATGTAACTGGGCGTCACAAACAGCCATTGCTCTCAAAGTTTAGACTATGAAAACCCCCTCTTGGAATTTCCTGGCATGCAGAAACTCGGCCCCAGAGTCATACTCATACATGAAAATACACGATGTCCGGGAGAACTAGAACAACTCAGCAGGTACGAGGACCAGGACATTCAAGAACATCACATGAGCTTACACAAAAACATATCAGCGGTCACTATAGAAAAATGTAGTATTTATTGGAAACCATTTTTTTTAAGTAATTTTCCACGTGAGAGACTTAAGGCATGAATCAAATGGAAGAGAAACTACCTCATGATTGACGTGATACTTCATACATGGATTTTCTCCACACAGTGTGTTGTATGAGTTTTTTGTAAAAACATAAATAACAGACGAGCGCAATCTACTAATACCCAAGAATAGCATTAAGTGTATTGTAACTTTTCCCCAAAAGCTTTTAAATAATAACTTTGAATATTTTAATTTTTATTGAAAAACTTTAATGCTTTTTGTATTTTTATTTCAATTATTTTCAATTTTATTATCAATATTTTTGTTTTATTTATAGAAATTTTATTAACAATATTTTTGTTTGATTTTACTACCAATACTTTTGTTCAATTGTTTTTATGCCTAGCATCTAATATTAGTCATAAATGTTATCTTCTCGAATAATTTTACAGACAACACAGCTGTCTCTTCTCTATTTCTTTCTCTCTCTCTCTCTCTCTCTTTTTTTTTTTTTTTTCATTGTTTTTTGCATAGCCATATCTATTTCTATTATATTCGGCGTGCAAAAAGAATCAGTAGTTTTAATTAAGTTATATTGTTGATTCATTTCAATCGTTCCATCATATTTATCTTTTTCACCCTTCAAAGTTTACGACGACATTTGCTCTATACTCATTTATTTATTTATTTATTACTTCATTATCATAGTTATTTAATATCTAGCATATTTTTAGTTATTAGTAAGAAAAATCTCTACCTATTCCATATTATTTGTTTAACCTTAACCTACTGCAAAAGCTTCCAGAAATCAGTGCCCCGGATCTTCAAAAAGCATAGCCAGACCGGGATCTGCATAAAGAAGCGAAAGTAAAATGTTTCTATATATAAAAAGATAGCCGGATTCCACCACGGTTTATCAACCATTAGAATTGAGCAGAATGAGAGGTATCAGTCAATAGGAAATTGAGAAATGATAGTTTTGAAAAAATGTAGAAATTTTTTTAAGAAAGTGTGGATTAATGTAAAATTTCCTATAATCAGAGAAAGAAGATACATCGAAATCGCAATTAACAGTGTTTTTAAAATTCTTATTGGTGTGAAATCTTCAAAGAAATCCAGTTCAAGTGTAGATTTAAGTCTACAAATTAGCATTATCAAATTTAAAATTTTAATCCAACCATGCCAATTTGTTGGTTTCTTGTTTACAGACATGATTGAAATGTTCTTTAAAACGGTATTTAAAACAGCGTTTAGTTTGACTAATATAGGATAAACCTTATTGGCAAGAAATAATGTAAATACCCCAAGAATTATGCGTTAGCTTTAGAATCTCTAAACTGAGAAAGGATGAGTTTATTGGAAGGCGAAAAAGTTATTTTAAAATCATACTCTTTGAAACGTTTAGCTATGGTATGACTTTATTTAGGAAAATAAGTTAAAACAATACTCATATTAAAAGAGACAGATTTAGAAGACAAAACTGAAATTTTTGAATAGCTTTATACATAATTAAAAGGTTATAACCTCTATCAATAACAATGACTTTCAGATATTTGGTTTTCAGGGCTTAGTAAAACACAATCGGAACAAATATTAAAGGCATCTTAACAAAAGTATAACAAAAACGAAAACTCATGCGGTATGCAAACACTTCCTAACTGTACGTACTCGTTGCATCGTTTAACTTCTCAATATATTTCGCCTACGTGATCTCACAACGAATAAACAGAAGGACTGAAATACAGACAACTATCACTCATAAACATTTTTGTAAAGTGTTACAAAAGCTTCGCACAAACGGAAATGGAATTCACTCAATTTCTAATTGTATTCCTTCTGAATATTTTAGTGTATCCCTCTAAAACGTAACGTTAAATATACTATATTCAATACAAATATATGAGCAATAGATGCCAATTTCAATGAATGATTTATGCAGTGTGAAATTACTTAAGTGGGACTTTTAAAAATGCCTCTCATAAAACGCAATGCATTCACATATTTTTGGATTTCTCTGCACACAAACTAATTGTGCTATCTGTGTCTTTTAAATAGAGAACACGCCATAGTGAACTTGAATAACATATATCATTTTGAAGACATTTTAGAAGTACGTACGGACACTAGAAGCAGACAACCGTATAAGTAGGCAGACGGATAGTCAGACGGACAGAAAAACAGACAGATAGACAGACAGACGGATTCAACTTAAACATCGCTAAAGTATTAAAACTGATTAATTCAAACGAAAATGTAATTCCATAAATGTCGAATTGTAGTCCTTAATGTAACTGGATATTTTTGTGACCATGTAAAACTTAATACTTACCATTTCTATATTCTATAGAAAACATTTTCTTGTGTATATGAATAAAAAATATCAATTTCCTTATTTTTACAAAATAAAATTATTAAAATGGGATTTACAATAATAACAGTCACAAAACGCAGTGCTTTGGAATTTTTTCGGATGTCCCTGGAGACAATCCAGGGATGGTATTTATTCAAGTTTAAATAGGAAACATCTGATAGTAAACTCGAATAACATATATCAGTTTCAAGAAATTTCGTAAATATTTACGGAAGTTAGAGCTCGAACAGATAAACAGACGGACAGACGGTCAGAAAGACAAACATATAAACAATTTTAAGTTATAACCACTCTCAAACATTGTTAGTATGTGTTAAAAACGATTGATGCGAACAAAAATGCAATTCCAGCAAATTCCAATTATAGCCATTACTGTAACTGAATATTTTTTCGTAGTCCTGTAAATGTTATTGCTAATAATACTTTATTCAAAAGAAAGCATTTTCTTGTGTGTAATATCAATTTCATTATGATTTGTTTAAAATAAAAGTATTAAAATATGATTTATCGAAATACATCTCATAGAACGCAATGCTTTGGAATACTTACAGATGTGTATGTAGACAAATCAATTGTCGTATTTACCCCATTTTCAATAGAGAATATTCCAAAGTAAACTTCGATTACAAATATCAATTTCAAGAAATCTATGAATATTTACGCAAGTTAGAGTGCGTACAGACGGACAGACACACAAACCAAAGTCATAAAAGCTTTTTAATTTTGTTGGAAAGTATTAAAAAGGTACCATTTAATAAATTATTATGTAATAGATTATACAAAATTAGTACTATTATATTTTCTTCAAAACTTTAGATCATTTGCTCTATTTTTGGCGTTAATAATCTTGTAAATAAAGATTTTTTGTAAAAAAAAAAAAATCAAAATATGATACAATAAATCATCGAAAAAGATAACATTGTAACAAAGACATTATATGAATTATTATTTTTAAAAAGATATGCTAAAAACCAATTTAAATGCTCTTTCTATTACTATAACCCGATTTATTATTGGAATTTCATACTTTCAACGTTATAGAAATGAGAAATTTAAATCTCTTCAACTTGAATCACGATTCTTGACATGTTCTGGATCTTTTTTGTGCAAAATTTAATGTATTTTTTAGGGTTTCGTTTTTAAAAAATTTAAGAGCCGAAAAATCTAGTCGTGATTAATTTATATATATGTTAACATTATTGATTATAGCTTTCATACCAATTAATATTTTTAACCTTACTATTATTGGATAATATTCATTTAGTTGGAACACGATTAATTTTAGAGAGACAGTAAGAGAAATGTTAGAATTATTAAAATTCTGATACTTTAATATTTAATACTTAAATAAAAATGTTACCCTGTACTTTTTTTACTCTTAAGGTGCCTGCCTACCGTTGGAGGTGATTTTTTTAATAATTGAAAAATTGCCTATTTATGTGCATTATATGACAGAATATAGTAAAAAACAGTGAATAGCCTGAAAAAAATATGCAAATTTTAAAATGTTTTGATATTTAGGCTCAAAATATGCATAAAATTTGCGAAAAAAAAGCACTTTTACAAAAAATCATAAGTCAAATTTAAATAAAGATATTTTTATTCTGTAAATTTTATTTAGATTATTGAAAGGTACTTAAGGGAGTGAACTACTCTCAAAACTATAACCATGTTATAGTTTTATACCAAAACAGCTGTATGCATCTCAAATATTTTTCTTTGACGTTTCTGACGTGGTAGTTTATTCGGGTTTTAATAAGTAGAAGAAAACATATGTGGAAGTATATATTGTTTTGAAGAAAACATATGTGGACCGTTTTGCCCGCTAAGAACATTTTAGACTACCTTCCCCTGTACCAAACGCATGTTACTAAATGTTACTAAACGCATACGTAACAACCGCGGTACACTGTAAAAAATATGTCTTATTTGCTGTCAGAAGTTTTCTGTAATTACAAAGAATACGTTCTGACAACGTAATTTTATCGTAAAGTGCTCGTATTTTCTCAAATTACAGAAAATTTCTGGCAGCAAATAGCACATATTTTTTACAGTGATTAATGATAGTACAATTGCAAAATTAACACATTAAAATGATGTGGAAGAAATGTTTGTAAAATACATAGCATACGAATTTAGCAGATAATTAAAATATACTTTACAATTAGACAATTTACAATTGATTCCGTACGAAGGATTTACGTTCTTCTTATTCTTCTTCTAAATGATAAGGGTAAACGCAATTTTTGATATCATAGAAGTTCTAACAATTGTATTATAATATGTTAATATTAATAAGATTTATTATAATGTGAACGCTTATTTCAGAGAGCCATAAAGAGAAACATTAAGCATATTTATTTACAAACCGATAGTAAAACATCTCTCTTATATCAATATACATGCATGAAAATGGCTTTTTATTAACAAAGTATGTTTTATCATGTCCTTTCTTATCACTGATAAGGAAAAAATATCGAGTTCATTTTATTACGGTTTATATGTACAACATATCTCACATGTCATTTTTCAGGGTCGTTTTTGAATAATAACCTGAATCTTAAGGAATAATTTTTAAAGAAACATATATTAAGTTTCCGTAACATATATAATACCACAAAAAAATATATTTATCTTTGTTTCGACATCAAACAAAGTCTAAAATATGACTTTAAATGTGCTTGAAGCTAACCAAACGATTAAATCAAAATATATTTGAAAATCTCGAAAAAAAAATATTTCATTTTTAAAATTATAGTTTATATGTATAATATAACCTATTCTTACTTATCACCTCTATTAACAGTATTTTAATAATTAAACAATTTTTATCTTTATATATAAGTAGTTTAGTACTACTGGTACCCAATAGCCAATTTCTAAGTTATTAAAAATAGTATATTTCTAATTGCAAAAATGCTTGCTTTTTAAAACCTAATATCTTTAAAACAGTGTAAGTCAACAAATGTTACTGTAAATATTTTTAAATAAGTTACTACACACGATCCTAACAGTTATACAGGGTGATGAGGGAAACGGGAAATTCTGACAATTAGAGTTGACAACATGATGATGCCGGCCACTTTTCGGAACCAATGCGTAGTGTCATATAAATATTGAAATTCTTAATGTCGTTCGTGTATTGTTTGTCAACAAATAACTTATAATAATATTTGGTATTAAAAAAAATTATTACGATTATTTAATTTTATATATCTTTGTCTTTTTCAAACAGAAAATCTGCTTTCAGTTTAAAGCTATAACTCAAGCAATTTTGGTCGTAAAACAATTTTTGGTTGCAATTTTGGTTATTTTTGGTTGTTATTTAAAACGGAAGTGTTTAAAAAAAAACAGTTAATAAAGCTAGCTTTAGGACTAAAGTCTTGTAAAATATTAATTTCCTTTTATTTATTAATTCATTAATATTATTTATTCACACTGAGAAAAAAAAATGCACCGCCTTCATCTAGAAGTGTTCATTTTCTAAATCCCTAAACTAGAAATATAGACTTCGATCTATGCATGTAAGGCGCGCCAATAAGCTGAATAGACGAAATGATCGAGAATTTCTAGTCTATACATTTCTAGGTGGTGAAACAATATTATGAATATTATGAATCTGTGTTGGGAGAAATTCTCGCCTGATTTTCTAGTATTGGGTCATAAACCAAGATTTTAGTAGTTGCTAAAACACACTTCTTGTATTCGCATTTATTTGCAGAGACTTTTAAATAAGTTTCACCTCGATAATATGGGCAAACGCTCTAGAATTCTAATACAGGTTTCTAGAGCTCGCTTTCAAAGGGGACTAGAATTTATAAGAATGACATGGAACTACTTTTACTAGAGCCACAATTTATATTCTAGATGTCAGTTACAGAATTTTATCTCAGTGCATTTATTTCATAAATACATTTTTGACCTGATCTGTATCTTGTTTTAGATAATAGGTTTTTAAGTTAAAACATTTTTGCAATTGCAGAGTTAAAGAAACAGTCATTGAGCACCAATAGCACAGAACACTTTGCATATATCGCAAACCGCACTGTTAAAAATTTCTGTAAAAATACAGAAAAAGTATTGAGACTCTCCGTAAATTTACATGAGTTCTCTGTTAAAAGCATTGAACCAAGAAACTCAGTTCTTAATTTACAGATATTCCCCTTTTCAAAACAACGTTTTCCCTGTAGGGATTTTGATAGATACATCAAATAAAAAACTATATAAATGCATAACCTTAAATTATTTTTATATTCAAGTAAATACCTATTTATATATATATATATTTAACTAGAAGTTTTGTAGGTAGAAATATACTGAATAGTTTGTTTCATTGCAGTGTACTATTACGTAAAAAGGGGGAAAAGGGAACGTTAGGGAAAATTAGATTGTTTCTGCGGAATGTTTATGTTCGTATCTACTCATTAAAATTTTGTTGTTGTTGACTGTATTGAAGAACTTAAAGCAATTTGTGTTTTCATTTGGAATTCATATTAGGTAAGTTAAATTTTATATAATCTTTTATCCTATTTTAATAATCAACACAAACAATGACTGTTTATGTTAGTTATATTAGTGGTTATTTTTTTATATTTAAATCCTGAAACTTATAAACAGAGTTATTCAATTTAAAGATACTTAGAATCTAGTATGTAGTATCTAGCTACGTATTTCGGTTACATAATTCTTTATGTATTTACTGCGGAGGGCGAAATTATACAAATGCAGCAGAAATCAATTAAATTTTATATGTTAATACACAAGTCTTTTGTCGAAGTTAAATGTATGATACTGCTGCTAATTTTATATTAATAGTTTACAAATATTGCATATGTATCTTTAACTTTATTTTTACATGCGTATCTTCTTTAATTTACAATGGAGCAAAATGATGAGAATGTCACAGTTATATCAATGCAGCGGTTCGGGATAGATAGTCTTATCTGCGTATGATTTTGTAAAGCATTTAGAAGAGCTTCCAAAAGCAGTTGTAATTGCATTCGTTCAGTTCAAAGAATATTTCCATGTGGGAGAGAGGGTAAATGTTTCATAATACCGAAAGAGGCCATTTTAGTTAATAATAATAATAACAGATGCTTTCTTCATAAATTGCTCATAAAACAAAACTTTAAAAGACTGTTGTTTTCATTTTCCTACAAATTCCGACTATGCAAGGTACACAAAATCAACAGGGGAGGAGAATTCTTTTGAAGCGACATAGACGTTTGACATTTTGCACGGTAGTAAATAAGAACAAAATAAATTAGAAGTCCGTATGAACAACAAGAATAGCAAAAGCAAAGAAATCATTAGAGATGTAAAACTACGGCAGTATACGCTTATAACACCTGACATAAAAAAGCCTACATTCAGCTTGCAGAGAAACCTGAGAAAAAACAAATAAATTGGTCTAAAATTTTTTCATGGATTAAAAGAAACTTAATTTAGATGTTCTCGACAACATGCATTCATACCGGTATGAGCTTTTAATGGAAAAGGACGAATTTTCGATATGTTAGCCGGGTGAGGGGGGGACTTTCTTATAATTTGAGCCGCCTTTTCTTCTAGAGTTTGGAAGAAAATTGCTTTAGCAGAAGATTTACAAAATAAACATAGATATATTAATTTGTTAGAAAGCAGTTATTGTAAAGGATGAAAAAAGTGTGTGTGTGTGTGTGTGTGGGGTTGTTAAACACAGTTTAGCACATCCCTAAAAACAGAGAAACATTATTACAAATTATATATAAGTATTTGATGTTAAACATTATGTTTTCGGGGGCAGGGGAGTTGTACATCAACCCAGCATTTTTTTTTTTTTTTTTTTTTTTTTTTTTTTTTTTGCCGACTGTCAACGTTTAATATATAAATTAAGAAACAATGCAAGAAAAACGATAAAATTATTTTTTTAACACAGCGACAATACTGGATTAGGGGGGGGGGAGGGGAGGGAGATTAGATTAAATTTTCAAACTATTAGCACAATCTGCTCACAAATTGATGTTTAAAGATTAAATGTATAGTTTATGAGTCAAGCTGAGTAGAGAAATGTTTTATACTAAATTTTACACAGGCTACATTCTGTGAATA
This sequence comes from Salticus scenicus, assembly GCA_963930645.1. Classification (NCBI taxonomy): domain Eukaryota; kingdom Metazoa; phylum Arthropoda; class Arachnida; order Araneae; family Salticidae; genus Salticus; species Salticus scenicus. The sequence goes on from OZ005649.1 coordinate 240,114,301, forward strand.
AATTCAAATCGAAGTTTAAAAAAGTTCAATTTAATGCGGAATTATTTTGAAGTATAAAAACAACTGGATTATCGAATTGACGTTGATCACAGGTTAACTGCAATTAAAAAAATACTTTTTTGATGAAGTAAGTCAAACTTACTGTCTCATCTGCACTAAGTGCGAACGCTTTCCGACAAGATTTTGGTATGAATTAAAACATTATTTTTTAAGCGTTTTTTTTTTCTTTTCTTTCTTTCATTACTTTTTGAGAAGAAGAGATGTCTAATGGCCAGAAAAGTTTATTGAATGAGCAATGTTTTTCTCCGATAAGAATAAGGTTAAATTTTAATCAGAACCTTAAAGACCAGAAATATTATTGAAAATTATATAGATCTTTGATACTAAACATCTTTTAGTGTGTGTGTGGGGGGGGGAGAGGGCTGATGGGAATGATTTGTATGGATACCAACACAATATTGTCAGTTTTGTTTTCTTAAATGTTTAAAAATCTGTTTGTGTGTTCAATATTTATATATTTGATATAACAAAACAGAAGCAAGCAACATAGAAAAACTAATAAAATTGTTTCTTTACCCGCAGCGGGAATGAATGGAAGAAGTTAAATTACACTTTCAAACTTGTTAATTTTCTGTGTACAAACTGAAATTCAAAGATTGAAAACATAACATTAAGTTGTGCGAAGAAATGTTTAAATGAATGCGAAATTTTATCAAGGTTACATTTTTCGAACCAATTCAAAAGTACAACTAATGCACAAATGTTTTTTGTACTTTTGTGCCGTAACTACAGTCATGACAATATTTCGTCCACGAATTTATTTTGTAAGTCAGAGATAGCCGAAATGACAATTGGCTGTAATTTAAAACTACTTTTTCGCTAAAACGGATCTAATTGATACTATCCTATCAAAACTGGGCCAGAAAATAAGCAGATAATTTTTACTTTCTCTTACCCATAAGGTAGAGAAAGTATTGTTTTTGGGTCAAATTTTCGAATGTGAGATTTTATTATATTTACACGTTTTGAGGTCCCCTGAATACGAAAATCATGTTTTTAGCAAATGGTCTGTGTGTGTGTCTGTGTGTGTGTATGTCTGTGTGTGTGTCTGTCTGTTATCAGCATATCTCAAGAACGAATAGTAGCAGGCATTCCAAACTTGGTATTCTAAATGTGTATCATATAGGGATGCTACAGTAAGATTTTCGTTAAGATCGTGTTAATGGTTCGTGTACAGGGACAATCAAGAGAATTCTATTACATTACGTCTATGGGGGAAATTGCAGGTAAGTAGAGTTTAATGTCTATAGACTGCACTAAACCAAATGAAACGAATATATATTTTTTGTAATAGAGATAGTCAACTGGGAAAAAAAAATTGTGTATGTAGAAGCCTCGCCTCCCCCCTGGGGGGAAGTCCAACCTCGAGGGGAGTAAATTTTCATGATGGGTATCTTTCAAAAGAGCTCGCCAACACCTTTAAAACGAATGGTTGAACCATAGATCTGCGACAATTTAAAACAAAGTTATCGATTTTTTTTTTTTTACTTTTAACAAAAAAAGAACTTAGAAAAAAAATCGTTTTTTTTTTTTTTTATATAGAGAATAAAAGTGACTTTTTTTGGATATTTAGTGTTATACTACTTCTCTAATATGGAAATCGTCTGCATTAACATAAAAGATAATTTTTTAAAATTATTTTAATAAATTATTTTTTAAAAAGAGAAATATTTTTTAATAACCGAATTAAATTCTATATAAATGTAGGTGCATCAATGAAACGGGGGTTGAGGGGGGCGGTAGCCCCCTCACACAGAATTAATTATCATATAAAACTCTTCCGAAGCCTAATTTGAATTGTTTAACATAGGTTTACATAACATCGTTATCTTACCTCTTAATCTGCAACCTGTATTTATAGTATTAAATTTCAGGGTAAGAGAAAGTAGTGTGAGTGACACACCAGATTATTTATATACGCAAAAAATAAATAAATAAATTCATGTTAAGCATATTTTTTTTTCTTTTCTTTGTGAGGTGTGTGTGTGTAGGGGGGGGGGGATTTTAAAGAACAAGAAAATTTTGTTCTGAGGATTAGACAGTTTATGGATGCTTTTGAAAGTGTGTTTACTTACAGGCGGTAATTTTTCTAAATATTTTATTCTGTTACCTGTGATTTTTATTACTTTCTTCTACATGTATATATAGAGAAAGTATTGGATTCGTGAAAATTTTCGAACTCCAGTTTTCGATGGATTTACACGTTTTTGGATGCCCTGAATACGATTTGACTGTTTTTAGAAAATGTCTGTGTGTGTGTATCACAAATTTCTTGGACGTTGTATCTCACGAACCAATGAACGAAATTTAACCAAACTTGGTATTTAGTTGGACCCTGACATGAACTGGTGCTGATTAGATTTATGGAACAATGGCTAAACAGGTGGTGCTATGATAGCATTTTTCTAAATTTTTAACATGACAGTATAGGACAAAATTTCGTATAAATGTACATAATGAGAGTTATTTTAATCGTGTGATTGTAAAATTAATATGAATTATTGATAATAGTAGTAGTTAACTAGTAAAAAAAAAAAATGCATGTGGGGCCATCGCTTCCCCCCCCCTGGGGGGAGTAAGTTTTCAATATGGGTATCTTTCGAAAGATCTCGTCAATACCTTTAAAACGAATGGTTGAACTATAGATCTGTGATAATTTAAAACAAAGTTATCGATTTTTTTTTTACTTTTAACAAAAAAAAAAAAAAAAAATCTCTGAAAAAAAAAATCTTTTTTTTTGATTTGGAAAAAAAAAAAAAAAAAAACTGGCATCTTTCGGCATTTAGTGATAATTCTATCAGATAAAAATCGTCTGCATTTATAATTGAAAAGAATTTGATAATTTAATAAGTAATTTGTATTGAATAAGTTTTGTGTAAAATTATATCGAAGAAAGTCATGTGGTGGCCACATCATACTAGTTTTTAGTTTAATATCGACTGAAATTTCTATATGTTTTCTTATATATTCGTTTTACAGCCTCTTCCTGTCATTAAAAGTGTTTGCTGGCATTTGCTGAAAGACTGAAAAATAATCTAGATTACCTTAAATCAAAATAGTAGGAATTGAGGAAAAAGTAAGTTATTTCCACATTATATAATTAATAGTTTAAATAATAAAAAATAAGTAAATTTAAAAATCGAAATACAAAATAAAAATTTTATAGATGGGAGTTTTATTCGACAATTTTTTTAATTAATGATTTTTTTTTCCCAATGTTTTTAATTTTGCTTTCTGAAAATTTTGAAAATCTGCTTGCATGTGTGTATGTATGCATATATATATATATATATATATATATACATATGCACAAGTTAAAAAACCACAATGTAAAAAAAATAAAATTATTGTTGCTGTTGCCGATCAATGGTAATAGAGAGTTGGGTTGGGGGACAAATTAAATTTTCTGACAAGTTAAGATTTTTCAGAATACAGTTTGATATTTAAGGATTCAAAGTACAAAGTGTATATTAAATTGAGTGAGGAAATGTTTAAATTAATACGAAATTTTATCCAGGTTGCTATACGTTGCGGACTAATTTTGTATCTCAAAATAACCGATCCACATAAAACGTTACTTTTAAGTGCAAAATCCAACTGTATTTTCGAATTATCCTGGATGAATATATCATAATCATAAGCATGCCAAGACTGCGGTTACATGTTTATGAAGGGAAACGAACGCAGACGATTGTGGAGCAACTGCAATTTAAAAATTCAGTTTCACTGAAATATATCTAATAGATTCTGCTTAATAACACATTGTCAAAAAACTTTCAAACAAGTTTTTGCATTGACAGAAATAATTTTTGTTAAACATGTTTTTTCTTTTCATTTTATGTAAGGCGAAGATTTTAATAACTGGACAGTTTTTAATTCGGAGTATTATAAAGTTAAGACAGTGCTTGGAACTAAGGCCGAGTCCCAGGCCTAGGACTCTCGAGTCCTAGGCCTGGGGTAGTATGCCCTCTGAGGGTGATGTTTTTTTAAGGGGGCCCAGCTCATATTTATGTGAGTCTCGAAGAAAACTACCGAAAACTTCGAACAGCTAGGACGACGAGCTAGACCTGGGATTGAACCTAGCACTTCCCGTTTATCAGCTCTGAGCGTAGAATGGCACGGCCACTCATGGAGTCATATAGTTTAGAGATGATTCAGGAGCAGTTCTCTCACTCAGGAGACAATAAATTATTTTATTTCCATATTCAAAGGGTGAAAAACCACCTAACATCCCCAAACCCTAAAAACTGCTATTTGTATTCAAAGTTAATCGTGGAAGAATAGATTAAGGTTATTATTACGTGGCTATTATTTAAAATGTTTATTTGTACCCATAATGAATATTTGTAGAATTCTGAAGGCATCGTAAGGAAAAATTTAGAAAGGGGGGTGGGAGAATCTGGAATTAAAGATAGCCCCTGAAAACTTTCACCTCTGATATTCGTTTATAATCGGCTACCGGTTGTTTTCGATTTTTATTTTAATATTCTTCAAGTTTTTTCATGTTCTTTGTACAACTCTCTATGCCATTAAAAATGTTTACCGTTATCTTCTACGTGAAGACTGAAACATTATCTGAATTTTCGAAATCAAAATGCAAGAATTTGAGTACAATTGAAATAAATCGCCTACATCTTGTATAAACAATAGTTTAAATATTGAAAATTTTATAAATTTAAAAACCGAAATACAAAATAAAGATTTTAGATTTATAGAATTCTTATTTATCAAGTGATTCAATTTTATTTATTTTATTTTATTTTTAAGTTTTAATTTTCTTTTCTTTCTTTTGAGGGGTTTGGGGAGAGGGATGGAGTTAATGTTTCAACACCAGAAACCGGAAAGTGTTTTCATTAAATATTTAAATTTTTGGAGATAGAATATTTAAATAATTATCATAATATTAGTAATGTAAATAAAGAAGGATATTAATTAAAAGAATTTACCTGTAGCGTAAGACCACAAAAAATTACTCTAATTTGCATTTATGTAATTATTAAAGACCAAAATAATATTTAGAAAATAATTTTTAAATATATTTAATAAACCGGAAATAGTTCGTAATTCAATTGTGTAAAAAAGAAACTGCTGCAGAACTATGTATTAATTCATATTACTATAATGATCCAATAGACAAAAGTGGGTCTAGGGGACAGGAGTATCTGTTCTTGAAGCTGGTAGACAGGAAGTGATAAATTCGATATGTAGTCGCGCATGCTGTCCTAGTCGTTCGGTGTTTTCCAAGGTTTTCTCTGAAATTCATGTAAATATGGACTAATACCTCTTAAAAGTCAGCCCACGTTGGGGTTTTAGGTAATAAATTGAGTCTTACTTAAAAATGCTTAAATTATTTACAATAATTTTTTAAAATGTCGTAATATATAGTTATCAAAGTCCCACTCTATTCCTTGTACCATGGAAATGTCTCGGAATTTATGAAAGCATTAAGGCATTTGTTAAAAGAAAAAAAAAAGGGGGGGGGGCTGGGGAACACAGGGTCAAACTTTAAAATTTCATATAGGAAGGGGGGAAAAGTCTTTTAAAAGCTCGGGGATAAAGCCTTTTCAAAGTAGGCCTAGGACCTACAGCTGTCAATCGGCCTTATTCCCAAATCCAGTCCAATTCATACTTGTTTTTAATATAAAATACTTCAAAAATATTCCTGTTACACTGGCGTTCATAAAATGGTGCTTAAATATCTTATGATTTCATTATATAAGTGATTTTTTCCTGTATTAATGATTTAAAATACCATGTATATCTACTTTTATTTTCTTTAGATGATTTTTCATTAGATTCTATTTAGATGGAGTATATAAGATACACTTTAAAATTCACTTATGTATACTTAATTTTCTTTTTAGTGCCATGAAATTACAATCCTTTCTTTTCATCATTTGCTTAAAATATCATAGGATGTAGATTTTGTTTTAAAAATTTATAGTTGAAGTGTTTACCTGTAATAGTAATTTTTCATCATTTTTCTTTTTTCTAGTTATAATGGAAATTGATCCTGATATAAGAAACGAAACAAGTTGTCTAAGAAATATGAAAATAGAAAATGCCGTAAAATACCCTCATCAGAGACATTTACAAATATCAAATATTTATCCTGTTAGACTTTTTCACAATTTATCTTTTATTAATCTCATTTAGAAAAAAAAATAAAGATACTTTCAGTGTTATGTTAGTAAAATAAAGTTTAATTTAAATCTAATTCAGTATGTTTTATTTTTTAATTATTTTTAATTGTATGTTTTCTTTGCAGCAAAGATGTTTTTCTTCTTAGTGAGCTTTTTTCAATGATTCTAGTAAATTACCGGGATGCTGCTTTCATGTGTAAAAGCGCAGAATTTGTTTCTTCTTTAGATCCTATTTTGTAGAAGAAAAATGTTTTAAAATTTGTTTTTGTAAAGAAAAAAAAAAAAAAAAGTCGAAATTTTTTTAATTCAAAATAATCTAATGGTTTCTTTAACAAAAAGTTAGATATTTTAAAGATTTGAATTTATGGAATTAGTGACGAAAACCAAAAGAGTACCCGAATTTCATCTGCATTGAACCCTAAATTAATATTTAAAAATATTAAAAGCTCTATATTTCTTTACATACTATTTAATACGTACGAACATTTTCTCTCCACTTGCCGTCTATTTAAAAGTATTTATATCCCAGAAACTGCATTAATTATGGAAATTATTCGACACACTGCAATGAATTAATTATAAAAAAATAAAATTATTTAGGTACCAAACCTTTAATATGTTCCTATACTTCTACGATTACGTATTAGAAATCTGATCTGAAATGAGAATTTTTATTTTCAAATAAAATAACTTTTAAAAACCAATTTTATTAAAAACAGAATATTGAAAAATGTTCAAAATTTGTTACAGTTTGAAATAAAATTTGCATCAGATTTGTTAGTCTTGGTTTAAGTGACAAGTTATGCATTGAATTAATAAGTTGCACAAATTTACTTTTTTAATAAACTTACCAAAATTGTATGCATAGTTTTTAAGAAACACCTTTATATGGAATGAATTAGTAATTTTTTTTCTTTAGCTAATATAAAAATCAATGTGAGTATTTAAAAATTCAAATTCATTTAATACACTACCTTTCCATAAATGACCGGACACTTTCAGATGTGTTTTAAAATGACTCAAAAAGTACTCAACAAATCATCTTGAAACTTCAGGAGTGTAATAAACATGTTACACCTCACGTAGTTCAGTTATTTGTTTGTGCCAAAAGTGAAAATGGGACCAGTAAAAAATTAAAGAAAAATGAGAGTATTTGGCATCACTCAGTATAAAGTAATGCTCGAAATACAATCTGGCTGTATCATATGATGGTTATGGGGCTCATTTTCTGTATAAATTTTTAAGTCTCTACCGCATGTAATCAGGGAGATATAGATTTCTTTAAAAAAATGCCGAACATTTTTTTTTTTTTTTTGCTATAACATGCAAGGTATTAAATCCAGTACAAAGCTATATTCGGGAAACTCAATATACAACATTAGACACAACATACTGCAATCAGAATGAAAAAAATATTAAATATCTAATGAAATGTGAGCATTTTTACTAAATAATTTTTAACTGTGAATGACTAAGTTTTAGCTAAATTTCATTCGTATGATTTATAGCCAAATGCATAAACTACTTATATAAAAACCCTAAACAAGTATTGCGTAAACTCAAAAAGTTCTACGCCAAAGAATGAACTGGTCTTCAGTTTCTCTCGAAGAAACGCTAAAGTATAAGGAGTTTTACTCACATTTTTATTATAATTCAATGAACGGTAATGCAATTTTCTGTGATTGTAAATAAATATTGGGAAAACCCTCTTAACAATTTCTTTTTTGGGGAACAGCTGAAATTCAGTTTATTCTATGACGTAGAACTTTTTGAGTTTACACGATTTTTGTTTGGGGTTTTTACATAAGTAGCTCAATAAATTTGACTGTTAAATTTTGAAAATGAAATTTCACTGAACATTTACGCATGCGCAGTTAGAAATTTAGTAAAAATACTCATATTTCATTAGATATTTAATATTTTTTTCATTCTGATTGCAGTATGCAGTGTTTATTATTGTATGTCGAGTTTCCTGAAAAATAATTTGCACTGTCTTTTCATACTTTGCGTGTTATAGCTAAAAAAAGTGAAAAATTTTTTGAGAAACCTTTATCTCCCTGATTATATGCGGTAGAGACGTATAAACTTAAGAATTAATGAGAAAGAGTCCTATAATCACATGCTACTGCCAGATCGTATTTCAAGCATTAATTCTTACAGGGTGAAGCCAATACTTTCATTTTACTTTAATTTTTTTTTACCGGTTCTCCTTTCACACCCCTGAAGTTTCAAAATGATTTGTTTAACATTTTTTGAAATACTTTAAAAAATGTCTGAAATCGAAAGTGTGCGGTCATTATGGAAAGGTAGTGTACCTAACAAATTTTTAGTACGTCTTTCTTTTTTTTTTTTTTTTTTTTCATTTAGAAAGTATTTGTGAAAATTTTTTCTTTAAGTGTATTTACAAAGTGGATTTATTTTTTGAGTGAAAGAAACTGAGGTTGTTAACACAGATCTACAAATATAATGTTGGCAAAATTTAATTTATTTATTTTAGTTCATACCTATATTTTTAATCTGCTGAAGCCGAAATTGAAGCCAATTTTCCTCTGTTACACGTAGCTTTTGCCAATACAGGATGTCTACAGACACAATTCCTTCTCTTTCGGTAGTTTCTAGTATGATTCCATGATTAATTGTAATTAATCATGGAATCATACTATAAAAGTTATCGTATAATTATATTGGTGGAAGAGTCATGAAAAAAAATAGCGCACCATGTATTGATAAAAATATGTATGTGATAGAGTAAAATCTAGTTTCGGTTAGTACACCAATATCAGCTATAATTATCAAATCAAAATTTTAGATTTACACCTGTGAGATCTTTCACTATTGAGTCATATAAAATGAGGGAATTAAGTTTTTATTTTGGTATGGACTAAATATAACCGAGCAATATTAAGCAAACATATGACATATTTTGCAATTATTTCTGATCATTTTATTAGAAGTATCATAATATAAATCAGCTTCGTTTTTAAATTTTATATTAAAAGTTTAATGTATGCAAAATGTACCACAACATTAATAAAAATTGTAGTTAAAAACCTGTTACAGCGCATCATTACAAATCCTACCAAAAGTGATACAAGCTTAATCAACTTTATACGTCTGAATTTTAATGTAGTTTTGATAAAAAAATATATAGCATGTCTATATACATACTAAAGTCCGGTCTTGTCCCACCAATTTCCGAGGAGTTCTTATCTCAAAGTTTGAAGGTGGGGGGTGCAAAGTTCGATCTCAGGTTGAGATTTTCAGCCTACCCATTCGAAAATTTCCAAGGTTTTCTTAAAAAACTTTTGTAAATAAGGGATAAAACATCTTAGAATGACCTACGCATAAGGCATTCTATACAGGCCTAGAACTCTGGAGTAACCAATGTGATTTTACCACCACAATATTATTAGTATATTTAGAAGCCTATTCAAGATACTCTAAACTGACGCGCATTTAAAATAAATCCCAAGGCTATAAATTTACAAGTGCAAAAACATCCAACTTTAAGTTTCTTTTCCTTAAGTTGTATAAGAATCTGTACTTATGTAACGTATTTACTAGATTCTTACCTATATTCATGAAGATAAACTTACTGTTGGATGTTTCTGTACTTGTAAATTGATAATAATGGAATTTATTTTAAGTATATGCCAATTTAGAGTGTCTTCGATACGCTTGTAAACGTACTAATATTTAATAGGCGTTAGTTAAAGCCGATTGGCTGTGCTAGGTTTCTAGACCTGTGGGGATTGCCGAAAGTGTAGGTCTTTCTAAAATGTCTTATCCCGTATTTATACAAGTTTTGGAGAAATCCGCGGAAAATTCCAAATGGGTAGGTCGAAAATCGCAACCTGGGATCGAACCATGCACCTTCCGCCTTCAAGCGTTGAGAGCAGAGCTTCTCAGCCAATGGTGTGGCCTTCAAATATTAGGTATTTTTACATGGATAAATTTACTGAGATTTTCATAATATTATATACGAAATTTACAGAGACTTGGATGTTCTTCCATATGTAATTTTACAGAGATTTGGATGATTTTACATATGTAACCTTACAGAGACGTGATTATTTTTACAATGGTAAATTTACAGAGACTTATATGCTTTTACATGCTCGAATTTACGGAGACTTGCATATTTTTACATATGTAGATTTACAGAGACTATGATGTTTCACAGATTTAAATTTACAGAGACTTGAATATTTTGATCTATGTAAATTTACAGAGACTATGATTGATTTACAGAATAGTTTCTCTGCATTTTGACAGAATCTCTTTTTTTAATTCTTTGTAAATTTACGTAAGACTTAATATAATTAATTACCAATAGATTCTCTGTAAATTTACAGAAAAATTTTTAACAGTGCGGTAAAGAAAAGTAACCCAACTCAAAAATGGCAATTTTGAGTTTATGTCATTCAAAATTGTGTATGAAGTGTCTGAACTTATACAGAAAGTGTCACCTCTCTATTTCAAAAATTATCCACTTGAGAGGCAGTTATGTTAGTCTTATGTTAATGCTAGTCAATGCTTTATCATTTTTTTTTAAGTTGATTTTTCTAAATGACTTCTTTTTTGAATTTTATCATTTTTCTTGATACAGTGCGATATATTAATACACGCATGTAGTATTATATATATGTTACGTGTATTATATATGTGTGAGTATGTATGCGTTAACTTGAAACAAATTTTGCTTATTGAAATTTCCATAATGAAATATTTTATTTATTTAATAAAGCTTAATTCTAAATCAGGTTGGTCTGGTATTGCCATGTTGATCTTTTGCTGTATTAACTCCCTTTACGCTGGTATTTGCTTGGGGAAAAGTTGGAACATATTAGAAGAGCGCTACGATGAATATAAAGAGAAAAATAGGTATCCATACGCAGCAATAGCCTACAGAGCATGTGGAAAAAATATGAGGTATGTCGAAAATTTAAATATAATGTTTGCATGGTTAACATTTATGTTTTCGTGATTTTTAATTCCGATGCACTGAGAAAAAATTCTGTAACTACATCTAGAATCTAAATTGTGGTTGTAGATAAAATAGTTCCATGTCATCCTTATAAATTATAGTCCCTTTTGAAAGCGAGTTCTAGAAACCCCTATTACAATTCTAAAGCGTTTGTCTATATTACCGAGGTCAAACCTATTTGAAAATGTCTCTAAATAAATGCGAACACAAGAGGCGGGTTTCAGCAACTATAATGTTGGTTTATGACCCAATTCTAGATAATCAAGCGAAAATTTCTCGCCATACAAAAGATTCAGAATATTCGGATTAAGAATATTGTTTCATCATCTAGAAATGTGTAGACTAGAAATTCTTGATAATTTCGTCTATTCAGGTTATTGGCGTGCCTTATGCGCATAGCTCGGAAATCTATATTTCTAGTTCAGGGATTTAGAAAATGGCCACTTATTCATTCTAGATGGAGGTGGTATGTATATTTTTTTTCAGTGTGTCAAATTTGTTTTTTAATTATAAATAGAACAATATTTTATATTTTTTAAATAGTTACCTCAACAGGGTCAATCTTAAAATACCTTTTGATTTTTTATATTATTATTATTGCCTGTCGTTTTCTGATAAATTATAGAGTAATTTATTGACATCATTTTTATTTCAGGTATTTTGTATCATTTTGCAATGATTTCACGTTGTTTGGTGTAGCAACAGTATTTCTACTTTTGGCATCACAGTTAATTGGCAATCTCGCAGCGAATTGGGGGATTTCATTTTGCTATTGGGTGCTCATTCTAGCCGTCATCCTTTGCCCTCTCATGTGGCTTGGAACACCGGATGATTTTTGGTGAGGTAAATTTTTGTCAAACATTTTTTTGTAAGATTTCTTTGTATAAATAAATAGATAAGTAAAATAATAACATTTATACAGCACAGCTCGGATAATACTAGCCCACATACAAACTGAATTACTGTGTTCAGAGCTTTTTAAAATCCCATTTCAGATGTAATATTTTTTTTTTTTTTTTTTAAACCTCCCGTATGGTAACAAAATAATTAGTGCTTTGACCTTCAGTAATTAAGAGTGGGTTCGTATCTAGATTACGCAAAGATGATCGTAGTGGTTCGAAATCCCCTTTAAGAAACAGGTCTCAATTTAATTAGAATCTAAGAAGGAAAATAAAAAAGCGATTAAGAAAACCTTGGTTTAATCTATTTATATGAAATGCTGCAAAAATGTAATATCAGTAGCCAATATATAATAATTTCTTTTACCAAAACGTAGTTTTCTGAAGATGGTCGTTGGAAGATTGGAGAACTTTTACTTTGCACTGAATAGCCAAAAAAAAAAATAAATAAATAAAAATAAATAAAATAAAAAATAAAAACCCGACTAATATCATGTAAGGCAACCGAAAGCTCGCAGAAGAGCCGCAACACAACATGGCATGGACTCAAATAATGTCTGAAGTTGTGTTGGAGGTAATTCGAGCCCTAAAGCCAGCAGGGAAATCAACAAAGCCGTAGGAGTGCGAGGGGAGGAGGAGATCTCTTCTGAACAGCACGTTGCAAGGCATCCCAGATATGCTGAAAAATGTTCATGCCTGGGGATTTAAGTGGCTAATAGACATGTATAAAGTCAGAAGAGCGCCCCTGAAGCCACTCGCTAACATCGCTTTCTATTATAACTTTCAAATTTCGATTTAATTACTTTCTTTTTATCCTACTCCTTACCTGCTGAAAAATACTAATACCTTTAAATAGATAGTTATGATATTGTGGCCAGCTTCAACAAAAGAAACTATATTAAGATGAATATGCTGGAAAATTTAGATGTAGCTCCAGGTCAAAACAGTTTAAATCAATAGTCGCCATCCGGTGGTCCTTGGAGTGGTCCGCGAGAAAAATTTTGATGGTCCGCAAATAATCTAAACATTATTTGCAATTTTTTTTTTTTTTTTTTTTAATGATTTATCAAAAACTAGCACGGTATATCTTTGCTTCGCTGGTCACTGATTTTAAATATATTCTCGAAATTTCAAATCGCTTATTATACGAAATCTCAAAAAAATAAAATTTAAAAAATCTTTTGAAATCAGTCAAAACTTCAGTTTGAGTACCCTCTGCTTGGTAGTGCCTTTTCTGATCGTTACATGCTGGGTCTGGATCTAAACTACCAGTAGCAGCAACTTACCCAAGCGCTCTACACGCACGCAGAAGGGACCGTATTAAGGCGACATCATCACCTGAAAACGAAACTATTCGTCCCCATGTTAATCTGTGGGGAGTAAAACAAACCTTCTAGCAAGTACAATTATTTATATTTTGGTTTCGTTTTTTCCTCATTGTATGGGTAAAATCAAGGCTCAGAGGTTTACAATAATAAAAACTTGATATAGTTAATTGTAATTTTTTAATTATCGAACCTTGGTTGGGGTTACCATTGTCTGCATAGCGCCCTCCTCTATCTCCTTATTTATTTTTACAGCCTCAAGAGTAAGTTCAATTCACAGTTAATGACGTTTCTACCGGCAAATTAAAAAGTTTTCAAGTTCGACTTGCCAGCATGATACGTGATATGTTAAAACTGCTCCCGCCTCTTTACGATTATTTGTTCGTGAAATAGAAGTCTACATAAACTAACACACTAACTAAATAACTAACTGAATAACCTGCAGAAAAATTCTGCATATATATATTTATTTACGACTGAGGACTATTAGCCTCAATCTACAGATTTTTACAATACCAGTTTTACGATAGTTGGGCATATATCGAAATCAAAAATTTATCGAAAATATAATTTAATAATTTGAAAGCGATGTTATAATCAAAAAATAAAAATAAAAATAAAATAAATAAATGAATAAAAAACTAATAGTCCTCAGTAATATACTAAATTCTGCTTTTGCCAGAATTTCATCATCATATTTTTTATTATTATTTATAGAAAAAGAAGAGAAAATTAATAATAATTAGTTAACAAACGGAAAGTATCGAAAAAGTTCTTTTTAATAAATTTGAATTATGAAATAAAAAGTGCGCATGCAAAATAAAATAAAAAATAAAATAAGATTTATAAATGGACAATATTTAAGCTCATGGACTCAGTTCAATGATATAATAAGAAAAAATGACGACATTAGTCTTATGAGATTATTATGTTTGTGAATATGAGTATTAATTAATTAATTTATTTATTTTTCTTTTTATTTATTTATTTATTGAAAGAAAAAGAAAATTAATAATAATCAATTTCCAAACAAACATAATCGAAAAAGATTTCTTTTTTTTCCCCTTTCTTTCTAATTTCTCTCTACTCGAAACGTGTAAAAAAAAAAAAAAAAAGTAGATATTTTTAAAAATTTTCACTGTAATAAAAGGCGATATATTCAAAAAGCTTATTAAAAAAAAAAAATAATAATAATAATGAAATATCATTAAAATATGAAGAAACAAAAATCCCATGGAGCTGCATAGGGTGGGAGAAAGGTAGGTACATCTGTCACTGATGTACGACCTTAAATTTTGGTTTGATTCAAAAGCTAGTGAAGTATTAAGCTTAGTATAATTTTTGAGAATATTTTAAAATTAAAGGAGTGTTGTGTTGGTCTAAGTATCTAAAAAAGAGTTGTTACATCTAAATTTTCTCCAAGAGTAAATAGGAATTATTTAAAAACGTTGCATTAGATTGAATTTATAATCTACTAAGTGAATATTTATTTAAAAATATACTAAACTAATTAATAATAAGTAATTGCTTTTCATTAAATCGCTTCCTTAAGGTTATTATGAGAGAAAAATTCAAACTAATTGCGAAATTATAAAGCAACCCCCAACTATCCTTACCTGTCAGAAAGCTAAGCCTTTAAGGTATTTTATCTCTGTGATAGCACTTTAAATTAGATACTGTTTCAAGCCATGGGAAAAGAAAACTCGCAAAATCTATCTTTGTAGCGTTACACTTAAAGAGAAAATATAAAATAGATTGTTTTGTGTAGCGCTGCATATTGTCTAAAACTGCGAACAATTTCCGATTATATACCATAATAAATTTATTTAATTTTGTGTTGCTCTGTAAAACAATCATTAATGATAATTGTATCATATTTTATAAGTAGCATTTATTTTTAAATCTGAAAAATGTGTGTTAATTTAGTTATATTCTGTGAAAAATGAAGACATAAATATATATTTGAAAGAAATTTTTCATACAGACCGCAATGTATCCTAATTATTTTGTGTGTTCCTATATACAAATTAACACGGCTGTATATAGTTTTTTCAATCGAAAATATTATTTACTAAACCTGAATGACATCATTTTCAATGGATTCTAAAATTATTTACAAAAACAAGAGCCCAGACCGACAAACAGACGAAATGAAGTCGTAAGCATTTTTAAGCATTCTTGAAAAGGGTTAAAAGCACATAACACAAATGAAAATGCGTCTTTAGAAATTTCCCATATGAACCCAAATTTCACATATGACTCTTTTATAGTGCCTGGGACTATAAAAGAGTCATATTCAAAGAAAACGTACTTTACAGCATCTGAAAATTATAGTATCTGTTGTTTCATCATGTTTATACAGTATCAGTATATAAGCATGCTGAAATCTGCTGTGCACATCTCACTGATACCTTATTGTAGTCAGATTTTCTGAGGGAATATCCTGTATATAAACCATTTTTGCTACATTTGTGACATTCAGTTGGTATCATGCTACAGAAAAGCTGAAAAATCTAAATAACATATACTAGTTACAAGGATCTCTAAAATTATTTACTGAAATAAGATCACAAAACAGGCCCCAGACTGACAGACGAAACAGTCTTAAACACTTTACCCATATTAAAATGTCTTACGATTGCATAATTAACTGAAAATGCCTTTTGAGGAGTTACCACTTATATCCCCCTGATGTATTCGACTACTTTAGTTTAACCCTGTAAACCAATATTTAATGCAATCATGTCATATTCTATTTAAAAAAAAAAAAAAAATATTCGTCTGAATAATGTTTGTATACATAACATTTCATTATGTTATGTATAGTAAATAGTTGTTAATATTTAGGCCGTGGCGTGGTTAGAGAACCGGCTGCCGGATATATATTATACAGTGCGTCCCAAAAGTTTATAGAAAACCGTTTTTTTTTTTTTTAATTGTTATTATTATTTAAGAGCTAATTAAACAAGTAAGAAAGACGAAATAAATTATGTAAATATGTATTGACGTAATACAAATAGTGAAACACTTAAAGAACTTTAAACACACATTAATTTAATATAAAACTAGTTGGCATTGGTGGACTCTGCTCTACATCATATTTATGTTCTCATAAACTTCTAGTGGGAGACATATTATAATCATGTTAAAAGAAATGAATTTGACCAAAGCTTGATACAGTGACAGAGTGAAATCCCCGCCTAATAGGCTATCCACCGTTCACTTCGATATATTTATCTTATTCTAATCTATTAATTTATTTTATCAGGGTCAAATCTGTTGTTTAGTTTTCATGCTACTATTTCCAATGCAATAATCCTCAAAATTCATTTTTATAGGAAAAATTTACAATTTCGCTATGTTGATAAAATCGTAAATTACGAATAATTTACGAAATTTTCCTATTACAATATTTGTATTCAATCATGTTCAAAAAAATATCATAAATGTAATTTTGAAGTTGTCTAATGTATTTATGATCCTCAAAATGGAAGTTTATGCTCAATTTTGCCTTATTCTGACATGTTATTCTGACATGACCTTATTCTGACCTCTCTGCGACAATTTGTTCTTGAGATATCGTGTACACAGACTAACAAACTAACGGGCTAACACACTAACAGACTAACAGACACCCTACAGACAGACACCATACAAATTTTGTCATTTTCAGATTCCTCACACCTGAAAACGTATAAAAAAGTCAAAAACCGAGGTCGAAATTTTTCACGATTACCTAAGTTCCCTAGTATGATGGGGAACTAAAAATAAAACGAAAATAATGTTGTCCCAAAAATATATAGACAACTGGTGTTAAAAGCTGACTGAAGTACTAATCTTCAAATTTGCATATTCCAAGGTCATGTACTTGTGACATAATAGTTTTCTAAGATAAAAGCGAAGCTATCTTTCTTTTTTTGACTGATTGTACAGATGCCTCGCAACGTGCAGTTTTCCAATAATGAAATTTTGAAAATTTATTGTTTCAAAGCTCGTGGAATGAAAGTTGTGGACATTTCAAGAAAAACTGGACGTAGCTGGGCTGGCATTTACTAAATTCTGTCAAAAGGTAACAATTTTGAAACAAAATCACGTTCTGGACGACAAAAGAAAATAACTAAACGACAAGACACAGAGATTTTCAGATTAGTTTCAACCCGTAACTTGCCTGTACGGTCAATTTCTAGAGAGATGGCCATTCCAGTATCAAAATCCACGGTGCATCGACGACTGCAGGTAAGTAAATTGCTTTTTTATCGCAAAATGCGTCGTTCACGAAAGTTGACAAAATGGCATAGAGTTCTGCGCGGGTCGGATTTTACCCGACCCGAACCCGACAGATGAATTTTAAATCAACCCGAAACTCGACCCGAACCCGACAAAAAAATTTTCATCAACCCGAAAACTCACCCGAACCCGCAACAGGGAATTTTTTGCGACCCGACCCCGACCCGAAACCCGACTTATCTAACCCGAAACCCGAAAAATAAATCAACATTACTTATTCATCTAAAAATCATGCAAAACAAGGTAAAATGATATAACATGACATAAAATAAAGTAAATTTTCATTGTCACACAGTTGGTAAATTGTAAAAAAAAACTAGTATGCTGTGGCCACCACAAGACATTCTTCTATATTTTTCTGTCAAATTCACTAAGTGCGAATAATTTATTAAAACTATTATTAACCCGTTAGTAGTCGCTATAGACAGCGCCACCTATTACAGATTGCGCACTTTTTATTTAACTGTCACCAATAATTTTAAGAAGTGATGTGATCGATGTTTCTTCAATTTTATTCGCATTTTATGTATATCAAATGCCGCTTCTAAAAATTTTTGGTGGCTATTGAATAAAGAAATCTGTCAATAATGAAGGATGGGCGGCAAATCGACCAACTAGCGACTACTAACGGGTTAAAAAGTTTAACGTGATGAATGCAAATAATTTTCATCTTAGGGAAATCTAACGCTAAATATCCAAAGAGAGACAGTTTTATTGTCTATAAATAACTTCTTAAACAATGCGTGTTTATAATGGTTATCTCACATATCATGGTTCCTACAGTTATATGGCATAGAAGTTGAGATATAGCATATAGCCATCCTGTTATCTATGAAATTTGCAGTATAACAACGCCACCTATTGGCCGACAAGCATTCAAACTGAGTCAGCATAATGTCTCATAATCTCACCTTCTCACATATTAAGTTTTGTTTGATGATACACAATAGAACATGAGATATAGCTTTCCTTGTAAATGTGGAAATAGCTGTGTAGCAGCGCCACCTGTTGAGCGGTTTACACCAAAAGGTGACAGGCGCTAATATATATTAAATGGCACCTACATACAAATTTATATGAAATTCTGTGCAGTAGTACTTGAGATATAACCTTTCCTTAAATTGCGGAAATCGCTGTGTAGCAGCGCCACCTGTTGAGCGGTTTACACAAAAAGATGACAGGCGCTAATATATATTAAATGGCACCAACATACAAATTTATATGAAATTGTGTGCAGTAGTACTTGAGATATAACCTTTCCTTAAATTGCGGAAATCGCTGTGTAGCAGGGCCACCTGTTGAGCGGTTTACACTAAAAGATGACAGGCGCTAATATATATTAAATGGCACCTACATACAAATTTATATGAAATTCTGTGCAGTAGTTCTTGAGATATAGCCTTTCCTTAAATTGCGGAAATCGCTGTGTTGCAGCGCAACATGTTGGCTGATAGGCATTCAAATTGAATCAGCATAATATCTCATATTGGTCTTCTCACATATCAAGTTTTGTTGGATTATACGCAACAAAACCTGAGATATAGCCTCCCCAGAAATCGCAGAAATCGCTGTATAGCAGTGCCACCTGTCGAGCGGTTGACACCAAAAGTTGATAGAATCTAATACTTTCTTTTACTGAATATAGAAGAAAGTAAAAAAAAAAAAACTTGTAAACTGCGAAATCTTCTCAATTTCCAGAATGTAAATGCAAGGTTATACTGTATTTGTATTTCTTTAATTTATATATTAACAACAGTCGAGAAAGATTTATAATACTTTTCTAATTTTCATACAATTTCTACAAAAGATACATATTAGTTCCGTTGAAGAAAAGAAAACAGATCCAGATGCAAATACGGCTATTTGTCAGGCGGATATCCGCGGATACGAATAGGGAGCTCCGGTACATGTGTGCGCACCAGCGGCCGAGTGGTTCTGCGCTCGAAGCTGGTAGATGGGAGGTGTCGGGTTCGATCCCAGGTCGCACTCATCGACCTAGCCATTCGGAGTTTTCCGTGGTTTTCTCCGAAACACGCGTGAATACGGGCTAGGACCCTTTAGAAAGACTCAAACGGAGGGCATTCCCCATATAGGCTTAGGACACATCTGGAGTCAATCGGCCTTAAATCCTCCAACCAACCAACCAACCGATAAATGTCTAGTATGTGTAGAATGTTTAAATTAATTACATAGTTGTAAACATGCCTATAAATTTATGTTTATAATTGTAAAAAATATTTTGAAAGGTGTTCTCAAGTGGACCCGACTTGTTGAAAACCAAACCCGACCCGAACCCGACCCGCACGAAAAAAAGATCAGTCAACCCGATCCGAACCCGACCCGCGGGTCGGGTCGGGTTCCGGTAAAATCGGGTTACCCGACCCAATGCAGGACTCTAAAACGGCATAAAGAGGCTCGTGTTTAGTGGGCTCGAAATCATGTGAATTGGACATATGAATGGTTCAGTGTTCTGATTAGTGATGAAAAAAATTTCAATTTAGATGGCCCCGATGGTTGGGAAGGTTACTAGTACGATATTCGCAAGTAACCACAAACTTTTTTCAGCAGACAACAAGGAGGGGGTTCACTCATGGAGCGGGGAGCATTTTCTTTTAAAGGAACTACCGTCACTACCGATATTGTGTTTTTAAAAGGTCGTCAATGTTCCGAAGATTACCAGAAAATGCTAGAAGTACAGTTACTTCTATTTGGAAAGTTGCTAAGTGGGGAAGAATGGACATATCAGCAAGAGAATTATTCCATTCACGTGTCGAACTCTACAATTCAATGGTTTAGACAAAACCAAGTAACTGTTATGGACTGGCCAGCCCTAAGTCCTGACCTCAACCCAATGGATAACCTTTGGGGAATATTAGCTAGAGACGTATATACTAATGACGTCAATTTGCACCAGTTCAAGATCGAATGCTGCAAATTGAAAGAAGTTGGTTTTCTCTTAAGCCAGAAATTCTTCAAACTATTCCTCTGAGTATGCCTGATCGAGTTTTTGAAGTAATTGGGAAAAATGGATCAAAAATTTGAATGTTAAAGAAAAAATAATCAGTTGTCTATAAACTTTTGGGACAGTCAATTTTTAGTTTTAGTTTCTATTACAATGTCTCTGATTGTAAGATATTATTTTTGTATAATATTATTATTGTCTTGATATTACTTATAATTAAAATGATTTCGTAAACTTTATAATTTTTTTCAATGGTAAAAAAAAAAAATAAATAAATAAATAAAATAAAAAAACGTTGTCTATAAACTTTTGGGATGCACTGTAGACCCGCCAGTCTTCTGCACTTGACATACTTGATCTGTAGCTGAAATGCCGGGTGGCGTAGAGAATGAATATTTTTTGAATGATTCTTATTTCGAACAGATAAATACATAAAAGTAAACGATAAATAGCGTCAGTCAAGCATATAAATCTTATTTGTATTTTAACAATTAGCAAGCAAAGTAACTAATAAATAGTGCCGGTAGCTGTTTTTCATCCAGTCGACTTTGGAATCAATACAGCTGGTGCTGCCATCTTTTGAAATGGTTTGAAACCAAAGATTTTCTAAAACTTAATATTTGGAGGAAACATGCAAATTTGAAAAATGAAATTTCATATACTATACTGAAAGTAAAATTTAAATTATTTTTTTAAATAATTTAGTTTTTAAAAATCCTAAGATAATAATAGAAACTACTTTGGAGAACCCATACAAAGTTTAAAAATTAAAATTCTTGTACTATACTGATTTGACCCTTTTTTTTTTTTTTTTGTAATACACTTGATTTTTAAATTAATTCACACATAATAAATTAGAATAGTCATCATGGAGATCATACAATGTTGAAAAAACAACTTTTTTGTAATATACTAATTAGATTATTTATTTATTTATTTATTTATTTTTAATATATTTAGTTTTTAAAAAATCAAAACATAATATATTAGAAGTATCTTTGAAGAAATCATATAAAGTTTAAAAGTTAAATTTCTTGTACTGTATGGATTAAATTAAAGTTTTAAAAAATATATTTAGTTTTTAAAAAATTCAAATATAATAATAAATTTGCAAAATCTATGAAGAAACCATGCAAACTTGAAATATTATTTATTTATTTTATTTATTTACTAGCAGGCTACTCCCGCTTCGCTGGTCACTATTTTTAAATGAATCACTATAATTAATGAATTCTCAAAATTGCATTAATTTTTATCATGTGAAAAAAAAAAAAAAAAAAAAAAAAAAGAGAAAAAAAATTCTCATTGGAAAACATTTCGCACTGGGTCCTCACTGCCTTCGGCAGCGCAGACCATTGTGCGCTGCGCGCGCGCAATTACGTCCAATACTCTTAATGAATCACTGTATTATCTTAAGGGAAAAACATAAATATAAAAAAAAAAAAAAAATCTTCTCCCATCGGTGGAATAATCGATCCGGGCCCCCACCGGCTGCGGCAGAGTATACAGGCACTCATGTTCCTTCACCTACCGTTCCCGCCACTCCTAATTATTTTAGACTTTAAGAAATACTCGCAATCGTTCTCTCGGGCTTTTAAACCTAATAGTACTAATTTCCAACATTTTATCTGAATTTCTTTATTTTTACCCCTGCTCCCCCCCCCCGCTTCCCGCCCCTCTTAATAATTATGTACTTTCGAAATTATCCGTAATCGATTTATCGGGCCTCAACAAAACCTAACAACACTAATTTTCAGTGCTCTAACTCTTATTTATATATTTTTGCTCCTTTATGTCCCCTTCCCGTGTATCCTAATAATTTTACAAATTCGAAAATATTCGCAATCTATTTATAGGTATCAAAAACCTCCATGTACCAATTTTGAGCGACCTAACTCAATTTTTATTTTTTTGCCCCTCCCCCTTCCCCTTCTAACCCTCCTAATAACTTTACACTTTCGAAAATATCCTCATTCGACTTGCATGCCTCTAAAACCCATCTGTACCAATTTCGAACGGTCTAACTGTATTTCTATTTTTTTGCCCCATAGCCCCGCCTTTCTCGCCCCTCCTGGGACGAATTTCTAAAATAAAAAGAAATTGATTTTTATGTATTTGTGGGGGTTATATTTTAATGCAAAAATCTCACATATATCTTTTTTCTGTTTGTGGTATAAAGGATTATTTCAAATCATTTTGCCCCATGTCCCCCTTCTTGGGGGCTGAATTTCTAAAATTCCAGAAATTTATTTAAAGGTATTTGTATTAGCTATATATCAGAGCAAAAATTTCCCGTATATCTGTTTTTTTGTTTGTTTGTTTAAGATATATAGGAGTATGTGAAACCACGTTTTGCTTCCTTTCCCCCCTTGGGGACCGAATTTCTAAAATTCGAGAAATTAGTTTTTACATGTTTGTGTTTGCTATATTTTAAAGCAAAAATTTTACGGATATCTGTTTTATCTTTGAGATATGGAGGTTTTTGTAAAATCATATTTTGCCTCCTACTCCCCCTTGGGGGGGGGGAGAATTTCGCAAAATCGCTCCTTAGGGGGTGCTTACACTATATGTTCTATAATCTGACCCAGTTTCGAGTCAGTGGCTCCAGTATATTTTCCTGTGCGTTGATGAGTCAGTGAGTGAGTGAGTGAGTGGAAGTACTCTTTTATATGTATAGATTTATTATATTGATTAAAATAAAATTTGTAAAAAATATTTCGTTATTAATAATCTAAATATGTATCGGAAAAAATTTTTGGAGAAATCATGCAAAGTTTAAAAATTCTTCTTGTACTATATTTATTACAGTCGGTAACAAAAGTGTCCGAACACTAGCAAAAATTCCTATGTAAAAAAGTACACTTCATACGGTTTTGTTAAATAAATCCTTATCGAATCGTGTGCTTACACTGACTAAGAACAGGATTCGACAAGGATTTATTTAACAAAACTGTATGAAGGGTACTTTTTTTACATAGGAATTATTGCTAGTGTTCGGACACTTTTGTTACCGACTGTACATTAAAGATTTAAAAAAATAAAAATAAAAAAATAGTTTTTAAAAATCCAAATATAATAATAAATTAGAATAATCTTTGGAGAAGCCACGAAAAGTCGATTTTTTTTTTTTTTTTTTTTTTTTTTTTTACTGTACTGATTAAATTAAAAATTTAAAAAATATATTTATTTTATTTATTTTATTAATAAGAATATAATAATATATTAGAGTAATCTTTCGAGAAATCCTGCAAAGTTCAAAAATTAAATTTCTTTTACTATACTGATTAATTAAAAAATTTTATATAAATATATTTAGTTTTTAAAATCCAAATATAATAATACATTAGAAATGTGATGTTTTTTGTGTAATGTATAGTGTCTCCCCCTCAATTTTATGCACGTGTATTTCAATCATATGCATTATCAGTTTTCTTAAATTTTTATTTTTAATTTGCATTGTGGAGTAATATAAGATCACAGAAATAGATGTAGTAATTTGATTTATTTAGCTTAATTATATTAAATTATTTAATGAAAGTCAACGTAGCAGATAAAGCAAAAAAATAGAAGAGAAAATAAAACTGAATAATGAAACAAATATTTAACGAGAAAAATCAAGAGAGAGAGTTAAATATAAAATGTGGTCAATACAAATAAATACCAATTAAAGCAGCAATATGAATCATCAAAATCACGTATTGATAAGAGTAGTTCTCTTTACTGGCAGATGAATAATAAATCACTCGGTAGTCATTCTGCGTAAGCGTCAGAACTGCCGGGAATATAATAGAGATCCGGCT
Source organism: Salticus scenicus (assembly GCA_963930645.1). NCBI lineage: Eukaryota > Metazoa > Arthropoda > Arachnida > Araneae > Salticidae > Salticus > Salticus scenicus. Next base: position 240,138,764 of record OZ005649.1, read on the forward strand.
GCCGGTTCTCTAACCACTGCGTAATATATAAGCTTCATAGAAATACCTTTCATATAAGTATAATGTATCCGAAGTGTTTTGCATCTCCTGGCTACAAACGAACAGTTCTATTTATGACTTTTCAAATAAAGAACATGCCATGATGAATCTAAATCACACAATATTTCTAAGACATTTTAAAAATATTTACGAAAATTAGCCGGAAAAAGTCCTTACCAATTCGAAGTCATTAATAATTTTCAACATCCACGCAAAATATTCTAAAAAATCAATTAACATTTAATCCTCAATAATATTCAAAGTTAAACACCACCATCAGTTTCATTAAAAACTATCAAACATGCACTATAAAAAGAATTTCAACTAAAAGAAATTTTAATATCGTTAAAAATAGTTGTCGATTGAGGAAAAACACAAACAATTTGAAAGTTAATGAAATTAAAATTTTGTCCTTATAGACATCTCTTTAAACTTAAGGGGACTTGGCACCTTTGACGACACCACTCAAGTAAGTTTTTATATAAAAGCTTATATTTCCATTTAGTATTTATAAATTGATCTATATTCGATTTTTTTCAATAAAATATATATTCAGGATACATTTCTCATTTTTTTTTATATATATTTTAGGGATCTGAAATCTTCAAATTGCGTTTTCCCTGTTTGCATTTTTTCATGAATTCGGGATCTTCAAAATGTTTAAAGTTCGACAGATATTTAAGAACAGACTTAATATATTTTGTGGATGTTTAATAGAACATACCTAAAGGAATTAGAGATGGATTTTGCATTACCTTTAAAAGAAAAAATATTAAAAAACAAAATCATGTTTTTCTTTCAAATTTTTACATAGACATAAACATTTTAATTTTTCTTTTCTCAAAAACTAATTAATAAATTTCAAAACACATCCGTAATTCTTTTAAGTAGGTTCTATTAAACATCCCAAAAAATTATTAAGACTTTTCTTCAATATCATTAGAAGTTCTAGCATTTTGAAGATCACGAATTTATGAAAAAATGCAATCTGAGAAAACGCAATTTAAAGATTTTAAATCTGTTTAAAAAAAAAAAAAAAAAAAAAAGTATCAAAAACTATAAGAACTGTTTCCTGAATGTATATTTTATTGAACAAACCTAATTTAGATCAATATATATAAATATTAAATGGAAATATAAGCTTTTATATGAAACCTGCTTCAGTCGTGCCGTGAAAGGTGTGAAATCCCCTTAAGCGATAACTGATCAAATTTTCAAAGTGTGATAAATCAGTGAGTTTTTTGGTTAAAAAGATTTTTTTTTTTCGTATACTGAGGACAGTATTTTTCTAAATATAAACTGTAGCAAGCTAGGGACAATATGCAAATTAAATGTTGTATTTCATAGTCCCTTGTATTCATATAACATCATTAAAATATAATTCTCAAATATGTAAAAAGAGAATCAAGTATTTTACCCTTATTACGCTTTGGAGCATTTTTGTAACTATATTGCACCGTTTTGAATAGACAGTGATTACTTCCTCTCTTGCCGTAATTTATACTCTTTTATATTCAGTTTTACGTATTTTAAAGCAGAACTATCGAATAACCAGAAAATTTGCTGATTTTATTAACTTCTCTTTTGAATTTGTTATAATTAATTGGTTTTAATGCATCAAAATTTGTTTGAAAGTGCATGAAAAATACTCCTAAATAAGTTTGTGTGTCTGAATTATAATATACTTATTGCATTTTTTGAAGGCCAGCAGCCATACTAGCTCTTTTGACGACATTTGTTGCCTGTGTCTTGTTATTTGTATCACTTATGTTGGCTGATAATAAGCCGAAAAAGGTGGAATATCCGGCACCCTCAGTTTTAAAGTTTTTCCTTGCTTTTGGGACAATGCTTTTTGCTTTTGGAGGAGCCTCGTCTTTCCCTACCTTTCAAAATGATATGAATGATCGCAGACAGTTTCCAGCTGCAGCGACTATTGGATTTTTAGGTTTGTAAACATTTTCTTAGGTTCTCGTAAATTAGTATAATTTAAGCAAATTAATGTCAAAGTTAGGAAACATTATTTCACGGTAGAATTTATAATTTATCATTCATATTTTTAACTTCATTAGCTTTTTAACTTTTTTTCAGTTAATAATGACTTCATAGAGTATTGTTAAAAATGAACTTTTTAAAACCGAACAAAAGAATTTATAACATTCAGGTGAAAAGCTGGATATCTTCATTTCTAAGAAAGTCATTGAATTGAATTAAATGGAAAGAAAGCGCGTACAATTACAATGACACATTGCATGCCGGATTATTTTGCCTCGGACTTACGCGCGTAGCTGACGTTTTTTCGTGAGGAATCCCAAAAAGGCGCAGCTTACTGTGACCCTCGCTTTTACGTAGTCCTCACTCTACAGTCTGTTGCAAAAATATAAGACCACAAAATATTTTGCTATTTAGGTAATAAAAGAAATATTTCAATGAAAATCAAAAACATTCTATGCCAGTACATCAAGTTTTTAGTAAAATAAAGCAATTAACACAAATGAAACAAATTCAGAAAAAATAAAACAAAAAAGTGTCAAAAATAACTGTTACAAAATTATAAGACCACATGTAAAATATACAATTTTCGCAAATTTAATAAGATGTTGCCCCACCATTCCTATCTGAATAACTTGAAACGCACGATTTGGCATCGAGTTCATTAATCTTTTAAGAAAAGATTCGGGAATATTGTCTCATTACTCCATAATAGTCAGTTCTAATTCATAAGTTGAATGTTATTGTTTGTTATTTCCATGTATACTTGGCGAGACAAATAACCTCTCTGGTTTTCTATGGGGTATTCTACGGTTTTCTGGGGTTTTCTATGGTTTTCTACGTTTAGATCAGGGCTTCCACTTCTTTAACAGGTTCATCGTCCAGCGTGATTCGGCTGAGTTTCTCGCCGGGCCCAAATCCGACCGCAGGGGAGTATCAAAGAACCACAAATAAAGAAATAGAAATAAGAAAATTTCAGAAACTTCTCGTTACCGAATGGTTGTCCTCGGAAAATACTATGCCCAACTATAATAGAAATAAAATAAGGAACATGTCCCACCATTTAGAAATTCGTAAGAATCACCAGGGCAGGCCTGTAAGAAAGATGTGAGCTATGTGTTACCAGAAGAAGGGCAAACTGTCGAATGCCAAGAAACGACGAAAAATGTAAAAAAAAAAAAAAAACAAAAAAAAAAAAACTACAACCTATTGTTCCAATTGTCCAAAATCACCCCAAATGTATTTAGAGTGTTTTAATGAACATCATGCGACATAAGTATAATATAATATGTTATCCTAAATATAAATTATTAAAAAGTATAATATATGTGTGTATTTTTAGTATTTTTATGTTGTATATCCTATATTTATATTTCAGTGCTTATTCCATTAAAATAATTTTAAAAATCCAACTGAAAATCCTATTAACTTCAACAAAAAGAGCACCACCCATACTTGGGTGACGGAGCCCACACAGAAGCACACCCGTCACCTAGATATGGGGGACGCGGCGACGAACGTGTTAAGATGTAGTATCAATAATTTTTCTTTTAAGCCACTCTTCTGTTAATTTAGATGTATGACTGGGAGATTAGTTTGTTGAATCTTTCATTTTATACCTCTTAAAAGTACTTCGAAGGCTAGACTTCGAAATAGCATCCATTGGTAACTGTTCGAGTTCGTTTTCCTCTAAAGTGTTTGGAGATAGCGCCCCACACCATAACGGAAACGCCTTCCATCTTCCTAGTGTAGAATTTGTGAAGATTTTCCCTTAAGTCATACCAGTAGATGTAATTATCGTCTAGACTATCTAAATTAAAGTGTTCCTCTTTCTAAAATAAAATATTTCTCTATGTAGAGTTCCAGGACGTGACTTAATGCAAAATCTTTGTGAGTTCTGAAGTAGGCAGGAGACGGTTACATTACAATGAAGGGCGCGATCTCATATACAGAAAAATGCAATCCAAAAGGTTGAGGGGAAAATGAACTCGAGCAGTTACCAACGGATGCCATTTCGAATCCTGACACCCTTCAGATCATTTTAAGAGGTGCAATATGGAAATTTCAACAAGATATTGCTCCCAGTCATGCATCTAAATTAATAAAAGAATGGCTTTAAAGGGAAAAGATTGATACTATACCTATACCTTGGCCAAGTCAAAGTCCTGACTTAAATGCCATAAAAAACCTGTGGGATTATTCGTCTCGCCAAGTATATGAATATAGCAAACAATATCATTCAACATATGAATTGAAATTGCCTATTATGTAGAAATAGAATAATATTCCCGAAACTTTCCTAGAAATAATAAGTAACTCGATGCCAAATGGTGTTTCAAATTATTTGGAGAAATGTTCGGGTAACAGCTTACTAAATTTGCGAAAACTGTATTCTTTTACACGTGGTCTTATAACTTTTTAACAGTTATTTCTGACACTTTTTTGTTTTAATGATGTTTTATTTTTTCGGAATTTATTCCATTTATGTTAATTGCTTCATTTTACTAAAAGCTTGATGTACTTGGCATAGAATGTTTTTGATTTTCATTGAAATATTTCTTTTGTTGCCTAAATAGCAAAATATGCTGTGATCTTGTATTTTTGTAACAGTTTGTAGTTACAGGCAGTAAGAAACGTAAAAGTACGTTTTAGCATGCAATGTATTAATACAAATGTAAAATCTGCAGCAGATTTAAAGTTTATATGCTTCATGTCTTATCTCAGATTAAAATCAGCCTAATTTCAAAAATAAGGAAGAGGAATTTAGCATATAACACTTGTCCAAATTACGAGTTCTCTGATGAAAATTTTTCTTCGTTTATACGTTTTGGCCAAAAATATTTCGATCCATTATATTATTTTTATTTTTATTTTATTTTATTTTATTTTATTTTATTTTTATTTTATATATTTTTTATTTTATTTTATTTTTATTTTTATTTTTTTGGTTGGGGGGGGGGGGGGGAGAGGTAAAATAAGTTCTAAATTTTACTCTTCATTTTTTTTTTTTTTTTTTAAAGATTGAAGCAAGTTCTGTATTCCATTCTTCATTTAACATTGTCTCACTGTTCCTAAATCCAATTAGATTTTTTTTCAGACTTCATAGTAAACGCGTGTATTGTACTACAGATTATGTAAACTATTAATTATCTGAAATAGGAACCAATGTGATTTAATTTCCTATATATAATCTTATTCAAAACTTTATTATTGTTTGCTTTTCCAAATATCTGGTAGAATAATTCCTTTTGTGTCGACTATGATATTTGCAAACATTTATCTTATCATGCATGTATTACATGACAGCCTGATTATGATACTCGAAAATTCAATTTGAAATATTTTCCATAATAATGAGATCACAAATTGAACAAAATTATTCATTCAAAATTTAAAATACTACAGATGGAATTTGACCAAATTTCAATATCTTACTAATATTGCCTGACGCAAATTTATCCCCTTGGTTTTTTTTAACTTCATTTTCCATATTTATCTATTTATATTTTCCATATATCACAAAAATTTCAAAATAAAATCCAAACCATTTGACGCCTTCTAATTGTTATTCAGATGTGCACAAGTGTCGGCGTCATTGAATTGTTTTAGATAAGCACAATATTTTATCTTCTTCATACGATTCTTAATAAATAATTTCGGATAATTTATCAGTACTTTTCTATCTTAGCCTTAAGCACATTTTGTGAATTATCCATAGCTTTTGAAAATACTCAATTTAGATAAAATGTTTTTGTATTTCACCTGTAAGCCTTATTTAAAGTCTTAAAATCTGCAATATTAAAAACAAGCCTTTTCTGAGCAGAACAGCTGAATGATAGTACCTACAGTCGGTAACAAAAGTGTCCGAACACTAGCAAAAATTCCTATGTAAAAAAAGTGCACTTCATACGGTTTTGTTGAATAAATCCTTATCGAATCATGTTCTTAGACTGAATAAGAACAGGATTCGACAAGGATTTATTTAACAAAACCGTATGAAGTGTACTTGTTTTGCATAGGAATTTTTGCTAGTGTTCGGACACTTTTGTTACCGACTGTACATACTTAATATAATTTTCAGAAAAATTTCATAAATAAAATCATTCACTGGAAATCTCAGAATTTTCCTTTATTTATTTATTTTTTTCAATGAAAGATATTTAAATCTTTAATACTTGCATTTTATAAGTTGGATTTTAGAACACGGTTTTTTTCGCTGCTAAGTTACAAATTCTTAGAATTAAATTTTTATTGTTGTATTAAAAATCGAATTTTTTCTAATTTTTTTCTAATATTATCATACATAACAAAAATTCCATAGTTAACAATTGTATCCACAAAATAAAAAATAAAAAGTAAAAACGTTCATTTCACTTATAATGAATAAAAAATGTAAAATAATGTATAATTTTGGGTTTCAAAATTTTATTTGGATTATTGAATTTTCAATATTGGATTATCTTAAGATCAATAGATGGCGTCACCACCGTCCTGCTGAATCAAATGAACATGATAATGCAGAGCACGGATTAAGAGTTTAGGATGTATTACGAATGCTGCGTAAAAGTAGTAATTTTCATCTTAGAGATAGAAGGCGAACAGATCTTGACAATCTACCAATCAGCGCGTTTGTTTAAATTTGTAGCGGTTCATTGGTCGTTTTCGGAAATCGGATGATGACAGAAGTCCAAGGGGCGGGTTTTCACTTTCTTCCGATAAGTTTCAAAGATACTACACCAGGCGGCGATCGGATCGTTTTCCTCCACTCGGCTAAATTAATGTGGAATAGAAAGCTCCGGTTTCCGCGCTGGCTGCCCTATCTTGTTTTTCATCCTATAGATAGTCTTAATCCGCGATGCAGTGTCAGGCCGTCAGGCTTAACCACTGAGCTGAAGAACAACTGTAGGAAATGCTAGACCGTTTTTTGAGAGCCGTTTTTGGAAGGTTTGTCTTCCGAGAGTTGCACGGCAGTAAGCATTTTATATCTTTATATTTCAAAGTAAAATTGTGTAAAGATTGTCTGTTCGAACAACCATATGCTAAACATGATATTACAATTTTAAATTTTCATTCTTTAAAGAGTATAATAGTAATAGACGACCCGACAAATGTTGCCTGCCGTGCAAGGTTTGACTCTGTACGGCAAATGATTGCAGAAAACCTGGCACGCACGAACACTGTGTAAAGGTATTGGAAGCATTTGCTCCAGTTGTTCTTCAGCTCAGTGGGCTTAACTTGCTTTAAATTCTTCCAAACATACTTCTAAATGTTAGATTTTGAGCATACGTTTAAACACAAAAAGTTAATATTTTTTTTTTAATTTAAGAAAATGTGCGTTTCAAGTGTATCAGAGTGAATTTTTGTAGCCGAAATCTGTAGCAACTGAATTTATGGTTTGATTAACATCCGATCTCGATTGACCAATCAGATAAGACCATAAGTCACTGCCGTATCGTTTCGACAAGATTTAACCATAACTGGTTCACAACTGCGAAATATTATATTGATAGAATAGTATAAGTGTATATTAATCAACAAGAGCATTTTAAAGTATTTACCATTTCTAAAATTTAGACTGTCATGCCACTTTTCATGCTATAACTATAATCAAATTGTATACAATTGTACACTGTGTACAGTTGTGCTAAAATTGTTTATATTTAAGCTCTTATTGTTGAGTACTTTTATGGAAATAAACACATTTAAAAATTCTTTTTATCGCATTCGCGAAATTTGTTGAAAAAGGAAAAACACATACTTTAATGATTTCAAATTTTAAAATAGCTAGTTTTTGTTTTTGAGTAACAGAGTGAAATTATAAATGTTTATTTTTATCATTGTTGGTGATTGTATCAAGCGTGTAGGGAACAAAATAAAATAATAAATTTAAAAAACACGCATTTATCCCAAAACGTACTAAAAATTCGGGATTTGACACGAGTAGACTAGATTTTGACTTGGAACCTGTTCCTGTTGAGATCTCTGCAAAGACTTCAGTTTTTATATCAACTATGGACAAACCAATGTTTTAAATTTGATTAAAATTAGTTGTGTAAAGGTGGATCAAGAATTAATCGCAACATTTGATGCAAGCAGAAAAAAAAAAAACATTTCTCCTGGTGAAATACACTCATCAACTATAGACTCGGTTCCGCAGAAGAGATTAAAAATTAACTGCAAGATTTCACACAGGCAGACAGATGTTTGTCTCAAAACTTGCCCTTGGTAAGGTAGATCTGTGAAAATGTTTGTGTATTTTATTGTCTACGAATTGTTGTGGAAAATTTAAGTAAAATTATTTCTGTGGAAGTGGGTTAAAATTTGATTGCAAGATTTGACGAAACAGACAGAAAAATTAAATAAAGGAATGTAAAAATGTAGCTGTTTAGCTTTACTTATTTCCCTAATATCCTAGACACTGAAGTCTATTGTGACCTTATTTTTATACTACATTTTATTATCGCAATTTATATTAGAAGCCATTTTTTGAGGTTCAGCTCAGGAAAGCAGAAAATATGTTTGTACTTTGTATACAGATTAGTTACTGCTTCCTTTGACAAATGCTAAAGCAGCATTTAATGCAATTTGTTTTCCATCACTGTTTATCTTTTTTGAAAAAACCATTTTTCTCTCGTATTCCACCAGCTAAAACTAATTAGTAATTATTCTTGAAAAAAAAAAAAAAAATCGCTGATTTATTCAATAAGGGTAGATGATGCCGTCAGTAAGATACAGGATACACAGTAAGATAAGCTACACATTGTTCCAACTAGCTAATATTAAAATGTAATCTTGAAAACTGTTCCAGTCAGTTCAACTGCGTCAATTACTTAGATCGAAACCCACATCATTGTATGCTGAAAATAATATACACTTTGACTAATATGTGGTATATATAAGATATCTATAAGTAAGGGAATGTCTTATTTTTCCTGCAGTAGTTTGGGTTTAAAAAATATATCAAATCTATATAATCAAAAATTTATACAGTAAATTTTCATCACCATAACTCAGCCGAATATTATTTAATTTAATTTATTTATTTTTTACTAAAAGCTGCATTGTCTTAACTGAAAGTTTGATCGAAAATTTATTTATAAAACACTTACTACAAAAATACAATATTGTGATACCTGTTTTTGTAAAAATAAAATATGCTTAAATATTTGTAGTTTCATATTGTCATGTGAATTCCTACGGAGTGTGGATCAGAAATGATTCAAGAACTATACCTCTTAATCCATTAGAAATGTAATAGAAAAATTCTGATTTTATATAAATTTATTAGAAAATAATATTAATTTGAAAACATCCAAATTTTCATAAAAGCAAAATATTAAATAAATATACATTCTAAAATATATCATTTTTGGTATGTTTTTTATGTAACTTATCAACCACACTGTAAATAGAAGCGTCTTAAATTCAGACTGTGTCTGAAATGTCAATTCAGACACATAAATGTCTGAAACACTTACGCATGCAAAATTTCAGACGCATGTGCTGTCTTAAATTAAGACACGTAAGTGTCTTTTTTATAAATGAGCTCCGATAAGTGTCTGAATAAGGTCGATATGTCTGAAATTAAAACATATAACATTTTCAGACACATAAAATTTCAGACATTTTACAATTTATGCACTTAAAAATTCAGACATTACAAATTTCAGACACTTAGAAATTCAGACATTTGTATTACTTAACAAATTTTCCATATGGAATCTACTTTAAGCAGCATGCATATCCTGTTTTAACATTTTTTTAAACAAATAAATTTGACATTAATTTATGGAATATAAGTAGTTAACTTATTTAAAATACTTAGACACGGACCTTATTCTGTTAAAAATTAAAAAACAAAGTTAATTTTTATTTAAAATTCTCACATGTAATAAATCAAAAAAATATTAAGATAAACGAAGCATGTAACTTGTAGCTAAGAAAGCGAATTCGTAGCTAAACAATCTTAAACAATTTGTGCATAATTGATTTTTTTTTTTCTCGTTTTAAAAATTATTTTATGTTTCCCTACACTTCAAAATGTAAAAGAGCATTTTTTTTTGTTTTGGTTTCATGTATATAGTTTGTTTTCTTGGAAATACCAGTTGAATTAAAAAAAAAAAATCGTTTAAAATCCATAGGCTACTATTTTTTCATATTTATTACGCATTTTATAAAAAAAAAAAAAAAAAAAAAAAAAAAAACTCTAAACCTCTACACATGAAATTTAAGATAATATGTATTAAGCTTTACTTCTTATGCACAGTTTTATTGCAAAGACATAAAACATCAATTTGTTTTACGGATACTAGAATATATTTCGTTGTACAAGCAAAGTACAGCGTGAGCACCGATGGCTTGATTGGGAAGACACTCGACTTTGAATCCATAGGTTGTCCGTTCGATTCCCGCCGGGGGCAACGGGGACTATTATTGTAAAAATTATTAATAAATATATTGTATGATCTAGGAGGTTCTAAAATGTGTTTCTCACAGGTAAACAGTATAAAACGCATCTTTTTATTTATGAAAAATATTCACTTCAGACAGGATCAAAGATGGCGGAATTTCAGACGTTTCGAGTGTGAAACGATGTGCCTTTTAAGACACTTTTTAGCATCTTAAAATTGAACACCCGTTTCAGACACAATTGTGTCTGAATTTCAGACACTTATATTTACAGTGCATAACTTCATATTAATTTTTCCCTGATTATTTCAACTGATTTTATTTGTATAGGCAAATCTATGTTAGATCGTACCAACTTCATGATGTGCATAAACGTACTTTAATCAATTCAGAAGCTATTTAGAGCATTTGATCATACAAAATTAGTATTTATAGAATATTTGTTTTGACGCATAATATATAGTATTACTATACATACTATATAGTATTTTGCCTTACTGTTAATTAGGTTATTCTTGACTTAAGTATTATTTTATTGCTGAAACGTCAGTGGAGCCCTCCATGTGGAGACTCAAAAAGATTTTGAGTTCTGTCTGTCTGTGTGTCTGTCTCGCGATAACGTCCGTAAAAATCCGCCTGCGGACTTGAAATTTGGTACATACGTTCATTAGCCACACAGAATTGTCTGTATAGTTTTGGGTGTGTATTCTGTTTGTAGCTCGTTTACAGGGATACACCAAAGTTTTTCTTACCATTACGGCCTATGGACAGAATTTCTCTGTACCGCAATAGCGGCCGCAAAAAGCACCCGATTGGCTTGCAAATTTGTACAGACGATAAGGCTCTGTATAGAAATAGCTCTATTTTTTTTTTTATGTCTGTATTATTTATGGATAGTGTACAGGATACACCAAAGTTTTTCTTATCATTACGACCTAAGGGATGCATTTTGTTTTAACAAATTTTAACATTGTTTCTTTGCATTCAACAAAATAAAATTAGCGTACATTATTGAAATGTTTAAATTCATGCTTTCTATAGAAAACATGTGTGCGTAGGCTTCATACTTAATGTACAGGACCTTACAAAAGTGGACAAAAGTATTCCGAGGAAATTCTGTAACCATTCGAATGATATCAAATTAGGTTGAGACATTAATGAGTTATATTAATTAGTTGTATTCTTTTTTTATTGGTGTCTATAATAACTATGGCTCCTTTTTAGAGACACAAAAAAGAATTTTGTACCATTACGGTCTATAGATGATATTTCTAAAAAAGTATTTTAACATAATTACGCCCCATTAAATATAATAAAATATTATTAGAATATTTCCAAACCTGTTTTTCTGTGGAAAATTGAAGGCATACAATTCGTAATTAGTTTACAGGGTTACAGAAAATAATTTCGATAAGTTATGCAATGATTCTGCATGAAATTTGGTACAATTATTTACAAGTTACAAGGAATTAATAGAAGGCTATCAGTTACTAGGAAATTATAAAAATATACACATACAGACAGAGAGATATAGACAGAGATACAGCGAGGGGTTATAGAGGGCGGCAGCTCCCCTCAGAAACGTATCTGTTTATGTAGCAAGTCAATCATATATAGATATAGATATATATGTGTGTGTATGTGTGTGTGCGTATATGTGTGTGTTTTTGTGTGTGTATTTAATGTGAAATAAATAAAAATGAACTATTGAATAATGAGAGATGAAAATAGGACGTTGAGGCTCCTGATCTGCAGATTCACAAGTTAATTTTTACTTTATCATTAAACTTTTTTTCTTACAGCGTTACTATTTCTTTATCTGCCTATTTCTGTGTTGGGTTATGTCACCTACGGCGGGGGAGTTGATGCAAATAACCAACCTTATCTACAATCGAATATTATATTGAATTTGCCTGATACATGGATGAAATCAGCGATCGCAGTTTTACTATCATTACACCTTTTCTTTGCTTTTCTTCTAGTCATCAATGCTCCAGCACAAGAATTTGAGGAGTTCTTCAACGTCCCAAAACGTAAGTTCAGTTCAGAGTCCTATTAACATCAATGCATGCAGTGCAAGTTCTTTAAGCCCTAAAACTTCAATTTCTTCTGTTATAATTTTTTTAGTTCCCCATCGTACTACAGGTATGGGGAACTTAGGTAACCGTGAAAATTTTTAGTTCCCCATTATGCTATAGGTAGGGGGAACTTAGGTAATCGTGAAATTTTTCGACCTAGGTTTTTTGACTTTTTACACGTTTTCAGCTGTGAGGAATAAAAAAATGACAAAATTTGTATGGTGTTCGTCTGCAGGGTGTCTGTTAGTTTGTTAGTCCGTTAATCCATTAGTTAATTTGTTAGTCTGTGTACAAGTACAGGATATCTCAAGAACAAATAGTCGCAGAGAAGTCAGAACAGTTTTAAAATATTACTTTCAACACTGGCATGAACCCTATTCATTTGCAACATTCGAATTAAAAAAATTCGTATGTTATTAGAAATTTACGATTTTCTTAACATGGGAAAATAGGGCAAAATATCACTTAAACGGCAAAATTTCACCCCATCATACTCTAGGTATGGGGAACGTACATAATCGTGAAAGGTATGGGAACTTAGGTAATCGTGAAATTTTTTCGGCCTCAGTTTTTTTACTTTTTTACACGTTTTCAGCTGTGAGGAATCCGAAAATAACAAGATTTGTATGGTGTCCGTCTGTAGGGTGTTTGTTAGTTTGTTAGTCCGTCAGTTAGTTTGTTAGTCTGTGTACACGATATCTCAAGAACAAATTGTCGTAGAGAAGTCATATCAGTTTTAAAATATTACTTTCGACCCTGTCAAGAACTCTATTCATTTGAAACATTCGAATTAAAAAACTTCGTAAGCTATTAGAAATTTACGATTTTCTTAACATAGGAGAATAGGGCAAAATTTTATTTAAACGTGCATTAAAAGGAAATTTTTTCTCTAAAAATCTCAGACCAATTTTAAAATATCAGTTTTGATGCCGTAATGAACATAATAAACTATAAACATGCTACTTTGAAAATTTCGCAAGTTATTAGAAATTTAAGAATTTCTTAACATGGCAGAATAGGGCGAAATTCCACATAAACGTCGATCTTGAGGGATATTTTCGTCGTAAAGATGTCGGACCACTTTTGAAATATTATTTAGGATACTGGCATGAATATCATAGACTACGAATTTTCCAATTTAAAAAATTCGTAAGTTATTGGAAATTTACGAATTTTTTAACATGGCAGAATAGGGCAAAATTTCACATAAACGTCAATCTTGATAAATTATTATCATCGTAAAGATGTCAAACCCCTTTTAAAGTATTATTTTGGATACTGGAATGCATACTATGAATTTTCTAATTTAAAAATTTCGTAAGATATTTAAATTTTACAATTTACTTAATATAGCAGAATAGGGCAAAATTTCGCATAGACGTCTATTTTTAGGGATATTTTCGTCATAAAAAAATCAGACCTATTTTGAAATTACATTGACGATACTGGCTTGAAAATTATTGACTACAAATATTCTAAATCGAAAATTTCGTAAGTTATAATAAATTTAAGATTTTATAAACATAGCAAAATTGAGCGATATTTTATATGCATTTTGGGGATGGCTGCATTAAAATTGTATGGAACTGCATAAAAACTAAACTGCGAAACTGACCCCAATAAAATAAATTAATAGATTATACTTAGGTAAATCCATAGAGCTCAACAGTGGGTAGCTTATTAAGTGGGCCATTTCAGTGTTTTGTAGTAGAATTTTATGAGAACATATATATATGATGGGGAACTGAGCAGAGTCCATCTATGCCAAGTTTAAAGTTATATTAACCAAACATGATTATTTTTATATTAGATTTGTTTCTATGTAAAAACAAAACTTAGAAAACAACATACGCATTACCAGAAACTTCACACACAATAATTTGACTCTGTAATTAATGTTTTTCACCTTTTCCGGGTTTAAACAAATAAATATTTTTTTTTCCCTGCAGATCATATATTTTCAGTTGGAGTCAAGTGCGGATTGTTATCAGGCTATGTTAATAGTAAAATTTTAAAACGTTACTTATGTACTTAAATTTAACAGCATGATTATAAGGATGTTGAATCACAATAAATAATGAATCTGATCTCCGAAATGGGAACTTATTTATAAAGTTATTCTACAGCAAGTATCTTCAAACAATACCTGTTTTCTAGTATATGAGAACTTCTAATATCGTGAGATTAGAGCTTTCTTTTATTATTTTCAAATGCTTTTGAGTGTTTACTCGTCTTCTCGGGATTATAATTTGATCAACTTCGTGATATGAACTGATTGCACAGAATGATTATTCAACACCCTGTCATAACGCACAATCTAAAGAGAAAGCTTAAGGTACAGTTTACATTATATCTTTATTCTTTTCAGAATCTTCTGAAATTATATCCATCAGAAAAAAAAAAAAAAAAAAAAAAAAAAAAAATCTGTTGTGAGACAACCACACGACTTCCATTACCCACTATTACACGTATTAAGTGCACTTTTTGGATATAATATGATCAGAAGACATAAAATTGACCAAAAAAGTAGACACTTAAAAATTTTCTGGTCAGTTAAAGTTGATACACATGTAAAGACATATAAAACAGAATTTAGATATCAAGGTAAAAAGTAAGGAAGAAAAAAAAAAAATCGGTGGGGCCATTTTCGAAACACTAATTTCCGAGATCTAAAACTGATCTACCTCATCAGGATGACTAGTAGTTTTTCTGAAATAACCACGTAATACATAAGAAAGAATATGTAAAATGGGTTTCTGTAACAATTTTCTAGAAAATCGTTAGAGCCATTTTTGAGATACCGACTTTTACGAAAACATGATATACTCAGTTGTGGGCACATGACACTTTGGTCCCGAGGAAGTTTTGGCCCCGCCATTTTGTTCCCGATATCAGGAATAATCAAAGTATTACAGAGAGAAAGCGAAATTCTTTTTTCATATTTCGAAAATTAAATTTCTCGAAAACAGAATAGTGACGTAAATAATGCAATGTGTGGGAACAAAGTCATTGCCTAGGTATGTGTTAATGCATATATAATATTTCTTTACTTTTGTAACATTAACGTAAAGGAATCTACCTTTGCCTTTAAGCTTGCCGAAAAGGGATTTTTTTATTTTTTTATTTATTTACTTTTTTATGCTTTAAATCCCGTTTCATTTAAGTACAAAACTTCAAAATATTTCATGTTATTATATGAGTGGTATATGGTACGTTCCACATGTTACTCTACTGGTGCACCATGTGTGGTCCTCGAAAGATTAATGTGAGGGGTTTTCTGAAAGTCAAATGCTAACTTTGTCTTTTTACTTCCATTACCCAACTACCGTAGGTAATGGAAGTATTGTATCCGGTCAAAAAATTCGATAACGAGATTTCACCTGATTTACATGTTTTAAGGTCTTCTGAGTCCAAAAAAGTGGTTTATGGCAATTGGTCAGTATGTGTGTTTGTGAGTATGTATGTGGGGAATATTCTGACTATTATATCTCGGAAACTAATAAAGGTATAACTACGAAACTTTAGAATTGAAACAGGTCTGGTGTACTGATGAAATTTCCAAATTTCGATGAAAATTGCGAAACCAGAAGTGGGACATCGAAAACGGAAGTAGAATCGTAAGTCTGTATCTCAAAAATGGCTCTAACGATTTTCTTCTAAATCGCTGTATAAACGCTCTATTAGATGTCCTTTCGAAGGATATAGTTGGTTAGTTCAGGAAAATTGACAGGCGTGCTGTATAAATAGCTGAATTTCAGATCATGTAAGTGCTTTCCTTTCAAAACGGCTCTATGCATTTTTTTTTCAAACTTGCTTTATTAACCCTTTTTTAAATATCCTTTTGCATGCAATTGTTTTTTTCTGGTCAACAATTAATTATGCCAAGCTTTGGTCAAAGTCGGTATCCCAAAAATGGTTCTAACGATTTTCTTGAAACTTGTTACAAAATCCCATTTTAGATATCCTTTCTCTTACTTGGTTATCACATAAAAATTAATAGTCATCCTGATCAGATAGAGCAGTTTTAGATCTCGGAAATTGGTGTTTAAAAAAAAAAAAAAAAAAAAAAAAAAAAAAACTCTACCATTTTTTTCTTTTTTTTTAAGGAAAAAAAAAACACCTATGTGTGAACTTTGTTTTATTTATCTTCACACGTGTATTAACTTTCTCTTACTGGAAAATTTTTAGGTGTCTATTTCATTAGGTCAATTCTATGTCTTCTGATAATATTATCTCCAAAAAGTGCATCCCCACTAAAAATAATCTCAAGATATTCTGAAGGTATTCTGAAGGTATTTTTTGAGAAAATCTGCAAAATATCTTAAGTTATCTGGCTCATTCTTAAGAAAATTTACAAAATTTCTTTATAATGTCTTCAAAATTTCTGAAGATATTTTATAGAAAAAGATAAATCTTCAAAATATTTTTAAATATTTGAAGAAAGTCTTAAGAAAATACTATTTTCTCAAGAATATCTTCAGATTATTTTGAGTGGGGATATAATACGTGTAATAGTTGGTAATGGAAGTCGTGTGGTTGTTTCACATCAGATTTTTTTTTCATTGTAATTGTTCAATTCTTTTCTTTAATAATTAACTATAAATCTAATTTTATAAAATTTGGGGCTTAGTTTTCTTATTGTAAATGGTAGCTTTAAAACAAATAGTATTAACCTTTGTCATGGCCCTCCATATCACAATCATCTGTATTCGGTGGTGTTTCATACCCCAATCTGCTGTACTAATGTCCCCCATCCCTAGAAGACAGTGCACTTCTAGTTTATTCGATATTGTACTATGGTTTCAAAAATTATGCTGACTGAAATATTTTTGTCTGAAAGTTTTATCTAAATATAAATGAGTTTATTTCATAGAAATTGTAGCAAAAAGATATTGTTGCGTACTTGGGGGTTCGTAAGTTATGCGAGAATGAAAGGCGAATCTTGCTGAGGCTGGAAACTTTATTTACAGAAAATTCGAGACGATTACAGGTCTATAAACCAAGTATCAACTTCACTTATACCAGAAGGCACAGCTTAAATAACAGCTGTCAACAGGAAATTCACAGAACAAAGTGTATCAGAGTATTCACAGACAGCAATCGACTGATATCCAAAGAGGCTCAGATCTCTTTCAGTAGCAATGAAAGCAAAATTATGCTGACTGAAATATTTTTGTCTGAAAGTTTTATCTAAATATAAATGAGTTTATTTCATAGAAATTGTAGTAAAAAGATTCTGTGTGTGGAGGATGGAAATTTCGGATCTGGCTATTACCTGACAAATTGGTTGAATATCTGGATTTTTAATGTTAAACACAGCTATGTCTTCTGAATTCGAATGAGGTTCATTATTCTTAAAATCCAGTTTAAAGTTGTACTTTCTGAAGAAATCAAGTCCAAGGATTAAGGGATCACTTATACCTGCCACATATGCCATATGATGGTAATTGGCATTTCCAAACGTGATGGTCAAGTTCATTTTCCCATATATTTTGGTTTCTTCACCGGTGACATTTTGGAGTTTAACGCAGGGCGGCGTCCAGGTGATCTTCTCTTTTAGCTCTTGAGCTACATCCGTTCTAATTATGGTTACGTTGGCTCCAGTATCCAGAATCATACAGCAGGGGTGTTGTTAACGTGACCATAAACATATAGTGCGTTATCGACCCCACTCATCGATGAAACATAGAACACTGGAAATTGGGGCTCTTTAATTTCGGGCAATCTCCGCACAACGCGATTACCTGCTCTTATTTTCCTTTCTATGACTCTGAAATCTGGCTATTCTTATTTTGTCGTGCTGGAAAGCTCCTCTTCACATATCCATCTCTTCCACAGCCCCAGTACATTATCTTCGGATACTTTAGTTCGCCATTACCTTCAAGACGGCGCAATCTCTTTGTGATGACTGCCAGAGTTTTTTTTACTTCCTTCAGATCAGCTTGTGAATCATCTAAAGAGACCACTCTGATGGTGCGACGGTCTTTACGGGAGGCATGTTGGGCTCAGGGCCTCTAGAACGAGCTCATCGAAATGCACTCGTTATCGGAATTTCTCCGATGTGACGTCACATTCCGATAGCTTTTCTTATTTCGCTAGAACGAACTCATCGAATTGCTTTCATTATCGGAATTGTCAGGCGGAATCGTTTTCTGAAATTTCGACTGGTCTTTTCCGAGTGAAATCGTCGTGAGATAAACAAATCACGGTTCCAATGGCGTCCATCTTGGCATTAGGTGTTATTCAAGAAAATGAAATATATTTAAATCTTAAAAAATAATTAAGTTAAATGAAAATTGTAATATATTCATGTAATATATAATTGGTAACTAAACTTCTTATTTAAAAAGTATGAAGAATAACATGTCTTAATATTTAAAGTTATTGAAAATTAATTAAATATTATAAAAAAAATATAAATACCCATATATATATATATTTTGTAATTAAAATTCTTATTAATCATGTCTAATATTAATAGCATATCTATTAAGAATAACAAGTATTAATATTTAAAGTTATTAAAGATTAATTGAGTTTAATGAAAACTGCAATTATATATATATATATATATATATATATATATATAAAAACTAAAAATCTTATTTAAAGTATGTTTATGAATGATACAAGTCCCTGTACATAAAACATTAATAAAGCTTAAAGGAAATTATGATAAATATTTATTTTCCCTGGAACTAAAATTTTTCCTTTTACCTACATTTTATTATAATTGAATTAAGTAAGTTTGAGACACAGCACGTCAATTCTACATTAACTTGCAAAACTTCATTTGTAGCTATATAATAGTATCTATCTCTCATATCTTAGAAAGGGAAAAGTAAGTGAATGTAATTTTTTAAATTTAATAATTGATTTTTAGAATCTAAATTAGACATATTATGTAAATTCACTTACAAAATGAAAATTAATTTTAAGACGGTTTTACTTTTTCTTACTTTGACGAAAGATAATTTTTTACTATGCTTAAAGATTTAAAATTACACAGCATATTTTATTGTATATTGTAAATTCTAAAAGAAATTTTAGAAACAGTACATACAAACATGCAAATTAAAAAAAAATAATAATAATAAAATACTATTAGGTTTGCTTTAACACATGTAAATACAATAAATCAATTATACTAATATATGTACACAAAAATTTTAATTAAGGAAATTTAAACGAAAATGTTAATATTTGTGCATATATGTAATAAAGAAACATTACCATAACTATAAAGTTATTACAGATTAGACAGAAAAAAAATATATATTACCTATATACATCCAAAGCTCTTACATCCATAGTAAATTCGTCGTTCACTAAATAACAAATGCTAGCAGCTAACACTTCAAGGCAAAAAATCATTTACATTTATTGCCTTAAAATGCTAGCAACTGGCAAAAGGTGAAGTTCGGTAGTAACACGGGTTTGATATTTAGAAAATACATACGGTATTTACAAAAAATAAATGGGGATAAATACTCTTTTCTTATTAAATAAAGCTAAAACACACATTCACAACCACACAAGCAGAGGCAGCCATCTTTGTTTATCTAAAATATCCAAATGAAATCTCGCGGCGAGGGTGAAATTATCCTTGTCTGTGATTGGTCAACTTAATCCGATTTCGAAAACAGCCCTTTCTCTCTGGGAGAAGTTTCGACTCACCTTTACGAGGAGTTGGTGCTAGGGTATAAAACGCATATCGGGATGATTTTAGTGAAATCTGACGTTTCCGATAATGAAAACTTTCCGCGTCGAGTTCATTCCGATGGGTTCATTCTAGCAGCCCTGGATCTCGCAAGACATCGATAAAGTATTAAGGGCCAAATCGTCTCGAATTTCAGCGTGGCAGTCTGAGAAAGCTAGGTGTGGTAGTCTCTGAATATCCGATGCAAACTTTTTTGCAAACTTTTATTTGCTTTTTGGTAATGGAACTTTAACTAGAAATGACTGTAGTCTTTAGAATATTTTTCTCCAAAACGCAGCTCCAATGCTCTGGTCAGAGCCTCGAAGTCATGCCGTTCTTCCTTTGAAATAGTTCTTAGAATGTCAGCTGCATAGCCCTGTAATGCTGTTGCTAAATCGGCTGTCTTGATAGTAGGGTCCCAGCCGTTAGTTTCAGTTATGATGGAAAACTGTGTCTTATATACCTGCCAGGAGGATCTGCCATCGTAGGTGGATAGATTAATTGATTCTTGATTTTGTATTCTTTTATCTCTCTTTTCATCTTCCTGGAGTATGGATGTTAACTTTTCTTCCACTTTTCTTTCAAGATCTTCCTCTATTCTTTTTAATTTGCTTTCCATCTCTGAAAACCTTCCTTTCAACTAGTGATCAACGCTTTCCTTTACTTTCTCCTCGAAATTTTCTTCTATCTTCATAACTTTCTCTTCAAAATTCTTTTCTATCTTCATAACTTTCTCTTTAAAATTCTTTTCTATATTCATAACTTTCTCTTAAATTTCATCCATTCTGTTTTCCATCACCGTTAATTTACCTTCTATTACTTCTTTCACTGTCGAAAGCTCTCTCTTCATCTTGTCTTGATTAGACTTAATTTCTTCATCCAAACTGTCCTTCCTTCGTTTCATTTCTTCGGCCAATTCTGACTCCATCTTTTCCTATGCGGCTTTCATTGTTTTCATTTCTTCAGTCAATCTGGTTTCCATCTCCTCTTGTACTGCTTCCATTTCTTTTATTTCTTTACTTAAATTATCTTTTATCTCTCTTTGCCCTTCTTTCATTTCACTCATCTGAGCAGCTAACCCTTCGAGAAGTTTCTTCATTTCTGGCTCCATACCTATAGATATCACCATTCACAGACAACCCCACTCCTGACACCAGAATTGTTCCGTACTTGAGGGTTCGTAAGAATGAAAGGCGAATCTTGCAGAGGCTGGAAACTTTACTTACGGAAAATTCGAGAAGATTGAAGGTCTATAAACCAAGTATCAACTTCACTTTCACCAGTAAACACAGCTTAAATGACAGTTGTCAACAGGAAATTCACAGTACAAACTGTATCAGAGTATTAACAGACAGCAATAGACTGCAACCCAAAGAGGCTCAGTACTCTTTCAGTAGCAATGAAAGCATGGGTGAAACTCAACTAGACTAACTCATTTGGCGTAAAGCAACTACTTAAACACTCGCGTAAAAAAATAAGGAAAATTCCAGAAACTCGTCAGCCAATCAAGTTAGAGCTTCCATATTTGGTATATCGATGATAAGGATTTTCTCGCCAAGGAGCAAAAAGCCGCCAAATTTTGGCGCCAAATCCATTACCGACTTTAATGAGGTTTTTAACGGGTTTCTAAGCTATTTTAATGCGAAAACAAGCTATAAATGCTGGAAATTAACATTTTTATCACCTGACTAAGCCTCTTCGAATGAATTTACTCTAAAATAACTACAATCATTTACAAATTCATAACAATATTTACTCACTCAAATTACTACTTTAAAATTTTATTGTTGTATGTTATAGTGATATATCATTATAAAATATTTTTATATTGGAAGGTTTCGGTTGGAAACGCTGTCTACTTCGCACAAGCATGTTGTTGGTGGTGGTGTTTGTAGCGCAAAGTCTCCCTCGATTCGGTTATGTTTTGGATTTTGTTGGAGGATCTACTACGACGTTAACCACATCTATATTTCCTTGCTATTTCTATTTAAGATTGTGTAATATGTCATCAAATGATCCTCAGTGGCCACAAAGGTATGTATATTTAAAAAATATTCTTTATACTCGAAAACACCATTAAATAATTAAATCTTAAAAAACGCTTTCTTTTTCACGTTATATAGAGTGGGCAAAATAGAGGTAGCTTGGTAAATATTTGTAAGACTGACTGGGAACTGATCATTGTTAATGAACAGGAGAACAGACTATTACAAAAAATGCAGAATAGTAACTTTTGACCTGTAGCGCTATGCAGAGTGCACCTTTATGTGGCATAGTGCTCGATTTAACACTGCATTCCTGAGCAATAAAAATGCTTGCTTTTGGACAATATAAACATTGGACACAAAGAGGGGAGGGTGGTAAACACAATTATTAATAAATTCACTTATAGCATGAATACAAAGTCACATAAAATCTAAGAAATCGTGTCGTTATAAATATTTTTCAAACGAAATTAAATGACTTCCTTGAACAATCTAAGGTTAATAAGCTATGAGACGCGTAGTAGCTCTGAAAGGGGGGGGGGGTAGCAGCTATAGCGTTTACAACATTCTGCTGTAGCTCTTCCAGTGTGTGAGGATTATTTAAGTTTGCCTGATCCTTCAATTAGACCAACAACTAAAATTCACAAGAGAGAGATCAGTCAATGAAGGTAATTAGGAGATTTTACTGTCCCGGCTGATCGTCCTTTTCTTACTGATCACCTCATGCACTTGCGACAAGATTATCAAGATTGCGTGTGCTGTTGCTCCGGCTTGCTGAAAATATCCATACAGTCGTTCAACTTCTGTGAGTTGATCCATAAATGGATTCAACTAATAATAGACGTACCAGTACGCATTACTTTTTGGTAAAAGAATCGTGTTATGATGCAGAAACCATACACTGCGCATCAAACACCAATCTTGAGATTAGACAATAGATCTTCAAATTACTGATGAGGATTTTATGATACCTAATGTCACATATTCTGTGAGTGAACATACACTAACAAGATGATTCAGACCTCATTTAGGGAAATTAAAAACTGGGGATTCAAATGCTCTGTTTCCACTTCACTCATAAACCAGTGTCTTTAACTTATTCACGACAGTAAACTTACAAGGAGAAAGATGTAGGTCCTTTTTATGATATTTCAAAACACCAATTTTTTAATTTCTGCTTGCACAGATAGAGGTGCTGGCATAGAGATTTCGTCGGACTTATACAGGCATTCCTTTTCATTTGAGCAATGTTTTATGATTTTCGAAATCTTTAGTATAATTACAATTTTTATTCATTACAGAACCCGTTTTGTACCATTTTCCCCTACATTTTTCAATGCAATCATAACAATTATTAAATTGTATTTCCTAATATTCATTGCAGTTTTTCGGTACATCTTACCATGTAAAGTAACACACGAATTATTTAATTATCGGTAAATAGATTAATATTCTGAATATCTAATGCTTTTTTATAAGAAAAGTATATGTATATAAAATGAATAATAAGGAATAAAAAAAATAGGACTTCTAAATAAAAAATTTATGTCATGAAGATCTCTACTAAAAACATATTACAAATTTATTTACTTGAAATATTTTATGGTCATAACAGCTAACGAAGTATTAAAAGTTTTGGAGTTTCCCATTAAAAATATCGATAATCAATAGCATCAAAAAACATAAATCAGTATTATGCACCTTCATAAAATATTCAAATTTCATAGAACTTGTCCATTTTATAAAATTTTAAACTTGTGCATACAAATATTCCATTATTAGTCCCTAAAACCGTATTTTTTTTAATTACAATGTCTATAAAATCTGAAAACAACAAAAAATAATAAGTAAAATAATTATTTTTGTGCAAAATGTATAATTAGACATTAAAAATACACACAAGCAAATAGCGTATTGATGTCAATAGCGTATTGGGGAAAGTTTTTTTCCCCCACCTATTAAAAAAAAAATAATTGATAAAAATAGATTAATTATAAACGAAATTAATCTTTCAGGTTTACTTTCAAACTTGGGCATAAATTAAGTCTTTCTCCGAGAATGCTACCAAACAAAATATACATATGAATCTAGATATTTATAAAAATCACGGAATTTATTATTAAAAAAATGTATTTTGTGAACATTTTAAATGATTGCTCTATGAATATATTCTAGAAGAATTTGATGTATGCAACTAAATATATATTTTCTATATAGCTGTTTAATATAAATGCCTAATTTTTAAAAAGTGAAAATTAAACAATTAGCCACTTTACATTCCCTACAACTGTCATTTAATAAATTAATTTGTCGCCGATCACTAGTCAGATTTTCTTTTTTTCTAAAATTGTTAAATTGTAACTAATACAACACTCAATTACACATTAATAAAATATTTTTTGTTTTATTTTTATTAGTAGTAGCAATAGTACTAGTAATAAATCTTCTATACATAAGGAGACAGTATTCGATTTGCAAAATTTTACGACTTCCTTATTTAATTAAAAAGTTGTTACTCATATTGCCATTTCTTATTATATTCATTCTCTAACATATATATTTACTATATCATGCATTTCGTGACATGTGTAAGCATGAAGGATATCTCATAAATTATATGTGTGGGATAAAATTACAAAATGTTTATTATGCAGTTTCTTTACTGATTCAATTTGGATTTGAATCATTCGACAGAAGAATTTATTTTTATACTGTACTTTATCATAGTTTATTTATAACCATTTATCTATGTATTAATATGAATTGCACAATGCTTTCATTTAAGATGTACACCCTTGCTAAAATTTGAAAGTTCTATATTATCAAAAAAAAAAAAAAAAAAAAAAAAAAAACCTTTACCCATCTATTTCCATCTATTTCTGTGTATTTTATTTTGAATTGAATAAGCGAGCAGTAGATGCAATGTTTTCGCACATGCACAATATAGATCAAATTTTGCCAAAATGGAGATGCATCAAGTTTCGAATCATTGGAAGTTCGTAATATTCTGAAGTCAACGACACCACCCAAGCAGCACAAACGGTTGGGCCATTGTTGACAAAATGTAGACTCCCAAAGTTAGCCAACGGTTAGAAATGTCTTCTTTGCCAACCGTCTCTCAACAAATCATTTCCCGAGACAGGTTCAAATATCTTCCCCAATGATGGCCCAAGAATGTTCTTCAACAAAGCCTGGCCAAACAATGTTCTTAAACTTCGAAAATCCCTTTATTCTATCAGAAATTATGAAGTAACAATTTTCATATCGTAAAAATTGAAATTGTGGAAATAACCACAAAAGAAATTTTAGACTGTCACATTAAGCAAAATAGTGACATCTAAAATGTAAGGAAAGTTCACAGCATTTTCTAAAATGCAAGAAATTCAACGTGTCGCAAGGAGACATTGGCTAATATTAATCTAATTATTCCAATCGCAGCACGTGGACTCTGCTCTCTATATGAGATTACTATGGCGGCTCTCTGCGATTGGCAATCTCTGGACACTTTGTTAACACGGATCACATTTACTTATCAGTTATTTTATTTTTTCTTTTAAGTGGCTAGTACTGGGAATAAATATATGTATATTTTAATTGAACTTCTGCTTTGAACACACAAATATACTCTTTTTTTTTTTTTTTTTTTTTTTTTTTTTTGTATCCTTCTAGTATCCTTCTAGTGAGGGATACCACTTAACCGAAAGGCACTGTATATTTTAATTGAACTTCTGTTTTAAATACACAAATATACTATTATTTTTTTTTTTTTTGTTAACACACTGCAAATAAAAGGGTCTTAAAGTAAGACATAAAAACAACTGAAACAACATTTAAGACACGTAAATGTCTTAAAATGCATCTTAGACGTCATAGGTATTTTAATTTAAGACAGAAATATGTCGGAAATATCAATTCAGACACAAAAATGTCTGAAACACGTAAATACGAGAATTTTCAGACAGAAAAACGCGTTTGAATTTTCAGACACTTTAGAAATTCAGACACTTGCATTACTTAGAAATTTTTTCATATGGAATCTACTTTAAGAAAATATGCTTATCCTACTTCTTTCCAGATTCAATAAATATATTATTATTTTATATAATAAGCAGTTAAACTACTTAAATTATGGTAGCTTTATGAAATTATATTTTTATGGAATAATACTCTAGGGATGTAAATGATATTTGCATGCTATTATCTTTAACACAATTCATAAACAACATATTTAGACACAAAGCTTATTTTGTTCCAAAAAAAGAAAAAAAAAAAAAAAAAAATTGTCTTTAAAGCTTTCTTATATTAAAAGAAAAAGTAAAAGACTGATTAAAAGACGGATGTAGCAAGTAATTTGTAGAGAAGAAAGCGAATTTATAAGTGAACACTCATGAATAATTTGTGCATATTTTTTTTTCTTTCTTTCTTATTATTTTTATTTATTTAAAAACTTTATTCTTTCACAAATTCAACTACATCTAAATGTAAAACTACAAATTTTCCGGTATTCATGATTATAGTTCGTTTTTATTTAAATATCACTTTAAGGAAAGAAATCGTTATCATCAAGGGATGAAACCTTCACATACTTGTTATGCATTATTAAAAAATTCTGGTCCTCTATATATGAAATTTAAGATAATATTTATTAAGTTTAAGATACCATACTATCAATAGTTTTATGGCAAAAAATTAGAAATAAAACATAACACTGCGATTAGTTTCACGAATACTGCAGTACATTATATCATAAAAACACGTATTTCTGTATTCGACGGTAGCGTGTTTGGTAAGTGCTTCACTCCGACGATTCTTGGCTCAAGGTTTCGGTTTCCTTGGACAGTGTGAGTTCGAATCCCAACGCCGGAAAATGGGACTTTTTTTTTCTTCTTTTTTATATAAATATTTCATTAATGCTCTAAACAATTCTAAAATATATTTTTAACAGAAAAACATAATCGCACGCCATATTTATTTATTTATATATTTATTAAAAAGCCTTAAAAGCAGTAGTTTTTTTTTAAGCCTAACATGGTCGTGTTTTTAAGCCTAAAACATGGCAGCGTTTTAAGACACTTGAAATATCTTAATTTCTGATGAAAAAAAGTGTCTTAAAAAGTAAGACTTTTTTTTTTTTTTTTTCGCTTAAAAAATGACCATCCATTTAAGACACTTTTAAAACTGAATTTAAGACATTTACGTTTACAGTGCAATCAGTGAAATTTTTGTTTTTTATTTAGAACCTAACTTAACCCTCAAGTGCTTAAATTTTTCTAGAAATGGCATTTTTAGATAATTAGGTATTATAAACCTAAGGATATGTGTATCTTGCCTGTATTAACTTATTTTTCTAAAAAACTTGGACATTAAGTGTAAAACTATACAAAAACTTCAAACAACCTACAGAAGTATTGACAGATTCATGTCAGGATTCACTCGAAAAGACAGAAAGCGAAACACATGGATTAGGGAGCAAACCAAAGTTACTGATATCATTTGTAAAGAAGATAAATAGAGCTGATCTAAGCACCTTGCCAGAAGAAACGATGATACATGGACCACCAAAGACCTATTTTGGATACCGAGAAATAAGAAAACATCGATGAAGATACCACAGTGTCGTTAAAGAGATGAGATTGTCAAGTTTAGAGGAGCAGAATGGAAAAAAATTGCGGAAAACAGGGCAGATTGTGCATGTAACCACCTAGGAGAGACCTTCATCCTGAAGAAGGTTGATAAAGGCTGAAACTGATGACAATGGGGCTTATATATACGTGTCCCATAAATCTGTAGACATTTTAAAAATTCATAAAAGTTAAAGAAATTGGTAGAATTGAACGCGGCGGAAAAATCATTCCAGTGAAGGGGGATTTTTTTGGAAAAAATAATAATTAAATTTTCCGTCGATAGCGAGCGCTGCACGGACGCTGACGAGAAATAAGATAATCAGAGTCCCATAAATTGCTCGGTTTTACGATTAACGCAGCTTATTTCTTATTATACCTCATACTTGTGCATACGTGAAATTTTAATTGCGATGCTGACTTGGTGGATAAAAATTTATCAGTTAAGATGTTTTCCCTCAGCTGAAAACCACCGACTGAAGCTGTAGTTAGTGATGTTGCAAATCGTTTGCAAACTGTAATTTGTGTTAATGGTGGACACATACAATAGGAGTTATATGCCTCTAACATTTTCAATCAAATAAACATAGTTTTTCATAGAAATGTGTGATATGTTCACGTACAGCGCCCTCTGTCGGTGAAAATTTTAACTATTTTTTTCTACCCCTTCCCTCCCCCCCCCCCCCGCCCACCAGCGGCCGAGCGGTTCTGCGCTCAAAGCTGGTAGATGGGAGGTGCCGGGTTCGATCCCAGGTCGCGCTCATCGACCTAGCCGTTCGGAGTTTTCCGTGGTTTCCTCCGAAACTCGCGTAAATACGGGCTAGGACCCCTTAGAAAGACCCCCACGGAGGGCATTCCTCCTGTAGGCCTAGGACACATCAGGAGTCAATCGGCCTTAAATCCTACAACCAACCAACCCTCCCCCCCCCCCCCAAAAAAAAAAAAAAAAAAAAAAAAAAAATCCTCCTTTACGAGAATAATTTTTTCGCAAATCTTGTTCAATTCTAATGATTCCTTCAACTTTTATGAATTTTTGAAATGCCTACAGACGTGTGAGACACCTGGTATATATTCACTACCTACCAATAAGTATTTGAACACTTTCGAATTTAGGCGCTTTGTCAAATACCTAGAAAATTCTTTAGGAATCATCTTGAAACTTTAGGAGTACAAAAATCATGTTATGTCTCATATGTCTCAGCAAAAGTTTTGTCCTGAAGAGGAAAAGAGGACCAGTAAAAAATAAAAGAAAAATCAAAATGTTTTGCATCAACCTGTAAAAAGTAATGCTTGAAATGAGTTTTTGCTGTAGTATGTGATTACAAAGATTATTCTAATTATTTGTATAATTATTGTGAAGCTACCACATATATTCATAAAGATATAACAGTTCCTTTAAAACATTGAAAAAAAAAAAAAAATTGTCACAACTTAAATTGTAACACGTAGGGTATTAGACCCAGTGCAAAGCCCTTTTTGGGAAACTTGGCATACTACATTAGACATAGCATACTACAATCAGAATGTAAAAATGTTAAATATCTTATGAAATAGGAGCATTTTTTGCTAAATAATTTTTAACTACGCATATGCAAGCTTTATAAACATTTCATTTACATAATTTAATAGCCAAAAGCATTGAGCTACTTACATGAAAACCTTAAACAAATGTCGTGTAAATTAAAGCAGTAATGAGTTATAGAATGAACAGAATTTCAGTTTCTCTCAAAATAAAAGCTAAACTATAAGGGATTTTACTCACATTTTTATTTTGATTCAATCAATGCCCAATGGTAATACAGTATTCGCTGATTGTAAATAAATATTGATAATGCCCCCTATCATATCCCTTTTATTATTATTAATAATATTTTTATTTTTTATTTTATTATTATTATTATTATTATTTATTTATTTATTTATTTTTTATTTATTTATTTATTTATTTTTTTTTGAGAGAGAGGAACGGGAATTCTGTTCATTCTATAACTCATAACTGTTTGAATTGACACGATATTTGTTTGGGGTTTTCATATAAATAGCTCAATACTTTTGTCTATTAAATTATGCTGCAAATGAATTGGCTATAAAGCTTGCGTATGCATGGTTAATAATTATTTAGTAAAAATGCTCATATTTCATAAGATATTTAACATTTTTCATTCTGATTGCAGTAAGCTGTGTCTGATGTTGTATGCCAAGTTTCTTAAAACTGGCTTTAACTGGGTCTTACCTTACGTGTTACTTTTATTTTAAAGTTATATTTCGTTGAATATGTGTGGTAGCCTCATAAAAAAATTATACAGATAATTAGAAGAATCCTCATAGTCATATACTACAGCGAAAACATATTTAAAGTATTACTTACAGCATGATGTAAAACCTTTTGATTTTTCTTTAATTTTTTTACTGGTCCCTTTTTTCTCTTCGGGAAAAAATTTTTGCTGAAATATATGAGGTGTAACATGTTCTTTATAATCCCAAAGTCTCAAGATGATTCCTAAATAAATTTTCTAGATATTTGAAAAAACGTCTAAGTTCGAAAGTGTCCAAATACTTTTTAGTAAGTAGTGTATTCTTCTTGTTACATGTGTCGTTTTATTAACAAGCATTTAGTGAATCACATTTGCAAAGCTCCGCATTTATTTAATATTTGAATGAGCTGCAGGTAAACACACTAAGCATAAACAAGCTATTCAAATTACTGTATTTAAAAAATATATATATATAATTAATATTATGAACATTTTTTCTTACTATTAAATAAAAATTAATCCGCACAAACACGCTCATTGGCGTATCAAATAATCTTTCCAAACATAAGTTTTATTATTTTATAAAGGCTGCATGTATTTCAAACATTATATATTATATTCAAAAGTGCTGCTTTGTGCTTTGCAAGAATGCAAAACTGCCTACTTAAGGTGCTTGCTTACTGTTGGAGATGATTTTCTTTAATGATTGAAAAATTGCCTATTTATGTACATTATATGATAGAATATAGTAAAAAACAGTGAATAACCTGAAAAAAAAAATGCAAATTTTAAAATGTTTTGAAATTTAGGCTCAAAATATGCATAAAATTTGCGAAAAAAAGCACTTTTACAAAACATCATAAGTCAAATTTAAATAAAGATATTTTTATTCTGTAAATTTTATTTAGATTATTGAAAGGTCCTTAAGGGAGTGAACTACTCTCAAAACTATAACCATGTTATTTAATATTTTAGAGAAGATAACATTTTTACATGCTAAAAAAATCATGAATATACATGGCAGTTCATAACTAACGACAAAAAAAAAAAAAAATAAATAATAAATAAATAAATAAATGAAATAATTTAGCTAGATTCGTTGTCGTAGTTCAATCCCTAAACCAACTCCTATACAGTATTTTGTCAAAGTTTCATAACGTTTCGTTTCAATTATAACTTTTGGAGTTATGATGTTTTGGGATAAAGCAAAATGTTAAAAATCTCATTTTGAGAAAAAGTAAAAACGTATTTAAAAACCAGATTTTACCTATTAAATAAAAAATAATTTTAATAAATTCCTGTTTTATTTCAAATTTTTTTATTTTCTTTTTTAAGTTAATTTTTTATTCAGTAACAAATTTTGATGCTTATATTGAGTAAAACATTTATGTAAACAAACATTTCCGGGTCATTTCCGGTCACTTCCGGTTTCAAAAACTGGCGAGTGACCAATATTAAAATGCCTGTAACTCAAGTTCTAAGCAGGATAGAAACAAAATTCAAACTTATTTAAAAAGCTAAAATGTCAGGCTTTAATACTAACCCAAAAACAGTAAATCGGAGTTTTGACCGAAAATTGCATTTTAAAGGTAGGCAGGCATTTTAAGCTTCAAACCTCAGCAAGAATTAAATTTACCATAGATACGTCGCTATATACATGTGCAAAACTACGAACTATAAGATGAAATGTGACCTATTAGGAATGTTTATGCTTTGGCTATAATGTGAACTATATGGACCAGTCCGAGTCTGACATAGTGAAAAAGTTTTTGATCTCTTGGTATATGTAAGTTCTTGAAGAATGGGGTTAATTGGTTGGGTTTAACGTTACAGTAGTACTGCGCTATAGGTAATCTTAAAGGATAAGAAATGAAACCTTTTATTATTGTAAATCATATAATAAAAGTATGGTTTTAATTGTTTTCTTTCCGCAAGTGTTGTACTAGTTTGTTTCCTATATTTAAGCATTTTTATATTAATCATCAAAGCACATTTTATTTGACACTTAATTATAAGATAAAAATCTTTTTATACACCATGTTTTTAAGTTTTCTGTTGAATGATAGCTATAGAACATTAGCACTTTATCAATGCGTATAAAATTTTAAAGTGATAATGATGTCAATTTTTGTGAGATGCATAACTTAACTTTTTACAATTTTTTTAACGTTCACGTTTAATTAAATGTATTTATTTTGATATCGAAAGAAAATGAACTCCTAAATTTATTTTGGCAACAATTAAATTATAGCTAATATTTTAATGGCTATTTTTAAAGCTCTTAGAAGGTTATTATTTTCATATTTTAATTAATTGAAGGAAAACTAATCAAAAATTCGAAAATCGGGCATCGAAGTATTTCGTTGTCATCGGGTTCTGAGCTATTCTGAAAGTTTCAAATGTCTAGCTAGTAGGGAAGTTAGTTAAAAATCGATTGCAAGATTTGTACCGGACAAACAAACAAGAATCGAGTTAATAAAAACATGGTAAAATACTAAATAATTGAGAGTAAAAAAAGTGTGATACATTTATATTAATATATTTACATCACAGTGACAAAAAGAAAAAAAAGGAATTTTTAAATTTAATAGATTTAAGAGTATTAAGTTTAGTGGATGTCATTAATTAGCATTATAAAGTTTTAAAAACTTTGTTTTCATTCTAACATTTTTTTTTTCTTTTTCAGACGTATTCCACTTCCTGAGAAAATATATTTATACGGAATCATGATTTTAGGAATTATCGGAGGAATCATTGCGACGTATTCTGCTACAAAGCAAATTATACAGCTAAACTCTTTCAACCCACCATGTTATGTAAATTTGACAGCTGCTAATGCCCAATGAGGTTGACATTGTTCCAAAGACATCCACTTTTTCATCAAAGACTGATATAGGAAATCTTGTACAACTTCTTACATTTGTATATAGTATGAAAAAATTCCTTATAAGTTATTGAAAAGCACAATATTTCAAAGAAGTGTTTCACAAGAATTCAAACTCATAATTTGTTAATAAAAATATTTTTTCTTTTGTTTCCTCATTTCTTATTAAATATATGCATGTCCTGTATTAAAACGAAATTCCTAATATTTAGTAATTCATTTCAGCCATAATTACATAGCTACCAAGTCTCCCGTTTTTCCCAGAATATTTTTTTACCAGGAAATTTCTAAAAAGCTTTTTTTTTTTTTTTTAATTTATCTTTAAGATGATTTTTATACTTTTCGGAATTCATTCTTGAATGCACAAAAACAAAATCCGTTTTCCCTTGAACCGAAAAACCAGCCCAAAACATTACTGAGCCTCCACCCATTTGGCGGCTCATTAGTACATGAAGAGACTTCCGTAAATCATGCCAATAATATTGAAACCCGTCAGGACCATCCAGGTTAAACTTTTTTTTCATCAGAAAATAGCACAGAGTACCATTTGGAGGTCCAGGCCATAGTTTGTTTAGCGAAGTTTAGACGCTCCATTTTGTGCCGGCTTAGAAGCAGTGATTTTTTCTTCATTTTTTTATATTTCACATAAAAAGCATTATGCAACACCCTGCGAATGGTTCTCCTTGAACAATTCAGTTTCAAAGCATTTTTAATGCCTGTAGTGGTCATCTTATTCTGTGTATCGAGCGAAAGCACATGGCGTCTGTCTCTCGAGGACAAGCAAGGAGTACGTCCAGATCTTTTAATCACCGATCCATTAATTCCTCTTTTCAAAACATTTCTAATTGCACATCTAGAGCGTTTAGTAACTTTTGAAATATTATTAATTGGAGCACCAGTTCCATTTAATCTCCAAATTTTGCGAATTTCACTTTCTTTTAATTCTGAACCTCGTGGCATGTTTGTAAATGCGTGCAGTCGGTTATTGTCGGCTTTAGTTAACTGCTGACGTCATAACAGCGTGCAGAAAATTTGCATATTGCACATTATTTTCGAAAAAAAGCAGGTGTTTTAATTAAAATGTGAGGGTGTCTTATAATTTTGTCCATGATATTTTTAATTTTTTTTTATTAAACTCTATAAAAATATCATTTCTGCAAAACAATTACGTGTGATAACAGAATAAATTTATGTTTTTGACGTATTTGATAAAACATTTTTAAGCTCTGAATCTTTTCTTTCACTATTTGTCAAATTAGATAGGTGTCTTATAATTATGTCCACCGCTGTATGTACGCTGAATTCAGAGAGGCTTATCTTTTCTTCCTATCTCGTAAGGATTTTTCCCAAGGTAAGGAGGAAAATCGTAAGAATTCACTCAGAGGCCATAACACAATCAAAACTATTTATATGTGTAAAATACATTAAAATAGGCTATTATTTACTCATTATCTTTTAATTGTGTTTATTTAGATCGAAGCTCCGTTTAGAGCTCTCTCTCTTGTGTACGGCTTAAGGCCATGAGGGGTCGGGGGAAGGAATTTTTTTGCAGCATACAACAATAATCTGCTAACATGTTAATATTCCATCGGCCCTGATACTTCCTTTCTATTTGTTGAATATCTTGGTGAAATAGTTCTTCTTGTTCTTCACTCACATCTCCTACTTTTTGTGCGGTTAGGGTAAAAAACACGTTTTTAATCTTAAATCTGCTCCAAACTACCTTAGAAGGACGAATTTTGGTGTATGTGTGTTGATTAAGTGTACGCAATATTCACTTCGATTGGATTTTGCAAAACTTTCATTTTTACACGCGAGGGAGGGTGAGTAACAATCAGGTAAGGCGTTGCCGAAGGGATTTGGGTTGCAGACTCGACCAGCGGTTACCCAAAGAAAGGTTTAGATAGATTTATTTTTTTTTTTCCCTTAATTTTTTATTTATGAAGTGATATAAATGAATTAGGGATTCAATTCCTTTGAAAATTCATTTAAATATAGTGACCAGCGAACGGGCATAGCCTTCTAGTTTTAAATAAATTAAAATTGTTCAGTATTTAAGGGGATACTTCACCGAATTTAATCGTCAATCCAACCTCATGTTATTCTATGGAGAAATTTATTTTGTAAAGTACTCACTATTTAACGTATTTTTTTTTTTAATTATGCTTTCACATTTAGAAAATTCAAAAACATTAAAATGTTTCTTGTTTTTCATAAATTAATTTTATAATATTTTGACATTTTGTTTTCATGTGCGATAAATTAACTAAGAGCATTTTTTAACTAAGAGCATTACATTAAACTTTTCGTTGAGATCAAGAAAATAGTTCGTGTTCAGGGTCACCCAGCAGAATTCAAATACATTACGTCTATGGGGAAAGTTGCAGGTAAGTAGAGTTTAACATCTATAGACTGCACTAAACTAAATGAAACGAATATACATGTTTCATATACATACGCATTGCTTAATGTAGAATATGGTATAGAAATCATTCACTGTTTGTTTACAGGGCTACACAAAAGAACTAGATTATAGTGTGGCAATACTTGAAAATTGATGGAAGTGTACTTGTTGTACCGTATGCTATTAATATAGGATTATATTTATGTTCACCATGTGATGTGTACTTAACTTTTAGAAGATATACAGGGCTGCCTATATTTAAGCCATAACATTATTTTTCATTGTTAGTGGCAGTCCTTTACTGTAATATTTTACCGTGACCAGGAATGGTGCTCAGGAATTGAAATTAATTCCTCATAGCCATATGGTAAATTATGTATTTTTTAAGCTAAATATTCATCGCTTGGTTTTTGTATATTTAGACGTTTTGAGGCTTCCTGTATACTGAAGTCAAGTTTTTAAAGTTTGATCTTTGTCTGCGTCTATTAGAGAAAATTAAAAAAAATAATAATTTCAGGCGATCCAAATGTTGTATTTTGAAATTAATGTGTCTTTTACTAGAAAAGTTTGATCAAGATTGATAAGTTTCAAGGAATGTTGGTGTGAATGTTGTCTGAATAATTTTAAATGAACATTTGAATTTAATAACAAATTTGAATTTTGTATAAATGTAGGTACAGTAATGAAACGGGGGGTTGATGGGGACAGTAGCTCCCTCAAACAGAATTTCTTGTCAAATAAAGCTGTTCTGAAACCTAATTTGAATATTTTTAACATAGGTTTGCATGACAGTATTCGTTATCTTACCCCTTAATCTGCAATCTGTATTTATAGTGTTAAATTTCATGGTAAAAGAAAGTCGTGTGAGGGACACACCAGATTATTTAATTTCTCTTACCCATAAGGTAGAGAAAGTATTGTTTTGGGGTCAAATTTTCTAAAGCTAGTTTTTGTGGTATTTACACGTTTTGAGGTCCCCTGAATCCTAAAATCATGTTTTTAGCGGTCGGTCTGTGTGCGTGTCTGTCTGTTATCAGCATATATCAAGAACAAATGGTAGCATAAAGTCCAAAACTTGGTATTCTAAATGTGTCTGATATAGAGGTGCTACACGCTTGGATGCTACAGGCTTTTAGTTGAGATGAAGCAAATGGTTTGTTTACAGGGACACCCAAGAGAATTCAAATACATTACCTCTATGGGGAAATTGCAGGTAAGTAGAGTTTAACAGCTATGGATTGCACTAAACTAAATGAAATGAATATCTATTTTTTATATACATAAAAACATGTCTCATGTGGAATACGGTTGAAAAATCATTCCCTCTTCATTTACAGGGCTTTACAAAGGAACTAGATTATGGTGCAACAATAGCTGAAAATTGATGGAAGTGTATTTCAGATTGGGCCGTGTGTTATTACTATTGGATTATATTTAAGTGCATAATTTGGTCTGTACATAATCTTCAAAAGATATACATGACTGCAAGTATTTAAGTGGTAACTCTTTTTCTTATTGTTAGTGGAAGTGCTCTACTATAATATTTTATCATGTCCTGGAAAGTTGCTCAGGAACTGAAATAAATTCCTCATAGACATATGGTAAATAATATATCTTTTAAAGATAAATATTGTTGCGTACTTGGAGGTTCGTAAGTTGTCCGAGAATGAGAGGCGAAACTTGTAAATATTCAGGAGTTTTATTTACAGAAAGTTCCAGAAAAATACAGGTCTGTAAACCATGTATCAACTTCAATTCCACCAGTAAACACAGTTTAAATCCATAGTACAAACTGTATAGCAATTACACATAAAGCAAGTATCATTCAAAGAGGCTTAGAACTTCTTCAATAGCAATGCAAGCGATTGGCGTAACTGACTGACTCTGATCTTGATTTGGCGCGTTGGACTTCCTTTTATACTTCTCTATTGAACCCAGATTGTTCGAGAAATTTCCCGTATCTCATCAGCCAATCATATTTCAGCTACCATATTTGGTATATCGATAATAAGAATTTTCTTGCCAGAAGGCATCAGAAAAGTCGCCAAGGGCAAAAAGTCGCCAAATCCTTTACTTCTTATTGAAGCGTTTTAATACGTTTTTAAGGCAGAATTAAGCTATTTTAACGCGAAAAAGAGCCGAAAATACAGAAAATTGATATTTTATCAACTTTCTAAGCCTCTTTGAAAGAATTTATAAAAAAATAAATACAATTATTTACAATTTCGCAACACTGCCCCCTTCCAAGGACTGCACGTCCCGGGTTGTGCAACCCTTGATCAGGAAGCGAAACCAAACAAACTAAATAATCTAAAATACAAAAAAAATCTCAGTTGCACATAACAATAAAATAAAAATACAGATTGCCAAAACCAAGTGAAAAATATTTACAAAATTTATAAATAAGTACGTAGTGAACCAAATTCGGTTTTGATAAAGGTTTTTTAGCAATCCTTACAACAACATCATTCAGTCTTTTTAAAACTGTGTAGGGGCCGTCCCAGTTACACTGTAGTTTGGGAGAGAGTCCTTTGCGTCGAACAGGATTCCACAACCACTCTTTGTCTCCTTCCTGGAACTTATGTGGTGATCGTACCTTGTCTTCATTTTCTCCATTGCCATGTGAATTCGCTCTCGACCAAAGTTGTGTACGTCTTCAAATGGTGCCTGGAGGTCATGGATGTACTCCTCGGGCGATGAAGGCGCATCCGGATGGTCGACCAAACTGGAGATCACATAGGAGACGAAGTTCGCGTCCAAACAACATCTGAGCTGGAGTATAGCCGGTGGTTTCATGGACAACACTTCGATAAACCAGCAGGAAAAATGGCAACTTCAAGTCCCAATCTTGCTGGTTCCTTGATACTAGAAGCGAGAGATTATTCAGGATGGTACGGTTAAATATCTCGACCGTGCCGTCCGACTGGGGATGTAAGGGTGTTGTCTGGTTTTTGTCTATGCCGAGTAATTGACACAGTCCCTTGAAACGGCAGAGGTAAAGTTCGTACCTTGGTCGGTATGAAGTTGAAGGGGCGTGTCGTACCTTGACACCCATTCCTTCACTAGAATTTCTGCGACTGTGCATGCCTCTTGATCGGGAATGGGATATGCCTCAGGCCACTTGGTGAAATAGTCCATCACGACGAGGATGTACTTTTTTCCACTAGAGGTCCGTGGCAAAGGACCCATGATGTCGAGTGTAATCCGTTCAAATGGATCTCCCACGCTATATCGTTATAATCTTCCTCGGCTTCGTTTATTTTGGCCTTTACGTGCCGCACAAGCATCACAGGATTTGCACCATTTTTCTACGTCATCCCTTGCCATGTACCAGTAAATGCGTTCTCGAACTTTCTGCAGAGTCTTCATCACCCCAAAATGGCCTCCGATTGGGCTACTATGCAGCTGCTCTAGAACATCTGGAATCTTCGATCTTGGTAATACAATCTGCCATCTAAAACTCCTGCTATCGTCAGATTCCCATTTTCTGTATAGTGCGCCGTTTCTAATATGAAGAGAGTCCCAGAGTGCCCAGCAACTCTTCATTATGGGGAGATATCTTGCCAGGTAGGTCTGTTGGCTGGTCGTCTCCTTCAGCTGTAATGTTGGCTTTACGTCAGGATCTTCCAACTGGGCTCGTTTAAGTTTCTGGTCACTCCACTGTTCCAGTGTCGGTGGTGTTGAGATTGTAACTTGGCAGGCAACTGGATTTATCTGCTGGTGTTTCTGTTCGGCTCTAGAACAGTACTTGCACGTTTCTGAGCAGAGCTTACGTAACAAGATATCTGCATTACCATGTAGAGTCCCTTTGCGATGGTGTATCTGGAAGTCATATTCCTAGAGACGTTGTATCCATCTGGCAATCTGGTCTTCCGGGTTCTTGAACTGAAGCAAGCACGTTAAAGATGCGTGGTCAGTCCGGAGCAGGAATCTTCTGCCATAGAGGTAATGATGGAAATGTTCTATAGCTTTTGCAATGGCGAGTAGTTCTTTCCTGGTGGTACAGTAGTTTCTCTCCGGTTTCGACAGGCATTTACTCCAATAAGCAATGACACGTTCTTGACCATCAACTTCCTGCGACAGAACAGCACCGACACTTTCATGGCTGCCATCTGTATCAATTATGAACTGTTTGTCGGGCTGTGGATACGTCAAATTAGGCGATGATGTTAAACCCTCTTTAAGTCTCTTGAACGCTTTTTCACATTCATCTGACCACAGAAACTTCTGTTTGGCTTCCGTCAGCTTGTGAAGTGGTCTGGCAATATTCGAGAAACCCTTCACGAACTTCCTGTAGTAAATTCATGATCCCAGGAAACTTCGGAGTTGGTGTACATTTTCTGGACGACTCGAGTTCCCGACTGAAGAGATCTTCTCAGGATCAGTTGTCCTTCAGCAGAGATGATATGGCCGAGATAACTCTCTTCAAGACGGAACAAGTTGCACTTGCTAGGATTCAATTTTTGGTTAGCCATCCTGAAATTTTCTAGCACCTTACGGATGTGTCTTAGATAATCTTCAAAGGTGCGCCCCACAATGATAATATCATCCAAATACACCAGACAGGCATCATAGGAAAGTCCTTTTAGTACCAAACAGATATGAAGCCACCAGAACTCCTCTCGGGCTATTGTCTGTCTTCTTGTATTCAATCAGTCTATATCGTAAGTATTGCTTGTTAGGAGGTGTTCCGGAAACTATTGTCTCTGTTTGTGGAGAGATGGAAATTTCAGACTTGGCTGTTATCTGATAAACTGGTGAATGTCTGGGTTTTCAGTGTTAAACACAGCTATGTCTTCGGAACTTGAATGCAGTTCATTTTTCTTGAAGTCCAGTTTAAAGTTAAACTTTCTCAAGAAATCGATTCCAAGGATTAGAGGATCTCTTATATCAACCACATATGCCATATGATGGTAACTGGCATTCCCAAATGTGATGGTCAAATTCATTTTTCCATATATTTTGATTTTATCTCCGGTCACAGTCTGGAGTTTGACGCAGGCGGCGTCCAAATGATCTTCTCTTTAAGTTCTTGAGCCGAATCCGTTCTAATGATGGTTATGTTGGCTCCAGTATCCAGAATCATACGCGGGGGCTGCGCCCTGTTCAGGTTCAGGCAGGTGGTATTGTTAACTTGGTCATAAACGTAAAGTCCATTATCGCCGCCACTCATCGATGAAACATAGAAAACAGCAAAGTGGAGCTCTGTAATTCCTGGCAACCTCCACCCCGCGAGATGGCCTTCTCTTAGTTTCTCTGTAGTGATTGTTAATCCGGATTATTCTCTTTAGTTGGTCGTACAGGGCAGTTTCACTTGACATGTCCATCTCTTCCACAGCCCCAGCACTTTATCTTCAGATCCTTTACTTCTTTATTATTTTCAAGGCTGCGCAATCTCCTCAAGATTTCTGCGAGATTTCTCTTCATTTCATTTACATCAGCTGGTATATCGTCTAATGAGACTGTTCTGGTGGTATGGCGGTCTTTACGGTAGGCTTTTTAGGCTGCCTCTGTCTTCAGTGCGTAGCCTAAAGCTGATTCAACATCCCTGATATTGGAGAGTTTAAGTGCTTTTTGAATTTCTGGATCTCGAACAGCATCGATAAAGTACTGAAGGGCCAAGTCGTTTCGAGTGTCAGCATGGCAGTCGGAAAATGCTAGATGCGACAGTCTCTGAATATCCGCTGCCAGCTCTTGAAAACTTTCACCAGCTTTTTGGTAACGGGATTTTAGCTGGAGGCGATTGTAGTCCTTAGAATACTTTTCTCCGAAACATAGCTCCAGTGCTCTGGTCAGGGCCTCAAAGTCGTGCCGTTCTTCCTTCGAAATAGTTCTCAGTATATCGGCTGCATCACCCCGTAGCGCTGCTGCTAAATGGACTGTCTTGGCAATAGAATCCCAGCCGTTAGCTTCTGCTACGATAGAAAATTGCGTCTTATTACCTTCCAGGAGGAACTACCGTCTTAGGTGGATAACTTAAGATATAGGCAGATTAGAAAACCTCATTTTTGATGCAGGAAAATGTACTCTATTTATTGGATCCTTTTAACTTATTTTAACGATAACCATTTCAGTATAAAATAAAAAAAATTAACAAAGCACTCAATGCGTTTAATTACGTTTAGAAGGCAATCTCTTTGATTGGATAGTTTTGTTATTATAAACTTTTAAAACTTAATGCTTTATGATGCATTGCAGGGCTTTATGAATAGTGTTATTCTAAGGAAACCCATGAGAAAAATGAATAAGTGCAACGTAGGAGCAGCGTTGTCAGATGAATATTATAATTTTATTTTTTAATACCACAAAATCAATCGATTGATTCAATTATACCTGATTTAGTTTTTGTATAAGGCGGTTGCTTTATCATGAAATTAGTGGTGTAAAAAAATGAAATTTTAGTTTTCATCTGGCAATCATGACCCCGCGTTTTACGGAAGACTACTGATTTAACCCTTTGCCGGTCCTATTTAATTTCCCTCCTCCGATCAGTGTTGACAAATTTTGAGACTTATTTAGTGAACATACACCACTAAATTCTAACTGTGACGGTTGCCTAATCACTTCGAAATTTATTTGTGCATTATGTATATCAAATATCATTCCTCAAAATTATTTGTGATAGTTGAATAAAAGAGACCTTAAATTTGACAACACTATTTAGAGCGTAAGGCTAGCAAAAGGTCAAAATCTCCTTAGTATCTATGTGTATCATTCAAGGCAAGAGGTTAAAACTACGTTTTGTTATGATTTTATGAAACAAGTAACAAGAATTTCCCCAGTGATGTGTTGAGCTTAGTACTACGAAGAAATATTTAAAACATAACATCTTTTTCTTTTCTTTTTTTTTTCTTTTTTAACTATAGGGAATTAGTAAATTCTTATTTAATCATAATAACGATGCTGAATTTTTGTCTGATTGCAATGAAGCAGTCATTAGAAAATAACTTGAACACATGTTTATATTGTTTCAATACTATTAAAAGTCAGACGAAACATTTAATTTCAGTGATAATTTGCTAGGTCATCTAAGAAAAGGGTATTTCCTAAACGTAATAATTTGTTTATATTTACATTATTGAAATTGTGTAAGAAATTATATTTTTTAGGTGGATGTGAAACCTTTGAAGATTTATCTACAATCCAAAAAATTTAGACAATTACAGATAAATATCAAATAACGATAAAAATTTCAAAGTGATAACTATCTCTGATTCTTATAGTTCAAATTTTATTGACAGAAGTTTCTAAAAGTATCCTATTTAACCACTGACTCATTCAGAAAACTTTTGGAGTGTTACGAATATCAATGACTTACAAAATTTTACGGGTTTTTTCATAAAATATCTTAAATTAAAATGAAGATAAACTACCACTATAATTAATAAAAAGATAATAAAAATTTCAGCCCTCCAAAATTTTGTCCCAGACCAGTAGTTTCCGATCAGTCACAGACGGACCGATTATCTCATGATTTGAAATTTTTGAGATACTACCATTCGTGAGATGGTGGTAAAAACAATAAATCTTTCAGGGGCAATTTAATTAAGCTCATTTAGTACTGAACTGACAGCCAAGAAAATTTGTTTTCAAAATTAGATGAAAAGATATAAATAAATTTTTGCCGATAAAATATGAAATTAAAATTTTATTGAAAAATTATGGGATGAGTTCTTGTAATTCGGAATTAAAATCAGGTTGTTTGAGTGACTTACAATCCGCCTTACAAAGAGTTAACCTTTATTCCATTTTGAATGTTAACAGCATTTAATTGGCATGTTACTACGAACTGAATATGTGTTTCATACCACTATTCCGAAATAATAATCATTAACTAACCACAGATACAATTTTTTATTAAAAAATTTAATTTTTTATTTTTTAATAAAAAATTGTATTTCTTTCCCATTGTTTAATGGTGATTTCCATTTCCTGCGGCTTATTTCTGTTGAGCTATCTATATGATAGACCAGATATTTCTGCCAAAATGGTTGTCTGAGTGAGTAATGCTGACCGGTTTTCTGCCTCGATAGCTCAATTGGTAGAGCCTTGACCTTGTAAGTCAAAGTTCCGGGGTTCGACTCCCGGTCCAGGCATTATTTTCACTCAGTCGGAAAATTTCAATAAATATGGTTAACCACAGATAATTATTATAAATAATAATAATATTAATAAAATACTATTAAAAAATTCCTGTGTGAGGGTTACGGACGATCCGTAATAACTTGGCAGCCCTGCATTTATTAAACCAGAACACAATTTCTCTTCCCCTGGATTATGCTCTTGAAATAATACAATGCCGTAAAACTATAAACTAAATCCACAATTAACGGAATAAGATTCAATCACTGTATCTTTATAAGGAGATTCCTACACCAACTCTCAATAATTTCATTCAATACTTAAAATATACAAGTTCTAGAATCCATAGATAATTCAACTTTAAACACACTAGCAGCGTACGATCCTATGAACAGACGCAGACCCAATGCTAGCCTCGTTCTGAGTCATGTTACGTATTTTTTCTCTTTTCTATCGTCTTTGGGCGCTGACTTCTCCTCGGAGATTATACTCTGTGTTGTCTGTGTTTGTTTATGTTAATTTGTCATTCTCTGTTAAAATAATAATAATAATAATAAGTAAATAAATAAATTAAAACTAAAAAGACAATAAAAATTAAAAAATTTGCTCATAGAAAATACAAAAATATTCTTGCTATCCCTAAACTTTTTATTAAATTTTGTAATGCTATCGTTAACCTTCCTTATTTTATATTTTTGTGCTTCCTATTTCTATGAATTCCCGGATTACTTATTTATGCTTTGGTATTCCTTCTCTGTTTTTCCCCTTCGGTTGCATTGCAGTGATTGTGATTTTTCAGGACTCTCGTCTCGTTAGTTCCATCTTTAGGCAGAGGAAGATGCGTGGCTTTTGT
The DNA here is from genome assembly GCA_963930645.1 of Salticus scenicus. NCBI lineage: Eukaryota > Metazoa > Arthropoda > Arachnida > Araneae > Salticidae > Salticus > Salticus scenicus. The sequence continues at coordinate 240,183,062 of OZ005649.1, forward strand.
CACAGGTGCTTCCATCCCACAGTATCTGAAGATCCGAAGATCAACTGCCTCTTTGAGAAAAAAAAATTATTAAGCATCATTCCGCTTTGAAAATTTCCCCGCGTTTGTTGAAAATCTAGAACATTTCTTAATGTAGCATTTTATTTAAATTGTGAAACACTCAACAAATTAATTAAAAATATCCTTCAAGATACACCGTTAAAAATTTTTAAGAAAATTGTTAAAGTTAATGATAGGTCAGTATATTTCCAATTGTCGTTTGAAAGTCTTCAAAAAAAAAAAAAAAAAAAAAAAAAAATCAATTATTGTTATAATATCCACAGAACTTACAGAAAGTCGAATGAATCGCTTTATATATCATCTGAGGAAACCTACTTCAAATATATCAATTGTATGTATTAATTGTAATAATAGTTTTCAGCTATTATTCTTAAAAGAAACTTTGATAAAATTAAAAACAAAGTGTATATTAACAATTACATTATTCAGTTTCATCCTTTTTATCTTTACATACAATTTCATATAATAATTACAGACCGTAACAAAATATACTCGCAATAACTGCAAATTATTGCTAGCAATTATCTTTACAAATTTTAAGTGAAGTTCCACAACGAATTGATAAAGGGCAAACCATATGTTAACTCTCCTGTACCTGAATATTTTTGTTGCACTGAAGATCAATCGGGTCAAAATTAACCTCAATGCGATTTTTACTTTCTTTCCGCATAATTATGCTTAAAAAATGTTATAGAAAGTTAATTTTACCACTTTAAAAAACGAAAAAATAAAATATTTATAAATTTTATAATTCCGGGAAATATGCAAAATTGATTACAGGAAATTTAAAGTCTAAAACTATGTTTAATCCAGTCATATTGTTGTCATGTTTCCTGATATAAATAGTATATAAAACAAATTCTTGCTTATATATATGACATTTCAGTCGCAAGAATTATAAAAAAGAGAATTTTTGAATACACATGGGAAATCTTTTTCTTTCGTAGAATAGATAAGAAAGTAATAAAAATTGTAATTAAACAAATTATGCATATTACATATTTATTAGAGATTTACACCCCACGACAAAAAGATAGGAACAAAGGGTTTTTTCTTTGATTTTTCATAAAATAACGTTATCTAAATTGTGCTTATCATTTTATATTATTATAAAATAACACTATTCCTGGACTAATTTTTGTTTTAAGACTAATTTAGAAATGTTTTAAGACTAAAATTTTTCTAATTTAAGACTACACTCCGCGGCAAAAAGATAGGAACAAAGGGTTTTTTTTAAATTTTTCATAAAATAACATTATCTAAATTGTGCTGATCATTTATTATCATAACAAAATATTATCATATCAAAAACATATTAAATATTTGAATCATATTCAAAATATTCATATTCATGGAGTTAATGGTCCTGCGCTTTTCAGTTAGGATTCAGATGTAACCATACATCAAGAATACTGTAATAGGTTGATATTGGCATCGTTTGGTTGCAATTGTTACTCCCTATGACTTCTCCCTGGTTGTCTCTGGCAGAAGGAGGACTGATCTGGAGGATCAAGCCCGGGAGGCCCTCAACCTTTTCATTAATCTTCTTACCAAATTTAATCTCGAACTATCCACTTCTAAAACTCAAGCATTGACTTTTTCGGAGTCCAGCCCTCTCAAAAGGACTCCGGTGATGAGGATAGATGGCGTCAGTGTCAAGCATGTTCCTCATCTCAAAATTTTAGGAATAACAATAGACAAACACTTAAACAGGTTAGCACACATGAAAGAACTTAAAATTAAAACCTTAAAAATATTTCATAATTCTGCGAAAATGGTTGGTAAGAGATGGGGCATTTCAACAATTCTTCTAAAGATCTGGTATAACACAGTCATAGACAAAATTCTAACTTATGGGCAAGTATCTGGGGAGGGCATCTTTCGAAAACTGCGAAAGCAAATATAAATTCAGTTCAAATAATCTTCTTACATCAAATTTCGCGTGGCTATAAAACCATCTCGACACCCTCACAGTCATCACCGGAGTACCTCATGTACATCTTCAGTTAAAATATGGTTATAATAAAACAAATATTCTTCAGCTTAAAAATTTAAATCTTTCCAATTTTTATTCTCTAGCATTAATGTTCAGAACTTTCACTCTAGCTGGCAAATTCACCCAGCAAAGGACATTGCCTCCTCTCTAACATTATGCACTAAAAATAGTTTTTCTCTGTCGGTTCCCGTGGCGGTCTACACCGATGGTTCTAAAAAGGAGCATGATGTGGCGGCTGCCTTCTGTGTCCTCAAAAATAATGAATGTATCCATCGGTGGGCCTGCAGACTCGAGTATTATAACTCAGTTTTTCAGGCGAAGCTTTTCGCCATCGAAAACGCTTTGGAATGGGTTAAAACTCAATCAAACATCAATGAAAAAATCCATATATTCAGTGATAGTCTGTCGGGTCTGCAGGCCATTGTCCGTCATAGGGCCAGACACCCACAAGTTATTAAAAGTTATTAAAGTAAAACTACTTTTAAAAGATCTAAATTTCCTAACGTCCCTGGCACACGTTTCTGCCTATAGGGGTGTGGTCGACAATGAATTGGCAGATACTTTAGCAAAGAGTGCAACGGAAAACGATAGTATAAATTTTTCTTTTCCAGCTTCTCCCTCTTTCATAAAGGGAATACTTAAACAATCTTTGCAACAGGATTGGCGGGCCTGGTGGGAAAAATCGTTAACTGGAAGATATACTTTCTCCCTGATACCCAATGTAGCTGTTAATGGTTGGTCGCTTTCTGCGGAGATTACTGCCACGGCCATTTCCAAAATACCTACGTAGGTTCCACCGCCGACGCATGCCCCTGTGCTCTTGCGGAGAGGAGGGTACACCACTTCACTATTACTTCAGCTGCTTTCGTCATAATCAATTAACAGACTTTGTCATAACCAATTAAGTACTTTTGTCATGGCCAATTAATAGCCTTTGTCATAACCAATTAAGCGACTTTGTCTTCTGCCCTCTGTCACGTACGATCTTTTATCCGGCAGAGTCTGTATTTTTTTTTTTCTTTTTTAGTCAATAAACAACGGGGGAGGCTTAACCTTTAAAAATGGGACGTGATCTTTAAAAATTCCCAGTGTAGTCTGACAATTGTCGTCAGAGCCCGTCTCTGAAGGTTAAAATCGCTCAAAACTGCTGCATAGTGGTGAGCGGTCTCTTTCCGTCCTTAAAATCCTTGAAATTGTTACTCCCTTTGGAAATACAAATAATTATTAATATACTTTTCTTCACTTAGTAGTAATAAACCTTTGTGACAATTCTTAAAGATCGTTTCAAATACGTATGTCTCAAACATATCAGCTTCTTTAGTTCTCACTCATTTGCAAGACTCAGACTTGTAAGAATGTTATCGCAATGATATCCCTTTCATTCTTTTCTATACTTGTAAACGTACGTTGAACTACACTTTCTCTGTAATTGATTTATGTAGTCACTTCGTTTTCTTTTTCTGCATGCACTTGCATATTACAAAAGTGAAAGAATGAAAAATCACAAACAGTTCAAAATTTTATACCCTACTTTTCTGGTTTAGAGGAACTATAGTAACGAAATTGGCTTCTTCCTCTATCTCACTAACTGTTAAACATTTATAATACTTTGATAAGGGCATATGCATCTTAAAAATTAACTTTTATGCAAACAACCAAATGTATTTTTTATAAGTGAGATTTTATCTTTAAATCGGTTTTGCCGTCTCAATTCAGCATCAATCAGTCATATATAAAAATAAAATATGCTTAGGCATCTGCTTTTAGGCATAGATTTCATTAAATACATGGTACCCTCATTTTTATTGCAGACACGGTCTGTTGCTTTCTTATGTAACATGCAGATCCTAGCAATAAACAATTCCACCACTAGCCCAAAAAAAAGCCTTTTCTTTTCCCATAGAATTTCCATATATATTTTTAATTTTTTTATTTGATTTTTATCTTGTATTAGATTAGGTTTTATAATTGATTACATGCGGATTAATACTATACCTATATTTCTTATAGGATAATATGTAGTTACTGTTCCTGCCTAGATCATTTTTGGCTTGGATTTCTCCGTGAGTAGAATGTCGTATAATAATCTGTGCTTATTTTTCTATCTACAAACATAAAATGTACTCTGCGTTACTTACACTGATTTGATTAATAAATATGCTTTTTATGAAATAAAACTTAATATATTTAAAATTCGATATTTTTAGTGGACAAAAAGCAAATGAATCTTTGATAATAAAATATAGGATAAAAAATAATTGTTTATCGGCATTTAAATAATTATTTACAAATAATGGAATAAAAATTAACTTATAAGAATTCAATTTAAAATTATTAAAAATAAAAATGCACATTTATATATAACCCTCCTATTTTTATCTTTTTTTTTTTTTTTTACAATATGACTGGAATTACCCGTTTCCCCACTGAATTTCACTGAGATAAATTTAAAAATAATGCCATACCTGTTAATATTTTAATTTTTCCTGAGTACTGTTAGCCCCGCCCTTTTTTCTACACCAGTATATTTTAAAAGCATATACTGGTGTGGTGTTTCCATTGTAATAACTAAATTCATCTTTATTACAATGGAATTTAGAGAATTTTCTTGTATTCACGCAGGGTCGTACTCTCCGCCCTTTCTTCAGGACACTCTCATAGATATAAAATTTCCGCCACCACTTATTGCATGCAGAAAATTTCTGGTCATAAAAATAGTGATGCCCCCTAATTATATAGGGTAGAGATTATTGTATAAAAATAGTGGTTGCAATGAATTTTAAAAGTTCTCATTCCTGAGAGTGCCCTAAAAAAAGGGCGGAGACTACGACCCCTGATTTACAAGAAATTTTCTCTAAAGTCATACTGATGTGGAAAAAAGGGCGGGGCTAACGGAACTCCGGAATGAATTATAAAATGTATCAGATACATACTTGCCAACCATCTCATTAATAACCGTACAATTGTTAACGCCCCTTTTCTGACACCACTATATTTTTACAGCAATTCTCTCCAAATGTTGTTACGATTAAATAAGACTAAAATTACTCTAAAAAATTATTGGTGTGAAAAAAAAGGCGGATACTAAAAATTGCACGATTCATAATGGAGATGGTTGGCAAGTATGCAGGCATGTAATACTAAAAAATATCTTCGATACTAATGTTACTGCTGTACTGTGAGTGATGTTTTGTCGAAATAATTATGGCCAAATGAACAATTTAAAAAAATCTGGTTGACTAATACTATTATACTATTTCCACATTGAAAAGTTAAAAATAATTCTGATTATGCCGTAAGATTTTTTGTTCCTATTGCCATATTAACCCTTATCGCTCGTATGTCCCTTCTGAGGGGACATCAAAAAATCGAGCAACGCCTTAAGGTGTTCCTCTGCAAATGAAATGTTATTTTTCTAAAACGTGTAACTATAGGCTACCTTTCGGCTACTGGAAAATTTTAACAGAAAGATTTATTTTATTTAATGATGAAGTAAAATAAAACAAATTATTACAATTTTTTGGTAGCCAAAAGGTAATAAGTTGGAAACTATACATGTGACGTTTTAAAGGAACGCCAAAAGGCGTGTCTTACGGAAAATATGCCGAGCGCAAAGGGTTAACAATTATGAAAAATGGGATGACCACACCACGTTTTGTGAGAATGATCAAATAATGTAATGAGGGGTCTGGTACGATTTCCCGACACTCAGTTTCCCGACAACTCAGTTTCCCGACGCCACTTTCCCGACAGGTACGTTTTCCCGACAGCTCACATTCCCGACAACTCAGTTTCCCGACAGGTACGTTTTCCCGACAGCTCACTTTCCCGACAGGTACGGTTTCCCGACAACTCACTTTCCCGACAGGTACGGTTTCCCGACAACTCACTTTCCCGACAGGTACGTTTTCCCGACAACTCACTTTCCCGACAGGTACGTTTTCCCGACAACTCACTTTCCCGACAGGTACGTTTTCCCGACAACTCACTTTCCCGACAGGTACGTTTTCCCGACAACTCACTTTCCCGACAGCTCACTTTCCCGACAACTCACTTTCCCGACAGCTCACTTTCCCGACAGCTCACTTTCCCGACAGGTACGTTTTCCCGACAACACACTTTCCCGACAGGTACGGTTTCCCCACCGCTCACTTTCCCAACAGCTGACTTTCTCCAATGACATTTCTCGGTATTTCGCTAGTTAACAGATTTTTCTTAATAAGAAATAAGACTGATTAAAAAAATAATAAAAATAATGCTGAATACGCAATTCTATTTGATTATTATTTAAAATGAATTTTAAATAATGCTTTACTTTTTTATTCAAAATGCAAAAAGTAAATAAAAATAAATAAATAAAAATATTACTCTTCCAATTTCTTGCTTTTTAAAACAAAACTTTCACTCTTTAATATATGTAATTCTGACATATGAAAATGAGTTTTTCTAAAGAAAAAAAGAAACATTAGTTTCCGTATTTGAATCAAAAGTGGGTACTTTTGTAACATATTTCTGAATGCATCAAATTAAGAGATTTTCGTAGTCAAATATAAAAATTTGAAAGGTGTTTTATTTTTATTTAATTACTAGCTGACCCGTCCTACTTCGCACGGATGAACAAATTTTAGTTAACGATGAATTGATATGCAAAAAATAAAAAAAATATCAGTTTATATGTTATAGTCAGGCAATATTATCAACTGAAAAGTCAAAATATAATTTTACAATTATTTTTTTCAATCAGTTGTTAAATGTTGGTAATTTTTACTTTATGTTATTTATTTATTTATTTCATAAAAAGAAGCATGTCTTTACTCATGAATAAAAAATATTGAAAAATAAACCTATAACATGAATATGTGTTTGATAAAGTTGAAGTCATAATTGCTTTAATTATTATTTATTTGTTCTTATAATATTTATTTCTATTAAACACAGAGCTTATGTGTTTTTAATTTTCTTAAATTTAACGTCCGCAAAGTAATCTGGTTATTGTTTTAGTAATGGTTCTCCATTAGTGATCGTTAATATTTTTTGTGATTTTGGCGGTGAATTAAAAAGGTTATCGCAAATACGTAAAGTCCTTCGAGTGAAACGTCCTAGCTATTGCGTTGCCAAATTTTAAATATCGCCAAAGAAGCCCTATACAAAAGTAGATTTCTAACGCGAATGCATATTTAATTTAATTTAAATGAACCGTGTTTCCAATCAACATAATGAAACTTGCATAATCAAATGTCATTTGCAATTCCCTAGCGGCTGTATATTGCGCTACTTGCTTTCGGAAAAGATTTTATATCAATCATCCTTGGCGGAAAAAAAAAAAAAAAAAAGATTGCCAAGTTATCTCGCAAATATATTTAATTTTTTCCATAACTGATGGTTTTTAATAATGTATATTAAGGGAAAAATCAATAATATGAAACAATATTCGTATAATATATACTATTGCAAAATCTGGTGTGAAACAACCACACGACTTCCATTACCCACTATTAAACGTATTATATACATTTCTTGGAGATATTAAGTACATGCATTTTTTTTTTTAGATTTTCCAGTAAGAGAAACTTGATACACGTATAAAAACACCTACAACAAAGTTTAGATAGTGAGTTAAAAAATAAGGGGAAAAAATATATAGTTATTTTTTTAAACACGAATTACCGAGATCTAAAACTGAACTTCCTAATCAGGATGACCGTTAGTATTCCTGTAATATGCACGTAATACTTGAGAAAGGTTATCTAAATTGAACTAATGAAACATTTTTCAAGAAAATCGTTAGAGCCGTTTTTGAGATACCAACTTTTACCAAAACTTGGCATACTCAATTATTGACCGGAAAACAATGATTACATACAAAAGGATATTTAGTATTAAGTTAACATGGCGAGTTTGAAAAAAATTCGTACAGCCGTTTTTAAAGTTTATATAGCAACTTTGTAGAAAATCGTTAGGGCTGTTTATGAGGTACGGGCTTACGGTCCCATTTCCGGTTTTCGATGACCCAGTTCTGGTTTTTCAATTTTCTCTAAAATTTGGAAAATTCATCTGTACATCAGACCTGAATCAATTGTGAAGATTTGTAGTTCTATCTTTATTAATTTTGGAGATATGACACCCGGAAAATTTCACACATTCGTACACACACACACATACACACTGACCAATTGCCAAAAACTACTTTTTTGGACTCAGGAGGCCTTAAAACACATAAATGAGGTGAAACTCTATATCAAATTTTTGGACCGAATTCAATACTTCCACTACCTACGGTAGTACGGTAATTGAAGTAAAAACATAGATCTCGTATTTAATACGAAAATATACAGATTTTCGTATTACGTTTTCGATCTCGAAATACAAAAATCGCCAAGGACGACCGATATCAAATCTATGCTTTGTTTTCAATTAAAATATTGAAAATTTGAATTAAAAGTGTATTTTACCAAAATTTATTATAGCCTCTAGCACTTAGAGACAGAGTAACTTTTGATTAGTATAAAAAAAGAAAGAAATAGAAATCGGCTTTTTAGTTCTAGCGATCGTTCTCTACATATACATATAAACCTTTCCTCTTTATATATTAGTATAGAGCATAGATAGATTAAATAGGTTTCTAATCAACATAATGTAACTCAAATAATTAAATGCTATTTGCATTGCAGTAATGGTTGTATGCGCTATGTATATTGAGCTACTTGTCATAACTGTTAGTTGCTAAAAATAGTCGTCAAATAAATTTAAACTTCTCAATTATTCTTTTAACAAATGCATAATGAAATGCAGACGATATTTTTTAAATTCACTTTTTATATTATTATTCGCGAGAAAATATATTTTATTATATGTCGAAAAATGAATTAACCCGTAAATTTTTTGGGCAACAATTATAAAATAAATAATTTAATAAAAGTTTAGAAGTAACGCTTAGATCATTACATTATATCATATCATATCAAATTATATTATTAGAAAAATAAATACTTTAAATTTATAATGACGTCAGATTTAACGTGTAAATTTAACATTTTGCAAAGCTTTATATGAATTTCAATTTAATTCACGTGCAAATATATTTCTTTTCTTTTCATGTCAAGATATTTTAAAAACAAAATGTAAATGTTTCTTTTATGTTGGCAACAGCTAATTTTTTTAATATTTCATTATTTCCATTTCTATTATGGCTTTTATGGGGATTTTAATTAAAATGCTCAGATTTTAAACAAAAATTTATTTTATCAAAATTTAATATAGCCTATAACAATCAGGGATAGTGTAGCTTTTGATCAGTGAAAGAATTTTTTAAATCGGTTTAGTAGTTTCAGAGATTACCCTCCACAAACATACAATTTTTTGCGCTTTATATAATGATATAGATTTATTTGTTCAGAAAAAATGGTGCTAAATGTGTGATTTATTATTTCCATGTTTTTATTAACTTCCATTCTTGTTTGTTTGTTTTTCCGGTACAAATCTTGCAATCTATTACCATGTTTTTATTAACTTTGATTCTTGTTTGTTTGTTTGTGTGTTTGTTTGTTTGTTTGTTTGTTTGTTTGTGTGTTTGTCAGGGACAAATCTTGCAATCGACTTTTAACTAACTTCCCGACAAGCTAGATATTTGAAATTTTCAGCACAGCTCACAACACGGTGACAATACATTTTTCTAATAACTTTAGTCAACTGCTTCAGGTTCCGCTGCCTTCGGCAGCGTTTATATGATTCGGCAGAAAATTTATTTAACTAACTTCTCGACTAGCTAGACATTTGAAACTTTCAGAATAGTTCAGAATAAGGTTAAAATGCATATTTTTAATACCTTTAGCCAACTGTTTCGGGTTCCCGCTGCCTTCGGCAGCGTTATCAGTAAAGAGATTGCAATCGATTTTTTCCTAACTTTCCGACTAGCTAGACATTTGAAACTTTCAGGACAGCTCACAACACGGTGACAATACATTTTTCTAATAATTTTAGTCAACTGCTTCAGGTTCCGCTGCCTTCGGCAGGGTTTAATATTCGGCAGAAAATTTATTTAACTAACTTCCCGGCTAGCTAGACATTTGAAACTTTCAGAATAGTTCAGAATAAGGTTAAAATATATATTTTTAATACCTTTAGCCAACTGATTCGGGTTCCCGCTGCCTTCAGCAGCGTTATCAGTTAAGAGATTGCAATCGATTTTTTCCTAACTTTCCGACTAGCTAGACATTTGAAACTTTCAGGATAGCTCAAAACACGGTGACAATACATTTTTTTAATACTTTTAGTCAACTGTTTCAGGTCCCCACTGCCTTCGGCAGCGTTTATATGATTCAACGGGAAATTTATTTAACTAACTTCCCGACTAGCTAGACATTGGAAACTTTCAGAATAGTTCAGAACACGGTGAAAATGCATTTTTAAAATATTTTTAACCAACTAATCCGGGTTCCTGCTGCCTTCGGCAGCGTTACCAGTACAAAGCTTGTAATCGATTTTTCACTAACTTCTCGACTAGCTAGACATTTGAAACTTTCAGGATAGCTCAGAATACAGTGACAATATATTTTTTTTATACTTTTAGTCAACTGTTTCAGGTCCCTACTGCCTTCGGCAGCGTTTATATGATTCAACGGGAAATTTATTTAACTAACTTCCCGACTAGCTAGACATTGGAAACTTTCAGAGTAGTTCAGAACACGGTGAAAATGCATTTTTAAAATATTTTTAACCAACTAATCCGGGTTCCTGCTGCCTTCGGCAGCGTTACCAGTACAAAGCTTGTAATCGATTTTTCACTAACTTCTCGACTAGCTAGACATTTGAAACTTTCAGGATAGCTCAGAATACAGTGACAATATATTTTTTTTATACTTTTAGTCAACTGTTTCAGGTCCCTACTGCCTTCGGCAGCGTTTATATGATTCGAACGAAAATTTATTTAACAAACTTCCCGACTAGCTAGACATTTGAAACTTTCAGAATAGTTCAGAATACGGTTAAAATGCATTTTTTTAATACCTTTAGCCAAATGTTTCGGGTTCCTGCTGCCTTCGGCAGCGTTATCAGTACAAAGATTGCAATCGATTTTTCCCTAACTTCGCGACTAGATAGACATTTGAAACTTTCAGGATAGCTCAGAATACAGTGACAATACATTTTTTTTTTTATGCTTTTAGTCAATTGTTTCAGGTCCCTATTACCTTCAGCAGTGTTTATATGATTCAACAGAAAATTTATTTAACTAACTTCCTGACTAGCTAGACATTTGAAACTTTCAGAATAGTTCAGAATACGGTGAAAATACATTTTTAAAATATTTTTAACCAAATGTTTCGGGTTCCTGCTGCCTTCGGCAGCGTTACCAGTACAAAGCTTGCAATCGATTTTTCACTAACTTCCCGACTAGCTAGACATTTGAAACTTTTATAATAGCTCAAAACACGAGAGCAATGAATTTTTTTAAAAATTTATCCAATTGCTCCGGGTTTCCGCTGCCTTCGGTAGCGTTTATATGATTGAACAGAAAGTTTAAAAACATGGTATATAAAAAGATCTTTTTATCTTGTAATTATTTTTAACTAACTTTCCTACTACCTAGATATTTGGAACTTTCACAGTAGCTCAAAACCCGGAGACAACGGAGTCGAAGTCAGATTTTCAAATTTTTGAATAGTTTTCTTTTATTTAATTATAATATGAAAATAATAAGCTCTTAATAGCAATAAAATAGCCACTAATATATTAGCTATAATGTAATTGCTGCCAAAAAAAAAAAAAAAAAAAAAAAAAAAAATACGAGTTCATTTTCTTTCGATATAAAAAAAAAAATACATTTAATTCAACGTGAAAGTTAAATGAATATAAAAAGTTAAATTATGCATCTGACAAAAATTGACGTCATTATCACTTTAAAAATTTTATACACAATGGTAAGTGCTAATGTCGCTTTTGTCATGATGCTATACGTTGTTCTAAAAAAAGTAATATTTTATTTTTAAAACAAACTTTTTTTTTTTTTTTCATTATAAAGTTATAATTTAAAGTATTTTTACGGCGGGGTGCGTCCTCTATGTAGAAGTTTTAATTAATAAAAAATTTAGTTAGCAAAGATTAAAATATTATTACGCACCCCGCCGTAAAAATACTTTAAATTATAACTTTATAATGCAGCGAAAAAACTAAAACAGACAATACAGAATGTTGAAAGAGATTAGGATTTATTAGAAAGATACATGCAGTGTTATTGGCAGATCTTCATTAAGCTAGGCATTGAGTACCCTCGATTCAATAGCGGCGGCGAAATTTGAAATCAATCCTTTTTCTGGCTGCTTAAGAAAGATAAGAGTTTTTGCTGGGCGGGGTGACTTTTACAATAGTATTGTTTTTTTATGAGATTTATTTATTTATTTTAAGGACGATGAGATTATTGCTTTAAGAAAAAATAGATTAAAAGAAAGCGGTTTTGCTTTTGGTAACAAGTTAAAATTTTATATATTAAAATTAAGTTACGCTCTGGTACTCACACTACCGATCGCAGAGCTACAAAACTTGGCATGTGGGTACCTGGGACCCAGCAGGTGTGCATCTTATCGAGATTTTTTCGAATTTCAAATAATAATTTTTATTTATTTATTTATTTATTTATTTATTTATTTATTTTTTCGATTTTAAATGTTGGCTTCTATGTTTAATTTTTCATAAATTTATTTTTCCATTGTAATCGTCTGCGAATCTTAGCAACGGCTGTTATGCTATTTATTTTTTATTTAACACATTCATTTGAAGGCGAAATCTTTTTATTTTTTATTTATTTTTTTATTATTGTTATATTTATTGACAATAAAACGGTAATGCAGTAGAAAAAATTATGATGTAGCCACCACATGACTTCCTTATAATAGGAATATACATATTTTTATGAAAACATTCACAGTTTTGTGTGAGGTAACTGATTCATAAATAAACAGGCAGGTGGCAGGTTCCAGTCCACGAACATTCTTTAAAATAAAAGCAAAACAAGAAAAAAAACTGCTACTCCAATCAAAAAAGGCACGATAATACGATTACATATACCACCGAGACAAATATAGTAGTTTTTTCAGGAATAGTACTCCACGGCTTGTTACAGAATCTCTCACTAGCAAATGCGCAACTTGGAGTTCAACGAAAATCGTTCGAGTATAGACGGCCCAGTTTTGTTCTCTGGCAAAAATTAGTATCAAGAAAAGATAAACTTTACCAAAAAAAAAAAAAAAATAATAATAATAATAATAACTCAGTTATAATAGAGAAAGGGTTTCTGGCTATCCTAAAACAAAACTGCCGCAAAATTTTATGGCTAATCTCACCATATTGCAAATTAGTATCCAGCGTAGATTTTTGGTCTTGGCATAGAATTTGGCGAGTTGACGAAGAAATTTGACGAAAACTTGTAGTTTAGGTTTGCCAAAGTTTGGAAGCTCTAACTGCAATAATAAGAGAGTTCTGGAATATTTTGGAAAAATCAAATGGTTTATTGCACAGAACTAAATTCCTCGAAAGTTCTATAAATGAGTCACAAAACTATTAAAAATAAAAAGCATTCGTCGACTAGAACCTGCTTATGTCTTTACAAATTACTTTCTACACGCATACGTGTCGACAACTTTCATAATAATATCATTACGGGCATTACTGGCTCTATCATTAGCTTATTTTGAAATCTCTATGTTGGTAGGTCATATATAATGGGCAAAACCTTTGTATATTTTCCATTATGAATATAATTTTCATAAATATCTCCAAAACGGATAATCACAGAAAGACCAAAAAGAGAGGTGCACAACTAGATGCTATAACAAACCTATATACCAATTTTCAACGTTCTACGTCCAACCGTTTTTGACTTATGTGAGATACAAACACACTCACACACACGCATACTACAGACTAAAGTTTCTTAATATACTAATATATATTACATTGTAGTAGAATTCATAGTTGAAAAGAGTAAAATAATAAAATAAAATAATGAAAAAGTGAGTTTCCGGCAAATGAGTTGTTAGGAAAGTAAGCTGTCAGGAAGCAGCAGTCGGGAGAGAAAACTCTCTGGAAAACGAATCTGTCGGGAAAGTGAGTTGTCGGGAAAGTGAGTTGTCGGGAAAGTGAGCTGTCGGGAAAGTGAGTTGTCGGGAAAGTGAGTTGTCGGGAAAGTGAGCTGTCGGGAAAACGTACCTGTCGGGAAAGTGAGCTGTCGGGAAAGTGAGCTGTCGGGAAAGTGAGCTGTCGGGAAAACGTACCCTGTCGGGAAAGTGAGTTGTCGGGAAACTGTACCTGTCGGGAAAGTGAGTTGTCGGGAAACCGTACCTGTCGGGAAAGTGAGCTGTCGGGAAAACGTACCTGTCGGGAAAGTGAGTTGTCGGGAAACTGTACCTGTCGGGAAAGTGAGTTGTCGGGAAACCGTACCTGTCGGGAAAGTGAGCTGTCGGGAAACTGTACCTGTCGGGAAAGTGAGCTGTCGGGAAACCGTACCTGTCGGGAAAGTGGCGTCGGGAAACTGACTTGTCGGGAAACTGAGTGTCGGGAAATCGACCTGATCCCGTAATGAGTACTAATTTAAATCAAGGTCCTAATAAATATGAAATTATGTTAAATTTTCTCCCTTGCGTCGTGAGATACATCATACACAAAATTTGTGAAACACACACGCACAAACAGACAATTTCTATAAACAACAAAGTAAAAATTATTCGCATAGATAAATACTTGCCAACATACAAATTAATATTTCGTAGTATTGTTAGCCCTGCCTTCTTTTCCACACCAGTATCTTTTAAGAGTATTTTTCTTCTTATTTAATCGTAAATGAATTTGGAGAATATTACTCTAAAAATTTACTGGTGTGAAAAAAGGGCGGGGCTAACAATACTACGGAACATTAATTAAGATGTTGGCAAGTATGTAGATAAATACCTAAATTTAATGGTAAGATTACTTTTGAACTATAAAATATAAATAAAATCTAGTAACTCCTGATGTTCAGACATCATTTTAATTTTCAGCATTTTCATTCAAACTTAATACAAAAGAGTATAATGCTTTTATTTGCGAACCTTAATACAAGTAGACAATCACAATCTGATCCTATAGCAGATGTTACAGTTTAAAGATATCTAGATCTTCCATAAACAAAAATTACAAGCAGTACAATCAATTAAAATTCATTAATTTTTTTAAAAGTAAATTCAAAAATATAAATTTTTAATAGAGATGTTTTTAACTTTTATGTTATGAACAATAAATTCAAGTAGAAGTAGTCTATATATATTTGTAAAAGTCAACCATTTGCAAAAGTTTAAGGCCAGTAGCCGATTTTCAGTATTTTAACACATTGCATCATTTGCACAGATTATTGTGTCATCTGATGTGCTGACTGCATCAGACGCATTCTACTTCTATGAATAAAGGTGGCAAGCACGTTTATCGCCAGTTGTTTATTGGATTTTGACATAGACAGTGCTGTTGTGTAATTTTTGTGATGGGTAAAAAACCTTCTCTTACTGTTACAGAAAGGTCAGAAATATCGACCCTGCATAAAATTGGATTTTCTGAATATCAAATAAGCTCGAGGGTAAATGTGAGCAAGACAGCTGTGCATCAATCTGTTAGTAAAATTAAAACTTCGGGAAAATTTATGGACCTTAAGAGAAGCGGTCGCCCTAGAAAAACGAGTGCACGTGATGATCATGTGATAAGAAGGATGGTCGTACGAGATACAAGAACCTCCTGCAATACGATTTGACATTCTCTGGCTACAAAAGGCACCAACGACAGTTTGAGTACTATTTCAAGCCGTTTGGCCAAAGATTTTGGTTTATCATCCCATAAACCCTCAAGGAAACCTCGACTTACTCCAAGTATGAAAAAGAAACGACTCTTAAGGTTCACAAATTTTCCCGAAATTATAAATTTACTAATAGCTTGATGCACAGCTGTCTTGCTGACATTTACCCTCGAACTTATTTGACATTCAGAAAATCCAGTTTTATGCAGAATCAGTATGTCTGACCTTTTTGTAACAGTAAGTGAAGGTTTTTACCCATTACAATAATTACACAACAGCACTGTCTACAACAAAATCCAATAAACAACTGGCAATAAATTTGCCGGCCACCTTTATCTATAGCAGTAGAATGCATCTGATGCAATCAGCACATGAGATGACGCAATAATCTGCGCAAATGATGTAATGTGTTAAAATACTGAAAATCGGCTACTGGTCTTAAACTTTTGCAAAATGACTGTATGTATAAAAAAATCGTGATATTTTACAACTTTTCAATGAAATGTATGTAAAAATTTGTAAATGTTCTGCAGTTTTGTTACTTGAAGTACCACAGATGTTTGTTTGTTTCTTTTCTTACTAGTTGAAGTTTTAAATATTTAATAATAAGAAGGATAGTTATATCGTCTGTTTACTTCGTTATTTGTAGTACCGTAGTAAATAAAAAAAAAAAAAAAAAAAAAAAAAAAATCTTATCAGTTGAAGGTTTAAATATTTAATAATAAGAAGGATATTTATATCATCTGTTTATATATTTTATAAATATTAGTTAATGTATAAGTATGTATTTCAGAGAACCCACTATGGCATTATTCCTTGATTCATTAGATAAATGAAAGAAAATAAATCATTGGATAAATAAAAAGAATAAATAAAAGAAAATAAATAAAAGAAGTGAAATAACTATTTCAAATTTTAATAAATTTAATATATATATATTTTTTAATCATATTATTTGGTAAAAAATCAAATGAAAAGTTAAAATTCTAAATTACAATGCATATATTTCTCAAGAAAATATATAATTAGCAGACGATACGATAGTATAACTTTAGCAACTTCCAGAATGAATCTTTGAGATAAATGTAGGGATGGAACACTGACATCGAACTCATACCGGTATTTGTTTAAGAAATTTCTGTACCTATATTATCGTTGATTAAACAAGAAGAAAAATCTGTTTCATTGATAGTGGTGTGAGTTCTGCGAAAGTGTTCTATCCCTGTAAATGCATTAGACGCTATTCATTTTTTTAACAGTCGCAGTACTTAATGAACATTGAGAAAAAATGTTGTTATAAATCCAGATTAATTAAAATTAGAATGTAACATATAATAATAACAGTAATTGTAAGCTGCGATGCACCTAACAAAGACAGGAAAATTTCTAAAACACATTAATAATTAACAAACCGTAAGTCAATGCAGATCCAATTGACGTCAGAATAAATCCTCTGGGAACATTAAATAAACCACATGCAGAAATATACACAACTTCTTTTTGTTCTACTCTTCTCAGACATTTAAGCACTGATTGTGGAACAAAGTGCTCTTTCTTGCACACAAGTTCGTTAAGTTTATTATGTACCGTAAACTTTATTTCAAATAATTTGCCCTGTATCATGGAATTAAACATCGCATACGACAATAAAATAAAAAGACCAACACAAAAATAAATACAAAAATCTATGAAACTCATATAATAAATAGAAAATATTTTTCGATATTTCACTATCAGAAAAATTGAAGTAAAGATACAGTTTGATGAATGAAGTGTTATAAAAAATGTCGTGCAACTTAAAAGGCGATATAATTTCAATATTGTCTTATGAATGCTAAAGTAGTTATCAAGGGTAACAATGATTATCTCTCTATCTGAATATTGCAATTGGTATTGCAGAATTTTGTTGTAAATATCTAACACTTTGGCAAATTTATAAAAAATAAGGCATAGAATTGAAGTTAAAAATACCGGAAATAAAAAACGCATATACATGTCTATATTTATTAAAGCCAAGATTACTATTCTCAGGACTCCTTCTGGCAGTTTTGCGTCAAATGTCCAGTAATTAAAAAAGATATCTTTGTTATCAGACACACAGAGAATAACTTGAAAAATGATGAATATAAAGAGCAATGAAGCAAAAGATAAGAATTTAACATAATTTAAATATTTAGGTGCTGTATTATATCGCTTTTGATAACTTAGTAATTTTAATAATATTTTAAGAAAAGATTTTCTCTTTAAGATAAGGGAACACCATATTGCTATAGGTATTATGTCTAAGAATAAATTTAATATGGAACTACTGTACCAGCCTTTAACCATCAAATAAAAATCAGCCAAAATAAAATGAATAATTGAAATGCAGTAAAAGATTACTAATAAGATAGAAATTACTCTAATTCGTGAAATCGAAGAATTTCCTACCCTATAAATTGCAAGTATGGGTAAAATATCTAATAACTTCTTATCTGTTAATGCCATTTTCAACCTATTACTAATTTAATAAACAAAACCTTTTAACACCATTGTTAATTGATAGTTATAATTTAACAGAATATCTCTTTTTTTTTTTTTCATACGAATATCTATATGTTTTAGTTAAATACTTCTCCAAGAAGAATCCACGATATTAAGCAAGGGGTTATAACATATTCTTAACTTTTTTGTAACATGTTTGCATTTATTTCTTCTTTTAAAAAATTCGTTTTAGTTAAGAATCTTGACATTGTTAAGAAACTATTTTTAACACTTCAGTAAGTAAAAAATAAATAAATATCAAATGGAAATTTCCCGTATATTTTACACTTTTAACACTTCATTATTAGATATTATTCAGTTTTCTTCTTTTTTTATTATATTATTTTATTCACATATAGAACTTAGTGAATTGTTCCATTAATTTAAGGCATAAGGTAAGCAACAAGCAGGATGTTTTATATTTTCATTTACAATTTCGCAAGTAAATTACTTTTTTAAATATTTTTAATACTTGAGCATTGGATTTTCTTCCGCTATTCTCTTTATTAGTTGTTTTAGAACCTTATAGAACTTGATAGATTTGTTTCCTTAATTTAAGGTACAACGTAAACGATGAGTGTAAAACATTTAATACATTTCATCACAATTCCGCACAGAATTTTTTTCATAGTTTTAATACTTCATCATTAGGTATTTTTCAGCTTTTCTTTTTATTATTTTTTCTTCCCTTGAATCACACAACTTAATGAAGTTGACCCCTAAATTGAAGTACAAAACAAGCAATAAAAAAAAAAAATATATATATATACATTTAATACATTCGGTCACGATTTCGCAAAGAATTTCTTTTGTTGAATTTTTTCAATACCTCAGTATCAGATTTTTTTTTAGTTTTTCTCTTTATTAGTTCTTTTATTCATTTACAGAATTTAATAAAGTTGTTTCATAAATTCCAGGTACAAAATAAACACTAGGTACAATATTTGATTTATTCAATTACAATTTCATAGGGAATTTCTTTAAATAATTTTAATACTCCAACATTAACTTTTGTTTATTTTTCATTACTTTTAGTAATTTTATTTACTTAAGGCACTTAATAAACTTGTTCTATATATTAAAGACACACTGTAAGCAATAAGTAAAATTTTAAAGCATTCAATAGCAATTTCACAAGGAATTTCTTTTTTAAATAGCTTTAATACTCCAGCATAAACTTTTATTTATCTTTCGTTAGTTTTAGTCATTTTATTTACTTGAGGAACTTAATAAACTTGTTAATAGGTTCAATATACACTGTAAACAATAAGCAAAATTTTAAAACATACAATCGCAAGGAATTTCATTTCTTGATTAGTTTGTTTGTCTAACGTTTTGCTTAAATTATTCAGAGTTACTGTGCTTCATTTGTAGACACATTTCTACTGAAAAAAAAAATGAAAATGAAAAACAAAAAATAATTGATGTTTTATAAACTTTTTTTGTAACGGATGACATATTTTGCTGCTTCCTAAATCAGGTTTGATTATTTTTTAAGAGTCAGTCACTTTCAGTTTATTATTGTCATTTGAAATAGAATATGTGTTTGAATGAATTATACTTTCGTTGCCTGGAAACAAAATGTAATTTAGTTGTCTCAAAATATTTATCGTTTTTGAGCATCGGTTTGGCTATAAATTATTAATAATAATGCATTTTAATAATTAATACTCATGAAAATAGCATTAAACATGTATAAATGCTATAAAATGGTTAATTATTTTGAAATACGTTGCCTTTCATGGTATTGCAATGTTTGTTAAACTCAATGTGCAGTCAGAAAAAAAGAAAAGCAACCCCCTCCCCCCCACACACACGCACACACCTAATTTCGCCATAAATTTTCGTAGAAACATTCCGCTGGAACCAATCGATCTGTAATAACGTCTAGTTTATAATTGTATAGTTAGATTTCGCTTAAGGAATGATCTACATATTAAAGCAGGGTCAACTTCATATTTTTTTAAGTTGATAATAATAACAATAATAGCTGTAAAAAAAAAAAAAAAGTGTTTAATATTTAAGCGAAAAAAAAATATATCTGCTTTTGTTGGGTATGTTTATATTTTAAACAGTAAGCCCCGCATGAAAGTCTTACTATAAAGTTTTACATTTAACTCGAGGCGTGCAAACCTGCAATATAAAATATACAAAAATATAGATAATGAAATTTAAACAAAAGTCGGAGAAAGGATATTTAATATTCAATAAAAAGGCGATGCTGATCAAAATCATTCCTATTTTGAGCAATAAGTCCTGCATTTATACTTTTCTCTAAAACATCAAATTATTTAACAAACTCATGATTAAATAACTGAAATTTTGTCATAAACAATCGAAACGGTAAATTGCATTCGGTTATGTAAGCTAGAGTTCTAAAAAGAGTCAAACAAAATAAAATTAAGGAAACGAGAAAAATTTTTTAAGTATTGTTTCAGAAAAAGCCAGAGGGTGGGGTTTACTATTCTTTTGGAATACCATCAAAATTTCCCGCCTGCATATGCGTTAATTTTACAGAAATAGGTTAATTTGTATCCTAAACATCGAAACCTTACTGAGAAAAGAATTAAAAACAAAACAATAAAATAAAATTTTTCATTATTGGACTAAATTTGCATAAATTGGTCTGATAATGTACGTCCCACATAACACGATTTCCAGTTGCCCAGAACAAATATCCCGCATTATACAGTAGTCTACTGTGCTTGAATTCTTAATTTTAAATGTGTAGGATCTATATCTTTAAAAGTAATAAGACATATTAAATGTGATATAATAAATAATCCATAATAAATGTGAATTTTACGCCGTGATTAGAATTAATCGAAAATAAATAATATTGCACTTTGAATCAATAATAGATTTTATAAACTGAAAAATAAATAAAATAAAATAAAAATTTCCACTATTTGATTCTGTATTAAAAAAAAATTAATAAAAGTTTAATATTTTATTATGTTACGTCATGTGGTAAAATTTAAATAACATAAAGCTTACAAACGGTACAGTAAACAAATGCGAAAATGTCACAAGATTAAAACAGAAAATTCGATTTAAAAAATCTTATAAAAATTGTTAAATATTAATTATAATAATTTTAAAAAAGGAAAAAAGAAGAATAAAATGCATTGTTGACTGCGTATTGCTCTTTCAAACAATAAACCTCGCCTTACCACGTTTCCTAAAACATGACATTTAACTTGAGGTACACGAACCCTGCAATGTTCAAATACAAAAAAAAAAAAATATCAAAGCAGTCTTTGGGGACTGCCGATAGAAGTGAATACTAAGTAACTTGTGAATTGTATCGTCGAGCTATTAGATTATTATTTTCGAATTATTTTTGGTTTGTAAAGAAGTGTTTATGATCTGTATTATATGATTCGGCACAATATTTGTAGCTACCCATATTAAATAAACTAAGCCTTATATTAGGTACAAATATTGATTACTTATGAAATTATTTTAATTAGCAGCTGAGATACAAAAGAAAACCGATTCAGAACACCTCAAAACGTGTAAATCAAGTGAAATCTCGAATTCCACTTTCGATAATATAAAAGAACTTTAAAATATCTTTCGAATGATGTATTAAAAATAATTTAATCATAATTAGAATTTGAAATATTGAAATTTTAAAATATTACAGCGCCATCTGGCGGTAGAAATTTCTGTAATCTACTGTTCGATTCCAAATCAACAAAGCTTTCCTATGATGCATTACTTATGAAATTATTTTAATTAGTAGCTGAGATACAAAAGAAAACCAATTCAGGAAACCTCAAAATCTGCTGAAATCTCGAATTCCATTTTCGATAATATAAATTGGTAAAAAATATGTTTCTTCTCAAGGAAAGCCTTCGCTGACGATGACATGAGTTTCATGATTTTTCTTCACCCAAAAGTGCTCAACGTGCCTAAAGAAGTTTTTACTTCAAATGGAAAACCTTCGCTGACGACGACGCGATTTTCATGATTTTTGTTCCCCCAAAAGTTCTCAATGCGCCTAAAGAAGTTTTGTCTTAAAAAAAAAGGGGGGGGGGGGAGGGACAACAGGGTAAAAATATAATTTTACCAGTGAGAAACTAGGAAAAGTTATTAGGAGCTTTTTATATGAAACTGGTTTTGTCATCGAGTCTTCGTGTCACGCTAGTAAACAATTAAAGTAAATATAAGCCATTCCGATTGTGGCTCCATTGCTCAGTTGGTTAGAGCGTCACGTTATAAAGCAGTGGTCGAGAGTTCGGTCTGCGGAAGGTCCGGTGTGTTAATTTTTGAGGATAATTATTAGAAAATGTGTCAATTGATAAAAGAAAATTTTTCGTTGACTACACAATATCTTAAGAATTTTCGAAGAGTTTTTTTTAAGTAGTTTTTCCTTTTTTCAGATATTAGAAAACACAAAATATTTTAGATATTAAAAAAGCTCAAAATAAAAAGTTTCAAGTACAAAATACATAAATAAATATTTTTAGAAGTTTTATATATATATTATACATTATTATATGAAGTTGAATTTGTCATCGCGTTTTCGGTCACGCTAAAAAGCAAGACACTTCCACTTACAAAAAAAAAAAAAAAAAAAAAAAAATTGTGAGCAATTCATTGTATCTCTCTTAATGGCTCAGTTGGTAAGAGCGTCATGTTAATTTTTCTAATAATTAATAGAAAAGGTGTCAGTTGATAAAAGGAAATATTTCGTTGTGTACACAGTATCCTAATAATTTTTTAAGATTTTTTAAAACAGCTTTTTATCTAGTTACTAAAAAGCTCAAAATGAAAATTTAAATAAAAATAAATAAATAAATAAATAATTTTTTTAGAAGCTTTTTATTGAAATTGGGTTTCGTTATCGCGTCTTCATGTCACGCTAATAAATAAGGCACCTCAACTTTAAAGTAAATGTCAGCAGTCCTTAAGTCGCTTGTTGGCTCAGTTGGCTAGAGCGTCAAGTTGCTAATACGATAGTTGTGAGTTTCATTCCCGAAGGATCGATGTGTTAAATTTTGCAGATAATTATTAGAAAATGTGTCAATTGATTAAAGAAAATCTTTCTTTGTCTACAGAGTATTCTAAGAATTTTTGAAGAGTTTTTTTTTTTTTTTTTTAAGAAGCTTTTTTTTAGATACTAAAAAGCATAAACTAAAAAGTTAAATATATATATATATATATATATTCTTTTAGAAGCTTTTTATTGAAATTGGATTTTTAACATCGTGTCTTTGTGTCATTCTAAAAAAGAAGGCGCCTCCACTTTAATGCAAATTTAAACAACCTTTTTCGCCGCTCGTTAGCGCATTTGATTAGAGCATCATGGTGAAGGTGATAACGCGATGCTCGTGGGTTCGATCCGCGCTAGCCGATGTGTTACTTTTTTGCAGATAATTAATAGAAACGATGTCAATTGATAAAAGAAAATCTTTCATTGTCTACACAGTGTCCTAAGGAATTTTGATAGTTTTTTAAAAAAGCCTTTTTTTTTTTTTTTTTTTTTTTTTTTTGAGTTACTAAACGCACAATATATATATATATATATATATATATATAAATAAAAATAACACTGAAAGTTTTTTATTATTGGGGAGCCCTAAAAAGCCTAAAATAAAATTTTATTCTTGCAGAGACCTGCTATAAAATCATAAAAGTTTCAACAAGACAATTTTAAAGAAAAATATAGATATTTCACTTTTTCAAAACGCGAAAATTTTTTAATATTCCAAATATTTTAAAAAGCATTCAAGAACAATATTCCTTTTGTATAAGTATTTGTTAGATTTTTCTAGAATGTTCTATGATTTTTCTTGATAGTTCTTAGACTTTTGGTTAGAGCGTCATGCTTATAACGCGATGGTCCCGGATTCGGGCCTCGAAAAACGCTGTAGTACTTTTTTTGCAGATAAATAATCGACAGAAAAAATGTCAATTGATAGACGAAAATCTTCCGTTGTCTACAAAATATCCTAAGACATTTTAATTCGTTTTTTTTTTATTTTTTTTTTTTTTTATTTTTTTTTTTTTTTAAGAAACTTTTTCCTTTTTTGTAACTAAAAAGCACAAGATAAAGTTTAAATAAAAAAAATCATGTTTTTAAGTTAGAAGCTTTTCATTGTGAAGCCCTAAAAAGCATAAAATAAAATTTATTCTAGCAAAGACATGCTACAAAGAAATGAAAGTTTCAACACTAAGAAAATTTTAGAGAAAAATATAGGTACTTTCCTTTTGCAAGAGATGAAAATTTTTTAATGTTCAAAATATTTTTAAAATATTTTGAGAGCAATATTCTTAGTTATTAGTGTTTGTATAATCATTCGTTAGGCCAGAAATATCAAATGTCTCAAAAGCTTTTTAAAATATTTTGAAAATTAAAAAATTTTCATCTCTTGCAAAAGGAAAGTACCTATATTTTGCTCTAAAATTTTCTTAGTGTTGAAACTTTCATTTCTTTGTAGCATGTCTTTGCCTGAATAAATTTTATTTTATGCTTTTTAGGGCTTCACAATAAAAAGCTTCCAACTTTAAAAAATGATTTTTTACTTTATTTTATTTTATTTTATTGGATTTTGCCATAGTGCTTCCGTGTCACGCTAAAAAAAAAAAACAAGGCGTTTCCATTTGAAAGTAAATGTGAGGCATTCTTTATTGCGGGCAATGGCTCAGTCGGTTAAAGCGTCATGTTTTGAATGTGATGGTCGTGGGTTCGATACTCGGTGGCGGATGTGTTACATTTTTTGCAGATAATCTTCTTAAACTCTTCTTACTTAAGAAGAGTGAAAGTGGCATGTTAGTCCTAAAAAAAAAAATATTTTTACAGAAAATTCCCGCTGAAGCTCAAATTTTCCACTATTTTCAAGATCAATAGCAATCACATAGAAGTAAATCGCTGCAAAATTACGGTATTTATAAATTTAAAAAAATCTGGTGTCTAACCACCATTCGCAGACATGCCAAGATTTTAATTTATTCTGGAGCATCTTTAGTCCTGCCTTCCCAGGTAGCACAAAAATATTGGCCAATATCCTGCTAATATTGGCCAATATTTTGAATACCTCTGAATGTCAAACATCGAATTTATGATATCTGCTGATATTCACAGATGTAATTCAAAATTATTATTTAAAAAAAGCATTTAACAAAGTTTTTTATATAACTTATAACTTTTACTTGTAGAAATAAGCATATTAAAGTATTTAATTTTAGAAGTTTGTCCCTTTTTAAGAAATATAATATTTCACATCTTCTTTTTAAATGTCTGATTTACATTGGCCAATATCGTAAAAATGATATCATTTGTACGATATTCAGCAACATTTGTTGACATTCGTTGAAACAATATCACTTTGGTGACATCTAGAGATATCTTTTGATATTCTTGAAAATGATATCATTTTCAGACGTTGTGAAATATTTCTTGATATTAGTAAAACAATATTTTTTTTATATGTTGAGAATTCTCAAGATATAAAAAAAGTTATATGTTATTAGTATAGTTTATTACTATAGTTTATATTACTAAGTCATGTCAGTATTATGTCATATGTACGTCATTCATTTTAACGTTTTATAAAGAGATATATCTCTTCTTACTTCTAAATAAAATGTTGTATGTAATGAAAACAACTTTCTAAAATGCTTTATGTTTCAATAATAATTACGAATTACATCTGTGAATATCAATAGATATTGTAAATTCGAAGTTTGAGATTAAGCGCCATTCAAAATATTGGCCGATGTTCATAGGATATTGACAAACATTTTTATGTAACACTCTCAGAAATAAAACTCTCATTTTTGACGATTCAACAATCCTCGAGCTCTGTTTCATTAATTTTGACAATAATTTCGTCAAAAGATCGTATGGGCAAAGAATATATGGGCGCACTGAACGATTGAACACGCTCGAAATTTGACGAAACGTAGACACTAAAAAATATGACGAAATCTTTTCCCGTGCTTCTCAATTGGCAATTGGCAACGGCAACGCGAGCGCATCTCAGCTCATTATTTTTAAAAACAAGCTGTGGACGGCCTGGTCCATTGCTTATCATTACACTGAGAAGGAATTTTGATTATTTTACATCATAATCGAAAAATAATTTATTTATTACATTTTTACTTTGTTGGTAGATAAATTGCTTTAATTTTGGAATACTTTTAAGAGATAAAAATGCATAATTATTTTTTTTATATCATGCTTTAAATACTTTGAATTCTCTTACTGCATGCTGTTTTACGTATTTATTTCATAACATATGAGATAATTACATTATTTATTTGCTAGCTATTAGTTTTTAAGTTCTGTTGTGCAATATATTTAATATGTTAGATCTCAATGTATTTTTCTGATATATTTTAAAATACATATTTAAAATAACTATATAAAAATATATTTTTTGATTTTTTGCTAGTACGCAAAATGTATCAGATTTCTTAAAATAAATTTATAAAAATAAAGAAAATAAGGTATATATTATTTGCTAACATATGGAATATACATTTCTTTTAAATAATTATTGCCGTAATAAATTTTATAAATAATATTTAAATAAGTAATTATTTTTATTTACATAATATTTAAAAAAAAAATTAATAATAATAAAAATAATTCAATGAAATAAGCAAATGTAAATAAAAACATTTTTTAATTTCTAAAGATATTTGTTAATATTTTTACAAATTATTATTAATAAAAATTTTCCTTTTAATATTTAACTAAGTCATTATTATTAATAATGCGTAATTGAAATAAATAAAATTGTATTTTTAGCTTGTAAATATGTTACGTTAATATTTTTATAAAATAATAAAAAATAATTTCTGTTCTTCTGCCGTAGTTTTACATTTATTCATGAATTACTTGACAAAAACTAAGAATACATTATTTTTGTTAAAAATTTTCTAACTTTTTATATATAGAATGTATGTTATCAGAAAAAATAAGGTAGAATTACTTTCACTAAGGTAGAATTGCTTTCACAATCAACGTATTCTGCTTAATATAGAAATATACAGCAAAAAATTCCTCTGTTTTCCAATAGGAATGGAAAAATTAACCATGTCGAAGGTTAAAACAAAATTCGTTTTTCTTCAAATTCTTTTTCTCTAAAACGAAAAAAAATTACATATTTATATTCTGCATTACTTTCTGCACAAATTTAGCACGATTTCCTTTCATCTATGTTGCATAGTAAAGCGTCAATCGCGAAGAAAAAAGCATTACGTTCTATGGGGATCGCTCCGAATTGACACTAAAATGGCCGACTTTCGGTCAATGTCCAGTCTCTCTATATACAGGGTCCCTATGTAAACTTTGAGATCCTGAATAGAGAGGGGTGTAGGGTCTATGTGAAAAAGAATATGTGATCGTGATGTGAATGAACCGTGTGGAGGTGGAGGTTGACGAGGGATCAACGGCGAGTTTGATATGCTCGAGTGAAACTAGTCCAGTCTCTCTATATATAGGGTCCCTATGTAAACTTTGAGATCCTGAATAGAGAGGGGTGTAGGGTCTATGTGAAAAAGAATATGTGATCGTGATGTGAATGAACCGTGTGGAGGTGGAGGTTGACGAGGGATCAACGGCGAGTTTGATATGCTCGAGTGAAACTAGTTTTGTTTATGGATCGGAAATAATGTATAATTATAAATATGTTGATTAATTTCTTTTACGTTTTCATGTTTTTATGTGTGCATGGTGTTCGTGTTTGTAAACGAGAATAAAAAAAATTCTTGAAAGAGGCTTTCTTTCTTATCATTGACATCAACACGACTCCACAGCTCCATCGTTGCCTACTATCTGGTGGACCTTATGTGGGCCAAGTGAATAATTTTATTTAATGTGTGTCATTTCAACTCCGCAGTATATCCTCTGGGAAAAATGTCTGCTTTTTACGTATTTTTTGTTTATTTTTTGTTCTGTTTCGAAATTTTCTGTTAACTTATTAGGTTGATTGTTTTTTTCATTGCATACGGATATTTTCTGGCAACTTTGCTACCAGAAAATTTCTTTAATATAAAAGTTTTTTTTTTTCATTGCAGTGTAGATTAATAAATTAACTGTGCTACACTTTTTATTGGTATTTAATTAAGAGTATCAATTTTACAATTTCCCGAAACCTTGAACATCATATACATTTGTGTTTAAATTTAATAAGAGTTAAAAAATGTGTTATCAATTGAAAATAATTTAGTTTTCGCACATATTATGACAAATTTAAAAGACGTTCCCAGCTAAAAAAAAATCTTCAGAAAAACTTAAAAAATAAAAGCTGCACAAAATTGCAGATAACCGAAAGGCACTTGGAACAATAAAAAAATTAAGTGGAAATAAATTACTTGCTTCCAAACTGCAAATGTTTTGCTTTTAAACTGCAGTTATCTTGCAGATTTTCTTTAGCTGGGCTTTAAAGGTTGAAAAAATCGTCATTTGTTACTACATTGGCTACTTTGTAATTACTGGAAATCTGTTGTACACGCTAAACACTGAACAATTTCAATGAATTTAAGATAAGTTTTAATTGATTTTATTTAAACTGAATTAGTAATTATGGCTTTATAAAAATAATATCTCAAATTACACAAGTCTGTCATGACATATATATATATATATATATATATATATATATATATTTATTGAAGTTGATGTGTTGAATGTTGATTAAGAAATTTTTTTCAAAAATTCCATCACGTATAGTTTGACAAAAAATAGGATATTTTGGCAGAAAACAGCTTTTTCAAATCTCATCTCAGTTACTTCCCGGAAAATTTAGGTGATGTAAGGGAAGAACAAGGAGAACTATTTCATCACGAAATTAAACAAAAAGAAAGGAAATATCAGGCCCGATGGAATGCTAACATGTTAGTTGATTATTGTTGGTGCTGCATAGAGATCCTCCCCCCCCCCCGGCCCTTCAAGGACCTTCAGCCATACGCAAGAGAGAAAGCTCTAAACGAAGCTTTGATCTAAATAAACACATTTAAAGGATAATGTGTAAATAATAGCCTATTTTAATATATTTTATATATAAATAGTTTCGATTGTGTTATAGTCTCTGTGTGAATTCTCCCAATCTTCATCTTTACCTTGTTAAAAATCCCTATGTGATAAGAAAAAAATACAAGCATTTCTGAATTCAGCGTATCAAGAAAAAAAAAATAATTACTAACACACAAATCCCCCCCCCCCCAAAAAAAAAAAAAAAAAAAAAAAAAAAAAAGGAAGAGGAAAATATGATTTTGCAGACCTTTGTTACAATCGAAGTAGTCAGAATAACAACTGCATGACTGTCAATATTTCAAATTTTTAAAGAAGATTTATTCCCATTATCTTTTCACAGAAATTTGTCGCATTTATTTTTTTACGATAAAACAATTTGAAAAACTTTTTAGAAGTTTCCTTGCAAAAAATATTTTGCGAAAAACGGGTGACTTGGCAGCTGTGTAATTGTGGCTGAAATGAATTATTAAACACTATCAATTTTGTTTTAATATAGGACATGCATGTATTTAATAAGGAATGAGGAAACTAAAAAAATATTTTTTATTAATAAATTATCAGCTTGAATCCCTGTGAAACATTTCTTAGAAATATTGTGCTTTTCAATAACTTATAAGGAACTTTTTTATACTATATACAAATGTAAGAAGTTGTACAACCATTCCTATATCAGTCTTTGATGATAACATGAATTTTTTCGGAACAATGTCAACCTCATTGGGCATTAGCAGCTGTCACGTTTACATAACACGGTGGGCTGAAAGAGTTTGGCTGTACAATTTGCTTTGTAGCAGAATAGGTTGCAATAATTCCTCCGATAATTCCTAAAATCATGATTACGTATAAATATATTTTCTCTGGAAGAGCAATGCGTCTGAAAAAAGAAAAAAAAAATTAAAAATAAAACAGATTTCTTGAAATAAATGTAGTTTGAGAATTAATATAAACATGAAACTGCTCAAACATAGGAAATAAACTAGTATAACATTTGCAGAAAAAAATAAATAAATAAATAAATAAATAAACATCAAAACTACAATTTTATTATTTGACTTACAATATAAAAGCTTCCATTCCCTATTCTTTAAGAGCTTACGTATACCAACAGATCAAAATTCTTTTCACTAGATACAGTCGGTAACAAAAGTCTTCGAACAATAGCAAAAATTTCTATACAAAAAAGTACACTTAATACAGTTTTGTTAAACAAATCCTTGACGAATCCTGTTTTTAGACTGACTAAGAACAAGATTTGACAAGGATTTATTTAACAAAACTGTATTAAGTGTACGTTTTTTTTCATAGGAATTTTTGCTAGTGTTCGGAGACTTTTGTTACCGACTGTAAGTCAGACTCGGATTGGTCTATGTAGTTCACATTATATCTGAAGCATAAAAATACCGAATTTGGCTACATTTAACCTTATAGTTCGCAGTTTTGCAGATGTACATAGCGACGTATCCATGGTAAATTTTAAACTCCTTTTGAGCTTTGAAGCTTAAATATGCAAAATATATTATAAGATTTTTATGAGGAAAGATTATGTTTTGATTTTGTTTCATATGACAATAAGCGTGTTTGTGTGGATTAATTTTTATTTAAAAGTAATAAAAATTTCCACATAATACTATATGTATTCTTAATTATAGTAATCTGTATAGTTTGTTTACGCTTAGTGTGTTTATCTACATCCCGTTCAAATATTAAGAAAATACATAGCTTTGCAGACGTCAATCATTAAATATTTGTCAATAAAACGACACATATATCCAGAAGAATTTTCTTAGTATATAGTGTTTCACAAGTCTGTAGACATTTAAAACTAGTTGGCATAGGTGGACTCTGCTCAGTTCCCCCATCATATTTATGTTCTCATAAATTTCTAGTGCGAGACATATTATAATCATGTTAAAAGAAATTAATTTAACCAAAGCTTGATACAGTAACAGAATGAAATCCCCGCCTAATAGGCTATCCACCGTTCACTTCGATATATTTATCTTATTCTAATTTATTAATTTATTTTATCAGTGTCAATTCCGTTGTTTAGTTTTCATGCTACTATTTCTAATGCTCCAATCCTCAAAATTCATATTTATATAGAAAATTTACAATTTCGCTATCTTGATAAAATCGTAAATTATGAATAATTTACGAAATTTTCCTATTAGAATATTTGTATTCAATCATGTTCAAACAAATATCATAAATGTAATTTTGAAGTTGTCTAATGTATTTATGATCCTCAAAATGGAAGTTTAAGCTCAATTTTGCCTTATTTTGACATGTTAAGTAAATCGTAAATTCCAAATAACTTACGATTTTTTTAAATTGGAAAAACCATAGTCTATGATATTCATTCAAGTATCCAAAATAATATTTAAAAAGTGGTTTGACATCTTTACGATGAAAATATCCCTCAAGATTGACGTTTATGTGAAATTTTGCCCTATAGTGCCATGTTAAGAAATACGTAAATTTCCAATAACTTGCGAAATTTTTATATTGGAAAATTCATAGTCAGTAATATTCATGCCAGTGTTCTAAATAATATTTCAAAAGTAGTCTGACATCTTTACGATGAAAATATCTTTCAAAATTGACGTTTATGTGAAATTTTGCACTATACTGCCATGTTAAGAAATTCGTAAATTTCCAATAACTTGCGAAAATTTCAAAGTAGCCTATTTATAGTTACTGATGTTCATTCCGGCATCAAAACTAATATTTTAAAACTGGTCTGACATTTTTACAGTAAAAAGTTTCCATTTAATGCACGTTCAAGTGAATTTTTGCCCTATTCTCCCATGTTAAGAAAATTGTAAATTTCAAATAACTTACGAAGTTTGTTAATTCGAATGTTGCAAATGAATAGGGTTCTTGCCAGTGTCGAAAGTAATATTTTAAAACTGATTTGACCTCTCTGCGACAATTTGTTCTTGAGATATCGTGTACACAGACTAACAAACTAACGGACTAACAGACACCCTACAGACAGACACCATACAAATTTTGTCAATTTCGGATTCCTCACACTTGAAAACGTGTAGAAAAGTAAAAAAACCGAGGTCGAAAATTTTCACGTTTACCTAAGTTCCCCATACCTATAGTATGATGGGGAACTAAAAATTATGAAAAATTTAAGGAATTGATAGAATTGAACACGGTTTTCGAGAAAGATATTCTCATGAAGGAGGATTTTTTTTTTGGTAAAGAAAAAAAACAGTTAATTTTTTCGTCGAAAGAGGGCGCTTAACGGACACGTAACATGAAATATCAAATCACAGTCCTATAAATTGCACAGTTTTACGTTTAACATATATTATTTCTTATCCCCCCCCACTTGTACAGTCGGTAACAAAAGTCTCCGAACACTAGCGAAAATTCCTATATAAAAAAAAGTACACTTAATACAGTTTTGTTAAATAAATCCTTATCGAATCCTGTTTTTAGACTGACTAAGAACAGGATTCGACAAGGATTTATTTAACAAAACTGAATTAAGTGTACTTTTTTTTTACATAGGAATTTTTGCTAGTGTTCGGAGACTTTTGTTATCGACTGTACATACATGCAGTTTAACTGCGATACTGACTTGGTCGATAAAGCGTTATTAGTGAAGATGTTTTCCCTCTGCTAAGAATCACCGACTGAAGCTGCAGTGAGCGGTGTTGTAACTCGCGTGCAAACTGTAATTTATGGTAATATAGTGGACACATAAAATAGTATTTATATGCCTGTAAACATTTGCATACAAGTAATTATAGTTTTTCATGGAAATATGTAATTTACTTACGTACAACGTCCTCTATCGACGAAAAATTTAACTATTATTTTTTTCTTTTCTAAAAAAAATATCAAAGCAGTCTTTGGGGACTGCCGATAGAAGTGAAAACTAAGTAACTTGTGAATTGTATCGTCGAGCTATTAGATTATTATTTTAGAATTATTTTTGGTTTGTAAAGAAGTGTTTATGATCTGTATTATATGATTCGGCACAATATTTGTAGCTACCCAAATTAAATGCACTAAACCTTATATTAGGCAAAAATATTGATTACTTATGAAATTATTTTAATTAGTAGCTGAGATACAAAAGAAAACCGATTCAGGACACCTCAAAACGTGTAAATCAGGTGAAATCTCGAATTCCACTTTCGATAATATAAAACAACTTTAAAATATCTTACAAATGATGTATTAGAAATAATTTAATCATAATTAGGATTTGAAATATTGAAATTTTAAAATATTATAGCGCCATCTGGCGGTAGAAATTTCTGTATTCTACTGTTCGATTCCAAATCTTCCAAATCAACAAAGCTTTCTAATGATGTATTACTTATGAAATTATTTTAATTAGTAGCTGAGATACAAAAGAAAACCGATTCAGGAGACCTCAAAACGTGTAAATTAGGTGAAATCTCGAATTCCACTTTCGATAATATGAAAGAACTTTAAAATATCTTTCGAATGATGTATTAAAAATAATTTAATCATAATTAGAAATTGAAATATTGAAATTTTAAAATATAACAGCGCCATCTGGCGGTAGAAATTTCTGTAATCTACTGTTCGATTCCAAATCAACAAAGCTTTCTAATGATGTATTACTTATGAAATTATTTTAATTAGTAGCTGAGATACAAAAGAAAACCCATTTAGGAGACTTCAAAACGTGTAAATGAGGTGAAATCTCGAATTCCACTTTCGATAATATGAAAGAACTTTAAAATACCTATCGAATGATGTATTAAAAATAATTTAATCATAATTAGAAATTGAAATTTTGAAATTTTAAAATATTACAGCGCCATCTGGCGGTAGAAATTTCTGTAATCTACTGTTCAATTCCAAATCAACAAAGCTTTCAAATGATGTATTACTTATGAAATTATTTTTAATTAGTAGCTGAGATACAAAAGAAAACCCATTCAGGACACCTCAAAACGTGTAAATCAGCTGAAATCTCGAATTCCACTTTCGATAATGTAAATTGGTAAAAAATATGTTTCTTCTCATGGAAAGCCTTCGCTGACGATGACGCGAGTTTCATGATTTTTGTTCATCCAAAAGTGCTCAACGCGCCTAAGTTTTCACTTCATTTGGAAAACCTTCGCTAACGATGACGCGAGTTTCATGATTTTTGTTTACCCAAAAGTGTTAAACGCGCCTAAAGAAGTTTTCACTTCAAAAAAATTCCCCCTTTACGAGAATAACATTTTCGAAAACCGCGTTCAATTCTATCAGTTCTTTCAATTGTTATAAATTTTTAAAATTTCTACAGACTTATTGGGCACCCGGTGTATTTATATATAAATAGCATCATCATTATAAATTTCAGCCTTTATCATTTCACTGCAGGATGAAGACCTCTCCTAGGTGATTCCAATCTTCCGTGTTTTCTGTAATTCTTCTCCATTCTGATCCCACAAACTTTACAATTTCATGTCTCAAACCACACTGTGATCTCTTCCTTGGTGTTTTCTTATCTTTTGGTATCTAAAATAGGACTTTGTTGGTCCATCTATCACCATATCTTCTGGTACGATGTCCAGCGCAATTCCATTGAACTTCTTTACAAATATTTGAAGCAACTTTGGTTTGCTCCCTAATCCGTTTGTTTCGTTTACTGTCTCTCCAAGTGAATTCCAAAATGCATCTCTCTATGTTTCTCTAGGTTGTTTAAAGATTTTGTATAGTTTTACGCGTTAATGTCAAAGTTTCAGAATCATAAGTTAATACAGACAAAATATATTGAACCTTAGATTTATAAGTAATTACCTAAAAAATCTGGAGTGACTCCACTCGACTTTCCGAACATTGAGTAACTAACAGTTTTGTAGATAAAATAAAGAAAAAGGAGTTGCGAAACAAACAAAAAAGAGAAAACCATAACAGAGTGTTTGAGTATTTTTCTCCATATATCACACGAGGTTTTATTTAACGCTACTGAACTTTGAGCCCTTAGATCATAAGGATAAAGAATTTTTCGTTGTGTCCCTGTAAAAATCTATAAATGCTAGATTCACCAAAATGCTCATAGTTAGTGCAACAGTGATTTATAATATTCATACAAATTTTCAGCTCAACTGAATAAGGCGTTTAGATGCTATCACTGGTCTCATAGGCCATAAAGATAAATAATTTTTCTTTGTGTCCCTGTAAAAAAACTGTAAGTGCTAGATTCACCAAAATATATACAGTTGGTTCAAATGTGACCTATAACATGTGTACAAATTCTTTGGTAAGATTAATAAGGCGTTTAGACGCTATCACACTTTTAAAAATTTGGCAAAGAATTTTTCTTTGTGTCCCTATAAAAAAACTATAAGTGCTAGATTCTCCAAAATCTATACAGATTGAGTATCTGTGACCTATAATATGTGTATAAAGTTTTTGCTCAATTGAATAAGGCGTTTAGATGCTATCGCACTTTTAAGATTTTGGTCCCTTGGCCATAATGATAAAAAATTTTTCTTTGTGTCCCTGTAAAAAAACTATAAGTGCTAGATTCACCAAAATCTATAGGGTTCGTACTATGGTGACTTACAATATACGTACCAACTTTCAGCTTATTCGAACAAAGCGTTTAGACGCTAGCGTGTTCACTCACAGACATACACACATACATACACACATACATACACACACACATACACACATACATACACACATACATACACACACACATACATACCATCATCGTAAAAATAGTGAAAACGGACTCGTTGGACCTCGAAACGTATAGAAACATCAAAATCTCGAATTCGGATTTTTGACATGATTACAATACTTTCCTCACTATAGTGTTCGGAAAGTAAAAATATTGCCATTTCCAGGAAAATGTGTGCAATTAAGACTTAAGTGAAATTCTAAATAAATAATAACAATAATAGTAAAAATTCCACTGAATATTTTTAGAAAAAAGGAATATATTTGTGGATTCAAAGCAGAAGTTGAATTAAAATATACGTTGCCTTTCATTTAGGTTATACCCTTTGCTAAAATTTGTATGATTTACATTATTGAAAAAAAAATTCGGGCCTGTTAGCCGTTGATTACAGTCAATTTTATTTTAAACTCGAAAAGCGAGCAGCAAATGCAGTATTTTTACGCATGCGCATTTCAGTATAAAAGTTTTTAGTAATAGCTGTATGTCCCATATCACCGCCAATTACCCATAGCGTAGCTCTAATGCGACGTAAAACACACCACTCACTCCAATAATAGGAATGTATATAAGGTTTCAGATCACAGGAAGTGCATCACAATCTTAAGACAACAACATCAAAATTTCGAAAATTCATTCACTTTACCAGAAATCTGGAGCTATAAAGTTTTTATAATCGCAAAAGGGAAATTACGAAAATAGTCATAAAAAACACTCCCACTGGTCACAATAATAAAACTAACGGCATTAAAAATATAATAAAAGTTTCCAGCACTTAAAATGCGACGTATTCAATGCATAGCATTGTGGAGATAACTATTAGCTGTATTAAATTAACATTTCAGAGCACGGAAAATGCATCTTTTCTGTCTATTGCACTTGACGTTTTTTTAAGCAACTGATATCCACTAGATACAGTTAATCGTGAGTCCCATTCGCGCATTATTACCATGTTTTTATTAACTTCTATTCTTATTTGTCCGGTACAAATCTTGCAATCGAATTTTAACTAACTTCCCTACTAGCTAGACATTTGAAACTTTCACAATAGCTCGGAACTCGATGACAACACAATAGTTCGAAGCCCGATTTTTAATTAGTTTTCTCTTAATTAATTAAAATATGAAAATGATAACCTTCTAATAGCTTTAAAAATAGCCATTAAAATATTAGCTATAATTTAATTGTTGCCAAAAGAATTTTACGAGTTCATTTTCTTTCGACATAAAAATAAATCCATTTAATTAAAAGTGAACGTTAAAAAATTGTAAAAAGTTAAATTATGCATCTCACAAAAATTGACGTCATTATCACTTTAAAAATTTTATACACATTAATAAAGTGCTAATGTAGTTATAGCTAAGATTCAACAGAAAATTTAAATCATTGTATATAAAAAGTTTTTTTTATCTTATAATTAAATTATTTTATGTTTTAATAACTATTTCATAAA
Source organism: Salticus scenicus (assembly GCA_963930645.1). Taxonomy (NCBI): domain Eukaryota; kingdom Metazoa; phylum Arthropoda; class Arachnida; order Araneae; family Salticidae; genus Salticus; species Salticus scenicus. Next base: position 240,220,570 of record OZ005649.1, read on the forward strand.
TGACATTTTCAAAATGTTCTCTATTAACAGTTGTACAGTAATACAATCTTTTTTTTTTAGTGTCTGCTGGACGTTTGATAGTATGGCAAGGATTATTTCTTTACTAATTGCTACAATTTATCTGCATGACTCGATTTGAAATATTTAACACTGATATCTTGTGTACTTTTTTGCTTTAGGAAAAATATAAAAGAGAAATCTAAGTATGTTAAGCCTTTGAATATATTTTGTCGGGTTAATTAACACATTCCCTGTGACCTGTCCATCGATTAGGATATTGCTTATTCAAGTATTGAAGAACATTGCTACGTATTATGGGGGCGGAGAACATCTTGCAACAAAAATCTTTTTCCGTATAAAATTCTGACCCATGATTTATTCCCATTACCATTCCCTTAGTATAAAAGTAATAATAAATAAATAAATAAATAAATAATAAGTGGATGTGATCTATGTTAGCAAAGTGTACAGTGGTTTCTAATTGCAGAGAGCTGCCATAATAGTCTCATATAGAGAGTGCTGTATATAGTCGGCGTACTGCGTTTATAATGGTTATATTAATATTAGCTAATGTATCTATGCTTTACGTTGAAATTCTTGCATTTTAAAGAAGTTCTGTGAACTTTCTTTACATTTTAGTTGTCACTATTTTGCTTAAGGGGACATACGATCCTTAGAACTTCAAAAAACATCTATTTAATTATAGTCTTTTTTAAAGTAAATTATTGTTAACTAACCTTCATTGGGCATGTCTAATTGTTACCTATAAGTTTATTATGTATTTTGGAATATAATTTAAATTCTGAGGGGAATTATTTAATAATTTATGTGTTAATAATAAATGTGTTTTTTCCACCTTGTCCACTTGTTATCTCTGAAACTATTTAACATTTTTTCTTGAAATTTTTCACAGATTATATAACATATCAGATCCTTCAATCTAAACCTAAATTTGTTCAAATTCAGGTTAAAAATATATTTAAAAAAAAAAGTTTAAAGATAATTTATTTTTTAATCAAATCTGAAGTATTACCTGTATGAAAAATAAAGGGGATACAAATTTAGGTTTAGTTTGAAAGATCTGATATGTTACATAATCTATGAAAATTTCAAGAAAAAATATTAAATAGTTTCAGAGATATACTGCGTGCAATTTGAAAAAAAAAAATATTATTAACACATAAATTATTAAATAATTCACCACAGAATTTTAATTATATTACAAAATACATAATAAACTTATAGGTAACAATTATAGACATGCCCAAGGAAGCTTAGTTAACAATAACTATTTTAAAAGAAAACTATAATTAAATCAATGCTTTTTGAAGTTCTAAAGGTAGTATGTCCCCTTAATGTGGCAGACTGGTATTTCTTTTATGGCTATTTTCACAATTTCAATTTCTACGATTATGAAAGTTATTACGTCATAATTTCTGAAAGAATGCAAGGATTTTCGAAGTTTAGGGACATTGTTCGGCCAGGCTTCGTTGAGGAACATTGTTGGGCCATCGTTGAGAAAGACTGTTGGGCCATCATTGTGGAAGATCATTGGACTTCTGTTGGGAAATGATATATTGGAAAACAGTTGGCTAAGAAGATATTTCTAACCTTTGACTAACTATGAGAGCCCACAATTTGTCAACGATGGTCCAACCGTTTTTACTACTTGGAGGTGGTGCCATTGTCTTCACAATATTATGAATTTTCAATGATTCGAAACTTGATATACTTTCACTTTGGCAAAACGTGATCTACAACGTGCATGTGCAAAAACATTACTACATCTACTGCTCGCTTGTTCAATTCAAAATAAAGTAGACTAAAATTGACGGTTGATGTTTATTTATTTATTTTTTTCCCCGATAATGTAGAACGTTAAAATTTTAGCAAGGGTGTAATACTGAAATGAAAACATTGTATCATTCATATTAATATATAGAGGAATGATTATAAATAGACTATGATAAAGTACAACATATAAACCAATTCTGCTATCGAATGATTCAAATCCAAATTGAATCAAAATAAACTCACTTTATAAACATTTGGAATTTTATCCCACACATATGACATATGAGATATGTGTTTACACACATCGCGAAAAATGCATGATATAGTAAATACATGTGTTAGAGAATGCATATAATAAGAAATGGTAATATGAGTAACAATTCTTTAATTAAATAAGGAAGTCGTAAAATTTTGCGGATTGAATACTCCTTATGTACATAGAAGATAATATTATTACTATTACTATTAATAATAAAAATAAAACAAAAAATATTTTATTAATATGTAATGGCATGAGTGTTGTAATAGTTATAATTTAACAAAAAAAAAAAAAAAAAAAAAAAAAAAATATCTGACTAGTGATAAGCGACAAGTCGATTGATTAAATGACGGAAAGGAGTGGAAAGTGACTAAATGCTTAGTTTTAACTTTTTTTTTTTTTTTTTAATTATGTATTTGTATTAAAAAGCTATATGAAAATACATATTTTCAGGTATATATCCAATTCTTTTGAAATATACTCATAGAGCAACCATTTAAAAGATTAACAAAACGTATTTTTTAATAATGATTTCGATGACTTTTTTAAATATCTAGGTTCAGATGTATACTTTGGTTGGTAACATTCTCACAGAAAGACGAATTTTATGCTCAAATTTAAAAATAAATCTGAAAGTTTAATTTAATTTACAATTAATCCATTTTTATCAACAATTTTCTATTTATTAGATGGGGAAAGAAACACTTTCCCCAGTACGCTATTTGTTTGTGTGTATTTTTAATGTTTAATTATAAATTTTGCACGAAAATATTTATTTTAACTATTATTTATTATATATATATATATGTATGTATATATATAAATTTAGATTTTATGCACACTGTGATTAAAAAAATATGGTTTAGGGATTAATAATAGAATGTTTGTATGTATAAGATTAAAATTTTACAAAATAGACAAGCTCTATGAAATTTTAATATTTTATGAAGGTGCACAACACTGATTTACATATTTTGTACGCTGTCGATTATAGATATTTTTAAAGGGAAACATAAAAAATTTTAATACTTCGTTAACTGTTGTGTGACCATAAAATATTTCAAATAAATAAAGTTATAATAAGTTTTTGGTAGAGATCTTCATGACGCAAATTTTTTATTTAGCAATACTATTGCTTTATTCCTTATTATTCATTTTGTATATACATACTTTTCTTATCTGAAAGCATTAATTAATCAAAATTATTAATTTAACGATAAATGAATAATTCGTACGTTATTTTACCTGGTAAGAGGTATCGAAAAACTTTAGTGAATATTAGGCAATACAATTAAATAACTGTTATGATTGCATTGAAAAACTTAGTGGCAAATGGTAGAAAATGGGTTAGGTATGAATAAAAAATTATACTAATGATTTCGAAAATCACACAACATTGCTAAAATGTAGGAATACCTGTAAATATGTCCGACGAAGTCTCTACGCCAGTTATCTGTGCAAGCGGAAATTAAGAAATTGGCGTGCTGAAATATTATTAAAAGGATCTAGATCTTTATCCTTGTAAGTTTACTGTCGTGAATAAGTTAAAGACACTGGTTTATGAGTGAAGTGGAAACAGGGCATTTGAAGCCCCAGTTTTTAATTTCCTTAAATGAGGCCTGGTTCATCTTGTTAGGGTATGTGAACTCACAGAATGTGTGTCATTAGACATCATAAAATCCTCATCAGCAATTTGAAGATTTATTGTCTAATCTCTAGATTGGTATTTGATGCTCAGAGTGTGTTTTTCGCATCATAATACGATTCTTTCACCAAAGAGTTAAAGCTTACTGGTATGTCTATTATTAATTTAATCCATTTATGGATGAACTCACAGAAGTTGAACGACTGTATGAATATTTTAAACAAGCCGGAGCAACAGCACAGGTAATCTTGACAATCTTTTCGGAAGTGTATGAGGTGATCACTAAGGAAAGGATGATCTGCCGAGACAGTAAAATCTCCTAATTACCTTGATCGGTTGATCTCTGTCTTGTGATTTTTAGCTGTTGGTCGAATTGAAGGGTCAGACAAACTTAAATAACCCTCATACACTTGAAGAGCTACAAAAGAATATTGTAAACTCTATAACTGCTAGCCTCCCCCCCCCCTTTCAGAGCTACTACGCGTATCATAGCTTATTAACCTTAGATTGTTCAAGGAAGTCATTTAACCGCTTCTTAATTTCGTTTAAAAATTATTTATAACGACATGATTTCTTAGATTTTATGCGACTTTGTATTCATGTTACATTTATTAATAATTGTATTTACCACCCTCTTCTTGTTTCTGATATTTATATTGTCCAAAGGCAAGCATTTTGATTGTTCGGGAATAGTGTTAAATAAAGCACAATGCTACATAGAGTTGCACGCTGCATAGCGCTACACGTCAGAAGTTACTATTTCCAGCACTTTTTGTAGTAGTCTGTTCTCTTGTTCATTAACAATGGTCAGTTCACAGTCAGTCTTATAAATATTTACCGAACTAGTTTTATTTTGCCCACTCAATATACAGTGAAAAAGAAAATTTTTTTTAGTATTTTTTAATTATTTAATGGCGTTTTCGAATATAAAGAATATTTTAAAAATATACATACCTTTGTGGCCACTGGGGATCATTAGATGACATATTACATAATCTTAAATAGAAATAGCAAGGAAATATAGACGTGGTTAACGTCACAGTAGATCCTCCAACAAAATCCAAAACATGACCGAATCGAGGGAGACTTTGCGCCACAAACACCACCAACAACAACATGCTTGTACGAAGTAGACAGCGTTTCCAGCCAAAACCTTGCAATATAAAAGTATTTTATAATAATATAACATTATAACACACAACAATAAAATTTTAAAGTAGTAATTTGAATAAGTAAATATCTTTTTACAACATTTTTTATGAAATAAACACATTTATATTTAGATAAAATTTCCAGATAAAAAGGTTTCAATCAGCATAATTTTTACAACCATATTACAATGTAGAATAAACTAGAGGTGCACTGTCTTTTAGGGATGAGGGATACTCGTGCAGCTGATTGGGATATAAATGACCACCGAATACAAATGATTGAGGTATGGAGGGCTGTGACTAAGGTTAATGCTTGTTTACATGTATTTGCTTAGCTTTTATTAAATACGATGAAAAATGACATTTAAAGTTAGCATAAGACCTTCAGAAGGCCCTTCATATTAAACTTTCTAGGACCACACATAGCGCACCAGTAGATAACACGTGGAATGTACCGTGTACCATCACTATAATAACATAAAATATTTTGAAGTTTTGTACCTAAATGAAACGGGATTTAAAGCTAAAACGCAGTGAAATAAGTAAATAAATAAAAAAGACAAGTGCCAAAAGTCCATATGAAATAAAAATGAAATTCTTCAATTTTTTCCAAAACTCAGGCAAAAATCTGAAAAACTCTTGTTAGAGAGCATTTAAATTTACATTGTTGGCCATCCAAAATGCAACACCAAGAAGGAATGCAAATATCAGAAAGATATTTATTGGGTAGATACATTATAGTAGGAAGAACAATTGATTAAATTTTCAGGAAATTTGGAGTAATATGTACAGAGAAAACAGTATATAAAGCAATGAACTCTGTGAGCAATAACAGCACTTACCTCCCTAGGCATTGAATCGAGCAGCGATTGGATGACATGTACGGGTAGAGCACTTCATGAAGATTCAACACGATGCCACAATTCATAGATCGTAGTTACTGGTGGTGAGTGGTGGGGGCCAGTCGCTTTTCAACGATTAAACAGTCATTTTCATTGGTGCGAGATCAGGAGAACGCGCTGGCCTGAGCAACCGTCTAACACATTCTTCATCAAGGAAGGTCTGGGCAATACAGACAATTTGCGGTCGTACATTATCCTGCGTAAATGTTGCGCTAAGGAGAACTTGAATATAGAGGAGAGGGGGGGGGCTTAACTCACCAGAAATTTAATGGCCGCTATTCAGAGTGCCGGGAATGCGAACAAGAAGCAATCGAGACGTGTATCCACTGGGACCTCATACCATCACTGCAGGTGAGGACAGTGTGAAGAAGTCGAATCCCAGCTGGAAATGTGCATTATTCCCAATGCCGTTAAATATGGATAAGGCAATCTTGATGCTGTAAACAGGATTGTGATTTTTCTGAAAGGCGACTTCACGCCATTCTTGCATCCAGGTTCGTCGCTGATCACACATTAAAGGCGCCCATATCAGTGATGCAGTTTTGAGAGTAATCAAAATTTTGGTAGTCGCAAACTGGGTCACCACCTGGAGTGATGGTATGCGGTACCATTGGATACAAATCTCGATCACCTCTTGTTTTCATTCCCGCCACTCTGAATATCGACCATTAAATTTCTGGTGAGTTAAGGCTCGCCCCTGTGCCCTATATTCAAGGCATCTTTAGCGAAACATTTAAGCAGGATAATGCACTACCGCAAGTTGTCTGTATTGCCCGGACCTTCCTTGATGCAAAATGTGTTCGACGGTTGCTCTGGCCAGCGCGTTCTCCTGATCTCGCATCAATGAAAAGGACTGTTTAATCGTTGAAAAGTGGCTGGCCCCTACCACTCACCAGTAACTACGATCAATGAATTGTGGCATCGTATTGAATCTTCATGAAGTGTTCTACCCGTACATGTCATCAAATCGCTATTAGATTCAATGCCTAGGGAGATAAGTGCTGTTATTGCTCACAGAGGTCGCTGCTTTATGTACTGTTTTCTCAGTACATTTTACTCCAAATTTTCAGAAATTTTAATTAATTGTTCTTCCTACTATAATGTATGTAACCAATAAATATCATTCTGATATTTGCTTTCATTCTTGGAGTTGCATTTTGGATGGCCAGCAGTGTATATCATCTGGTTAACAAAATCGGCACTAGTTTTAGAAAAAAAGTTCCCTTAGCACCGAGTGAAAAAAAAAAAAAAAAAAAAAAAAAAAAGAAAGAAAGAAAGAAAAGTGTTTATTACAAAATACTATTCTAAATATTGGGAGGAGGAAGGTATCTTATTTTATTCCAATAGGTCTACTGAAAATGTAGAAATTATTTTAAAAATAGTTAATTAATCAGGTCGTTTCGATAGGGAAAATTCTTTAAATCTGAATTCCTGGGATACATTCAGTGACCATCACAATATAAATTTTATTTCAATCTTATGTTATTTAAGTTCAAAAGTTTAGCAAGTCTTTCATCATTCATAAATTGGTCACTTGCTGAAATGATCGTAAACTTTGGAGATGTAAAGAAATAGATTGTGTCATGCTTTTTTTAAATTTGGTCAAGACAATATAATTGAAAGAGAGCTTCATTAAACAAAAAAAAAAAAAAAAAAAAAAGAAGGGTTTCGAAATCTTATACTTTTTGTGTTGTAATGCGTAATAAAATTCATTTAAATATGTATGTCACATTTCTGTTCATTTATAGCATTCATTCAGCAGTTCATTTTTAGCAGTTCATTTATAGCACCTATTTAAAGCATTAATAGGTCTTTATTATTTAAATGTAATTATCCATTGATTTATAGTGGAAATGATAATTTGTAAATATCTCCTTATTATAAAATTGATTTTATTCAACAACTAAAAGACTCTTTTGTGTATATCAATCAAATTTTTCGTAATATTTGACAATGCATAAGTATGAACGTATTTGTTACTTTGATTGTAGTATAGTTTTTCCAAAGAGTTTTTTCAATTTATCTAAACGTAACATTAAACTTCCTAGTAAACCTTGCATATATATATATATATATATATATATGTTAATTTTTTTAAGGTGAATATAATGGTTGTACTTTTTTGACGTACCATTCTTACACAAATATATCAAAGAATTGTATAGTTCTATATTGTTACGAAAATGTTACCTTTCTTGTGTGTGAAAAGCTGATTGTAACGAAACAGGCAGGTTCTAGTCGACGAATTCATTTACTTTAAGAAATATTCTGAAAACATTCCAATAAAATTGTTACTTCTACAATAATAGAAGTCAATATTCAACGAATATTTTCGAAACAGTCCAATAAAACGTCAGTCGTACGGTATAAGTCAAGTAAACATCGTTAAATAAATAGCGGAGTAGAAATTCACGTACTTGAGAAATTATGATCATCCAGTCCAGCTCTTCATCTGCTCAGCTCGAAATCTGAACACAACTGAACTCTTCGGGAGTGACTTTTTTCTTTTTATAGTCTCGGTCTGATCTAGCGAACTTTTAAGGTACTTCTGCGTCAGAAACCATTAGATAATTCTGAAAAATTCCAGAACTCGGCTCTTATCGAAAATAGAGCTTCTAACAACCATACACTAGTTTTTAACCTTTACCAGATTCGTCACCAAATTCAGAGTATTTTTTATTTTTTAGTCAAAACCAACCTACATGGAAGGGCAGACTACCTTTTATTCTCATTTTAAATGTAAATCTATATTTTCTAGAAAAACACCTATAGTACAGGAAAGAGGTTTCATCCATTAACAATATTAATATTTACTACATTCACGGAACGTTTCACACTTGTATGATTCAGGATGATATCATATTTTTTTTCTTAGTTTGTTGTTAGTCTCCTAATTATAACCAAATCTGCATTGTTCAGAGGACAATTAACTGATCAGCCATCCTACATATTGCTCTCCAAATCTACCCTGAAAAACACGAAGAAGATCTAGTTCTTTACACCTCCAAAATTTAAGAATTTTTTATTGAATAGATAATTTATAAACAATAATAATAATAATAATAATAAAAACATTTGTTTGTCAATCACGCTAAACTTTTCAGCAGGAGTGTATTATCTAAAAATAATCGGCAATTTTTTTATAGTAATTTTATAAAAATTACAAAATGTTTTTTTTTCTGTTATTTTGAATGTTTTATTTATTTTGATTGAAATTGAATAGAATTTAACCGCTAACCTTCTTTTTTTTTTTTTCCCCGAATCGAAAATAATTCCTGCTAATTACTTCCATTACCCGACTACTGTATCACTGTAAAAAATATGTCTTAATTGCAGCCAGAAATTCTCTGTAATTTGAGAAAATACGTTCTGACAACGTAATTTTTTCGTAAATTACGCGTATTTTCTTAAATTACAGAGAATTTCTGGCAGCAATTAGGTCATATTTTTTACAGTGTGGGTAGTAAAAGCATTGTATTCGGTCCAAAAATTCGATATCGAGTTTTCCCCTGTTTACATGTTTAAGGTCTCCTGAGTCCAAAAAAGTAGTTTTTGGCTAATGGTCAGTGTGTGTTTGTATGTATGTGGAGATTCTTCTGACTATCACATCTCCGAAACTATTAAGGATAGAACTATAAAATGATTCAATCTATCTCAACGCATATTTTTAATTTTTTTTATTTCCATTACCCGACTACCGTAGGTAGTGAAAGTACTGTATTCAGTACAAAAATTCGATATCGTGTTTTCACCTGATTTTCACGTTTTAAAGTCTTCTGAGTGTCCAAAAAAGTAGCTTTTGACAATTGGTCAGTGTGTGTGTGTAGGGAATCTTCTGGCTATCACATCTTCGACACTAATAAAGATAGAACAATGAAACATCAGAAATAAGACAGGTCTGGTCTACAGATGATTTTTACAACTTTTAATGAAAATTGAAAAATCAGAAGTGGGACACCGGGAACTGGAAGTGGGACCGTAAGTTCGTATTTTAAAAACGGCTGTAACGATTTCCCTCAAAGTTGCTATATAAACACTGTATTAGATGCCCTTTAGTATGAATTGGTTGGTTCAGGAACATTGATAGGCGTTTTGCGTAAATTGTTCTTTTTCGGGTCTCGCAAGTGCATTACTTTAAAAACAGCTGTACAGATTTTTTTTTCAAACTTGCCATATTAACTACCTTTTAGGTATCCTTTTGTATGTAATTATTGTTTTCCGGTCAACAGTTGAGTATGCCAACTTTTGGTAAATATCGGTATCTTAAAAACGGCTCTAACTATTTTCTTGAAAATTGTTACAAAACCCCATTTTAGATATTTTTTCTAACGCCTTCCGTGGTTATTAAAAGACAATTAACAGATAACCTGATTAGGTAGGTTAGTTTTCGAACTCGGAAATTAATGCTTCAAAAAATAGCTCAACCTTTTTTTTTTTTTTTTTTTTTCTTCTTCTTATTTTTAAATTCTCTGCATAAATCTGGTTTATATGTTTTTACACGTGTATCAGCTTTCTCTTAACGGAAAATGCTTAGGTGTTTACTTTGCTAGGTCAATTTCTGATTTGATCTTGCCTTCTGATCACATAATCTTCAAAAAGTGCATATACGTGTAATATTGGGTAATGGAAATCTTGTGGTTGTTTCACACCAGATTTTTTTTTTTTCAATTATTTAATCCATTCAATAATTTTTTGAATAAAGAAAAAATCTAAAGGGATTTCAGGAGCTGAATTTTGCACAAAATTTTAAAATCGGAGGATTAATAATTGGTCTGAAGTTATATTTTATAATCAAAGCTAATTTTAATCTTTTTCTTTCTTTCTTTCTTTTCTTTTCTGTTCTCTTTTAGTTCTGATGGAAATAATTAGGAATGATGCTGTGAATAAGAAAGATATAATGTAAACTTGTAAACTGCACCTTAAGCTTTCTCTTTACACTGTGTGTTATGAAGGGGTGTTGCAAAACTCTTTCGTGCAATTAGTTTACACCACGAAGTTGATCAAATTATAATCCCGAAAAGACAATCAAACACTCAGAAGTATTTAAAAATAATAAAAGAAAGTTCAAATCTCACGCTATTAAAAATTTCTCATATATTGTAAAAAAAAAAAAAAAAAAAAAAAAAAAAATCAGGCTTTGTTTGAAGACGGTTGTTGTAGAATAACTGCATAAATAAGCTCCCGTTTTGGAGGTCAGATCCATCATTTATTATGATTCAGTTATCCTTATAATCATACTGTCAAATTTAAGTACATAAATAACGTTTTAAAATTTTATTATTAACATAGCCTGATAACAATCCGTACTTGACTCCAACTGAATTTATATGATCTGGAGGACAAAATAAAAATTTATTTGTTTAAACCTGAAAAAAATGGAAAACAGTAATTACAGAGTCAAATTATTGAGTGTGAAGTTTCTAGTGTCATGCAAATGTTGTTTTCTAAGTTTTATTTTGCATAGAAACAAATGTAATATAAAAATAATTATATTTGGTTGATATAACTTAAAAAAATTATAACAGAAAAAATTGAAATTTGCGGGTTTAAAGAACTAGCACTGTATGTATTGACGTTAATAGGGCTCTGAACTGAACTTACGCTTTGGAACGTTGAAGAACTCCTCAAATTCTTGTGCTGGAGCATTGATGACTAGTAGAAAAGCGAAGAAAAGGTGTAATGATAGTAAAACTTCGATTGCTGATTTCATCCCTGTATCAGGCAAATTCAATATAATATTCGATTTTAGATAAGGTTTGTCATTTGCATCAACTCCTCCACCGTAAGTGACATAACCCAACACAGAAACAGGCAAATAAAGAAATAGTAATGCTGTAAGAAAATAAAGTTTAGTGATAAAGTAAAAATTAATAAAATGATAATTATATCAAAACTAACCTAAGTAACACTGATGCAAAATTCTATAAAATATGTATAGTAATTGTACTATATATTATGCATCTAAAAAAGCATTCTATAAATACTAAATTTGTATGAAAAAAATGCTTTAAATAGCTTCTGAATTGGTTAAAATATGCTTCTGCACATCGCGAAAATGATATGATATAACATAGATTTGCCTATACCGATAAAATCAGCTGAAATGATCAAGGAAGAATTAATATGAAGTATGGTCGATAAGTCACATTAAAACATTCCAAAAATGTAAATATTTGAATACATGCTTATTTAATAGTTTGCCTTTATGAAATTTTGAATGTTTTCAAATTGACTCTATGGATCTAAATAATTGATACAGCTTGTAAGGTAAGAGGTTGAGTCAGTTGCAGGTCACCGCAGGTAAGCGGTATGAAGAGCAAAATCGTAGCGTAGCGTCGGAGTTGAGACAAAAGGATGTAGCCACTTGTGAAGGAATGTTGATCGGAGATTGAAAACACGAAGTGTGATACCAGCACAGAGTGACGTAATAGAATGGAGTCGGGATGAGTTTACGCCGGCATAGAGCCACTAAAAGGAGAGTAAAACTTGCGCAGTTTGCGTAAGGTGTATGAATATAATCGGTTATTGAAGTTAGGGGAATTGAAGGGATGAAGGTTATCGGTTTTAAAGGTAGATAAATAAGTGAAGTGTGGTAAGTATTGTATTGTGTGGCGGCTTTGATACTACGAAATAATTTGTTATGTTGGAGGAGTAGATTTCAAGAGTGATTTAGATCTTCGTAGTGGTATATTTCTAGAGTGATACGTTGTGGAGCGGTAGGAATCTCCTTCCATTTTGCGGGATTTGAAGTCAACGAGTTATTTCTTGAGAGCAACCGCAAGCTTCTCACCTGACCTAGTCAATCACCAGTGGTGAGCTAAAACTTTATATTTCTTTAATTCATTTATCTAATTATTCTCTGAGTTTCTTGACGGGTAATTTCCCCATATATTTTTGAGTTAAATAAACTCTTTTTTTTACATTTATTTAAGAGCCTCATCAACTTATTTCTTAAATTAAGTATAAGATGGGGTCTGCTGCAACTGATGCAGGGGCGCAGACTTCACACTGGCGCCCAACGTAGGGCCGATCACGTTAAATTGCGCAAGGTTTACTCTCCTTGTAGTAGCTCTATGCCGGCGTAAACTCATCCCGATTCCATTCTATTACGTCACTCTGTGCTGGTACCAGACTTCGTTTTTTCAATCTCCGATCAACATTCTTTCCCAAGTGGCTACAATCTTTTGTCTCAACTCCGGCACTTCGCTAAGATTTTACTCTTCATACCGCTTACCTTCAGTGGCCTGCAATTGACTCAACCTCTTACCTTACGAGCTGAACTGGGTAGAATAGTCTTCAAGATTACATTTTAATATTAGCTTGTTGGAACATTGTGCAGCTTCACGAAAATAATTAATTTGCTTGAGAATGTGGATAATATATATGATAAATTTTAGTAATTACTTAAAACCAACTTAAGACATTATTTATTTGTTCAAATATTCATTTTCAACTCAATGATTGTGTTATTTATTATAAGTTACTAAACTAGAGTAGTTTGCCTATTATGGCGGCATCATCTGCCTTATTTGAATACATTAGCGATTTTTTTTTTTTTTTTTTAAGAATAATTACTTATTAGTTTTAGCGGATGGAATTTTTTTTTTTTTTCAGATAAACAGTTCTATGCAAATAAATTGCATCAAATACTGCATTTGCATTCGTCAGAAAAACAGTAACTAAGCTGCTTACAAAATACAAATATATTTCCTGCTTTTCTGAGCTAAGCATCAAAAAGTGGCTTTCAATAGAAATTGCGATAATAAAGTATAGTATAAAAATAAGGTCACAACAAACTTCAGCGTTTGTTGTAGACAAAACAGGATATTAGGAAAATAAGTAAAACTAAGCAACTACATTTTCACACGCTTTTATTTATTTATTTTTTTTTTCCTGTCTGTTTGGTCAAATTTTGCAATCAAATTTTAACCCACTTCCACCGAACCAATTTTATTTAAATTTTGCACACCAATTCATAGATAATAAATTACACACACTTTCTCACAGATCTGTCTTATCAAGTGCAGGTTCACGAGGCAAAAATCTGGCTGCCTGTGTAAAAACTTGCGATTCATTCTTAACGTCTTCTTCGGAACCAGTTTTGCACAAATTTTGTACATGAGTCGAGTCAATAGTTGATGAGTCTGTTTCACTAAAGATTTATTTTTCTTGCGTTAATTCTTGCGATTCATTTTTAATCCATCTCCGTTACACTTATTTTGCAGAAATTGTACGTATTGGTTTGTCCATAGTTGATATCAATACGGAAATATTTACAGAGATCTCAGCAGGGGAAGGTACCAAGGCAAAATCTATTTGCCCATTTCAAATCTTGAATTTTTGGCACACTTTAGACTAAATGCGTCGTTTTTAAATTTATTATTTTATTTTGTTCCCGGCACGCTCGATACAATAACCGACAATGGTACAAATAAACTTTTATACGTTTACTCTGGTACTCAAAACAAAAACTAGCTATTTTAAAATTTGAAATCATTAAAGTATGTGTTTTTCTTCTTTCAAGAAATTTCGCAAATGCCATAAAAGGAATTTTTAAATGTGTTAATTTCCACTAAAATACTCAACAATAAGAGTTTAAATCTAAGCGATTTTAGTACAACTGTACACGGTGTATAATTGTATACAGTTGTATACTTATTTAATTACAGTTATAGCATACCAAGTGGCATGACAGGATAAATCTTAGGAATGGTAAGTACCTTAAAATGCCTTTGTTGATCAATATACACTTATATTATTCTATCTATATAGCTATATTCTAATGTGGACCAGTTACGGCAAAATTTTGTCGAAACGATATGATAGTGGCGTAAAGTCTTTTTTCATTGGTCAGTCAAGATCGGATATTAATCAAACCATAAATTCGGCATCTACAGCTTTCGGCTACAAAAATTCAGTCTAATACATTTGAAATGCACATTTAAAAAAAAGAAATTTAAAAAATATTATCTTTTTGTGTTGAAATATATGCTCTAAATCTAATATCTCATGTTTCATTTCATTCAGCAGAACGGCGGTGACGCCATCTATTGATCTCAAAACAATTCAGTATTGAAAAATGTTTTTCATACTTACTTGATATTCAAATTTTATATTCACAACATCTCGGAAAAGTACAAGTGAAAATGATAAATTCTGAGATACAGAATAATCTACTTAAAAATACGATTCCAAAGAAAATTTTGAAAGCCAAAATTGTATATATATATATATTTCATTCATTATAAGTGTATTTATTTAATTTGTAGATACATTTTTTAATTATGGAATTCCTGTTATGTATAGTAATATGGTAATATAATTTCGTCAAATTTTAGAAAATATTCGATTTTTAATATAATACACTCCTGCTCAAAAGTTTAGCAAGATTTGCAAATGATCAGTTTTTTTTTTTTTTTTTTTTTTTTTTTTTTAATTTAAAAACTTATATCTCGATAAAATGTTTTCAAGCATTTAGCATTTAAAGAACTAGGTCTTCTTCATGATTTTCAGTCAAGATTGGTTTAAGACAACATTTAGGGAACCGGTAACAAACTGAGCAAAATCGATTATGTTTGTGATCACGCTGTATCGTTAAGTGAACGAAATGATCTGGAACTTTGGGATATATTAATATAGACCCAGTTCAATTTGTGGATGAACTTGTGTGACGATAGTATATTAAATAACGGAGATACAAGCTTTTATTAAAAAAAAAATGCAACATGTTTTTTAGTTGTAATACACAGAGTTTTTAAAGAAAATTATTCCCACTTTCAGATAAGTTGGAAAATATCTAAAATCTAGCCTATTCTTTTTCGTATAATTCACTTAATTTTTACTCTATTCAAATGCATTTTTTATAGAAGTTGCCCAATATATCTAGCGTTTAACCTATGCAATAAATCTTTTTTTTATCTTTCGCACTTATCTTGCGCAGTGAAAATGTCTTTTATAAAAATGATCATATTTAATGAAATATTTGAGATATTTGTATTCCGATTGCAGTATATTGTTATAAAATTATCTTTCCAAGTTATCTGAACGTGGGAATAATTTTCATTAAAAACTCTGTATATCATAAGTAAAAAACATTCTAATTTGTTTCAGAGTTTTAGAATAAATGCTTATATCTCCGTTATTTAATATACTATCGTCACATAAATTCATCCAGGAATTGTACTGGGTCTGTAATAACATATCCTGCAGTTACAGATCATTTCATTCACTTAAAGATACAGGGTGATAACAAACATTATTGATTTTGCAGAATTTATTTCCAGCCCCCTAAATGTTGTCTTAAACCAATCTTCACTGAAAAACATGAGGAAGATCCAGTTCTGTAAATACCCAATGTTTGAAAACCTTTCATTGAGAGATACGTTTTGAAACTGAAAATAATTGATCGTTTGCAAATCTTGCTAAACTTTTGAGCAAGAATGTATATTGGAGATGTCGAAGCCCTGACCTAAATACCATAGAAAACCTGTGAGGTTACTTGTCTCGCCAAATGTATGGAAATAACAAACAGTAACATTCAACATATGAATTAGAACTGGCTATTATGGAGAAATGAGACAATATTCCCGAATATTTTTTTAAAAAATTAATGAACTCGATGCCAAATCGTGTGTTTCAAGTTATTCAGAGGAATGATGGGTGCAACATCTTACTAAATTTGCAAAAATTGTATTTTTTACTCATGGTCTTATAATTTTGTAACAGTTATTTTTGAAACTTTTTTATTTTATTGATGTCTTATATTTTCTGAATTCGTATCATTTATGCTAATTGCTTTATTTTGCTAAAAACTTGATGTACTGGCAAAGAATGTTTTTGATTTTCATTGAAATATTTCTTTTGTTATCTAAATAGAAAAATATGCTGTGGTCTTATATTTTTGTAACAGACTGTAGAGCGAGGATTACGTAGAAGCGAGGGTCACAGTTAGCGAAGGTGACCAGACGTTCTCATTTTCTGAGCACAGTCCTAAGTTACTTGGAGAAAATACCATTTTCTCATTCATCCTCAATTGTGAATTTTTCTTCCCATTTGTCCTCATTTTTGAAATTTTTACCTTCGTTTTAAATATTTCTTTTCTTTTCTTAAAATTCGAGCACCAGTGATACAACTAAACTTATTGTGATTTTTAATACTTATTATACAACTCATCACAGTGTAAACTGAAAAAAAAAAAAAAAATCTGCGACTGACAAACTAAATTGTGTCTCACGTAAATATAGTTCCATGTCAACCTTATGAATTCTAGTACCCTTTGATGGCGAGCTCTAAAAACTACTTTTAGAATTATAAAGCGTTTTCGTATATTATCGTAGTCAAATTTATTTAAATCTGTGAAAATAAATGCGAACTCAAAAGGCAAGCTTTAGTAACTATAATATTGGTTTATGACTAAATTTTGTTAAATCAAGCGAGAATTTCTCGCAATAGAAGGGATCCGAAATATCCATAATATTGTTTCACCCTCCAGAAAATTATAAACTGGAAATTCTAGAACATTTCGTCTATCCAGGTTATTTGTTTACCTTATACGCATACCTAATAAATCTATATTTCTAGTTTAGAGATTCAGAAATCGACTACTTTTTCATTCTAGATGGAGGCAGTATATATATTTGTTTTCTGAGTGCAACAAATCATGATCCATCAGTTCATGAATTTGAATTACATACCCTGCTTATGGTAAAATACGGAAAACTCCAAACGGTTAAGCCGATGAGCATAACTAAGAAACGAATTCAGCACCTTTCATCTGCCAGATTTTAGAGCAAAATTACTCGGCTACTTTTTAAGATCTACGTTGTCTCTTAAAATATTAAAAACAGTCTAAAATTCAATTTTTTCTATTGCACAAACAATTGTATAGAATGCATCAGGCAAATATGCAGAATAACAACTTATAAAAGAGCTTGATGAAGCATTGTCTGTATTAATGTATGCAGGCTAGTTCAAGCTCAAGAACATAAAATTATGTCCAGACAGTATTTCAATGTTGAAGATGGAATTAAAGTGAAAATAGTGAAAGCAGATAATGTAGCTATGTCTCCGAAATGAGAAACTACTAAAGTACTTAACGGTTACATAATTTCATAGTAATTAATAATAAGAAATTCTATTTCTGTTGAAATAATAATTCTTTTCGAAGGCTTTTAATCTTCTCAAAATTATTCTTTAAAATGTTAAGAATAAAAATAACTGAATTTACATTCAAAGCGGAGAAATAAAAGGAATATTCAAATGTTTTACATTAAAATGAAAGTTACTGAACCATTAAGAATTTAATTTAAATAACATATTTTTATATGGAAAAGGGAGAAATAAAATTCATTTTAACAAGAGTGAAAAGTAACCAGGCTTTGAATCGAACCTGGGTGTTTTTGCATAACACCCCGCATCTGTACTGATGGAACTACACTACCGACATCTGACTAATACAAAACTATTTGTTTATTTAAATGTTGTAAAGTTGCCTATCAGATGTCTACAGAGTAATTCAGCTAATAAAGCACTAGTGCGCTGAGCTGAAATATCCAGGTTCGATTTCTTGCGTAGTAATTTTATACCTTGTTGAAATTCATTCGGCCTTTTTGGATCATTTTAATTTTCAGTAGAAATGGTAATGTTTAGAGAGAAAATTTCACTTTTAAGTATTAAGAATCGACAAAAGCATTAATGAAGCAGATAAAAAACAATTTTTAAGTAATTTTTTATCCTCAGAAATGTCCTTTTTTTGAATGAAGAATGTTCTCATCTTTCTCATGGAAATGAGGACTTCGTATAATTTGTCATCAATCAGATAAAAAAAATCTGATGTGGGCACCATATGACTTCCTTATACACCTTTAGAAATATATGCATAATGTTAAAAAGCATTGCCATTGGACCCAAGACAGATAGCTAAAAATATTTTTAAAATGCATTATCACCGTGTTCTGGGCTTTTCTGAAAGTTTCAAATGTCTAGCTAGTCGGGAAGTTAGTTAAAAATCGATTGCAAGATTTGTACAGGTAACGCTGCCGAAGGCAGCAGGGATTCGAAACAGTTGGCTAAAAGTATTTAAAAAATGCATTTTCACCGTGTTCTGAACTATTCTGAAAGTTTCAAATGTCTAGCTAGTCGGGAAGTTAGTTAAAAATCGATTGCAAGATTTGTACAGGTAACGTTGCCGAAGGCAGCAGGGATCCGAAACAGTTGGCTAAAAGTATTTAAAAAATGCATTTTCACCGTGTTCTGAACTATTCTGAAAGTTTCAAATGTCTAGCTAGTCAAATAAATTTTCTGTTGAACCATATAAACGCTGCCGAAGGCAGCAGTGACCCGAAACAATTTGCTAAAAGTATTTAAAAAATGCCTTGTCAACGTGTTCTGATCTTTTCTGAAAGTTTCAAATGTCTAGCTAGTCGGGAAGTTAGTTAAAAATCGATTGCAAGATTTGTCCAAACGGTTTTTTAATTATTACCGTTTTTTGATACATTATGGCCAAAACCTTTGTATTTTTGGTCATTAGGAACCTAATTTTCCTAAATATCTCCAAAACGGAAAATCATACAAAGTCTAAAAAGGGATGTGCACAACTAGATGTTATAACAAACCTACGTACCAATTCGCAACTTTCTACGTCCAACCGTTTTTGAGTTATGCGACATACACACACACACACAGACACACATACATACAGACGTCACGAAAAATCGTGTAAAGTCGCTTATTTCTCTAAAACGAGAGCTCGTGTTAAGACGAGACTTGCAGGTGTACAACTAGACATCATGACAGTCACACGTATAAATTGGGAACATTCAGTGATCATTCGTTTTCGAGCAATGTGAAATACAAAATCCATTTCGCAAATCGGGATTACTATACTTCCTTATTCTTTGTATAAGGAAGTAAATATCTGGTCACCTTCCAGTTAGCTGCGCCTCTTTGGAATTTCTCACGAAACAACGTTCGCTAAGCACGTAAGTCCGCGACGAAATCTGCCCACATGCAATGCGTCAAAGGAATAGCTTGTGCTTTCTCTCCGTTTAATTCTATTCAATGATTTTCTTAGAAATGAAGATATCCAGCTTTTCACCTCAATTTTATAAATTCTATTGCTCGGTTTTAAAAAGTTCATTTTTAACAATGCTCTATGAAATCATTATTAACTAAAAAAAAAAAAAAAAAAAAAAAAAAGCAAAAAGCAAATAAAGGAAAAATATGAAGGATAAATGATAAGTTAAACCGTAAAATAATATTTCCTAACTTCGACATTAATTTGCTTAAATTATACTAATTTACGAGAACCTAAGAAAATGTTTACAAACCTAAAAATCCAATAGTCGCTGCAGCTGGAAACTGTCTGCGATCATTCATATCATTTTGAAAGGTAGGAAAAGATGAGGCTCCTCCAAAAGCAAAAAGCATTGTCCCAAAAGCAAGGAAAAACTTTAAAAGTGAAGGTGCCGGATATTCCACATTTTTCGGCTCATTATCAGCCAACATAAGTGATACGAATAACAAGACACAGGCAATAAATGTCGTCAAAAGAGCTAGTATGGCTGCTGGCCTTCAAAATAAAAGCAATAAGTATATTATAATTCAGACACACAAACTTATTTAGGAGTATTTTTCATGCATTTTTAAACAAATTTTGATGCATTAAAAACAGTTAATTATAACAAATTGAAAAGAGAAGTTAATAAAGTCAGCAAATTTTCTGGTTATTCGACAGTTCTGCTTTAAAATATGTAAAATTGAATATAAAAGAGTGAAAATTACGGGAAAAAAGAAGTGATCACTGTCTATTCAAAACGATGAAATATAGTTACAAACATGCTCCAAAGTGTAATAAGGGTAAAACATTTGATTCTCTTTTTACGTATTTGAGAATTATACTTTAATGATATTATGCCGGGTAATTTAAATTACATATTACAGTGTTTATCTCTTAAATCAAAAGTCACATAATCATACTTCCAGTTGCACTCTTTGTTCAAATTCATAGTAATTTTTAGATATGGCATTTTTACTACAAGGGACTATGAGATACAACATTTAACATGTATATTGTTTCGCCTTTGCTACAATTTATATTTAGAAAAATACTGTCCTCAGTACAAGAAAAAATAATCTGGTGTGTCACTCACACGACTTTCTCTTACCCTGAAATTTAATACTATAAATACAGCTTGCAGATTAATAGGTAAGATAACGAGTACTGTTATGTAAACCTATGTTAAACAATTCATATTAGGCTTCTGAAGAGTTTTATATGATAATTAGTTCTGTGTGAGGGGGGCTACCGCCCCCCTCAACCCCCCGTTTCATTAATGCACCTACATTTATATAGAATTTAATTCGGTTATTAATAAATATTTCTCTTTTTAAAAAATAATTTATTAAAATTATTATTTAAAAAAATTATCTTTTATGATAAGGCAGACGATTTCCATATTAGAGAAGTAGTATAACACCAAATATCCAAAAAAAGTCCATTTTATTCTAAATATTTAAAGAAAAAAAAAAAAAAAAAAAAGGACGATTTTTTTTCTAAGTTTTTTTTTCGTTAAAAGTAAAAAAAATCGATAACTTTGCTTTAAATTACCGCAGATCGATGGTTCAACCATTCGTTTTAAAGGTATTGGCGAGCTCTTTTGAAAGATACCCATCATGAAAATTTACTCCCCTCGAGGGGGGACTTCCCCCCCAGGGGGGAGGCGAGGCTCCTACATACACAATTTTTTTTCCCAGTTAACTATCTCTATTACAAAAAATATATATTCGTTTCATTTGGTTTAGTGCAGTCTATAGACGTTAAACTCTACTTTCCTGCAATTTCCCCCATAGACGTAATGTATTAGAATTCTCTTGATTGTCCCTGTACACGAACCATTTGCTTGATCTTAACGAAAAGCTTACTGTAGCGTCCCTATATGATACACATTTAGAATACCAAATTTGAACTTTCTGCCATAATTTGTTCTTGAGATATGCTGATAACAGACAGACACACATACAGACACACACACAGACACACATACAGACATACAAACACACAGACATACCATTTGCTAAAAACATGATTTTCGTATTCAGGGAACCTCAAAACGTGTAAATATAACAAAATCTCGCATTCGAAAATTTGACCCAAAAACAATACTTTCTCTACCTTATGGGTAAGAGAAAGTAAAAAAGTTAACCAAAGAACTCGCTGATTTATCAAACTTTGAAAATTTGAGCATTTATCGCCCCCAAATCTTTCTTCAAAAATTAAAGTTAGAACAAAACCATTCAAAAGTGGAATGAACAATACCAGAACGCTACGACAGCTGCTCTGACGAAAATATTTTTTTCTTCAATTTCTGACCGACTCAAAAACAAACACTTCTTTTGTAACTGTGAAGTTACTAAATTCCTTACTGGTCACTGAAATTTTAGATGCTATCTGAAAAGATTTGGTTTATCTCACACTGACGTATGTTCTTGCAACTTAGGAGAAGTCGAAAACGTTGAACATTTACTGTGTAAATGTACGAAACTCACTAAAGGCAGAAAAGAACTACTCATTAATCGATTGAATTCTGTAAATATTAATTTTCCTCCCCCTCTTCCTATTATTGTTGAAAACAAGTTCGCATTTGCGGCCTTTTGGAACTTTATTCATTATGTTACTTCTGTACCTTTATAATCTATTTATTTGATTCTGTTCTTGTACTTCATTTTATGTATTCTATATGTACGTATGTTTATTTTTCTTTATTTTATTTTCTTTTATTTTGTGTGTGGGTGTCTTTAAGTGCATTTTTGTGTTTGTATGTACGTCCTTTTTTTGTGTGTGTGAATGCATGTTTTGCTTTTTTCCCCCTTTCTTTTTCTTTGTTTTTGATTTTCTGTAATTGTCTGTTAACTACTTACCTCTGTAAGCCCCATGTTGTACTCTGTGGTGCATGAGTAGATGTTGATTTTTAAAAAAAAAAAAAAAAAAGGGGGGACTTGGCACCTTTTACGGCACCACTGAAGTAGGTTTCGTATAAAAGCTTATACAGTTTCCGTCGCTTATTAAAATCACATTCGTTCTGAGCCAAAGTGATTTTATTGAGCGACTGATTTGTATATCCGGCGAACGTTCCTGCACTTAAGGGCGCTCTTCACTCATCGCCGCCGGAAGCCGCAGCTAATGTTATTCCATGGGAAATTTTTCTTTACAAATAACTTTTTAACTAATACATATTTTTAAATTCTGTTTTCACTTTCTGAAAATTCCCAGCTGTTAAATTGACGGACCTTTAAAAAAAAAAAAAATTAAATTTTTTATATTTTATTTTGAAGCTGCAAAATACGAATTTTCAATATGTGAAATTTTTTCATTTTGCAAATTCAAAATAAAGTATTAAAAATTAAAAAAAAATACACCTTTAAAGAAGGTCCGTCAATTTAACAGTTGAGAATTTTCTGAATGTGAAAACAGAATTTAAAAATATGTATTAATAATAAGTTATTTGTAAAGAAAATTTCCCCATAGAATAACATTGGCTCGGGCTTCTGGCGACGGTAAGTGAAGAGGGTAGTTAAGGAAAATGTATTACTTCTCTGAATTTGGAAATAAACTTCAAAAGGTAGCTAATAATGGAATTAGTAAACAATATTAATTAATTTCTGATAGATAATTAATTTATTGTTTCTTCGATATAAGTAAATTAAACGCATTAAGTTTCCATTCACTTTCGTTTGAGGAAAATCATTACTTTACCAAAAGTTCACGCTTTTCTTATAAATTTAAAATATTTCCATTTAAACCTTATGAATTATAGTAATTTCAAAATAAGAACTAGAAATTGCCTCTTAATAATTAGAAATTAATATATATATATATATATATATATATATATCTTTTCAAATCAAATTTGTAACTTATGGATAAGTTATGGGATGTGTTTAATTTGTAACTGTGTTGCAAGTGTAAAATCTTCGACAATGAGTAATAACGGTGGGTTTGTTATGCCTTTTTTTTTTTTTTCTTTCTAGTTCAAATGATATTTTTGGCTGCTGAGGAGATATTTTTGAGTTTAATAACCGGCGATGCTGATTTTATTAAGTGGCGGCTTTAAAAGTAGTTTGTATTGATTTGATTCCGGTCTTAGCAATTTGATCAGATTAAACGGCTGATTTTATTAACCAGTGGATTTATTAAGCAGCGGTTACTGTATTTCCATTTAATATTTATAAATTGATCTACGTCAGATTTGTTCAATAAAATATACATTTAGGAAACAGTTCTTATGGCTTTTGATACTTTTTTTTTTTACACATTTAAAATTTTTAAATTGCGTTTTCTCAGATTGCATTTTTACATGAATTCATGATCTCCAAAATGCTAAAATTTCTACAGATATTTAAGAAAAGTCTTAATAATATTTTGGGATGTTTAATAGAACCTACTAATTGAATTAGGGATGTGATTTGAATTTTATTAATAAGTTTTTGATAAAAAAATTAAAAAGCGCATGTCTGTATAAAAATATGAAAAATAAAAAAAGTAATATTTTAATTTTTAGTATTTTTTCTTTTAAAGATATTGCAAAATACATCTCTAATTCTTTTACGTAGGTTTTATTAAGTACATAATTGCAGGGGTCGTACTCTCCACACTTTTTTCAGGACACTCTCGAGGATAAGGAATTTAAAAATTTATTGCTACCACTATTTTTAAACAATAATGTTTATCCTTTAAATTCATGACACTTTATTATACGTATACAAAAAATATTTCAGCATGAAATTAGTAGTGGCAAAAAAGGCGATAATTTCATACTACTAAGAGTGTCCTAAAGAAAGGGCGGAGAGTATGACCCCTGTAGTCGCCAACATTTTAATTTATTCCAGAGCATTTTTAGCTCCGCCTTTAATCCACACCACTTTATTTCTTGAATATTTTTTCTCCAGTATTTAGCTACGGTAAAATAAGAAAAAAATTACCTTTAAGAAAAAAGTGGTATGAAATAAAGGCGGGGCTAAAAACGCTCCGGAATAAATTAAAATGTTGGCCTTTTTGTTAAACATCCAAAAATATATTAAGTCTCTTCTTAAATATCTGTAGAACTTTAAGCATTTTGAAGATCCCGAATTCATGAAAAAATACAAACTGAGAAAACACAATTTAAAGACTTCAAATTCCTAAAAAATATACCGAAAACCTTAAGAAATGTTGCCTGAGTATATATTTTATTGAACAGACCTAATATAGTTCAATTAATAAATATTAATGAGCAGTGTCTTCAAAGATGCCAAGACCATTTACACAAATGCACAAAATAATTCGGATATATTAAGGTCCGCTACACAAACATACCAACATGAGGGGGAAGAATCCAATCATTCTTTTCACTCTTGTTTAATTACTGAATTTTTCTCTAATTCAAATTGGTTTAAAGTTTGTAACTACTAAATATACGAAAAGTCGAGTATGGTTACTCCACATTTTATCTATTTATTTATTTTATTTAGGGATAATATTCTGAAATATTTTGTTGTTAGAGTTAGAGTAAGCATATTGATCTGATATTATGTCGAGAGTGAATAATTGTAGGAATTCATTTGAATTTTTTATTACAAGGAAACTTCCATTCAAAGTTATTGATCATTTTAATTTTATTGTTTATAAAACTGTTAATATGAATAATTAATATAAACTTTGAAATATAATAAATAAATGTCTTTCTGTAAAGAGCTAAAGCTATGCAATATTTGCTGAAGAAACCAAAGAATAGATAAAAAATTTCAAGGTAACGTTCAAGGTGAAATGATACATCATTTAGAGGCTGTTATGTTAATATCATTATATAAGAACCAGTTCCAATATTAGTTACATTGCATCAAGGCCCCTACCCATGTCAATATTCTCTGTGGAGAGAGAATACAAAGCATGGTATACATAAAGAAAAAAAAGAATAACCGGTAATACGAAAAAAAAAAGAAAG
Source organism: Salticus scenicus (assembly GCA_963930645.1). Lineage (NCBI taxonomy): Eukaryota > Metazoa > Arthropoda > Arachnida > Araneae > Salticidae > Salticus > Salticus scenicus. The sequence continues at coordinate 240,246,300 of OZ005649.1, forward strand.
AAAAGGAGAAAAAAAGTCAAGGCGAAATCCATTTGAGACGATATTTTAGAGAAATGAAATATTTTTAACACTTTCGTATAAGGCTGAAAAGTGTCAATGATTTCCGTTTGTCTTTCTGTCTGTCCGTCCGTCCGTCTGTCTGTCTGACCGTCTGCCTCTTTGCGCTCTAAATACCGCAAATATTCATGGAATTTGTTGAAACTGATATATGTTATTCAAGTTCACTATCGAATGTTCCTTATTGAAAATGAAATGAATACATTTACTGGCTTGTGTACAGGGACACCCGAAAGTATTCCAACGCATTGTGTTCTGTAAGAGGTATTTCTATAAACTATATTTTAATAGCTTTACACAAATCTTGATGAAATTAAGATATGTTATTCATATGCACAAAAGAATGCTCTCTGTGGGATATAGTATGATTAGCATTAGATTTACAGGGCTACACAAAATATTCAGTTACATTAAGGGTTATTATTGGAAATTCTCGGGAATTGCACTTTCCTTTATATTAAACGTTTTTAATACAAAATAATTTTTAACTGCGAATATGACTACAGTTTGTCTATTTCTCTCCGACTGTCTATCTGTCCGTCCGCCGCCTCCAGCGTCCGCAAATATTTTTAGAATATTTAAAAAATTACATATGTTATTCAAGTTCATTATGGAATGTTTCCTATTTAAAATGGCATTAATAGGTCTTGTACAATTGGTTTGTGTACAGTAACATCCAAAAAAAAATTCCAATGCATTGCATTTTAGGACATAAAATTTTATAAATCACATTTAAATAACTTGCTACTGTAAAAATAATAAAGAAATTGACATTTATTGCTAATATGCTAACGTAATGTTTTGTATAGAATATTACATGGTTAACTTTCAGATTTACAGGGCTACACTAAAATATTCAGATACATTAAAGGCTACAATCAGAAACTCAGGGCTGCTTTTTCTTTTGTGCTAAGCATTTTTAACACTTTGAGAGCGATTATGAATACAATTAGTCTATTTTTATGCCTTTATGTGCTTCCGTAACAACGTAACCAAAGAATATTGGAAGTAGTATAAATACAACATTGTAATAATTATAATAAATGCAACATTGTAAATACAACAAGTACATACAGTAGGAAAGTGTTAATAATCAATGCATATCGCACGATTTTTCGTTATTGTTTATATTTGTGATGCTAACCAGAAATGCAAAATTTGACAAATTGCATAAATTTTAATGCTTAAAATCTCCATTTAATATATATATATAGATAGATATATTAGGGCTGTGCCGATTAATCGATTAATCGTTTCGGTTAATGGATCAATGCTTACAAGGGAAGTATGAATGAGTAAAATTCCGATTTAAACCAAATCAGGCTTAAATTAAAGAGCATGATCGAAAACATAGGATTGCGTTCAAATTTGCTGCAACAACTCCCCAGGGGGCAAGAAATGACCCTTAAACTTTTAGATGCTTTTTATCAAAATCGAAAAAAAGAAAGATTCAGCTCGCAGAAGCGTGGTGTTGTGGCAAGGTCTTGGGTTCGTGCTACGTAGTTCCTGCGTTCGAGCCCCAACGGAGCACTTACCTTTTTTTTTTTTTTTTCTTTCTCAAATATGCATATACAGATATATTATATGCATACTTTTTTTTAATAAAATAAAGAAAAGAAATTAAGGAAGATAATTATTAAATTTAATTAAATGTTTTAATAATTTAATTAAACATTTAAGTTCAATTAAATTATTAAAACATTTTTTTTTTTTTTTTTTTTCAACTGAAAAAAATATATTTTCAATTTTTAATTTTTCTTTGTAATTTATATAAATGACGAGTTTAAGAGGAAATAAATTTTATTTACACATTTTTTTTTCTTTCCTAAAGTTTCAGTTAATTTTTTTATCAATATTTTACGTGAAAGCCGCTAGTAGCAAATGGTGATCGTCTGGTTTTGTTATTCTTCGTACATAAAAATGAATAGTATTTCTATTAAATTATTAAGACATTTTATTTCAAGCGAAAAAATGCTTTTAATAATTTTTCTTTCTACATTAAATAAATGAATAATTCAAAGAAAAATATTGTCTTTATTTATTTACTTATTTAATTATTTTTGCTTTATATAAATTCTTAATTAATATTTTTTCCCAACGCTGCTAAAGCATAAAGCGCCTTCAAAAGCTGATCATCTGCTTTAACTTGAATTATTTTTCATGCGGAAAAAGAAATAACTTTTACTTATATAGTCGTTATTGAGATAAATTTTTGTTTATACGTTGCGCTTATAAATTGAAAAATGCTTATGTTTTGGTCATTTTTTTATTTCTAATCATAGTCATTATTAACTTGACACTAAATTTGTAAATTTAAGCATATATATATATATATATATATATATATATATATATATATTTTTTTTTTTTTTCCACGTTAAGAGATAATTTTACCCTATATTCCTTAATAATATCTTTGTATAGAGTATATTTATTTTTAATTTCATAATTAAATTTCATAATTATTTTCTCTAAAACTATTCATTTATTTTAATATTTTGTTTTATTTCATTTATATATATTAATGATAATATTAAAAAAAAAAAAAAAAAAAAAAGACGCGCAGTCGCCTGGGTTCGATCTCACGACCTATCGCATTGGAAATGAATACTCTAACCACTGCCCCACACCGTCTTGCTAACGGAATCTCTTTCGTAGATTTTTACAGAAGCAACTAAAACTTTTAGGGTCGTTTTCTCGCTCCATGGGGGGTTGTTGCAGCAAATTTGTACGCTACAGTATGTTTTCGACCATGCTCTTTAATTTAAGCTCGGTTTTGTTTAAATCGGAATTTTACTCATTCATACTTCCCTTGTTAGTCCCGATCAATTTTTTTTAATCGAGTTAATCGGATCGAGTAATTCGATTAAAAATTTTCAAAATCCCATTAAATTTTTCAAACTACGAATTAAAGTAAAAATATTGTTCTGCCTACAAAATATTTTTTACATATTTTGCTAACAAACATTCTAAGAAACATCCTTCAAATAATGAAAAAGCAAAATAAAATAAAATAAATAAAAATAAAACCTTTCAAAAGAAGTTGTTGCACTTTTGTTGATAGAGAAAAGGGGGAGGACAGTTATTAAACAAAATGCCGCTTCATGTGCATGCTGGAGCAACACCACCTATTTGTAGCCTTCTACAGAAAGTGTTGGCTAGGGTAATAGTATTCTCAGAAACAAGAAGCTTTCAAAAAATAGAAATGCTAAAGATTTAAAAAAAAAAAAAAAAAAAAAAAAAGGATAAGATTTTCTCTATCCTTCTGAGGGGGGAAACGTCAACAGAGTTTCACAGTATCTTCAAGCGTTTATTATCTGTTCAGAATTGCTGATAGTAGAAACAGAAAATAACATTCTGTGCTCTAGTCCGAAGTGACAAAGAAGAACTAAAATATAAGAATTGAGATTTTTATGATAATGATATGGAATTTTGAGAATTCATTTAAAAATAGTGACAAGCGAGATGGACAAGGCCTGCAAATATAAAACTAAAATATGTGTAAATTCATTTAATGTTTCTTTCAAAATGAATCGAAAAACTAATTTATTAAAAAAAAATACTAACAATAATAATTAAAATTGAATAAGTGAAAATATTTACATAAAATTAACACTTAAAGTCACCAATTATTACTCTGAATATTGATTTAAATTTCAGTTATGAAACAGATATAATTGATTAGACAAAAATTTTTGAAAAAAAAAAAAAAAAATCAGTCAAACTTATGAATGATATATATATATATACACACACACAATATGAGAGTTTTATTCATCATTGAAATAAAATTATATAAAGAAAAATGAAAACCGATTAAAAATCCGATTAATCGACCAATTAATCGATTAATGAACTACGATTAACCCAGTTAAAACTCTTAATCGATTCCCACCCCTAATATATATATATATATATATATATATATATTGTTTGAAGGTTTGAATTTGGATGTCAATGGTATAGTTTGTATGAAGAATTTAGTCATTCTATTCAATAAAATACGTGCTTTAGAACATCTGAAGCTATAGGCGGATATTTAACCAATACACAACATATGAACAAATATATTTTACAGACGAGAAAAAATAATGATATAAAAATACATATTTCTTTTTAACACTTTCCTACAAGGTTGAAAAGTGTTAATGATTTCCATTTGTCTGTCTGTCCGCACTTTAACTCCCGTAAATATTCATGAAATTTCTTGGAATTCATTATCGGATATTCCCAATTTAAAATGGAGTAAATAATTAATTATATTGGTTTGCGTGCAGGCATAACCGAAAGTATTCCAAAGCATTGTGTTCTGAGAGAGGTATTTTTATAAACCTTATTTTTATAACTTTACATTACACAAATCTTAATGAAACTGAAATATGTTATTTAAGTTCATTATGAGTTGTTTTCTATAGAAAATGGAGTAAATACCACCACTAGTTTTTGTACAGGGACACCCGAAATTATTCCAAAGCACTGCGCTCTTAAACAGGTATTTCCCTAAATGAAATTTTAATAACTGTACTTTGCACAAATCTTAATGAAATTGAAATATGTTATTCATATGGACAAAAGAATACTTTCTATAGAATATAGCATAATTAGCATTAGATATATGTGGCTACACAAAAATATTCAGTTACATAAAGGCTCTTTTATGGAAATTTGCTGGAATTGCATTTTCGTTTACATTAAGCATTTTAAACACTTTATAACAGTTTTTAAAAGCGAATGTGATTTCAATTTGCGTATGTGTTTGTCCGACTGTCTATCTGCCTGTCTGTCCGTCAGCCCGCCCCCAGCGTCCGCAAATATTTTCAGAAATTTAAAAAAATGATATATGTTATTCAAGTTCACCGTGGAATTTTTCCTATTTAAAATGACATTAATAGATCCTGTAAAACTAGTTTGTGTACAGAGACCCCCTCTCCCCCTTCACCCCAGAAAAGCCAATTCACTGCTTTTCAGGTTGCATTTTTAGAAATCACACTTAAATAAGAATGTCAGTTTAAAATATAAAATAAACTAAATTAATACTAATTAAGAAATGATGTGTGCATCTAAGCTTACCTGAATAACTATTTTAAATCATGTCTATAGAAAGTTAGAGATAACAAGAGACAGCCCCCTGAGAGCCATAAAAATTGAAATATCACTGTAATTCGAAAAATGGTGATAGGAAACGAGCTGTAAATTTGGAAACCCATCTTTTTGATGTTGCCTATTTTATTCGTGCAAAAATTAACATAGGTCATAATTAATAATTTTTTGGAATATGAATATATTAATTTTCATAATTCAAATTAGGCTTTTAAACCAAAATTATATGGATAGGTTTAGGTCGCTTCATTTTCAAGTATATATATATATATAATGAAATTTGAATATAATTAACTTTTCGAGAAGATATGAATTAATGTTTGACATATTCATTTAACATTAGCATCTCTATATTTTGACAAATTATATCTACGCAAAATTGAGAGAAATATATAAACTATACCATTTTCCGGGTTCATTTGATCCAAATAAAAAATAAAATAAATAAAAAATAGGGGATGCTATTTAAAAAAATGAAGCTGATGCCAGTTTTAATATGTAGAATACCCCTAAGAAAAATATAACTATACCTTTATGAACTAGACATTATAACAAATAAATTGGCACTGTCGCATATTGTAGGACGATTTGCGACGAAATTAGTTGGGCAGGCGTTGCTGACTGTAGATAATATAAATTGTAATAAAGCGAATTAAAATTTATTTCTGATATTGTTTGTTTTACTTCATTTTTTAATCTGATATAAAAATCGTTCTTATAATAAAAAACTTGCATTTTTCCAAGGAAAGTGTTTCTAATAAAAATTTTGTACGTATGTTAATAACAAAAGTTCGTAGGGCCACTTACCAGCCGAAGAGGGTTCTTACTTTTATAGTGTGTGTGTGTGTGTGGGGGGGGGGTCCTTTTTCCTTTTTTCATTCTGTTTGCTCTATAAATTTGCATTTATATATTTTTACATTCTACATTGATGTATTATTATTTACTATTGTACCTTATTTATAAATTTGATTCTTTATATTAGTGTTTTGTATTAATTAATTTTTAATCTTGAATTCGATGGTTTTATATATTTTTGCTTTCATCTTTGAGAAGTCGGGGACTAGAAAAATATTTTTTGGCTTAAAGCACACGTTCCCCCAGAAACTTCTCATTTTCCATTCCCTACATTGGTGGTGGCGGGGGGTGCTCCCCTGAAGAAAGCCCTCATCTGTTTTGGGATTGCTTTTCCTTTATTATCAGTTAATGAATTTATTTTCGTATTATATTTCCTCTTGCCGCATTTTGTGCATTGGTTTATAATTACATAGTTTCAAGTTTTTATTGAAGATTCAGGTTTTTCCTTATTAATTTTCAAAGTTTATTTCATGTATATAAGTATATATATACACTCATGGACAAAAAAATTAGCACACCAAGAAGGAGTCGTCAAAATGAAACGAAATTTTACATACGTAATGACTACTTTGATATAAGTAAATGATTAGAAAATCAAAGAAAAAGGATAATTTATTTCAGAGAAAAAGGCAAAAGAACGGAGGATTTAATACCCTGTTGGACCCCCTCTAGCGCGAATGCACGATGCGATACGATCGGGCATTGAGGCATACAAGTTCTGTATGATGTCTTGAGACATTTCGTTCCATATTTGCTGTAACCTTGCCTCTAGTTCGTTCAAACTCGTGGGATGCCCAACTCGCCGTCCCAAATGATCCCAGATATGCTCGATTGGAGACAAATCTGGGGATCGGGCAGGCCAAGGAAGGGTAGTAACAGTGCGAAGACAGTTTTGTGACAGCCTTGCCGTGTGAGGCCGAGCATTGTCTTGTTGAAAAATGGCTCCTGGGAGCCGTTGCATTAGTGGCAACACATGTGGTTGCAGGATGTTATGGACATACCGCTGGGCTTTCATGGTGCCATGGATCAATACTAGGGGTGACCGTGTATTGTAGGCAATGACACCCCATACCATCACACCAGCTGTGGATGCAGTGTGCAACTGTAAAGAAAAGGCAGAATTGAGGTATTCCCCCGTTGCCTCTACACACGTACATGTTAGTCATCCCTGCCCAAATTGAATCTGGATTCGTCGCTAAGCACGACGTGGTTCCATTCGGTTGCTATCCAACCCCGTCGAGTGTGACACCACTCCAAACGAGCAGAGGGGGTGGGTATTATTGGCGGCACATGTAATGGACGCCGCGATACCAAGTGTCCTTCAGCCAGGCGCCTTCGTATGGTTCAAGAGGACACAGAGGCCCCTAGTGAAGGTGCTACCTCTACCTGGATGGCGGCCGATGAAGCAGTTGCCTGTACGCGTGCATTTCTTACGATGTGGCGGTCTTCTCGACGACTGGTCTGTCGAGGGCGTCCTGAGCCTGGTCTTCGTGTATATGACATCTCTGGGGTCCACTGGTCCCAACACTACCTCACAACACAATCAGAGCGGCCTAATTGACGAGCTACTCGCCTAGCTGACCACCCAGCTTCCATCATTCCGATGATTCTCCTCCTCTCAAACTGCGACAGCTGCTCATATTGTCTTCGAAAACAACGTAATGGCATGTCTACCTCAGCTCTTCCTTTGTAAACGAGTCAGCACACTCAAATAAGCTTTGGTTACCTTTTTTATACTCCACAGAGAATGACAATAAACGCCCTCTACCGGCTATACGTAATGCGCAATCACGCTGCATTTCTAATCATTTGCATATCTCCCCGACATGTACATTCATGGCAAGTTTCGTTACGATCCCGCAATTATTTCTTGGTGCGCTAATTTTTTTGTCCATGAGTGTATATATATAATACTTTGGCAAAATTACGGAAAAGAATATGCTATAGTTTCTAAATAAAAGAAAAAGTAAATAAATAAAGAGTACATCAGAGTTCAATAAGCAACATTTTGAGATTTTTTCAATTTCAAGTTTATAAATATATCTATTTAAAACATCTCTAGTCCATTATGCTTGGTTTTGAGTTTTCTTGGTCTACTTCCTGTTGTCTTTTTGTGTTAATCTTTCTAGCACGCTTTTTATTGCAAATTATTACGAAAAGACCACATTTCGCACTTATCAAACATTTGCAGTTTAGACAATTTAAACTGTTTTGGCCTGAAGTTATATCTAAATTTTAAAGCATATTCATCTTAATATAATTTCTTTTGTTGAAGCTAGCTACAATATCATAAATATCTATTTAAAGGTATTAGTATTTTTCAGCAGGTAAGGAGTAGGATATAAAGGAAATAATTAAATCGAAATTTGAAAGTTATAATAGAAATTTTTTTATAAATGCTGAAAGGCATAGATATTACTCCTTACATGCAATATATGTAATATTCATTTGGATAAGTCATTAAAAATTTATGTACATTGCTAATGGATTATTATGGATATTATTGTAATAATTTTCATTTAATTTTAATACTAATACAAATAATTAGACATCCTTGTTTAAAATTTAAGACATAGTAACAAGCATAGAAAAACATGTACAGCAGACATATTTTTACCAGAAAATTACTACATTTTCTTTTAATATCAATCACGCAGTTTTCATTTTTTTCCAAAAGGTTTAAAGGTTTGTTCTTTTATTAATAGAAAATTATGAAGTATTTTTATAAAAAAAAAAATAGTGCTAAGCCCCCACTTCCCCCAGGGATTTAAAAAAAAAAAAAAAAAAACACTTGCTGTGTTATTAGAAATTTACTCACTAGAAACTTTATAGAGATTTTTATTAGCATTAAAAATTACATAAATTTAAAACTTAATAATATGTTTTTAAAAACTTATAAAATTCAAATAGTTAAGAAAATACCAATTGAAATTTGTCTTAATTGGTTTTAAAGAAATTATCAATGTCAAAAAAAGTTATTATTGTTGGTGTAAAACAATTTTCAGGTATGTTATATTTCGAAATTTACTTTTCAGTTATATAATTTATCATTTACATTCTCATACTATACATTTACATCTTGTGAATTTTACTCGATAAGTTAGTTTGCCATCATTATTCAGTTTATCTTGATTTATTTTGTTTATCCTACTACACTGAAGAATAAATAATAATAATAATAATAATAATAATAATAATAACTGGTACATGTGTGCATATGCAAATAACAGAAAAATGGAACCAATCAGAGTAATACGATGAGATTGGCAGTGCCTATATGCGATAACAGGTGTTTGTCAAAACTGTTAGATTGATTCTTACTGCTACAATGGCAGGATATCAAGATTCAAGCGGCTTTGAGCATGGCGATATAACTGATGCACGAAAGAAGAGTGGCAGTATCTCCGAGATAGCAACGGAATTTGGATTTTTACGTACGAGCATTTTATGACTGTGCCGAGAATATCGGAAATTCAGTAAAGTATTAAATTTACGTCATCACTGCGGACGGAAAAGATCGTGAAAAAATGAGACCAGTGGAGACTGAGGAGAATCATTAAACAAGACAGACGTGCAATCCTTCCTCAAACTGCTGCAGATGCGAATCCTGGGGCATTAGCAAGGGCGAGTATGTGAACTATTCAACAGACCATCATTTATATTGGCTTTCGGATCCGAAATCCCACCCATGTACCGTTGTTGACTGCACAACACAAAGCTTTTACTACTCGCCTAGTTCTGCCAACACCACTATTGGTTGGAAACACATTGCCTGGTCTGATGAGTCTCATTTCCGATTACATCGGTCGATGGATGTGTGCTAACACCTCATGAGTCCATGGATTCTACATGTCAACTGTTGAAGCTGGCAGAGGCTCTGTCATGTTATGAGACGTGTGCAATTGTTGTGAAATGCGACTTCTGATACGTCTAGATAACACTCTGAAAAGTGACAGATACGTAAACATCCTATCTGATCAAATACACCCATTTATATCCATTTTACATTCCGACGGATTTGGAAAACTCCAAAAGGTCAATGCGACCCCCCCTCCCCCACGTCAGAGGTGCTACCAATTGACTTCAGAAACACTCTTCTCACTTTAGACTTGTTCATTAATCACCTAAATCCCCAGATATGAACGTTTTTGAGCATATTTGGAATGCCTTGCAACGTGTTGTTCAGAAGAGATCTGTTCCCCTCCCTTCGCACTTCTATGGATTTAATGATTTCCCTGCAAGCTTTATGGTGTGAATTATCTCCAACACACCTTCAGACATTATTTGAGTCCAAGCCAAGTCGTGTTGCAGCTCATCTGCGTGTTCTCGGGGCATTACACGATATTAGTCAGGTGTACCAGTTTTTTAGTTCTTCAGTGCAAAATAACAGTTCGTCAGTCTTCCAATGATCTTCTTCAGAAAACTGCGTTTTGCTAAAAAAATTGTTATGTATTGGCTACCGATAGTACATTTTTGCAGTATTTCATATAAATAGATTAAAACTAGGTTTTGTTTATCGCTCTATTTTTTTTTTTTTTTCATATTGGGTGCTAATTGAATTGGGACCTGTTGCTTAAAGAAGATTTCGAACCACTACCAACATCCTTGTTTAAGCTAGAAACTTACACATAACTAGCATCTGAAGGTCAAAGCACTAACTATTTCGCTACCAGAGGGGAGGTATAAAGCAAAGAAAAGTATTGAAACTCAAATGGGGTTTTAAAACTCTGAATCTTAGGTACGAATGTGGGGGTGGGCTAATTTTATCCGAGTTGTGCTGTATAAACGTTATTATTTTATTTATTTTAAGAAATCTTATTAAAAAAAATGCTTGACAAAAATTTACCTCACCAAAAATCATCCGGTGTTCCAAGCCACATGAGAGGGCAGAGGATAACGGCTAGAATGAGCACCCAATAGCAAAATGAAATCCCCCAATTCGCTGCAAGATTGCCAATTAGCTGTGATGCCAAGAGTAGGAATACTGTTGCTACACCAAATAGTGTGAAATCATTGCAAAATGATACAAAATACCTGAAATAAAAATGATGTCAGTAAATTACTCTATATTTTATCAAAAAAAAAAAAAAAAAACAACAACAGGCAGTTAAAAAAAGAAAAAAAAAATAGAAAAGAAGATTAAAAATTATTTTGACTGACACTGTTGAGATAACCATTTAAAAAATATAAAAAATATTGTTCTATTTATCAGTAAAAAAAAAATAAATAAATTTGACATCAAAATTAAAAATCACTAATACATAAATGCTAACCATAGAAACATTTTATTTGAACTTTCGTCTTACCTCATCTTTTTTCCACATGCTCTGTAGGCTATTGCTGCATATGGATACCTATTTTTCTCTTTATATTCATCGTAGCGCTCTTCTAATATGTTCCAACTTTTCCCCAAGCAAATACCAGCATAAAGGGAGTTAATACAGCAAATGATCAACATGGCAATACCAGACCAACCTGATTTAGGATTAAGCTTTATTAAATAAATGAAGTACTTCAGAAATATCAATAAACAAAATTTATTTCACGTTAATGCATACACATACATATATATAATACATCTAACCTATATATAATACATGTGCATTAATATATCTTACACTAGCAAGAAATTTGACACAATTAAAAAAGGCAGTAACTGAGAAAAATCAACTTTAAAGTAATGTCAAAGCATTGACTAGCATTAACATAAAATTAACAAAACTGCCTCTGAGTTAGATAATTTTTGAGATAGAAGCGTGACACTTTTTGTGTACGTTCAGACACTTAATACACGCTTTTGAATGACATAAACTCAAAATTGCCATTTTCTGAGTTGTGTTACCTTTTTTGTTTGTTTGCGATACATGCAAAAGAGACATTTGCGCGATTGACGCTCAATGACTGTTTCTTTAACTGTAAAATTGCAAAAAAAAAAAAAAAAAAAAAAAAAAAAAAAAAACTTTCATTTTTAAAATCTATTATCTAAAACAAAATACAACTTTTGGTCAAAAATGCATTTATGAAATAAATAAATTAATAATAAATTAATTAACTAACTAATAAAAGGAAATTTAAATGTTATAAGGCTTTAGTCCTAAAGTTTTATTAACTGTTTTTTCTTTTTCTGTTTCCTTTCTTTCTTTCCTTTTTTTTTTTTTTTTTTTATCTTTCGTATTAAATAACGACCAAAAACAAATTCCATTGTTTTACAGCCAGAATTGACTGAGTTATTGCTGCTTCAAACTGGAGCAGTCTTTCTGTCTGAGAAGTACAAAGATATATAAAATTAAAGAATCGTAATAATTTCATTGTTTATTTTATTTTATTTATTTATTTATTTATTTTATTTATTTATTTATTATTTTTTTATAGCAATATATTATACTAAACATTATTATAAATTATTTGTTTATAAACAATATACACGAAAGACATTTACGAATTTTAATATTTACATGATACTTTAAATTTGCCTTAAATGCAAAAAAAAAAAAAAAAAAAAAAAAAAAATTAATAATAATAATAATAATGCAAGGAAAAATGTCTAAGTAATAAACTTTAATGCTCTAAATTTTGGTCGCAACGGGGTGGTTTTCATTTCTTTTTTTTCCCCTTAACTAGGGGGCTCTGCCCACTGCTCGCTCCGCTCACCAACCCCCGAGGGACGACTCACTTTACTTATTAACAAATTCAAAGCTCTGCCCGCCTAGTCGCTGCTTTCTTTCACTGAAAAGGAATATTAATAGTACAAATTACAAGACGAAATCAGAAAATTATTATAGAAATCCTCATATTCAATGTCAAATTGAAATATATAATATTTATATATATTTTTTAATAGAAAGAAATTCTTAATATCTAGACCATTTTGCATTACAGCTTTAGTATATGACCCTTTTTATTTCCTTTTTACAACCTAGGATACGGACCGTGGTATCCCAGTCTGCAGAGCGCCGAGCTCGTAATTGGAAGATTGCGGGTTCTGTCCTCGAGCCGGCCAAAGAGCTTCGTGTACACTAATGGTGGCTGGTGCACGTAAAATATGACTTGGCCTCCATATCCTCAATGTTCTCAGGAAAATCTCCCGCCACCAAAGCGGGAGAGCCATCCCCTTCATGTAGGATCCGGAACATCCGTAGGGGTGCATCCCAGGCTGTCACCAATTATCAATAGCGCAGTAATGGTGCGACGTCAAACATAACCAACCTAGATATCTACCTACCTACAACCACGAATCATATTTTAATTTTCCCGTGTAACAAAATTAATTTTCTAAAAGTAGCGAAAAAAAGGTGATATTTATTTTCTTTCTTTTTTACATCCATGGTTTTAGGCCGTGGTACCCTAGTTGGTAAAACGCCGAGCACGTAACTGGAAGATTGCCGATTCGATACTTTAGCCGGCCAAAAACCGTCGTGTACACTAATGGTGGCTGGTGCACATAAAATTCTTTCGTGGCCGCAAGGTCCTCCTTGTTCCCATCCACATTATACCTTTGGTAAGGATCAAAAATCTCTCCGTAAAAGATCAAAATTGTGATGGCATGTCTGGAACATTTTATAGGTACGTTCCAGACCGTCGCCAATTACCCATAGAGCAGTACTGTTGCGACGTTAAATCCAACCTACTTATCTACCTACCTACCTACAAACATACAACCATGGATCATATTTTAATTTTCCCGTGTAAAATGACTTCATGACAGAAGAACAACGTCACTGGGAGAAACTTTTTTCAAAATGGCAAATAGAGTACCTTCATAAACTTGTCGTTTCAGTTAATAACTTTTTTTTAATAAAAATGATAGAAATTTCTAAGCAGCTGAAATGTCTTCCTTGGAGCATTCGGAACACATTGATACCTCTGATGACGCGAAGGACCCAGCCCTCCGCTAGAAGATGATGTTGCAGACGAAAAAATTTGACGCCAGTGATAGTAACTTTTTTTTAATATATATAGAAAATATGTAAAGGGAATTTTCTCAAATACAGAGAAATGGCAAATTTTAAAGTAACTCAATTTCAACGAGTAAACTTAGAAAAAACACCTTTTATAGTAGAAAATACATGTATTCAATATGCCATTTATGTTTTTATTAGAAAATGTCACAAACTGTGTCTTTAGTTCTTAAAGATGAGAACGAAAAGACGAGTTCTATCGGCGGGAACATTTCAATAGCCTGTTATGCAAACTCCAGAATGATCGGCGTAGCATGTCTCGAGGAATGATAATGATTTCAATCTTCTGTTTCAGCTCGTTGATAGTTGCAGGACGTATGTGTCACACCTTGTGTTTATGATGTCTCGAAGGAAGAAATTGCACACGGTAAGTGTTGTTAACACTAAATGCACTACTTGTAAAACACTCTCACAGAGAGAACACGTTCATGTTACTCCAGTATTGCATGAATATTAAACGGCAACACGTTCACCCTAACTATGCATCGGTTCCGAAAAGCAGCAGGCACCACAGTGTTGTCAACTCTAATTGTAAATTTCCCGTTTCCCTCATCACCTGTATAACTGTTAGGATCAGAGAATCGTGTGTAGTAACTTATTTAAAAATATTTATGGTGATATATTTGTTGACTTACACTGTTTTCAAGATATTAGGTTTTAAAATGTTAGCATTTTTTGCAATTAGAAGTATACTATTTTAACAATTTAGAAATTAACTATAGGGTGCCAGTAGCACTAAACTACTTATATATAATGTTAAAAAGTTGTTTAATTATTAAAAGAATGTTAATATATATATATATATATATACATATAATTATAAAAACGAAAAATCTTTTTTTTTTTTTTTTTTTTTTTTTTTTTAATTTTAAATATATTTTGATGTAATTATTTGGCTAATTTGAAACACATGTAAGACCATATTTTGGAAGTTCTATGATGTCAAGACAAAGATATTTGAAATACTTATTATAAATATATTATTTGTTATTAACATATATAAATTATTTCAAATATTTTATTATTATAAATATAATATTATTTGTTACGGAAACTTAATAAATCTTTCTTTGAAAATTACTCCTAAAATTCAGGTTAATTTAAAAAATAACCATGAGAGAGCATGTGAGAAAATAGCATGTGAGAAACCGCAATAAAATGAACTCGATATTTTTTCTTATCAGTGATAAGAAAGGACATGATAAAACATACTTTATTAATAAAAAGCCATTTTCATGCATGTATGTTGATATAAGACAGACGTTTTTCTATAGGTCTGTAAATAAATATGCTTAATGTCTCTCTTTATGGCTCTCTGAAATAAGCGTTCATATCATAATAAATTATATTAATATTAACACTTTATAATAAAATTGTTAGAACTTATTATTTCTATAATATCAAAAATTACATTTACCCTTAACATTTCGAAGAATAAGAAGTTCGTAGGGTAAAGTAGCCTAAAATGATCCTAGTGGGCAAAACGATTCATATATGTTTTCTTCAAAACAAGTAGAGCTATGTAGTACTGGGTAACATATAAACTAATTGTACCAAGTAAAGAAGAAGAAATGGCGATATTTAACCGATTGCAATGTTACGCGTCTGAATAGAATTCTTTGGAAAAGTGGGTTTTTAAAATCTATTGTAAGTTAAGCACTAACTTTCTTATTTATTTATATACACAGTCTTTCAGTACAGAAATATGTCTTGGTTTACTTAAAAAAATATGTTTTTAGATGTATATTTACACTTGCTAATTTTGTTATGTTTCTTGGCATTGTCCAGTAATATGACCTAAAATGCATTCACATGTTGTCGGGTAAAATAATCCATTATGTGAATACTTTTGGATCCATTATTTAGATCGGATGTGGTGGAAGTAGGCATTATTTAATTTCTGACTTTATTGTGGGTCTATTATTACATCTATTTTTCAATTATTCCATTTTCTTGTTTTCTTTCTTTCTTGTTTTTTTTTTTTTTTTTAGTTATTTAAGACACATTTTTTTTTTTTTTTGTTAATTTATAAAATAAATTATGTAAGCTATTTGATTGTAAAACTTTTTTTATTTCTTTATGTATTGTTATAAGTACTTTTATACCTTTTATTTTGCAGATAAAAAGCAATTTACAAATATTTTTAAATGAAGGATTATTTTGCCTTTTGGTGAGGGTAAAATGATCCTTTGGACCCTTTTTCAAAAATCTATTTTTTTATTTTTTCTTTACACAGTTTAAGTTTAAAATATTATTAAAGTATGTTTATAATGCAAAGTATAGTGTAAAACAGACTATCAAAAGGGCAATGTTTTATTTAAACAATTATGTTGTTTAACACAAGATTACCCTTAAGAGGATCATTTCAGGCTACCTTCCCTTATATGTATGCAGTAAAATTTGAGATAAAACTATCATGAAATAAACTATTATTGACATAAACTATATTTCCTGTTAAAAATTAAATACAAATTGAAATAACAATTTTGTTTTACAATGAGCATCTTATAGATTAGGTTTGATGCAATTAATTGTAATAAGATGTCAGATATCGCTATCACGTAGATCATGAAAAGCATGACAGAAATTCTGCCTGTTTAGCAATCGCAAAAAATAAATAAATAAATAAATAAATAAAAATTTAAAAATGAATTCAAATTGACCCAAAATAGAATTCATATGTTTTTCTATTATAAATATATAAAATATGAAATAATATTCTCCCTAAATAAAAAGATACAGTTAACACAAAAATCGAAAATCACACCGTAACAACATTCTTGTTCAGTTATAGATAGGTATACATCGAAATCTAATCAACATTAATTTATGTAAAGTTCAAACAAGATAGGGAATTTTAAGGAATTCCATGCATTTATTTCGTTAATTATGCATTTACATAGATTATAAAACTGCATAACACATTCAGAGGTCGATCAAAACAGATATTGGTCAAATATTCCATAAATGAATGTCGAAAAAAGTTTAACCTAACATATCCCCTTTGTGTGAATAAAGAAAATAAAAAAGCTTAAAATTTCTTACAAAAATCAGATATTGTAACATATTATTTTTATTATTTGAACTGGATTATTCACTCAAATTAGCAAGATAAGGGATTTTTACTATAATGCTTGAAATTTTATACCCGGATTCTGGTTTACAGAAATGTTACTTAAATGCTTTATTATCCCGGAGTACGATTCTACTTATTAAGAGTAAAAGAAAAGAAAAGGATAAAATCTTTAATTTAAGTATTAAATAGTAAAAAATATAAATTTTAATAAGTCTAACATTTCTTTTTATTTTTGTCTCTGGAAAATTGATCGTGTTCCAACTAAAAAAATATTTCCCAATAACATTCAAGTTAAAAATATTAATAGATATGAAATCTGTAATCAATAATGTATATATATATATATATATATATATATATATATATATATATATAAACAACTACGACTAGATTTTTCGACTGTTAGAAATTTAAAAAACAGAACCCTAAAAATACATGAAATTTTGCACAAAAAAGGTTTAAAATATTTCAAGAATTGTGATTCAAGCCGAACAGCTTTAAATTTATCATTTCGATAACGTTGATAGTATACGATGATAAATTTTTTTATAGAAATAGAATGAGCATTGAATTAGAACTTTATGCACACTTTTTTTCCTTTTAAGAATTCACTCAAGGTTTTTGTTATAATCTCACCTATTTCGGTGATTGATTGTATCATATTGGATCTTTGTGCAAAAATTTTTATTTATAAGATTAATAACATACAAATAGAGCGCATGATCTAAGGTTTTGATGAAACCCATTACATAATAATTTATAAAGTGGTAACTTTTTATACATTTGTTTACACATGCTCTAAATATTTGGTCGATTTTGTTTTATTAAGCACTGAAATAAAATACCTAAAAGCCATTAGCTATTGATAGAGGTTATGTCTTTTCAATTGTACATAAAGTTATTGAAAAATTACATTTTCGTCTCCTAAATCTGCCTCTTCTAATACCAGTATTGTTTTAACCCATTAGCGCCCAGTGTCCTCATTTGAGGACAGCTAATAAAATGGCACGTATATTTTTTGTGGTTTCTTGGAATGATTTCTGCTTTTTAGTGACAGTTTATAGCGTCACTCTAATTGATCCCTGAAAGTTTTATGTGCCTACTATTAATTATTATCTCATAATTTGGATAGTCATTTTATGATTTTTCATTCGTCGTACATATATTTGCTTTTGCGCAGGTATACTAGTTTAAATCAAGTTGAATAATAATATATATTATAATACTTTACTTTCGAGATCTATGTCAACGTATAATAAGAAATAAATCTGTTATCTCAAAGTTCTTTTATCTCGAAGTTTTCTCGATAGAACACAAAACGTCAATAAATGAGGATAGGTTTTTAATTTAAAACTATCAGAACAATTGTTTATGTTAATATATTTTACTCTCAGTTGTCTATATTAATTTAGAAGAGAAGTAATCAGCTAATAATATTTTGTAAAATTAATTCGGGCGTTAATGGGTTAATCTATTTTCTTTAATTAAGTTATTCCGTAGCTAAAGATTTTGAAACAGTGTGATTAAAAAAAAAATATATATATATATTTTCATTTTCAAATAAACTTCGCCTTTGTCAATTAAGAGATTCTAATAATAATATATAATTCTTTTGGTATTTACAGTATTTCCTACCAATAGGGTTTATCCTACATTGGTCATAAAAAACGTTGTCTGAAATACCATTCTAAACTAGTATGTTGTGGCCACCACATGACTTTCTTCTATCTTTTCCTATACAAATTCACTCAGTAACAATAATTAAAAAAAAAAAAAAAAAAAAAAAAAAAAAAGTGGGACTTTGACAAAATTTTGGGTAAAATGTGAAAATTATTCTAAGTTTGTCAAAACACGGAAACAGTGGGACTTTGACAAAATTGGGGGAAAAATGCAAAAATTTGTTTAAGTTTGTCAGAACACGGAAACCGTAGGACTTTGACAAAATTAGGGGAAAAAAGCAAAAATTAGTTTAAGTTTGTCAGAACACGGAAACCGTGGGAGTTTGATAGAATTAATGAGAGAGGGGAAAAAAAAAGTGGGACTTAAACAAATTTTCACATTTTACCCAAAATTTTGTCAAAGTCCCACTTTTTTTTTTTTTTCCTCTCCCCTTAATTCTATCAAACTCCCACGGTTTCCGTGTTCTGACAAACATAACAAATTTTTGCATTTTCCCCTCAATTTTGTCAAAGTCCCACGGTTTCCGTGTTTTGACAAACTTAGAATAATTTTCACATTTTACCCAAAATTTTGTCAAAGTTTGTCAAAACACGGAAACCGTGGGACTTTGACAAAATTAGGGGGAAAATGCAAAAATATGTTAAAGTTTGTCAAGACACGGAAACAGTAGGACTTTGACAAAATTAGGGGAAAAAAGCAAAAACTAGTTTAAGTTTGTCAGAACTCGGAAACCGTGGGAGTTTGATAAAATTAAGGGGAGAGAAAAAAAAAAAAAAAGATTTTTTTTTTCTAAGTTTTTTTTCGTAAAAAGTAAAAAAAAATCGATAACTTTGTTTTAAATTATCACAGATTTATAGCTCAACCATTCGTTTTAAAGGTACTGACGAGACCTTTCGAAAGATACCCATCTTGAAATTTTTTGCCCTATATCACCCTGTTAAAAATTTAGAAAAAGCGGGATGGCAACGCAACCTGTAAGACGATTTTTACCAAAAGTTGATAGGCACTAATTTATGTCAAGGAGCAACTACATACCAATTTGTATGAAATTCTGTGCAGTGGTTCCAGAGATACAGTTGCCACAAAATTTTGTCACACACACACAGACAGACAGACAGACAGACAGACAGACAGACAGACATTTTCTAAAAATGGTAAAATCGTGTTCTACAACTCTCAAAACGTGTAAATCCATCAAAAACCCGAAATCGAAAATTTTTACGAATCCAATACTTTCTTCTATTGAAGATAGAAGAAAGTAAAAATATATCAATTACGTCTGAAAAAAAGTAACCCGCAAATCGGTCATTTCATTTTTAAACATTATCGGCCAAATTTTTTTAATCTAATAGAGCTAATTTGCGGGACTAAATCTTCACCCAAACTCGATTTTGTTAAAGCTTTCCCATCTATAGGAATCTTAAAATCACTGTTAATTGTGATTTTGCAGTATCTCCTTCGTCCGATTGTTGGAAATTTTAGATTAATCTACATTTTTTTTTCTTTTAAATTTTTCACAGCTATTATTTCTCAATTTCCTATTGGCTGATACTCCATATTTTGCTCAATTCTATTGGTTGATAAACAGTCGTAGAATCTGGTTACCTTTTTATACATAGAAGCTCTTTCCTTTCATTTCTTTACGCACTGATGACAGTACGTTCAATGCTACAGAAATTGCTTTCTCCATTTTGCATTATTCCTCTTGGCATTCTGTACATTAAAGAAGACTTTTCTTGTGCTTATTTTTAACATTACGTATTGCAGTGTTAAACCATGTATATTTGAAAGAGTATTAAATGAGAAAATAAATATGTGTATGATCACTGTGGAAAGCTCTCAAAAATTTCTTTTGCCGCAAATATTTGATTAATTATAAATGTTTCTGTCCACTATATCGCTAAATTAAAATGGTTTCTACACGACAGACGGAATGAATGTCCTTATCGAGTCAAGAAAAATGCTGGCGCGTGAAAATGAATTTATTTATTTATATTTTATTTTACGGTCATAAATAGAAACTTTATAAAAATTATCAAAGTATTGTTGCTCTTCTTTTAACATGTGAACATACTGATGATCTGTCATTGCATGAGTTCTTCTATTTATTTTTGCCCAATATCAAGCTCAAATTTACAAATATAGGGCACGCAATCAGTTGTCACTAGGGGATTTAGAGTTTCTTGTTGAAAGAGGATTAATGTCCATCATAGTTTGTCTCTTTTTTTAGAGTTGGAAGAAAACAAAATACAAGATTAAAAATTACAAGTTTTTACTATCCTCCTCTCTTGTGGTTAATTTATCTAAGAGCCTTTATATTAATTTTAGTTTGTTTCTCTTTTTCTTAGATAAAGAACAGAACATTAAAAATTAGAAGTTTTTACTACCCACACCATGCGGCTTCGTTTTACTTCTGAGAGCCTTTGGTGTTGGCTCTACAAACAATATGGAATAGGTAGAGAATATTCTGTTTAGTAATTAAAAGTATGCTAAATATTAGAGGGCTATCAGAATGGAGTAAGTAAAAGAAACACACACACACATATATATATAGAACACATATCGCGGTAAAGTTTGAGAAGTGAAAAATAAATAAATGCCGCGAAGTGTTTGAAATTAATTACCAATATAACTTTTAAAAAATACTGATCATTCTTGCATACCGAATATAATTGAAATAAATATGACTATGCAAATTTTTAGAAAAATAATTAGTGAAGAGTCATCTGTGTTATTTGTAAAATTATTTGAGGAAATAACATTTATGATAAATGTTAGAAGCTAGGCATAAAATGATTGAACTATAACAAAAACACAAAAAATATTAAAGTTTTTAAATAAAGATGAAAATATTCAAAGTTATCATTTAGAGGCTTTTGGAAAAGAAAAAATTACAATGCACTTAATGCTATTCTTAGGACTAGGAAAAGTGGGATGCAGGGGTCTATTATTTATGTTTGTGCAAAAATCTCTTGCAACATACTGTGTGTAGAAAATCCACGTGCGAGACGTCACAACACTCATCAGGAATTTTTCATTTCAGTGGATTCATACCCTATGTTTTTTCACGAGGAAGATTAATCAGACAAATTTAGTTTTTAATAAATACTAGAATGCTCTATAGGAACCACTGATATTTTGTTATGTAAGCTTTTGTAATATCTTTCAATTCCGTGGTCTTCGTAACTATTGCGTTGCCATAGTCCTCCTGAATGTCGTATATACTTTCCTTGTATTACACTGGGGGGGGGGGGAGGATTATTTAGTAAGTTTCTGCATATCAGAAAATTTTCCAAGAGGGATTTTCATCATCTAAACTTTGAAAGCAATTGCTCTTTTTGGCGCCCTATCAGGTAATTCATAATTTCCAAATTGTTTCAGTAATTAGCAGCTATATTAGAATTTCTCAGCACAAATATTAAAAGTACAGTAACCGAATTCGAGAAGGCATCTGTTGTAGGTGACTTGTGATGTATAATTTTCAAAACAGTTTTCTTTTTGATCACAATTTCTAAACTTTTTCGCTTTAAGAAAAAATGTTTGTAAAAGAAATTTCATTGCGTTATAAAAGTTGAAGTATTATACAGAAAAGTAAAAATTTAAATGCAAGGATATTTGACGAATCGAACACAAATTATTTTCTGTACCGTAACACAGAGTTACTTGGACTCTAGGGGTTACTTGAACCCAAAACTGTTAAGAAATTAAAAATAGCCTCTGCCATTGGGTTATTGTCGAAATTAACGGAGTTCGTCGTTTCTCTTCAAATGATGCGAACTACGTTTTGGTACTTCACTGAATCAGTTCCAGGAGCGACTTTAACAATTTTATCATTTTGGGTTTCAGTAAACCTATTTTATGGTATTCTAAAAAAGATAACGTATTGTAGAAAAATTTTGTTTTTAAAGTTGTTTTGTAACTACTTGTAACAAACTATTTCAAACTTTTGATTAATTTTGATTTTACATTTTAAACGAGCATTTCACTATAAAAATAACTTACCCGAATTAGCGATTGCTTGTGGTAATGCTAGCACTCCGCTACCTCCCATTTCTCCAACTATAAATATGGAAGCCAATGGTAATGACAAACCTCTCTTTTCCTTTTGAGGCTCATGCTGCACGATAGACGATTCCTGCAAAAAAGATCATACGATAAACGTCTGACTAAAGGAATCATGCATTGATTGCAACCAAATGCTACATATCTAAATTATTTATGTCCACGTTGGTGAAGTGTTATGTCTTTGAGGAATTTTTAAATAAATGCTTATATTTTTGAAAAGCTTAACATTGAATTTTAACCTGATGGCAACATTCCTAAAAAAGTTTATCAGTTTACAAGTAAATGGATGTATCGCACCCAAGAAGAAAAAGTCGCAAAAGTCAAAAAATGACAAATTTGAAGTTATGTCAATGAAAAATGTGTATTAAGTGTCCCAACGGGTTTGAAAAGTGTCACATCCCTATCACGCAATTTATTCACGTAAGAAGCATTTTTGTCAGTTTTACTGGTCGATGCTTTATCGTTATCTTTTAATTTTTTTTTCTCAAATACTGTATTTTTGAGTTGTGTCACTTTTATTACCGCGATGCGATAGATTAAAATGCTATTCTTAGACTAAAACAGGATCAGTTGTTGAAATGTAAGAACATTCTATCTTTTAACTAGCTTTGTAAACACATATTTTCTTTACCTGATTATAGTGTTTAGAATTAAAATATTTTAATTCAATATAAAATAAAACATTTCAATTGCGAATGTGACACATTTGGACTTCAAAATATATAAATATTATGATATAAAAGGTAAAGCCTTAAAAAAAGAAAAAAAAAGTCAACTAATGTTTAGTAATTTGAACTGACAAGAAGAAATAACTTTGGAAATACATGTGTAAAAGTCGAGCCCTAAGTCAGAGAAGGCCGAGCAGTACTTTAAGGTTAATCAGTATGTATTGTATACGTATGTATGTAAGAAATGTTAAAGATTCAATTAAACACTGTAGATCGTTATGTTCGCTCTTTATCAAATAAGACATTTTTTTATATTTCTCTTTCTGTTATTCCATGCTCTAAAATGTATATGACACAAATTTGAACCTTTTATGACCATTGTTTAAGGCATTTTGAGTAGGGATATTTTGATACTGATGTCTTTGTATGTTTCTAATGCACATAAATATACCACAGTATAGCACATAAATATGCCACATAAAAAAAATTGATATCGTGTGAATGTAAATATTTATTTAAAAAAAGTATTCTGAATTATTATTAAAAGGTATATATATTTAAAAAAAATCTGGAGTGACTCCACTCGACTTTCCGAACATTGAGTAATTTACAGTTTTGTAGATAAAGTAAAGAAAAAGTAGTTGTTAAACAAACATAAGAGAGAAAACCATAATAGAGTGTTTGAGTATTTTTCTCCATCTATTACACGTTGTTTTATTTAACGCTACTGAACTTTGAGCCCGTAGATCATAATGACAAAGAAATTTTCGTTGTGTCCCTGTAAAAACCTATAAATGTTAGATTCACCAAAATGCTTATAGTTAGTGCAACAGTGATTTATAATACTCATATAAATTTTCAGCTGAATTCAATAAGGCGTTTAGATGCTATCGTACTTTTAAAAATTTAGTCCCATAGGCCATAATGATAAAGAATTTTTCTTTGTGTCCCTGTAAAAAAACTGTAAGTGCTAGATTCACCAAAATCTATACAGTTAGTTCAACTGTGATCTATAACATGTGTACAATTTTTTTGCTCGGATTAATAAGGCGTTTAGACACTATCACATTTTTAAAAATTTGGCCCCATAGGCATAATGATAAAGAATTTTTCTTTGTGTCCCTGTAAAAAAACTATAAGTGCTAGATTCTCCAAAATCTATACAGATTGAGTATTTGTGATCTATAATATGTGTATAAAATTTTTGCTCAATTGAATAAGGCGTTTAGATGCTATCGCACTTTTAAGATTTTGCTCCCATAGGCCATAATGATAAAGAATTTTTCTTTGTGTCCCTGTAAAAAAACTATAAGTGCTAGATTCACCAAAATCTATAGGGTTCGTACTATGGTGACTTACAATATGCGTACCAACTTTCAGGTTAATCGAACGAAGCGTTTAGACGCTAGCGTGTTCACCCACAGACATACACACATACACACATACACACATACACACATACACACATACACACACACATACATACATCATCGTAAAAATAGTGAAAACGGACTCAGGGGACCTCAAAACGTATAGAAACATCAAAATCTCGAATTCGGATTTTTGACATGATTACAATACTTTCCTCACTATAGTGTTCGGAAAGTAAAAAGTATTACTGAAGAATGCAAAATATATACTACAAAGCTAATTTTATTAAACATATACCAGAACAAGAAAAAAGTTTATAATGGAGTGAGTACTGAAATATATTGTGAACATTCAAATTTAAAAGGAAGAGTTACATTTAGAAACATTTCCACATACGATCTATAGATTTTTTATACATAATACATTATTTAGCTTTTCAATTGTATTATGTAAATTTTATGCAGTTTTAAAAGCATGAAAATGTCCAAATACACTTTAAACGATTCCTTCCAACTGGTCACATTTAAGTTAGATTCTTTTGTTTTTTTTTCTAAATGAACGAGATTAAAGTAATATAAATGATTTCCTATATAAAACAACTTCTAATACACCACAGTATTCTACGTGAATTACGTTTTTCCATGTATAGTAAAGATATAAAAGTATACTTAAGTATTAATTCTTGCGTACTGTAATGCAATAAAATTCTTTGATGCGTAACAAAAAAAATTTACACTCAGCAATCGCAACGAGGATCATACAACACAAACACTTAATAAGGTTTATACATTTCATAATGTTTCAAATAGTATAATGTCATTAAATATATCTAAAAAAAATATTCATCATAGACTGTAATGTATTCAAATAACTTGTTCGTTAATAAACACTGGACACATTTTCTTGTAATGTGTCAAAGTAATTTTCAATAACATAAATTAATTTCGTAGTAATCCAAGTGCAAAAAAATAGACTCAGACTTTTGAAACACAATCATAAATTATTTTTTAACTATGTTCGGAATTCCTAAAATTACTCTAGACCATAATTTTCCTTAACCAAAACAAAGTGTAAGTTCAGAAAAGAAATTATTAATAGAGAAATCGTAAATAACTTATTATTTCAAATATATATATATAAAACCAATGTAACTTATAAAATGAGATAATGAATACAAATATTTTAAAACTTTAAAAATACATTTTAATTAAAAACATTAAAACACACGACAGGCGTTTCGGCTAGAACACGAGCCCTCCTCAGTGTATATATATATATATATATACATTTTTGTTTGTTTGTTTGTTTCAATAAAATATAATTAGTATCATTATTTTTTTACTTCCATTACCCTACTACCGTAGGTAATGGAAGTATTGTATTCGGTCTGAAAATTCGATATCGGGTTTTCACCTGATTTACACGTTTTAAGGTCCCCTGAGTCCAAAAAAGTGGTTTTTGGCAATTGGTCAGTGTGTATGTATGTATGTGTGTGTGTGTGTATGTATGTGGAGAATCTTCTGGCTATTATAGCTCAGAAACTAATAAAGATAGAGCTACGAAACTTTAGAATTCAAATACGTCTGGCGTACAGATGAAATTTCCAAATTTTGGTGAAAATTGAAAAACCGGAAGTGGGACATCGGAAACCGGAAGTTGGACCGTAAGTCCGTATCTCAAAAACGGCTCTAACGATTTTCTTCAAACTTGCTATATAAACACTCTATTAGATGTCCTTTCGAATGATATAGTTGGTTAGTTCAAGAAAATTGATAGGCGTCCTGTATAAATAGCTCAATTTCAGGCCTCCCAAGGGCGTTCCTTTAAAAACGGTTGTACGGATTTTTTTCAAACTCGCCATTTTAACTCAATTTTAAATATGCTTTTGTAAGTAATTATTTTTTTCCTGTCAATAATTGAGTTTAACCGGAAATGGGACATCGGAAACCGGAAGTGGGACCGTAAGTCCGTATCTCAAAAACGGCTCTAACGATTTTCTTCAAATTTGCTATATAAACACTCTATCAGATATCCTTTCGAATGATATAGTTGGTTAGTTCATGAAAATTGATAGGCGTCCTGTATAAATAGCTCAATTTCAGGCCTCGCAAAGGCGTTCCTTTAAAAACGGTTGTACGGATTTTTTTCAAACTCGCCATTTTAACTCACTTTTAAATATGCTTTTGTATGTAATTATTGTTTTCTGGTCAATAATTGATTTTTTGTGAAAGTTTGTATCTCAAAAACGGCTCTAACGATTTTCTTTTTTGGTCACTTTTATGTTTTCTGATCACATTATCTCTCAAAAATGCATATAATACATGTAATAGCGGGTAATGGAAGTCGTGTGGTTGTTTCACACCAGATTTTTTTATTATTGAACAAATGGATTTTCACTTATAATTCTTATCATTCAGTTGTTCAACCTAATACATTATGTAATAATGTAGTTAATTATTATAATTATTATTTTATAATAGTTTTTCTATACCTTTGTGTTAACTGTCATAAAATAATAATTATTATTCTATAACAGTTAACATAAGGGTTTGTACAAGAACTGTTTAAACATTGTGTAAATATAAATCAAAATAAATAAAGGATTTTAAAAATAATTCCCCAAAGCATTTTTTTCTATACCCCTATTTGAGATCCTTTACAGAACTTGCATGTGTACTGTATATTAATTACTACACTTCTCATATCATTGCTATATTATATTTAAAAAATAAAATAAAATAAATTTTTAAAATCCAGATTGTCAAATGCATATTGTTATTCATAATGAGCATACAATTCTGTTATTATCTATTTTCAACCGTTTAAACATTGTGCAAAAATAAGTTAAAATAAATAAAAAGACTTATTAAAAAATGGGATTGTTCAAAAACTAGCTGTTTAAACATTGTATAAATAATTACAAGGTAAAAAAAAAAAACTTTTTATTTATCACGTTTTTAAATTTTCTGTTGAATCACATAAACTTGACACATTACCCGAATAATTACAAATGCATTACCATCGTGTTCTGAGCTATTCTTAGAGTTTCAAATAAGTAGCTAGTCGGGAAGTTAGCTAAAAATCGATTGCAAGATTTGTACTGCACAAACAAGAAAGCGAGTTGAAAGTGATATAAAAAAAAATGTTGATTTTAAAAATAAAATATTAATCCTTTTAAAACAACATAAAGTATCATCATGAACTACATCAGCACTTTATCAACGTGTAGAAAGTTTTTAAAGTTTATATGACAAAGTTTTCATGATAAAATGTTTATAATGACGTCAATTTTTGGGAGATGCCTAATTTAACTTTATATAATTTTTTAATATTCACGTTTAATTACATGTATTTATTTTTATATCAAAAGAAAATGAATTCGTATTTTTTTTTTTGGCAACAATTAAGTAATAGCTAATGTATTAATGGCTAATTTTAAAGCTATTAGGAGGTTATTATTTTCATATTCTAATTAATTAAAAGAAAACTAATCAAAAATTCGAAAATCGGGCTTCGAGGTATTGCGTTGTCATCGTGTTTTGAGCTACTCTAAAAGTTTCAAATGTCTAGCTAGTCGTGAAATTAGTTGAAAATCAATTGAAAGGTTTGTACTGGACAAACACACAAACAAGAAAACGAGTTAATACAAACATGGTGAAATAAGTTGAAACAAATAAAAGCTTTTAAATTTAATAATTAAAAAAAAAGTAATTATTCACAACTTTTCTGATTGTACTCCTAACTTATAACCTTTACAAAACTTGCCCGTACAAACTAAGAACTGTTTTTTTTAATACATGCTGTTATAATAATTAAAATAAAGCAAAGATTGTGTAATTTACCTGCATAGTTTCCAACATCGCTAACATGCTCAGAAATGTACTTAGATAATTCTAATAATGTTTCGGAATATACTTTACTGCATGAAAAGTGTTTTTCATAATAAACTATTCCACGTGCTCTTGAATTTTTACGAGGATACGAATAATCGGGAAATAAGTCTGAAAATACCAAGAATATTAATGGGAGTATGTTTCTTTTCGCGTCTACTCACGATTACCACTAAGGCGAGCCAGCCTTTATATTCAAATGTTGTCAGAACAATCGACAATATTAGGGATTTCTAACCATGACTGAAATGTTACACAATGTTGCATGTCAATAATTCCTATTTATACATATGCTTTTTATGTAAATGTTTAAAATGCAAATGTTTAAAGTAAAGGTATATTTTGATAAACAATAAAGCCTATAAAATTATATTATAGAAAAAAGTACTATTTTTAATATTTTATGAAGTTTTCAGGTTCTATAGGAATTTATTAAAAGAATGAATCAAAAAGATTAATAAAATTTTGCTTTTGAGAAATTACATGAATAGAAAAAAAAAAAAGAAAAGAATAATAATCTCTACAACAATAATATTTTATTTCTATTCTCATAATAGCTCAGCGAAAGAAAATTTCAAAGTGTTTTAAAATGTTATTTAACAGATTGATTTATAAGATATAATTTAATTCACTAACAGCTTAAATTAATACTCCTAATTACATTTTGATGGATAATTCAAATGCAAATCAATAGAACTAGTGAGGGCAATATATATATTGATTTCAAACATTGCTCGTGTTAATTTTAACTGGTCCTCTTCTCACAAAAATAAGTAAAAAACTTCATAAAAATATTCTATTTTTCAAGTAAATCTACCCCGAATATGAAAATCTAGAGCGACCACTGTAATACATACAAAACATCAAGGAATAAGATAAAATTAAAATTATTTTTTATTTTTTATTTTTTATAATAATGTAAAAGAAGCACCGAAAAAAAAAATGTTTTAAATAAATTGAAATAGGTATAAAATACTAATTACTCAACAATATTCAAGTTTATAATTTTTTTTTAAATACCCCATAACTTAGCACGTTGTTTGACTTTTATTAAAGTATGTAACGAGCAATATTTTTCCTACTCCGTGTAAAAGAAAGTATTATGTGTCATTTTTACTTTCTCTTACCATAAGGTAGAGAAAGTATTGTTTAGGGGTCAAATTTTCGAACGCGAGATTTTGTTATATTTACACGTTTTGAGGACCCCTGAATACGAAAATCATGTTTTTAGCAAATGGTCTGTGTGTATGTCTCTGTGTCTGTGTGTGTGTCTGTCTGTTATCAGCATATCTCAAGAACAAATAATAGCAGACATTCCAAACTTGGTATTCTAAATGTGTATCATATATAGATGCTACAGTAAGCTTTTCGTTAAGATGGGGGAAATTGCAGGTAAGTAGAGTCTATAGACTGCACTAAACGAAATAAAACGAATATATATATTTTGTAATAGATATAGTCAACTGGGAAAATTTTTTTGTGTATGTAGGAGCCTCGCCTCCCCCCCTGGGGGGGGGGGCTCGAGGGGAGTAAATTTTCATGATGGGTATCTTTCAAAAGAGCTCGCCAATACCTTTAAAACGAATGGTTGAACCACCGATCTGCGATAATGTAAATCAAAGTTATCGATTTTTTTTTTACTTTTAACGATTTTTTTTTTTTTTTTTTTTTTTTTTTTAATATTGAGAATAAAATTGACTTTTTTTGGATATTTAGTGTTATACTACTTCTCTAATATGGAAATCGTCTGCATTATCATAAAAGATAATGTTTTTAAATAATAATTTTAATAAATTATTTTTTAAAAAACAGATTATTTTTTAATAACCGAATTAAATTTTATATAAATCTAGGTGCATTAATGGAACGGGGGGCTGAGGGGGGTGGTAGCCCTTCTCACACAGAATTAATTATCATATAAAACTCTTCCGAAGCCTAATTTGAATTGTTTAACATAGGTTTACATAACATCGTTATCTTACCTCTTAGTCTCCAACCTGTATTTGTAGTATTAAATTTCAGGGTAAGAGAAAGTCGTGTAAGTGACACACCAGATTATTAGGTACGTTATTATCAAAAGTAAAAACAAAACAAAAACAGCATGATGTGCATTATCATAAATATGCTTTCTAATGATTGCTTTGTAATTATATTTTTCATAATTTTTTCGATGCGTAATTTTTTGCAAAATTTTTTCGATTTCATCTGAAGTTTATTTTATTTTTTTTCTCAGAACAGAAAAACTGCAACAAAAATTGTAAAACTATGCTACCAAATAATTCGTAGAACACACTAGACACGTGCCGGAGCTCCGTATCCTTATCCGTATCCGCTGATATCTGCGAGAAATAAATGATCCGTATTCGTATCCGGATCTGTATCAGCGAGAAAAAAATATCCGTATCCGTATTCGGATCCGTTTTTTTTTTCTTCAACGGATCTAATACGGACCTTTTGCAGAAATTCTCAGAAAATCAGGAAGAAACTGTTATAACTCATTATAAACTATCTTTAATGTATAGTTAAAGGAAATACAGTATAGTCTCTATTTTACGTTTTCGGAATTTACGTTTTCCCGTAATTTACAATTTTTCTTTTAAATCCCTTCATTTTTCCTATGTATGCAACGAACTCCTGTCTTCACTTTTACATGACAAAATTTTGAATTTCCTGCCGTTTGCACTTAATACATACAGCGTTTGTAAAGGAAATACGTGCCGTGATTTAATTGAAAAATAATACAAAATAAAAACATCTGAGAGACAGATTCAGTAAGGCAGATGATATTATTCTTTAACAAATAAATGATGCACCAAAACCGATATCAGGTAACTGTTTATACTGAAAGCGACAATTTGAAAGCAGGTGTTTAACTGTGAATCATTATAAATGAAATATTCATTTTTATAAGATAGATCATGCCCCCTCCCCCACAGAAGGGGGGGGGAAGCGATGCCCCCATATGCACAATTTTTTTTCGCAGTTAACTACTACAGTTTTCAATAATTCATATTAATTTTACAATCACAAGTTTAATAAAACTCTCATTAAGCACATTTATACGAAATTTTGTCCTATACTGTCATGTTAAAAGTTTACAAAAAATGCGATCACAGCACCGCCTGTTAAGCGATTGATTCCCAAATCTAGTCAGCACCAGCTTTTGTCAGGATGCAACTAAATACCAAGTTTGGTTAAATTTCATTCTTTGGTTCGTAAGATACAGCGACCACAAAAATTGTGATACACACAGACAGACAGACATTTTGTAAAAACTATCAATTCGTGTTCAGGACATCCCAAAACGTGTAAATCCATCAAAAAAAGGAGGTCGGAAATTTTCACGAATCCAATGCTTTCTCTATATTACATATAGAAGAAAGTAATAAATGTAAAATTCTTTAAACATGAGTCTTATTAAGTGGAGCTGTAATATATTATTTTGAAAATTCAAATAAATATTGTAATTCAAAATAAAAATAGTGTTTTTTTTTTTTTTTTTTATAGATTTATCATTTTGAGATATTATGCAGCTTGCAACAAAAATTATCTGTATATAGGTGAAAATTAGTTGAATAATCTCGTTATTCTAAAAATTAATGTAATGTATTTAGTATTTTTACGCTATTAAATAAGATTTAGTAAGTATGAATCAAACATTTTTTCCTAAATTACTTTTATTTAATGCCTATTATTTCGAAATTTTTCTTAAAATACAAGCTACGTATTAATACTTTGCTTTGGATTTCATCTATTAATATTTTAAAATCATAATTTATAAAAAATAAAGTACTATTTTATGTTTTCACAAATAATAATAATAATAATGTGTTTTTACTTTCTTCTATATGTAATGTAGAGAAAGTATTGGATTCGTGAAAATTTTCGAACTCCGGTTGTTGATGGATTTACACGTTTTGGGATGTCCTGATCACGATTTGATAGTTTAAAAAATGTCTGTGCGCGCGTGTGTGTGTGTGTCACGAATTTTGTGGACGCTGTATCTCACGAACCAATGAACGAAATTTAATCAAACTTGGTATTTAGTTGGACCCTGACATAAACTGGTGCTGATTAGATTTGGGGATCAATCTCTCAATAGGTGGCGCTGTAATCGCGTTTTTTCTATATTTTTAACATGACAGTATAGGACAAAATTTCGTATAAATGTACATAGAGTTATTTTTAACTTGTGATTGTAAAATTAATATAAATTATTGATAATAGTAGTAGTTAACTAGGAATAAAATTTTGTGCATGTGGGGGAATCGCTTTCCCCCTGGGGGAAGTACCCCAGCGGGGGGAAGTAAATTTTCAAGATGGGTATCTTTCGAAAGGTCTTGTCAATACCTTTAAAACGAATGGTTGAACTACAGATATGTGATAATTTAAAACAAAGTTATCAATTTTTTTTTTTTTTTTACTTTTAACGAAAAAAAAATCGTATTTTTCTTTATGTATATATATATATATATATATATATATATAATTTCGAGTATAAAATGGACTTTTTTTTTTTACATGTAGCGTTATACTTCTTCTGTAATATGGAAATCGTCTGCATTATCATGGAAGATAATTTTTTTTAAATAATAATTTTAATAAATTATTTTTACTGACAAGGAAGCATTTAAAAGGTGTCATCTTCAAAAAGTATTGAAAAAAATATATGTGATTCTACTCTTCATAAAACACCAGAAAATGAAAA
Source organism: Salticus scenicus (assembly GCA_963930645.1). Lineage (NCBI taxonomy): Eukaryota > Metazoa > Arthropoda > Arachnida > Araneae > Salticidae > Salticus > Salticus scenicus. The sequence goes on from OZ005649.1 coordinate 240,279,728, forward strand.
GATTATCGGCTGAAATTAATTACAGCGACCAAAAAAATTTGCAAAATTAAGCATATTTGGCGATTTAGCGCTGTTAGGTGATACGTTTCCTACCACCGATATTACCGTATACGAACAGAACCATGTTTTACTTTTCCGCCAAGTACTCAAAATCAGTCGCCGACTCAAAATATCGATAATTTTTTCATTTTCTGGTATTTTATTAAAAGTAGAATCACATATATTTTTTTCACTACTTTTTGAAGATGACACCTTTTGAATGTTTCCTTGTGAGTGAATTTGTATAGAAAAATATAGAAGAAAGTCATGTGATGGTCACAATATACTAGTTAATGTTTAATATTATTATTTAAAAACTATTTTAATGTTTAATAATATAAATCAAATGAAAAATAAATATGCTTTGCGTAAATAATTTTTCATTTTTGTTGGAACGAAAATTTAAAAAAAAAAGTTAAAAATTAAAATGTTCATAAAAAATAATTCAGAAAAATCTTTATTTTTTGTTGATATTTAAGAATAAATTTTAATTAGTTTTAAAACTTAGCATTTTTTCTGTACTTTTTCCCGACGGTTTACGAATTGACCTAGTTTTAGCAGTCAACACAATATCTGTGTTTTGACAATATTATCGCGAATTTCATTCTTCATAATAGATATATGCAACTGGCACCGACAAAATTGGGTAACATTAATATAAATTTTAAATATAATTATCATACAAATTAAAGTCAAACATCCCTATATAGTGACATTATTTAGATACATATGTATAAGCAATTAACTACAGTCCTTTTAAAGTATTATTTAACATTTTCCAGAGATGCCAACCTAATCCGGCAAATTCTTAGTAACGCCCCTTTTTCTACACCACTTAATTTTTAGAGTAATTCTCTTCAAATATATTTACGATGAATTAAGAAAACAAATACTCTAAAAATATACTGGTGTAGAAAAAGGGGCGGTACAAACAATTAGCCGGATTAGGTTGGCAGGTCTGATTTTCGCAACCGCTGACGTGAATTTACGTCTTTTGAAAATCTGTAACTCCTCTAGTGGGTGTTTCTTTAGGTTCCATAGGTCACATTATTTCTTTACAGTATGTCCAATATTCACATTTGTGCAATCAATGCATTATGCATACAAATACTTTGATTAGAAAGAGTATAATTGTAATGTACATTAATTTATGTTACAAATATGAATACAGAAAACATTGATTTAAAATAATATAATATAAAAGAATAACGCCCACTGGTGGAGCTTACTGTCAAAAAGACAAAAACATGCGGTCGCTAAAGTGTAAATACCATATACTCAAATAAAATGTCATTACAAAATATGCTTTTCAATAATTATTTTGTCACATCTATAGTAATACGTAGCTCTTTTACATTATCATCAACTAATAAATAAGTAAATAAATAAATAATAAAAAAAAAAAAAAATAAAGTTCCATAGTAGAATATACAAAACTGTAGATCACAAACTTCTGAAAGACGTCTCTTTTATCTTTCGAAAAATGTTAGTTTCTGACGAGTTCTTCTCCATAAAAGGTTTGTGAATTTAAGTCGAAAGTTACAAAAATTTTTGGTAACTGACATTAGCAAAGCTTAGAGATCTTTTGTGAAAGAACGAATAAAAAATGATTATTTTTTTCATACTTAACAGACGCATTATGTTTTTCAGAAATTTATAAGCAGCAAATTTTTCAGCATTTTTTTTTTTTTTTTTTTCAATGTTAAGGGAAAAAAAAAAAATTGAATAAATAAATAAACAAGCAATTTTCATTGATCCGAACCCGCAAAAGAAAGTTTTGTCGTCTTAAATCTGACTTTAAACTTGAAAGTAATAACAATGTTAATAATAATAATAATAAAAGACAATCTCATTAGACTAATGTCATCAGTTTTTATTATTATATCATTGAACCGAGTCCACGAGCTTAAATATTGTCCATTTATAAATCTTCTTTTATTTTTTATTTCATTTTGCATGCGCTTTTTTTATTTCCTAATTCAAAATTATTTAAAAAAAAACTTTTTTGATACTGTCCGTTTCGAAACTGATTATTATTAATTTTCTTTTCTTTTTCTTAAAAAAAAAAAAAAAAAAAAAAAAAAAAATGAAAAACATTTTGATGAAATTCTGGAAAAGCAGAATTTAGTTTAATACGGAGGACTATTAGTTTTTTTTTTTTTTTTTTAATTATAAAATCGCTTTCAAATTATTCAATTATATTTTCAATAAATTTTCGATTTCGATAAATGTCTAACTCTCGTAAAACTGATATCGTAAAAATCCGTAGATTGAGACAAATAGTCCTCAGTCCTAAAAAGAAAAGAATATATAAATATAAAAACATTAGAAATGACTAAATATTACCTCTGTAAGGTTATCCTTGCTTGAATTTAAAGTTCCGTAAAAAGAATTCTTAAGTGATAAAAGCATCGACATATTTATAAGCCTTTCTCCCCTTCTCTGCTAAACTTTTAACTTGAGAAATATGGAAGAATTCTGCTTTTTTAATTTCTGACTTAAAATAATTTGCATGCTTTGGATATTAACGTTAACCGTTTCACTATCGAAGTACTTTTTTTAGAATGAGCCAGTATCTTCAGAGCATTGATGTGGAATCAAAAAACGATGCCTTAATCGAAATTCTTCTCACTATCGAGTGCAAAAAAGCAGACGAAAATTCAGGTTATTATTTCGATCACGCAGCTACAGAGGCACATGACTTGTCAGAAATAATGAGTTGTACTTTAACACAAGGTCGAAAATTGGCATCTGGTTGAAGTTATTTAAAAAAATGATATCAGGTATTATGCATCAAACAATTAAAAATATTTATCATATCTTAAATACACATCTTTTTTTATGTTTATGATAAATATTTAATTTAAAAAAATCAAAAAGTCAGAATAAATTTAGGATGCAGATTGTCCCCAAAAGATTCATTTTTAGTCTCTTCTCTTCGACAAAAACATTATGGCAATTTGGTCGGGTTATAAATATTTCTACATGCGGAAGTATGTAAATTTTAATTGAATGTTGCCATTTTGATAATTCTTTTTTACCTCTTTAAAAAGGTGTATATTGATAATAATACCATATAAATTTTGTTAGCATCGAAAAGTAAAACGCATCTGTCTTAACTCTGTCTGGGATCTAATTTTATAAAATGCAGCTGATTATTATAAAATCTGGATATGTAGGTAAAGTATGCACACGTACTTTACATTTTTAAAACATTCACTTCATTTATACATTCTGGAAAAATTGTAAAATTTAAGTTCATGTACAGTCTCTCGGTCTTATACGTTGCATTACGAAGTTCAAGTTTTCAGTTATCCAACTTAATTCCAAATGATTCATAAAATTAGAACGAACAATTGCTTTTATTACAGATTGACTAAAATGTATTTCAAGTATTATTAATGTATAAGAAGATAATAATTTCACTAAGATCTTTTGAAGAATTAGCCTTTATGGAACCGTTTTTAGCATTAACTAATGAAAACTAGAAGCCAACACACCCATACATATATATCGGGTGCAAAAGAAAAGACAAAGCTATCCAAAAATAAAATCTTATATTTCTCTGTCCTTTGCAGTTTAAAAGTCACAAAGCTTCAAGAGCAAACTAAGAAAGTGTTAAAATTTTATGGTTACCGGGGAAAAGAATATTTAAAAGGAAATAATACACACTCACACATATACATATTAACTTGGTTATTGCCCTTCATTACAGTAATGCTTGCAGTGTAAGCATTACTGTAATGAAGGAATTACTGCATGAGATCATTACTGCATGGGAATAAATCACGCAGATTCGCTGATTTTATTGTGGCTATCATTATCAACACAGAAAAACAGTTGACATCCAAACGTGTGCTGAAATCTGTGACTGACAGTTCGGATATTAGTCTCATGTGATTAGTAAGTAGAGATCGACCATGAACACATGATATCGTAAATTCTACACTCGATGCTTTATGCAATATCCTTTTTAACCATGACATTATCTATAATAACTTGGAAACAATAAACATTTCTTTTTGGATAGTACTTTGTATTATTTTTTTTATCGCCTTATATGGTATGCTAGTATGGTACGGCCATCACAAAACTTTCTTCTATATTTACCTATACAAATTCACATAATTTACACCAAAACACACTCTGGTGAGTGCAGACAACTTATCTCAGAAAAGTATATCTTGAAAGAAAAAATTTTTGTACCATACATTCGATTTCTTAGAAAATACATTTTTTTTTTTTTTTTTTTTTCCAGGATTTTTTTTTTTTTTTTTTTTTTTTTTTTTTATGTTAAAAATAAAATTAATGATAAATATGTTTCAAATTATCACAGATGTATGAAACAACCAATTATTTTAAAGATATTGATGAACTCTTTCGAAAAATATTCATATTGAAAATTTTAATCCCCAAGGCGATTACTGCCCCATGGAGGGGAAAGCGATATTCCTACATATAGGTACAACAATGTTAGCCTAGTTGACAATCACAATTATAAACTTTTTTGTTTTTAACTTCACAGTAATTGATAGCAAATAATTCTCACTGTGTACATTTATACGAAATTTTGACCTATGTTTTGTCAAAAAAGAAAAAAAAAATATTTTTTGAAAATCTTATTTTGCTATATTTACGTTTTGTGGTGACTGAACAGTTACTGAATCTGAAAACTAGGTCCCAAGGCGATTACTGCCCCATGGAGGGGAAAGCGATATTCCTACATATAGGTACAACAATGTTAGCCTAGTTGACAATCACAATTATAAACTTTTTTGTTTTTAATTTCACAGTAATTGATAGCAAATAATTCTCACTGTGTACATTTATACGAAATTTTGTCCTATGTTTTGTCAAAAAAGAAAAAAAAAATATTTTTTTGAAAATCTTATTTTGCTATATTTACGTTTTGTGGTGACTGAACAGTTACTGAATCTGAAAACTAGGTTTTCAGCGGTTGGACTGTGTATCTGATTGTCAGTTTGTCAGCATCCCAGTAGCAGAACACTACAGCACGACTGCGAGCGCTGCAGATTGTTCAAAACTTTGCAGATAAATTTAACATCTGCAACAGAACTGCTAGGCTTAAAAATACAAATATAATTTACATTATGCGTCTAGAATAGTGTACTTATTGTATATTCTTAATTTATTTCTTTGTAGATGTAAATTATATATATATACAAAGGGCATTCCATAAAAACTGAGAGTTATTTTTTTACGTAGTGGCAACACCGCGAAACTAAAAAATAGAAGTGCAGGCGATTTTTTCAAACTGTTAACTGTATGTTTATACAAAATTCTAAACGAAGCAGACGATTTTATTTTCCTATTTCCGTGCTTGTTTAAAGAACTGTTTTATTTGCCCTACAGAAATGGAGATGAGTGATTCAGAGTTAAAAAACGAAATTCGTTGTGCCATAAAATTTTGCTACCGTTTGGGCAAAACAGCTCCAGAAACAGTTAAGTTAATGAAAGAAGATTACAAAGACAAATGTTTTGGTGAGTCTACGATTTTTAGATGGCATGATGATTTCAAGAAAGGCCGTTTGTCTGCAGAATTGGCTCCTAGGCCTGGGCGACCAAAAAGTGTTGTGAATGATCGAAATGTTAACACTGTGTGGGTAATCCTTTAAGAAAATCGGCGAATGACATGTGAGGAGATAGCGGCATCAATAAACATTTCGAAAACGTCGATATTTCGCATTCTACGCAACAATTTACAGCTTCGCTATGTTTGTTCCCTCATCACCTTACTAAAGAACAAATGAAAACAGGAATTCCCCAATGTTGTGAATGAAAACAGATGCTTCAAAATAATCCAAATCTCCTAAAGACTGTTATGAAACTTGGGTGCATCATTATGATCCCCTTACCAAGTCCGCAACAAGTGTATGGAAACATACTGATTCTCCGCCTCCGAAAAAAATCCGACAAACCAAATCTGCTTTAAAGGTCATGATGATTACTATTTTCTTTGATCATAAAGGTGCAATCTATCAGCATGCTGTGCCTCCAAAAACTACTGTGAATGGTGAATATTATGTTTCAATTTTGAAAATTTTGCGACAACACATATCCAGAAAGCGTCATGAACTGGTAGGGAATTGGACATTACATCACGATAATGCTCGCTCGCATGTCGCAAATTCTGTTCAGCAATATCTTAGTAAATGCAATATTAAAATCATGCCACATCCCTTTACAGTCCAGATCTCGCACCATGCGATTTCTGGCTGTTTCCGACGCTGAAGGAGAAGCTCCGTGGCAGAAAATTTAATACAGATTCTGAAGTTATTTCAGCAGTGGAGGGTTCTTTGAAGTAGCTTCCAGAAAAGGGCTTCTCTACTTGTTTTGAAAAGTGGGTTGAACGATGGGACCGTTGCATATCATCTGACGGAAGGTATTTTGAAAAAGAATGATGTATTTTTTGCTGTAAATATATTTCTTGATTTTTTATGATTTTACTCTCAGTTTTTATTGAATGCCCTTTCTATATATATTATAAATTGCTGATACCAGAATTAGTCAGACATTCCTGAATCTCAGAAAAAAATAAAGAAAATTTTGCTACTGGGATCAGTATAATTCAAGAATAAACATCAGCAGGTGTTGATGTTGGAGTAAAGGCCAATTGACCCTAAACTCGGAATACTAAATCTGTATCATACAGGAATTCTACTTGAAAGATTTTTATTCAAATCGAACAAATGATTTTTGCACAAAGTATTCAGATTTTTTACGTCTTGAGGCGAAATGTCTAGTAGGTAGAATATAACATCTTTAGATTGCACCAAACAAAATGAAATTGAGGTAGATTCTTTATATGCATAAAAATAAAAGCATGTTTCAAATAAAATGTGCAATGAAAAATATTTATCATTCATTTACAGAGCCTCACAAAAGAGTTCCGATATGTTAGTGATACAGTCGGTAACAAAAGTGTCCGAACACTAGCAAAAATTCCTATAAAAAAAAGTACACTTCATACTGTTTTGTTAAGTAAGTCCTTGTCGAATCATGTTCTTACACTGATTAAGAACAGGATTCGACAAGGATTTATTTAACAAAACCGTATGAGGTGTACTTTTTTCACATAGGAATTTTTGCTAGTGTTCGGACACTTTTGTTACCGACTGTACGTTTGGAAATGACTTGTAATGCATTTCAAGTTGGGTCATGCATTTTTTGCTTCCTCTTACCTATGTATGATACAGAAAGTAAGGATGTTTTTGTTGAAAATTATAACAATTATCTGCCCAATATATTTCACAGACTATCAAAACATTTTACTTTCGATTCGAACTGTGAAAAGAAACAAATGAGGCATCTGCGCATGCCTACGAAACCGCTCGCACCTGCATCAGTATACATGTAATATTTTCTCTGTAGTCGTTATGTAGACTCTTAAATATTCGGAGTGTTTTAGTAGCTTCGTAATTCAAATTTATTTTTATGCTCTTTTTCTTTTCTTAATTCTTTTATTAAATATTCAAAGACACAAAGTCATCTCGTAATTGAGTATGCTGAATCAATTAAATCTAATGGATAATTTCTTTATAGAAGAGTTTATAATTCAGCTGTCTAAACCAAAACAAGAATAGAATGAACGGATGCTAAATAGACGAATACAGGTAAGAAGATTTTCTTAATTATAATTACCTGTAAAATAATTCTATATAAATATATATATAATTATAATTAGTATATGTGTGACATCTGCGTAAATATAAAATAATATTCTGTGCTATACGAGGTATTTAAATTAACAGATTATGACACAGAACAAAAAATGATGTCACACTTTCTATAAAAATAAATTCATTTATATAAATACTAGTATTCTATTTTAAGATAATATGAAATGGAATGTATTAAACATACAAAAATAATAAATGAATTGAAATAAATTTCGATATAAAAATAAATAAATAAATAAATAAAAGCATCCGTTCAAAACAGAACTGAAACCAAAAGTTTTGGTTTGAAAAATATATATGTTCTAGAAACAAAAGGAAAGAAAAGAAAAAACTCAATTGAATCGTAATTAAGTATAATAAGAAAAGAAATATTATATAATTAAAACATTTGCAGTGATTAAATAATAAATTTAAAATGGCTTTTGCAAAAGATGTTTCAATAATCGACAAATTGAACTCCACGAATTACGATTTATGGAAGTTCAAAATTGAAATGATGCTATGTAAAGAAAATTTGTTTGAATTAATGACAGACGAACCTCCAAATCCTGTCACTAATGAGTGGACACTAAAAGATCGCAAAGCCAAAGCGATTATTAATTTATCGATAGAAGATGACCAAATCGTACACATAAAAAATCTCGCGACAGCTAGGCAAACGTGGGACACTTTAAAAAGAATTCACGAGCGTTCGAACTTGTCCAGTAAATTATTTCTATTGAGAAAATTATATTCTGCTAAACTAGCAGTGGGTGAAAACATATCTCAACATCTAACGCACATATATCAGATCCGTGATAGATTGACCGCTATAGGTGAAGTGATAAATGATGAGCACATGTCAGCTCTTATGCTATGCTCACTTCCTCCAAGTTTACCTTGATAACGGCAATTGAATCTAGAGATCAGGAAGACTTGACCCCAGAATTCATCAGGGGAAAGTTACTAGACGAAGATCTAAAAAGATCAGAAAACAATCAAACAAATAATGAAAGTGCATATAAAATGCACATTAAAAATAAAACACCACCACGAAAGTTTTGCAATTATTGCAAAAAGAGTTCGCATAATAAAAGCGATTGTTGGCATTTAAAAAATAAAGAAAGCAATGAATATAAACACAAAGAGAATTCAAATAACTATCAAAGCAATTTCTACAGTCGAAATAAATATAAAAACAAACAAAGATCAAATATGATGCAAGAAACGGAAAATAAAATGAAAAAAATAACTTTTGTGGCAGGAAATTCAAACAGAAACTCATTCATCGTAGATAGCGGGAGTTCAAGCCATGTATGCAACAGTATAAAAAGGTTCATGTCATTTAGAAACAATGATAAAACACAAGTTATGTTAGCCAATGGTCAATCTGTAATCTCACAAGGTTGTGGAGATGTAAAAATAGAAGTGAGAAATTCTAAAAACGAAACCAAACACATTATACTCAAAGACACTCTATTCATTCCTGAAATTGCCACAAATTTAATTTCAATAAAAAAGGCAACCGAGAATGGTTGTCAGGCAATATTTAAAGAAAACACTTGTGAAATTAAATTTTAAAATGAAGTATATATTTTTGCAACAGTAGCTGACAATTTGTATGAAGTTAAAACAAATGATAACATACAAGAAAAGATAAACATGACACAAACTTGCGATAATAAAAATTGTGTTAAACTATGGCACAGTAGATTAGGACACAAAAATATCGCACAAATAAAAGAACTCGTCAGTAAGGAAATGGCAACGGGAATTAAACTGAACAATTGTAAACACGATGATAATTGTGAAATTTGCATTATGTCAAAATTGGAAAACGACTCATACCCCAAAGTAGCTACACACAAGACAAAACAAACATCAGACAGAATACATTCTGACCTTTGTGGGCCATTCCAGACACCTACGGTGGGTGGAAAAAGTTATTTTCTCACTTTTATTGATGACTACAGCCGCTATACTTATATATATCTGTTGAAAAATAAATATGAAGCTTTAGAAGCTTTCAGAAATTACTATGCACTCACTTCCAATATATTTGGAAGAAAAATAAAAATTCTGCATTCTGACAATGGTGGTGAATATATGAATAAAGAGTTTGAAAAATTTCTTCAAAATGAGGGTATACAACACCAACTAATTGTGCCCCATTGTTCTCAACAGAACGGCGTGGCTGAAAGGAAAAACCGTACTTTAGTCGAAATGACCAGATGCACGTTAAATGAAAGCCAATTAAACAAAAACTTTTGGGGAGAAGCTTTAATGACAGCAAATTATTTACAAAACAGACTACCAACAAGTGCCCGTGAAAAGACACCATATGAGCTTTGGACTGGTATGAAACCAGACCTCTCAAAATTAAGAACATTTGGCTGCAAAGCTTATGTTTATGTGAACAAAACTGATAGAAAAAAGTTAGACAATAAAGCGAAGCGTGGAATTTTTATGGGTTATGATCTAAAAAGTAAAGGATATAGAATTTATGTAAATAAAAACATAAAAATCTGCAGAACAGTGAAATTTCTCGAAGAGCATGAAACTCACGAACATTCTCGAAACATTGACCAAAATGCAATTAATGAGGAATCTAAAATTCCTGTTATTCTAAACAATGAAAATGATGTAACAGAAGAATACAATGAAATTAAGAATACACAAACCCTAAGGAGGTCAGATAGAATAAACAAAGGGGTATTCTATCTACGATCAGAAAAACACCTGATCGTTTTGTTTTTCTGTCAACTGATACAAATTATATTGAACCGAAAACATTTGACGATATAGTAAACATGAAAAATCCTATTGAAAAGGAAAAATGGTTAGAAGCAGCAGGGGAAGAGATGAAATCATTAAATAAAAACGAAACATGGGATCTTGTTGATCCTCCACCTAATACACACATTGTTGGTTCCAAGTGGGCTTTTAAAGCAAAATACAATGACTCAGGCAAAATTGAAAAATACAAAGCACGTCTAGGGGCAAGAGCTTTTAGTCAAAAGTATGGAACTGATTATGATGAGACTTTTGCTCCAGTGGCTTCTCATACAATAATCAGAACCTTCTTGATAAATGCATTGTACAAAAATTTGCAGTTAACTCACGTTGACGTAAAAACCGCTTTCCTACATGGAGAACTAGAAGAAGATATTTTTTTGTGCCAGCCAGAAGGCTTCATAATACCAGGACAAGAGAAAAAGGTCTGCAAATTACGAAAAGCCATATATGGCCTCAAACAAGCAGCCAGGTCTTGGAATACCAAAATCAATGATACACTAATCAAATTAAATTTTACTGCCTGTGAATCAGACAAATGTTTATACAAAAGGTCAAAGGAAAATAATACAGTTTACTTACTTATTTATGTCGATGACATATTGTTGGCAGGAAACAAAAATGAAATACACGAAGTAATAAAGGAACTTGAAAACGAATTCGAAATCACAAATCTAGGTCAAGTAAACAAATACTTAGGAATACAAATAGAAAGAGGTGATAATGGGACATTAGCTATACATCAGAAAAATAAAATAAATGAACTTGTTAGGAAATTTAATTTGCAAGATTCCAAACCAATTAACACACCACTTGATCCAGGATACCAGAAAGATGATAAAATTGAAAATATTCTACCAAATAACACCAAATATCGGCAAGCCGTAGGAGCTTTGTTGTATATAGCAACGTTAAGCAGACCGGACATCTCGGCAGCAGTTAATATACTTAGTCGTAGAAATGAACAACCTAGAGAAAAGGATTGGGAAGCCGCAAAAAGGGTAATTAAATACTTAAACACTACTAATGACTATAAATTAAAATATGATGTTGATCAAGAACCTATTTTAAAAGTTTTTGCAGACGCTGACTGGGCAAATGACACACTTGATAGAAAATCTACAAGTGGTAATATATACTTTGTTGGGAAAAACCCGATTAACTGGACATCCAAGAAACAGAACTGCATAGCACTATCAACAGCTGAAGCTGAGTATATCTCGGCTGGAAATGCAGCAAAAGAAACAATATCAATATTAAAACTACTAAAAGATCTTGATATGCAACAAAAACAACCAATCGTTATTTATGAAGACAACCAGGCCTGCATTAAACTCGCTAAATCTGATAAGTACCAAAGTCGCACAAAACACATAGATGTGAAATATCATTTAATTAAACAGTTGTGTGAACAAGGAATTACTAAATTGAAATATATCTCAAGCAAGGATATGACTGCCGATGTGCTTACTAAGGCACTACCTAAAGCGGCATTCATTAAACACAGAGACAAACTGCAGCTTATAAAAACTTAATATATATTGTGCAAGGTGGAGTGTTGAAAATTATAACAATTATCTGCCCAATATATTTCACAGACTATCAAAACATTTTACTTCCGATTCGAACTGTGAAAAGAAACAAATGAGGCATCTGCGCATGCCTACGAAACCGCTCGCACCTGCATCAGTATACATGTAATATTTTCTCTGTAGTCGTTATGTAGACTCTTAAATATTCGGAGTGTTTTAGTAGCTCCGTAATTCAAATTTATTTTTATGTTCTTTTTCTTTTCTTAATTCTTTTATTAAATATTCAAAGACACAAAGTCATCTCGTAATTGAGTATGCTGAATCAATTAAATCTAATGGATAATTTCTTTATAGAAAAGTTTATAATTCAGCTGTCTAAACCAAAACAAGAATAGAATGAACGGATGCTAAATAGACGAATACAGGTAAGAAGATTTTCTTAATTATAATTACCTGTAAAATAATTCTATATAAATATATATATAATTATAATTAGTATATGTGTGACATCTGCGTAAATATAAAATAATATTCTGTGTTATACGAGGTATTTAAAGTAACAGTTTTTGGGTCAAATTTTCGAAATAAAGTTTTGTTATACTTTTGTTTTGTTTGAGGCCCCATGAACCCGAAAACATGTTTTTAGCAAAGGGTTTAAGTGTACGTGTGCCCGTTATCAGTATACCTCAAGAACGAATTGTAGAGGGACGTCCATTCTCGGTGTTCTAAATCTGTGTCATATAGGGATACTGCATGAAATTCATTGTCGAGATCAAACAAATGGTTCGTGGACATCCAAAATAATTCAAATATATTACATCCACGGGCGAAATTTCTGGTAGGTACAGTTTAACATCTATAGGTTGTACTAAAGAAAAAGGAAATGAGCATATATATACTACATAAATAAATATATATATATATTATACGTAAAATTTTGTGTAGATTGTGGTATGGAAATCATATTTCGTGTACAGGGTAAATCAAAAGAACTTGAATATATTGGGACTATTTTTGGAATGTGCTTGAAGTGCATTTTGTGTTGTGTTATGTGATTTTCTTTCACGACTAAATTTACGTACACAATGTGGTGTGTATGTAGCTCATAGACAATATACAAGGCTACCTAAAATTAAGCGAAAACATTCTTCCATAGTGAATATAATTGGTGGAAATGCTTTACTACATTTTTTCATGTGAACGAAAACTACTCAGGAACGAATATTGTTTTATCATACTCATACAGTGAAAAGGTATTATTTGAAGTTCTGTTTTAGGCTCTGAGTTTTTGTATAATATCCCATTTTAAGATTCTCTGTATACGAATGTCATGTTTTCAGCGGTTTATCTAGGTATACGTCTGTTATTAGCATAACTTAAAAGCAAATATTTGCAGAAAATTCAAATTTAGTATTTTAAAGTTCTTATGAAGTTACCACTTAAAAAGAAGTTTGTCACCGCAAAAAATCAAGCAATTGACATGCAATTTTTGACGAAACGTCAGTGGAGGCCCTCTGTTGAGGTTCAAAATTAGTTTGGGTTCCGTCTGTGTGTCTGTCTGTCATGCGATAGCGGCTGCAAAAATCACGCTACCGAGTTGAAATTTGGTACACATGTTCATGAGACCCACGGAATTAGCTGTATAGTTTCAGATGTGTATTTTATTTGTAGTTCGTGTACAGGGACACGCCAAAGTTTTTCTTATCATTACGGCTTACTGGAAGAATTTGTATGTACCGAAATAGCGGCCGCAAAAATCACGCTAGTGACTTGCAAGTTGGTACACATAATCATGTGCCTAAAGGAAGTAGCTGTTTAGTTTTAGGTGTGTATTCAATTTGTAGTTCGTGTACAGGGGCACGTCTAAGTTTTTCTTATCATTGAGGCCTATGGGAAGAATGTGTATGTACCGCGATAGCTACCGCAATTATCAAGCTTTTGATCTGAAATTTTTGCCAAAACGACAGTGGAGGCCTTCTGTTGAGACTCAAAAAGATTTTGGGTTCCGTATGAGTGTCTGTCTGTCGGTCGGTCGCTCGATAGTGGCCGTAAGAATCACAGTTTTGACTTGAAATTTGGTACGCATGTTCATAAGCCCCACGAAATCAGCTGTATAGTTTTGGGTGTGTGCGTAGTTCGTGTACAGGGACACGCCAAAGTTTTTCTTATCATTACGGCCTATGGGAAAAATTTGTATGTACCGGCCACAAAAATCACGCTATTGACTTGCAATTTGGTACACATATGCATGAGCCCAACGGAATTAGCTGTATAGTTTTAGGTGTGTATTCCATTTGTAGTTCATGTACAGGGACACGTCAAAGCTTTTCTTATCATTACGGCCTATGGGAAGAATTTTTTTCTACTGCGATAGCCACCGCAAAAATATAGTTACTGACTTGCAATTTTGTATACATATTTATGAGCCACACGGAATTTTAGCTGTATAGTTTTGGGTGTGTATTCCATTTGTAGTTCGTGTACAGGTACACACAAAATTTTTTCTTATCATTACGGCCTATGGACAGAATTTGTATGTACCGCAATAGCGGCCACAAAAATCCTCCGACTGACTTGCAATTTGGCACACACATTCAGGCTCTGTTTTGAAATAGCTATATATTTTTTTTATGTCTAAATGTTTTATGGATTGTGTACAGGGACACGTCAAAATTCTTATCATTACAGCATATGGGATGAATTTTGTTTAAACGCATTTTGACATCATTACTTTGTTATAAACAAAAGGAAATTAGCGTACATTACTGGGATCCTTAAACTTATTTTTTCTGCAGAAAATATGCGCTCTTAGGCTTCGTTATTACAGGACCATACAAAAGTGTTCTGACAATTTAACGCAATCAACCAAATTATGTCAAATTTCGAACAATTATTCATGAAAAACTTAGAATAAGCTGAATATTTTTTACTGGTGTATACAATGTTTATGGTTCGTTTACGGAGACACACAAAAGAATTTCGTGGCATTAGTGCCTATGAACAAATTTTTATTTAAGCGCATTTTAATCCGTTTATGCTCTGCATTCAACATAATTGAATAAACATACATTATAAAGATGCTTAAAAGTATGTTTACTCTAGAAAAAAGGATATGTATAGAGTAAATAATTTATTTACGGAACCCCACGAAAGAATTTTTAGACTGATTAAGAACATGATTTGACAAGGATTTATTTAACAAAACAGTATTAACTCTACTTTTTTTATATATTAATTTTTGCTAGTATTCGGATACTTTTGTTACCGACTGTACTGTAATCATCAAAATGATGTCAAATTAGGTTGTAATATTAATGAGTTATAATTAATTAAATTGGTGTATTCTCTTTAGTGTATATAACTACTGTGGCTCCTTTTCTGGTGTACATAAAAGAACTTCGTACAATTACGGTCTATAATCGGTATTTCTTAAAAGTGTGTTTTAACATGCTTACACCTCGTTAAATATTGCGAAATTTTATTAGAATTTTAAAGGAATGTTTTTTAGTGGAGAAGTGTGGGCATAGAATCGGTAATTCATTTATAGGGTTACACAAAATTTTTCCGATATGTTATGTAATCCTTTTGCATGAAATTTTGTGCAAGTATTTATGATTAGTAGGGAAATAATACAAGACAATCAGTTATTAGGAATACATATATATACACACACACACACATATATATATATATATATACATATACAGATAGTTGCAGAAAGAGAGATACAGCGGGAAGTTGAGGGGGCTGCCCCCCCCCTCAGAAACGTTTCCGTTTATGTAGCAAATAAATGGAATCAATATATATATATATATATATATATATATATATATATTATCATAAGGAATAATAATAATAATAATAATAAAATATTTGTTGAATAATGCGTGTTGCAAATAGGATGTTCAGGCTCCTGATCTGCAGATCCACTAGTAAAACTTAAAATATTGAAATTTTGTACGAGTAAAAATTTACATAGTATAATTTATTATTTGAAATTTGATGAGCAATTTTCTTTTTTTAAAAAATAATATCAGATTTATTTATATTTTTTTTAATAGTACACTTTTGTTGAATTTGTAGTATTTTGATGGAATAAAGTGTTATAATGCTAAAAAATAAAATAAATAAATAAGTTATTGTGGGTTTCAATCAAAGTGAAGTAAAGATGTTATTTATTTTTTAAATAGCGTGGTCTATTTTCAAGTGTAAATAAAACTGTAATTATAGAATATAAAGTAAACACAAAACACTAATGAAATTTATTTTAAATTAAATTACTTTTCCTTTCATAAATTAATGCGATTTTTAAAATGTACCTTTTTATAAATCTCAAAAAAAAAAAAAAAAAAAAAAAAAAAAAGGAGATTAAAAAGAAAATAAATAAATAAAGATTTTTAGTTTTGCTTGACATCATAGCTCATAGATGGCGCCAAAACTGTCGTATTCATATGGAGTATCATGGATGCTCCATAAGTTTTATTTTCATGCTGTATAATAAGCAATCTTTATTGATTAGTTTGAAGAAAGGAAAGCTTTATTTACATTAGTAGGGCAATAATCATTTAACTATATTTTTTAATCATTGCACAGTAGTAAAGTTATTTTAACCAACATCTTCTGTTTCTTTTTTATCTTAATAATTGTATTTTAAACCCATTATCTTGGGTTTCAAAAGGGATAAAGTTTGATTTCTGTCATTTTTGTGATGTCTTCATGGGTTTTCTACAGCGTTATTCTTAAATTTGCATGCTCAACATTCTCATAAATTAAATATCAATAATTCATAAGAGGAAGGCACAGTTTCATATATGATCCTCCCCTCCCCCCCTTTCTCATTATTCAATATATTTCACGTGTCTATGTCTGAATTTTATTTTCAAACTATCATAGCTGCATTTCAAAGATGAGCCTTGAAATTGATTTTTATCAAATCCTTATTTTTAAAATACTCTGATTAGAAGATTTATTTTTAATTTTTGTAATACATGATAGTTTTATTTGGAAGAAATATTTTAAATTATTTTGATTTTATATCTATTTTTAATACGTGATACGTAATATACTTGATGTTGTTACTTAATATAACTATTTTTTAAGTGTTTAATTTTTATTTATTTTTAATTATTTTACAAAACTATTTATAAATTAAAATAATGTACTTTTTTTTTTTTTTTTTTTTTTTTTTTTTTTGAGTAAAAAAATATTTTTAATTTATACCGGTTTGCAGGTATTTTTGGTTGCATATTTTTTACAATGAATTAATATTTTGGATTAAATCAAAATAGTTTTACAAATATGGAAAGGAAAAATCGGAATCAAAGCTATGATTTTACGCGTAAAATATATTAATTATTGTCTTGGCTAAATAGAATTAAATATATATTTTGCAAGTGAGTGAAATCTATTTCTTTCATGTCCTTTACTGAAAAACTGTGGTCTATTACCGTTGATATTAAGTTAATATAATAAAATCTTTATACTTTTTCATTTTGCGTGAAAAGCAACGAACAAATTGCACAATAAACGCGAAACGAGTGCTGTTCTATAGATCATAAGTCGATTTGGTGAGGTAGGAAGAAATTTCATTATGGGATTAATTCACATGCATGATGCTCTGATAAGTATTATCACAAATAGTGATACTATCTTATTTATAAATATTGGTTTTTTTTTTTTTTTTTTTTTTATAATTTATATAAATTCTGCCTCTCTTTTAATTATTACTAACATTCTTTTGGTCATATTTAGAATAAAATTGGTAAAAGCTTATGATTTTAATTTTATTATATGTAGAGTACGCTTAAATTTTGTATATTGAAATTTCATGAAATTTAACCTCCCCTTTAACCAAAACATAATTGATTAAAGCTAGCATTTTAAACCGGTTAAGAGCAATGCGAAATGATAAAGGCAGCATGTTTTAAACTTTATGCCGTGGAAAGGTTTAGGACCCAAATTTATGTATCAGTGATCCGACAAGTTTTGACAGGTAGTAACTAGTACTAATAATATTAAAGTACATAAATGATGGTAAATTGAACCGAAAAAAAAAATTATTGTACTTTTCTGTTTTTGGTATAAGATTCAGGTAGAGCAAAAATAAATAAATAAATAAAATAAATAAAAAATAAAATAAAATAAAAAATAAAATAAAATAAAATTAATTAATTAATTAATTAATTAATTATTTTTGAGTATTTAAGTGCTATCCCTTCGACAAATAACCTAGTTACAGTTTTAATGAATTTGCTCTGAAATTAATTTTCATAAATATTTAAATTACATTTCATTACTCCAATTCCATTATTCTAATTAAAAAGATTAAAAACGCAGTTAAACTTTAAATAATCGATTTTTGTTTGCATTATTGGCTATTTATGCCTACATTTGGCCTCTGTTTTTGATTTGGCGAATATGGCAAATATAAAAATAGGTTCATTTGGAAATATCGACCGCTAGGAGGGCGAAGATCGACTAGTATATCTATAACAATGTTATGTTTGAAAAAGTAATGTAGGCGCCAATTCATATTATCCTTTTCATAATTAGAAGCTTAACTTTGCATTCACGTATACCGTGAAATTGTAGCAAAAAATAAAATAAATAAGGACAAACATTTTTTTAGTAATGCAATGCATGAAAATGTTGATCTAATGCAAGTGGAGGTTTTCTGCAGTATAATTTAATACAGAATTTAAGTCTAATAAAACTATTTTTTTTAATGACAATTAGGGCGAGAAAAACTATCGAATCACGGCATATTTAATCGAATGACACAACAAAACACACTAAGATATGATTAATAAAACAGAATTATATATGACTGTGCAGTTTTCGCGCTATCAAATTAAAAATGCAGAAAATATTACCTCTTTCTTGTTGCCTGTCTTTATATCCATATTTTGCGGTGCTAACTACAGAATTCAAACCATTAATAGGTGTAAATCACAAGTTAGATTAAGGAAATGATTTAATTTTGCTTTGTTTTATCATACAGGTGTTGCATTGACATATCTCGACGTACTAATGCGAAAATGACGGTTGGCATTACAAATGACTTGAACAGTGATGCGATATCAGATGGAAAAGCGAAAAATTACGTTTTTCATGATAAGTAAGGGATGTTTTTAAGTTTATATATTATGAATGTCTAACGGTTTATCATAGACATAAAACCTGCGATTCGGAGTCTTTTGTCTCTGAAATGAAATGTAAAAACAAAGAGTTATTGATAAGCATCAGCCTTGAAAAAAATTGCTTTGTGTATACAGTTTAATATATCATAATATTCCCTTGTGTCTGATAGAGTTAAATGGAGTTTAATTGATAAAGGCTGATAAGGAATTAAAATGCAATAAACTTAAAATCTTTTCACACATCATCAAAGTAATAACAGTTATCATATGCATGAATGTAATATTACCAGACCTAGTTGTTCTTTAATTTACTGTTCCCACTAATTTAAATATATATGTCAGCTTGATGTTAGATAAATACAAAGAAATAAATACTGTGATGAACAAGTTATTATAATAAATATTATTGTGAATATTATTATTATATACTTATAGTATTATATATTATGAATATTATTATTATAGTATTATATATTATGAATACGTTGATCATTGTATTATATACTATGAATATTATTATTATATATTTTCATATTAAAATACTTTGCATTTGCAGCAGTAAGATTTATTTTTTAATTTTAATTTTTAAATCTTTAAAAATGTTTTTTTTTTTTTTTTTAACCAAAAATATTTATTATTTGATTAAAGAAAAAATAATAAATAAAATAATGAAGTGTTGCCCTAAAATTTTATACTTTTGTTAATCAAAAAAAAAAAATATATATATATACAGACACGACATTATTTCATTATTTAAAACATGAAAATCTGACATTGACAGATTTTAATTTAGTGCCAGAGGCCTACTGCTAAACTTGTTAATATCGACAAATTCTTCTTTAGTTAATTCGTGACGATCTAAATTCCATGATAAAGTTTTCATTAAATCAAACCAATGTGTTTCAGCTGCAGATACTGTAACAAATAACGTTGGAAGTCCAAACTGTCTTATAGCCGCAAAACAACGTTTTTTCTCTTTTTCCCAATGAGGGGGAGGTGTGCCTTGGGGGGGACTCATGTCAAAGGTATGCCTTGGGGGGGACTCATGTCAAAGTTGTACCTTGGGGGGGGACTCATCTTAAAGTTGGGCTTTGGGGGGACTCATGTCAAAGTTGGGCGTGGGGGGGGACTCATGTCAAAGTTGGGCCTTGGGGGGGGACTCATGTCAAAGTTGTGCCTGGGGGGGACTCCTGTCAAAGTTGTGCCTTGGGGGGACTTCATTCAATAAATCCCCATTCAATAAACCAACTGAAATAGGCCCTTAGCACTATTAAGAGTGACGTATAAAAATGCGACAGCGCTGTACCGACTGAAATAGGGGCACCTTGGGGGGACTCATGTCAAAGTTGGGCCTTGGGGGGGACTTCATTCAATAAATCCCCATTCAATAAACCGACTGAAATAGGCCCTTAGCACTATTAAGAGTGACGTATAAAAATTCGACAACTGTACCGACTGAAATACGCCTCTAGCACTAAAAAATAATAATAATAACGATTGAAATAAAATGCGTCGTAAATTTCAATGATAAGATGCAGCATGTTAAATTTTGCAAAATTTTATTTCTACATAAATCAAATTTACGGAATGTAACACATTACATCACAGAATGAAAAAGAAATTGGTTTCAATAAAGCCAGAGTTAAAATAAATTAGCTAATTTACAAAATTAATAAATAAATAAAAATAAAACATTAATAGCAAATGGAAATTCAAACAGTTTATAGTTTTATATTTTGTTTCGATAAATAAATTTTTTAAGTAGGATAATTCGTTTTTTAAAAATTGTCATGTAAATTTCCCATTGATAAGTAAAAGCTTTTTATTTATCGACATTTATCCTCATAATAATAAAAGCCTAGGTTTCCCGAAACTAGCACTGAAAATGATGTCAAAAGTGAAAGTATGTTAATAAAAATGAATTGTCCATTAATCTATTCTAATATATAAAGAGGAAAAGCTTGTTTGTATGTGGAGGGTAATCCCTGGAACTACTGACCCCCCCCCCCCCCCCAAAAAAAAAAAAAAAAAAAAAAAAATCACTAATCAAAAGCTACATTATCCCCAAGTGCTATAATCTATAGGCTATAATTAATTTTGATAAAATATTTTTTTTTAATTCGAAATTTTAATATTTTAATTAAAATCCTCATAAAAACCAAGAAAAAAAAATATTGCCCCGAAAGGTGTTGAACACCGTGGCTTCGAGGTAAAGCATCGGTCTCCGAGAATTTGTATATTGGGTCCGCGTGAAGGGAAATAGTTTAAAAATGTTTTTTTGTAGAAATGTAAATTATTTATTTTTCGTTCTGTCGTTATGTTAATTATGTTTATATTATATATACTGTTATATAAAGAGGAAAATTTTGTTTGTATGTGGAGGGTAATCCCTGGAACTACGGAACCGATTAAAAAAAAAAAAAAAAAAAATCACTAAACAAAATCTAGACTATCCCTGAGTGCTATAAGCTATAATTTATTTTGATAATATATATTTATATGTATATATATATATATATATATATATATATATATATATATATATATATATATATATATATATATATATACATATTTAATTTGAAATATCAGAATTTTAATTAAAATCCTCGTAAAAGTAATGAGAAAAAAAAATAATTTTTAGTTTTTATTTATAAAGCGATATAAAAAGGTGTTTCGATTTTTATTGAAAATTCATTTAAATATACTGATCAGCAAGCGGCCGTAGCCTTTTAGTTATTAATATAAATGGAACATTGGTGTTCTTAAACTGTAGATCTACTAGTTTAATATATTCTGAAAAAAGCTAAATTTAACATTAAATAATAATTCCTCAACCATTTTAAAATATTTTCCTGGTTAAATTTTGGCTATACGAACTTAAACTAGTTGGCATAGGTGGACTCTGCTCAGTTCCCCATCATATTTATGTTCTCAGAAATTTCTAGTGCGAGACATATTATAATCATGTTAAAAGAAATGAATTTGATCAAAGCTTGATACAGTGACAGAATGAAATCCCCGCCTAATAGGCTATCCACCGTTCACTTGCATATAACTATCTTATTCTAATTTATTAATTTATTTTATCAGGGTCAATTCTGTTGTTTAGTTTTCATGCTACTATTTCCAATGCAATAAACCTCAAAATTCATATTTATATGAAAAATTTACAATTTCGCTATGTTGATAAAATCGTAAATTACGAATAATTTACGAAAATTTCCTAGTTGAATATTTGTATTCAATCATGTTCAAACAAATATCATAAACTTAATTTTGAAGTTGTCTAATGTATTTAGGATCCTCGAAATGGAAGTTTATGCTCAATTTTGCCTTATTCTGACATGTTAAGTAAATCGTAAATTCCAAATAGCTTACGAATTTTTTTAAATTGGAAAAATCATAGTCTATGATATTCAAGCCAGTATCCTAAATAATATTTCGAAAGTGGTTTGACATCTTTACGATAAAAATATCCCTCAAAATTGACGTTTATGTGAAATTTTGCTCTATTCCGACATGCTAAGAAATTCGCAAATTTACAATAACTTACGAAATCTTTATATTGGAAAGTTCATAGTCATTAATATTCATACCAGTGTCCTAAATGATATTTCCAAAGTAGTCTGACATCTTTACGATGAAAATATCTCTCAAAATTGACGTTTATGTGAAATTTTGCCCTATACTGCCATGTTAAGAAATTCGTAAATTCCCAGTAACTTGCGAAATTTTCAAAGTAGCATATTTATAGTTACTGATGTTCATTCCGGCATCAAAACTGATATTTTAAAACTGGTCTGACATTTTTACAGTAAAAAGTTTTCATTTAATGCACGTTTAAGTGTTTTTTGTCCTATTCTCCCATGTTAAGAAAATCGTAAATTTCTAATAACTTACGAAGTTTTTAAATTCGAATGTTGCAAATGAATAGGGTTCTTGCCAGTGTCGAAAGTAATATTTTAAAACTGATCTGACCTCTCTGCGACAATTTTTTCTTGAGATATCGTGTACACAGACTAACAAACTAACGGACTGACCCACTAACAGACTAACACACTAACACACTAACAGACACCCTACAGATAGACACCATAGAAATTTTGTCATTTTCGGATTCCTCACACCTGAAAACGTGTAGAAAAGTCAAAAAACCGAAGTCGAAAATTTTCACGATTACCTAAGTTCCCCATACCTATAGTATGATGGGGAACTAAAAGAAGTAAAACAAAAACTCAAATGATTTAGAACAAAATAAATAAATAAATAAATATATTATGTAAAGAAAAAAATAAAACATTGGTGGTTATGACCTCGTTGGTTATGACTTAGTAAATGTCGCCAAGTACAATTTCTAAATAATTACTATAGAAAATTATTGAAAATAAGCTTTAACCAAGAAAATAAGTAATAACGCATACGATGGTGCAAGTCACATGACTCATGTTGTATCAAGTCTAGAATTAACACTCTACCTTATTTATCTTGTTAATTTTAACTGAATAAAATAACAAAAAAAGATAATTTAACGGAAACAAAATTACGTCGCAATCACAATAATATATTGAAATAAAGATAGTAAATTTCCATACATGGTTTGCATGGTTTTGGAAGACTCGTTCATTGATTCTTAAGAAATAAAACAAAGCAACTTCCCTTTTTTGAGTTTTAATATGTCAGGAAAAATAATAATAAATTAAATATAAAGAGTTCAAAGACGTCAATAGGTATAAATAAATAGCTAGATATGTGGTTATAAAATTGAAATGAAAGGATTATGATGCTAAGTTCTAGGAGACATTTTGATCTCGAAATGTATAAATATCATGACGTAAAAGATAAAGCCTTTTGATTTAAATATCATGTAAACTAGCTGGAACCCGTCGAATTCGACGATCACTTTATTGACCGTAATGTTTCAAAAATCGTCGCATCATTATTTAAATGTATTTCATGTTAAAACATCTAATATTTTACGACATTTCACTTAGAAAAGAAAGTTGGAAAAATGCTTATAAATAGAAATACTATATATGACATCACTTTCTACAAAGTACTGTCAATTTGACGTCAAACTGACTCCAAATAAACAGTTGCTATCTTTTATTTTCTATTTCGTTTAATACTAAGACTACATGTTAACTGACCCGCCCGGCGTTACCCATGCCCGGGCCCATGATAATAACCTTAAATGAACCTTAAATTTGTATGATATTTAACTCGATTTTGTTTGAATTTCTGTTTTTAAATGAAAGCATCACGAAAAAAATAATCATCTGTAACAAAACAATTAGCTCGAACCGAACAAAACTCTGCCTTGTGACCCCGGTGCTTGCGACAGCGCATACACGGGCCTCTAACAACATAAATAAATTCCCAAAAATTAACCTGGAACCGAACGAACTCGCCCGGCAATGCCCGGGCCCATGATAATAACCTTAAATGGACCTTAAATTTGTATGATCTTTAACTCGATTTTGTTTGAATTTCTATTTTTAAATAAAAGCATTGAAAAAAAAAAAAAAAAAAAAATCAGCTGTAACAAAAAAAAAAAAAAAAAAAAATCACCTCGAACCGTACGAAGCTCTGCCTTGTGACCCCGGTGCCTGCGGCAGCGTATATACGGGCCACTAATACCATGAAAAGTTTCTAAAAAATTAACCTGGAACGGAACGAACCCGCCCAGCATTGCCTGGGCATATGATAATAACCTTAAATGAACCTTAAAGTTGTATGATTTTATATCTTTAACTCGATTTTGTTTAAATTTCTATTTTTAAATAAAAGCATTACAAATAATAATAATAATAATAATAATCAGCTGTAACAAAAAAAATTACCTCGAACCGAACGAAACTCTTCCTTGTGACGCCGATGTCTGCGGCAGCGCATACACGGGCCGCTAATACCATGAAAAAATTCCAAAAAATTAACCTGGAACGGAACGAACCCGCCCAGCATTGCCCGGGCCATGATAATAACCTTAAATGCACCTTAAATTTGTATGGTTTTATATCTTTAACTCGATTTTGTTTGAATTTCTATTTTTAAATGAAAACATCACACACACACAAAAAAAAGTCATATGTAACAAAAAAAATTACCTCAGACAGAACGGATCTCGGGTTCGTGACCCAGTGCCTTCGGCACGTATATGCAGGCCGCTAATAACATGAAAAAATTCTCAAAAATTGACCTTGAACCAAACGAACCTCTGACTCGTGTTTCCGCTGCCTGTGGCTGTGGCACCGTATAGTAGGCATGCTACGCACGCGCTGCAAAATCCGCTTTCCTCTACCAGGGGGCGCAGCATGCTGCATACGAACATCACCAATCGTCTTGAATTTCCAAGACCTTTCAAATAATGTGTCACATGGTGGTGTCAACTGCAAAAACCTTTAGTTACACTTTCCATCGCCAGGGCACAGTGAGTTCTGTACGAACATCACCAACGGCCAGGAAATATCAATACCTTTAAAATAAGGTGTAACATGATAGGGTCTACTATAAAATCACCTAGTTACATTTTTCACCACCAGGGGGCGCACTGTATTGTACACAAACATCCCCAATGAACATGAAATTTTAAGACCTTTATCACCAATCGCCTTGAATTTCCAAGACCTTTCAAATAAGGTGTCACATGATGGTATCAACTGCAAAATCTTTTAGTTGCACTTTCCACCGCCAGGGGTCACAGTGTGTTCTGTATGAACACCATCAACGGTCAGGCAATACCAAGACCTTTAAAATAAGGTGTAACATGATAGGGCCTACTATAAAAAAGTCAAAAATTATTTTTAAAATTATAATTACTTGTATAAAGAAATATGAAAGCAAACTATCCATTTTTATTTAAAGAATGTCCTAAAATTAAAAATTTGTTAAAAATTAAAATTTCTAGAAATAGCTGACACTTATTTAGAAATTTCTAGTAAAATAACATTGTTATTTAAATAAAATGGGTCAAACGTTAAAAATATCTTCATGATAGAATTCACTATGAAAGCAATACATTATACATCCAAAACTTTACACTGCACGATACCAATTTTAAAAACAAGCAAGGAAATAAAAATCATGTGCTTTGCATAGATTATAAGCACTTTCCAACTGCATATGCACGATGTAATGTTTATTATTTAAGGAAATTTTTTCGAGAGATGACTCTTTAATTTTTTTTTTTTTTTTTTTTTTAACTTTAAGGATGTAATCTCGCAAAATCTATCTTTATAGATTTAGGTCTAAAGGGAAAGCAACATATAGATTATTTTTGTGTAGCTCGTATCTTGTCATTGCCTGTAGTATAAAGTTAATAAAATAAATATAAATAGATCGTATTGCAATTGCATTTTATAGTTCTTATATAGAAATGGAATTCTGTTTTGAGTGTCTGTAACATCAGAAGAGCTATTTTTTCTGTTCCAATAGAGGACTATACTCTATAGTGAATTTGAATAACATATATCAATTTCAAGGCATTCTAAAAATATTTATGAAAATTTACTGCGGACAGATAGGTTGAGAAAAAGACAAATAGACAGATACACGAAATGAAAATATAAAAGCTTTTTAACATTGGATGGAGAATGCTAAAAGTACATAAGACAATTGACAATGCGCTGAAGCCCATTTCCACTTATATTCCTTAATTATCCGAATATATATTTGTCTGTCCTGGTAAATAAATTGTTGATGTTAATAATATCATATTCTATGGAAAACATCCCTTTGTGCATCTGAACAGCGTATGTTAATTTCGTTTTGTTTTATTTTGTTTAAAGTTATTAAAACTAGTTAATACCCGTCAAATATTGACGAATGATGTGCAACTAAAATCTTTTCACGACATAAAGTTTAAAACACCCTTGCTTTAATATTTCGCATTTCTCTTAACCTGTTAAAACCCCCTGCTTTAATAAATTATCTTTTGGTTGGAGGGAGGAAGGATAAATTTCATGAAATTTCAATATACAAATTTAATCATACTCCACATAGTAAAAATAAAATCCCAACGTTTTCCTAATTTTACTCTAAATATGACGAAAAGAATGTTAGGAGTAATTAAAAGAAAGGCAGAATTTACATAAATTATTGAAAGAATCAATATGTCTTAATGAGATAGAATTAATATTTGTGATAGTACTTATCAAAGCATCAAGCATCTAAATTAATCCCACAATAGAATTCCTCCCTGTCACACCAAATCGACTAATAATCTACAGAACCTGCACTCGTTTTAAGTTTTCGTTGCTTTTCCGGCAAAATGAATGAATACAAAGATTTACTACCAGATTATAATTATAGTAACTTACTATCAACGGTAACCGGTCACAGTTTTTTAATAAAAGACATACATGAAAAACATTTCATTCACTTGTAAAATATCATTAATTCTAATTTGCCAAGACAATAATAAGTGCATTTTAAGTGTAAAATAGTAGTTTTGATTCTGATTTTTCCTTCCTGTATTTGTAAAACCACTTGGATATAATCCAAAATATTAATTCATTGTATTTTAAAAATAAACTGCAAATCAGAATAAAGTTAAAATTTGTTTTTACTGGAATAGTATAACACTTTATTCTATCGAAATAGTATATTTCAACAAAAGTATACTGTTAAAAATAAATAAATAAATAAGAATGAATTTAATACTTTAGCAAATTAATTTGATCATTAATTTTTTAATAATAAATTATACAATGTAAATTTTTACTCGTATAAAATATCAATATTTTAATGTTATTCTTTTTAAATTATATTTACTGTAATATAGTATCGAAATGAAGTATCAGAGATTATAATAATTAGAGTAAAATAAATAAATAAAATAAAATAAAACCTCCTTTGATTTTAAATATTTATCTCCATCTTTTCTATGCAAAATTTTCAACTAACTTTTAAAGAACAATGACACTCTGACAATTTGTTAATTTTAAAAGAGTTTTTTTCTTTTAAGAAACGGAAAAAAGTAATTTTAGGAATATGGTATAATATAGTATTTACATGGCAACATGGCGCCATATCCTGTGTAAAGAAATTTTTGGCGAAAATGCATACGAAAATGCAGGCTCCTGAGTTCTACATACGACGGTAACCGATACGTATTCGCGAACTGCTTTGTTTTTAATATACTTCCTTGGAAAGTATGAATCAATGAATTAATCGTGTGAATTATTTTTATGATTGAGCTTTAATTAGGCGTCTGCCAGAGACATATTGAAATATTAATGTCGTCTGCTCGATCTATCATCGGTATTCGTATTGCACTGCATAAAGAGAAAGGAATTTCCCGTTCCGAATTGTTTCAAAATTTTCTCGCGCATGTCCAGATCTTGCGATTTTTGTCTTACAGAAAATGCTTTGTGTTTTAATATTATAGATAATCTTTAAAGAAATATTTCTCATTGACAGTGAAATATTGGAATAAATAGAGTGCCTGTATGTAACAGAGTTGCCAAAATCCCGTTTTTTTTTTTTTTTTTTTTTAGTATAAAACATGAAAAAAATCCAGTTGGGTTTTTTCGAGAAAAATATGGCTTTTTTTTTTTCGAGATAAAACTGTTTTTTTTTTTTTCCTGAAAAATTTCGATAAGGAATTTTTTGGTTATACAAATATCTACAGTTACAGAAATATCAATTTTACTATCTACAAATCACCAGAAAGTTAGATGTAATATAACTTTAAGTAAATAAGCTACTTTTCTCGAGGTACAAAGAATTCAACATATTTCTTGATCAGTTTTTTTTTTTATGTAATAAGCAATTTATTTTTATGCTTGAAATCATTCGAAATTTCAGTTTTTGTTACTTATCGCACTGTATGTATGGGAACTTTGGTATTTGTGAAATATTTTAGTCTTAGTGTTTTTGATATTTTTACACAAATTGAGGTTTGAGGAACCAAAAAATCATGCAACAATGTGGTTTCAGTCTTTCGATTAGTCAGTTTTTTTAATCTTTTCAGGTATTATCTCAAGAATGAATGATGATAAAGAAATCAGACTAATTTTAAAATAAAATATCATTTATCATACTGATCAAAACTCTGCAGAATATCAGTGTTATTATTTAAAAACTTCGTAAGTTAATATAAAATTAAGAGTTCTTAACATAACCGGATAGAGCAAATTTTAAGCATGCATTACGGGAATTACTGCTTAGAAAACAGCATGCAATTGCATGAAAATTAAAATGTAAAACTGATCCTATAAAATTTATCTAAAAGTTAGGTTAAGTTAAATATGTCAAAGCGTGGATGGTGAGGTAGTCTAGCAAATGGGACATTTAAATCTCGGACTAGAAATGATCCAACAGTTCGTTGTTGTTTATCATTATTGAATATGTGAGTGGTAGTCAACTCGGTCCCTACTGCCCTCTACTGGATTTTCCAGATTTTATGGTGGGCAGTAGGAATTTTGTCGATGCCGAAACAATTTACTTTTTCATCTTTTTAAAACCATTGAAATGGAAAAATGCTTCATTTCTATATGCTTTAACTTATTATAAATCTGTTTTGTAAATTTTATAAAATAAAATTACTTTCCTACTTTATAAATCGCTATTTTTGTGAAACTGGTGGGCAGTTAGAAAATTTTACTGCTATAACAGACATACACAAGCAGTAGTGGCACCAGAAATTCCCCGACGAGGGTACACCTGCGCCCTGACAGGGGGGGGGGGGGGCACTTGTATAGAATTTATTATACAATTTTTTAACATGATGCAATGTCATGCCATTTCTGTGTCACTGCATTGTTATGATATTATTAATAATTTTATTAATAATACTATTATCAATAATAATATTATTATTATTTTCCCCATTTCAGTTGTTAGTAATCCTTACGATTTTGAAGATCACTGTGCCATTCTCTGATTGTACAATGCTACTTTCTTTCTATTGAATTGTATAGGTACAGGGTACAAGGAAAATTTTTAAGAAAAATTTTATTTTCATATACGTTGATCACAGATATATACAATGAAACTTCCATAAAAGGTTCATCCATCGTACTATAGAAAATTGGTACTTCAAAAAGACTTGTTTCTAATTAATGCAATATACTCACACATATACGTACATACCGGACAATTACATTACGACAAAACTCGGAAACCTCTAAGGTGTATGGTGAAGTAGAGAAAAATTGGTTGTGAATAATAACATGTTACAGAAGTCTCAAATACATAATTTCAACATTCTATGGCTAGTCGTTTTTAAGTTATACAAGATACAGCATACATTTCGTAAATCGAGATTACAATATTTCCTTAACTTCGTATAAGGAATTAAAGAGATTCTCTGAAAAAATTTGGAATGCTGCAAAATTTGTAAAAGGAAAAAGAAATTGCTGCTAAAATGAGAAAAACAGATATTGTCGTTATTTTTTCCCCGACAGGTTTTAAGAATATGCCCCGATGGAGGGCACGTCCCCCTGGCCCCTAGATGCAACAACCCCTGTACACAAGTGGTCGGCAGGTATAAAAAAGTTGACTACCCATGGAATATGTTACGACCTATAATAGAAATATATAAAACCAATCATATGATAGAAAACTGGGTGGAGTCCAGCCATGGCAATTATTTTTTACTTGTTGCACTATAGAAAGTGTAAGTGTTGGACTATAAGCTAAGTCTTAATTTATAAAGCATTTTAAAACTCAGAAAAGGTCATTATATGAACTACCAGTTTTTAACTGAATAAATAAAAATTACTTTTGAACTGCTTAAAAAAATTTCTGAATTTATTTTCGGTTTTTGAAATTTTTTTCTTTTTTAGAAAAAATCCAGTGGATATGACACGATTGGCTCCATCTCAGCCAACTCTTGCTCAAACCAGTAACGATATTACTAACATATTTATTGAAATTTTTTATTTTTCCGACTGAGTGAAAATAATGCCTGGACCAGGACTCGAACCCCGGACTGTGTGCCCCGGACTGTGTGCCCCGGACTAATGCCCGGTCCAGACATTATTTCCACTCAGTCGGAAAATAAAAAAATTCAATAAATATGATTTTCTTCCACAGTTGATTGCGTGATTTTAATAAAAAAAATTGATATTACTAACGTTTTCCACAGAGACTATGACATTAGCGATTCTGAATAACATATATAGATTTTAAGGTATTCTAAATATATTTATGGAAATCAGAGTACGGACGGACAGTCAGACAGA
Organism: Salticus scenicus; assembly: GCA_963930645.1. Taxonomy (NCBI): domain Eukaryota; kingdom Metazoa; phylum Arthropoda; class Arachnida; order Araneae; family Salticidae; genus Salticus; species Salticus scenicus. The sequence goes on from OZ005649.1 coordinate 240,311,098, forward strand.
AAAATACAGCGAAGTTATAAGCACTTTTAAACTTTGTTGGAAAGTGCTAAAGAGAAATAAAGGCGTTGAAACACCGAAACATCGTATTTTTATGGAACAAGTAACCGTAATACTTTGACCTGTGATTAATATAACGAGAAAAAATAAATTTGTTTCGCAGATGTACATATTCAATGAAAGAAAAACATATAATTAAGAATATTTATTAAAATCAGACATTGTTTTTCGGAAGGGTATAAGGGGAATTGGCATACGCTGCATGAGCATTCAGAGTAAATGAAGTTAACTGTTGTCTTCTCAAGATGGCTGCTGCATTGGCAGCTCTAGCGCTGAAACCACCTTGAGTCTACCAAAACATTAATTAATGCTATTTTACTTAATTACTTCTGCGTTTATGACTTTGGCTTCTTGTTATTTCGGACATGTCATTTCCTTCTACAGTCGGCTGCAAAATTATTCGAGCACTAGCAATAATCCTTGCCAAAAAAAAGTACACTTAATACAGCTTTGTTAAATAAATCCTTGTCGAGTCATGTTCTTAATCAGTCTAAGAACATGATTCGACAAGGATTTACTTAGCAAAACAGTCTTAAGTGTACTTTTTAAATATAGGAATTATTGGCTAGTGCTCGAATAATTTTGCAGCCGACTGTATATCATTCTTCTAAGTTTCAAACTGTACTGTGGGGTTTTCGTACTGTTTTAAATGCAGTAAGCGGTGAGAATTCAATTTTTAGGCAATATATATGATTACCAAAAATTAAGCGAGTACATATCTTATTTTCTTTTACGCATGCATGGTAATATAAATAAATAAATAAATAAATAATAATAATAATAAATAAATAAATAAATAAATAATAATAAATAAATAAACAAAATAAATAAATGAAAAAATGTATTTAAGTAGCATTTTTGAAATTGATATTTTGATACTTTTACGTGCTCTGAAGTCAGCTGAATCTAAAAAATAGGGGTTTTATCGATTGATCTGCTTGTCTGTTATAGAAATAAATCAAAAACAGACATTAGTCAGAAGTTTAAATTCATATGATCAGTATCATATGAGGATGCTACCTGAAACGTTTCATAGGGATCTAAGAAATCAGTTCGTGTACAAGGACTTCGAAAGAATTTAAATACATTTACAGATGTCAGAGGAATTTCTTTTTGGTACATTTATAACACACAACCCTTTCCGACCCAGGCCGCACGATCGTGCGGGTTAGACATCCACATACATTTTTGCATCTGGAACATCCATATGTAATAAAAACCGGACATGAACGATCGTGCTAGTTCGCAGAACGTGTAAAATACCTTTTTCAATCAATAGACGGTGATTGTAGTCCATGTTTTTCTTTCAACCGGCAAGTTTAGCTTTGTTTACATGTACAAGGAATACAGTTCGCCCTTTTATCATATCGTAAGAAGGTAATTACCAATATATTTCTAATTGCTTAGTTACAAATTTTTATTTCAATGTGTAAATAACTGTGAAATAATAAAAAAATATTAATTATACACAATTTATGTTGTTCATAATACTTAAATTTTCCTCCCCGCACGATCGTGCGACTTGGGCGTTACGTGTAACAAAAAATTCCCCAAAAAATAAAATGGATTTTTAAAAATTCAAATTTGAGATAGCAGAATTTTTAGTGGCATCTCCACATTCTAACAGAATCGTTATAAACTATGGAAAGTTGGTGATGGTGTAATTCATCCGATAAAAGGATCCAAATATTATAATTCACCTGCCAAAACACGTCATGCCAGAACAAAAAATACATGGACATTTCCCGCGTGTTGATGATATTTTCAGACCTTGAAAATGTAGATTTGAAAAATGCAAAAGCAATTCAAAAACATGGTGGGAAAAATGCAACGTGCAAAATGCAAATTTTATGAAAAACGATAACAAGTTTTAAAGATTTTAATTTTTAGTAAATATCAGTCAACAAAAGAATAGTACGTCAATGAATTTCCTTATTTGTAACAATTTGAGTTCAATATTGTTTGCTTCTTCTATCAATGTAGAGCCAGTAAATGTATAACTCTTTAAATTTTACAGGTGATAATTTCACAGAAAAAGCGCAACTCGCACGATCGTGTTGGTTACCCTCTACGTTCTAGAGGGGGAAACAAATTTTTTTTTTTTTCAGTGTCATAGGCACCAGTATAGAGTAAAAATACAGAAGAAGACAATATTTTAAGGTAAAAATATTGCGGGTCGGAAAGGATTACATAATGAAACTGACATATATTTACTGTATGTATGAAAGCATGTTTTCTGTATACTATTCTATAAAAAACATGCATCATTTATTTACAGGGACACACGAAAGAAATCAAAAATAAGGTAGGTGAGCCAAAGATAATCAGTATTCCTAAGGTAGCTCATCCCCTAAAAGAGGTTTAATTTAATTTTTAATCACAAAATGGTGCCACTGCATTGTAAATCATGTATCTCCAGGGCATGTGACTGAATTTGAAGGGATTATCTTGATTTACGCCACTGTATGCCATGCTTTCACTTTAGTGGAGTAGTCGTTTTAATTTCCAGGTGAGAAGATAGTTTAATTTATATGGGTTTAAGTTCTTAGAACTTTGAGCTGTGATATGTTTTCTGAAAATTATTTCATTCTCTTTAACCACATTAGCTTCATTTCCAATAAATTTGTCCAATTGAAAGTTTAATACTGCGCAAATGGCCACCCTATGCATGTTCTCAAGGTGGCCCAGATGTTGGGTAACTTTGGAACACGTGAGTAAACTTGGCAAATAAATACGTAAATTAATGTAATATGGGTAACTTTCAAAAATTCTGCTTAAATATCTGAAAAAAAAATATTCCCCAACTATTTCCATACTGTTGAGAATATCAGAGAAGTCAATGAATCCCAGAATAAAAATCCTGAATTACTTTGCACAAAAAGTGGTTGGAAGCCTTTTTGTGTCAAAAGATAAGATTAATAAGAAAACCCCGAAAAATAACAAAACAGCTTTTTAAGCACATAAGATCTTTCAATATATGGGCCACCTTTGGAACAGTATGCGCGCCAAAGGTGGTCCACAACCTACAACTTTGAAATTGTATTATAAAAATATCTAAATTGCATTTTACAAAGAAATTTATACTTGACATGTGTAAGAGATAAGTCTAGCATTTTACGAAAAAAAGTCTAGCCACATATATGTAACTAGAAAATTATAAAAAAATCTTCAAGCTTAACTATGGCCACATTTGGTTCACCTACAGTCAGTAACAAAAGTGTCCGAACACTAGCGAAAATTCCTATGTAATAAAAGTACACTACATACGGTTTTGTTGAATAAATCCTTGTCGAATCCTATTATTAGTCAGTCTAAGAACATGATTCGATAAGGATTTCTTTAACAAGTGTGTACTTTTTTTACATAGGAATTTTTGCTAATGTTCGGACACTTTTGTTACCGACTGTACCTTATTGCAGAATAAATGGAAATTGTTTAAATTATATTTTAAGTTGTGTTATAAATTACTTTCCTTATGCTAAATTTAAATACACTGAATTTAATGTGCATTTAATTTATAGATAATATACAGGATTTGGGTTTGAATTGTCGCTCTACGGTAATTTTTTGCACAATAAGCCTAATTCTATGGTTTAAAGTGAATTTCAAACCACTAGGAATACCAAAATTTGAGTAGAGTCTCAAACTTGGCAATTGACAACTGAAGATAAGAGTGGACAGTGTACAGGGCTACACGAAATTTATAGGATAAGTTTCAAGTAGTAGTGTAGCAAAATTTCCCTGCTGGATATACTTTGAAATATATATGTATTTTAAATTTAATAAGAGCCGTAACTGTTTTAATGATTTAAGAGGACTTAACACCTTTGACGGTACCACTGCAGTAGATTTCATATAAAATCTTATACTTCTATTTAATACTTAAAAAACAGGTCCATTTAAATTTATTCATTTACAGTTTATTTATTTCCATTTTCCTATTTCCATTTAATACTTATAAAATCCAAATATACATAATACTTATATATTAGGAATTTTCAATGAATTATATATTCAGGCACCAATTCTTATGGCTTTTGGTATATTTGTTTTTCAGATTTGAAATATTTAAATTGCGTTTTCACAGTTTGCCTTTTTTCATATATTCACGATCTTCAAAATGCTAAAACTTCTACAGATATTTATAGAAAGACTTAACATTTTTTTTGGCTGTTTAATGGAAACTACTTAAAAGGAGTAGGGATGGGTTTTTAAATTTATTGACTAGTTTTTGAGAAAAAAATTAAATATGGTTATAAAATATATTAAATTATGTATATCTAGAAGAAAAAAATGCTTTTTATTATATTTTTATTTTAATATTTTTTCTTTTAAAGATATTGTAAAATCCATCCCTAATTCTTGTAAGTAGGTTCTATTACACATCAATATATATATATATATATATATATATATATGTATATTTAAAATATTTAAAAATCATTACGTCTCGCAGTTATATTAAATTTTAATCACATTAAAAACTGAGACAGATAATATACACTAAAATATACATTTCAAAATATTAAAAACACAAAAACATAAATTTAAACGTTTCGAGCCTTTTACAGGCTCCTCATCAGTAAAAAACATCAAGTGTAAATGATGAGATGAACAACAGACTTTCATTATATTGGTCAAACTGGCCGTTCTCTTCATACTCGAATTAAGGAACATAAAACAAATTTCAAAAACCGTGATATACGTTCAAAAATAGTTCAGCATGCCATAGAAACTGACCATTTACCTGATTTTAACAGTACTAAAATAATCATATATAATTGTTTAAATTATCACTCAAGAATTTTCATGGAGGGCTGATACACAAATCAACATCGCAGTTCCTGATGAATACATTGTACTCACATAATGGAAGTCTGTTGTTCATCTCATCATTTACACTTGATGTTTTTTACTGATGAGGAGCCTGTAAAAGGCTCGAAACGTTTAAATTTATGTTTTTGTGTTTTTAATATTTTAAAATGCATATTTTAGTGTATATTATCTGCCTCAGTTTTTAATGTGATTAAAATTTAATATATGTATATATTAAGTCGTTTCTTGAATATCTGTTGAAGTTTTAACATTTTGAAGATCACGAATTCATGAAAAAATCAAATTGAGAAAACGCAATTTAAATATTTCAAATCTGTAAAAAATATATCAATAATAATAAGAATTGTTGCCTGAATATATATTTTATTGCAAAATCCTTATATAGTTCAGTTTAAAATAAGCTTTTATATGAAACCTACTTAAGTCATGCCGTCAAAGGTGCCAAGTGCCCATCATAACGACAATATTCATAATTTTATTGATGAGGCAAAACAGATATTCAGCCCTCCTCAATTACTTTCCACCTACTCATTTTCTAAATGATAAAAAAAAAAAAGTCATTGACAAATTGATATATTTGCATTGTTTACCAAAAGTTAATCAACCAACTGTTTTCACGTTTTCTTCTTTTACGCACATTACTCTCAGATAAAGGGACGCATGGACATTCAGTTTGGATGGCAAGTTTTAGATAAAATCATTCAATGAATTTTATAAAATTTAGACATCGAAATTAATTTGTCAATTAATATTAATTTATTTTTATCTTTATCTTTTATTATTATTATTATTATTATTTATTTATTTATTTATTTTTTTGAAGTGAAAACTTCTTTAGGCGCGTTGAGCACTTTTGGTTGAACAAAAATCATTGAACTCGCGTCATCGTCAGCTAACGCTTTCCATTTGAAGTGAAAACTTTTGGGTGAACAAAAATCATTGAACTCGCGTCATCGTCAGCAAACGCTTTCCATCCTTGTATGATATAAATATTGTATCATACAATTAACTTGCTAATGGTGAAGTGTTAATAATTATATACTGTATATTGTTTTAAAATCTGGTGCGGCTCTACATGACTTCTCTCATCTCCGGGCACTGTCTCTATTGCAGTTAGAACTCACAAAACCGTGAGAAAGTCCAAAGCTGCCATTTTTCTCACGTTTTTACAATCTGGTGCGGCTCTACACGACTTCTCTCATCTCCGGACACTGTCTCTTAAAGATTGCAGCCGGAAACGTTGCAGTTAGACCTCACAAACCCGTGAGAAAGGCCAAAGCCGCCATTTTTCTCACATTTTTACAATCTGGTGCGGCTCTACACGACTTTTCTCATCTCCGGACACTGTCTCTTAAAGACTGCAACCGGAAACGTTGCAGTTAGACTTCACAGAACCGTGAGAAAGGCCAAAGCCGCCATTTTATTTTATTTTTTTTTATTTTACGATATTTAACTATAAATTTTATACAAATTACTACCCTATACATTTGCAAATTAAATTAAGCTAACGAATTTTTGAACGTGCATAGTTACGCTCAATTAAAAAATCTTTTAATATATTTATTTTTCTAACTGAAATTGTTTATTTCTAATAATTTATTTTTCGTAAATTTGTTTCCGAACCACTCTTAGGAGTGTGTCCCAAACCGTCGCCGATTGCGGCTGCCCCCACCTCAATCCTACGGGGACAAATTATCTGAAATACTTTAAAATTTTTAAAGGAGAAAGAAATTGGCACATGTTTTAGAATTTTGCTACAGAATGATTGTCTCTGGTAATTACGTGCTCGCATTTTCAGTTCTTTTATAGAGCAACCCGCCCACAATAAATAAATAAATAAATAAATAAAAACAGATGCATTTTTTTCTATAGTACACATACATCTAAGAAGAAATACTCAGGCATCCAGTTATGAGTTTTGATTTTATTTGCTGAGAAATTCATTGATTTACAGTAGGTGATCAGGTTATTAAAAAAAAATTATTTTATTTTGACATTTTTTCGATTTTCTACAAAAATACTAGACGGAATGGTCTGGAACTTCAGCCATGTATAGAACTTTCAAAAGCTCACATTTTCCACTATCGATTTAGTCCAGAGTGCAATTATTAAACCAACGAGAAATTGAAGAAAAATCTAATACTTTGGATCACTCTGTACCATAAAAAGCTACAAATAACTTGTAACTTTAACACATTGTATCACATATTATGTACAATGTTTTGTTGTGGGAATTGCACAACTATTTAGGCAAATCTTAAAAAATTGTTATCAAAAACTATTAATTATTATTATTATTATTATTATTATTATATTTTATTTATTTATTTATTTATTTATTTATTTTGATTAAAACTTGAATGGAATTCCATACAATTTTATAAAACTTGCAGAAAAATGGACAAAACATTAGAGAAATATTATTTTGAAACAAAAAATTCACATGCGTAATATTCGCTAAGATATGAACACTTACAGAAATATTTTTTTTTATTGTGCCTGCGCGAAAGATAGTAAAAATCTTATTACATAGATTAAAAGCTAACTATATTGGGCAACTTTTGCGAAAAGTGCATTTGAATAGAGTAAAATTTAGCGTAATTAATTTTGAGATCCAGTTATTTCAACCACGTTGCAAAAGTTTATTTTAGTCTACGATTTGTGAGTTCATAAGGAGTTTTTCACAAAAAATATAATTTTTACAACGTGATTATATAAAACTTTATATAAACCTTCAGTTGTGCAAAGTCCTCTTAAATTTAATAAATAAATAATATATACATCGTGAATATGTATAGAAAAACATAGAAGAAAGCTTTGTGATGGCTACAATAGTTTTCTTAATTTAATAATTTTTTGAAATTACATATATATATATGTATAAGCTTTGTAAATTTTAAATTTAATTTTGTGTTAAAATTAGATTTTTTTGTTCTCTTTTAGAATTCTTTTGATGCATAAAATTTTCCTAGAAATTTATAATTTAGATTGAGTTTTTCTTTAATATTTTTATTTATTTCCCCCATTTTATTTTTCAAGATTCGCATCAGAAATTTATGTTGTAAAAATGGTACAGATTATAATATATTAGATAGTCAGATAGCGTACTGACATATCCTATTTTTATTATTATTATTTTAGAATTTAAATTCCTAGACATATTTTAATATTATTTTATTTTGATAAAGTTCAATCGAATCTCTCTCTGAAAAATGAAATAATATACAATTTTATTTACATGCAGTAAAATTTGCATTTGTGGAATTACTTAACAGTATTTAATTTAATTTATTGTTAATTTTTAACTACCAAAAAGCATAGTTTTTGAATTTTTGATACATTTTACAATAATACTTTTTCAGTTATTTCTGATAAATTTTCCGAGCTAATACTGTGTTTCTGAAATATAGATGGCGCCATCAAACATTAATTCGACATTCATTTTATTTTTAAGAATTGTAAAAGGTCATAGAATGAGTTATTCAAAAGGAAAGATTTTACTTTTAACAACGTCGTGTATGAACAAATAATTTGCGAAAAAGTCTAAATGATTTAATTGATTAGATTTATTAAATACCTTATTTCATGAAAATTTTAAATCCTAAACTTAATATCTCGAAATTTGGGAATACCTTAACAATATATTCCTGCAGTACAGTATAGGAGTAAGCTTTTTTTTTCTTTTCTCCGAGAGAGGGATCTAAATTCAAAAGAGAAACATAAAGAAGATATTTTTAATTCTATACCTTTGATTTTTGATAGAATAAATATGACTTCTAAAATCTTTAGTTCGCAACAGTGGCAGAAAAGAAACGACAATACCATATGTCAAAGATATACACAACTGTATTAATGGGAGAGAGAGAGAAAAGAAAACAGGTAAAATTATTATTATTATTTTAAACGGGTTAGTTATCGGAAGGGAATAAAATCTAAGAAATAAATATTTTTAAACGAATGAGATTTTTAAAAAGACCCCCTAGGGAAGGCATTTCAAGCGTCCTGTTCTAAACCAGGCTTCGCTGATCGACATAAATGTTGGGAGTTTTCTGTGATTTTCTCTGAAAGTCACGTGAATTACAAATAAGACTCTTTGTAGGAAAACTTCCATAGAGAATATGCCCGTCAGACTTATTTTCCCCTTATAGAAAATTATGGTCTTAATTCTATATCAACACTAACTTTTCAAACGAAACATATAAAATAATATTTAATTCACAGTCCTTTGGTTACCGGTATCTAACAACAAATAATCAACATCTTCAGACTGATACACTTTCTCTTAAGATATAACACATGTGTATATGATATAACTATGTTTAGTTATCTTATTATACACACACACACAAGAAAAACAAATGACCATAAATTCACAAAATTGCGAATTGTTATTGTAATTTTATTGACCAAAAGCATCAGCTGTACTACGAAGGACATGGATATAGAATTTTATAGTTGTTGAAATATTTTTTTTTTTTATCGTCCACCCGATTAAAGTGTAGAATAATATATTATTATTGTTACTATTATTTTAAATCCAATTTATTTTAAAAGCCAGCTTATACAATCTTTATTACGATAGAGGATATATTAATACATAACGCATATAATTTTACATTTTTTTACATACAAATCCTCACAATTATTTTTTCAAATAAGTTTGTTTGATAATTTTCTAGAATTTATTGAATGAACTATCGTAAATATTCAAGCAGGGAAAGAGCTTGAATACATTATTCAAGTTCACATACACATTATTTAACTAGCTGCCTTTGGCGACCAGCTGGTTCGTGATCCTTGAAAATTTTCGCCGTATTATATAATACGGTGAAGCCTGCTCGATGGAGCCTGCGGCGCCTTCTGCCAAACCAACAACATCTTGATTGTTCATAGTGCAAATACCTCTGAAAATTCTAACTGTTGTAAATATCCGCTCTGTGGCGATTGCGGCGCCCTCTCCACTTTTCATGATATGAAACAATCTGTTCGTTCACCGTGAAAATGACCCTTGAAAATTATGATCGTGGCAACCCCCCCCCCCCCCCCCAAACCCGGTGGTGGCTATGATCTAATCTGTCCTATATAAGTAATTTAATCCTAATTAGAATAGGATAAATTGAAATTGATCAATGGTGATCAAACAGGCCGTTTCATATCATGAAACGTGGAGAGGGCGCCGCAGTCGCCACAGAGCGCAAATTTGGTACAGTTAGAATTTCAAAGGTATTTGCTCTGTGAGCGAACATGCTGTTGTAGGTTCTGAAACAGGGATAAGGCGCCGCAGTCGCCATCGAGCGGGAAATTTAATACGATGAGATTTTTCAAAGATCGCGAACTAGCTGGTCACCGAAGGCGGCTAGTAAAAAATAAATATTAACTATGCATTCATTGAATTATAATAGTATAGTAGTAATAGTTTGAAGCGCTCAGCCTATAGATAATGACTTAAAAAATCTATATAATATTTCTCTAATGTGGTCCAGTTACGATTAAATTTTGTTGAAGAGATACGTTAGTAACATATTTAATAAAATACGCGAGGATAAAAAATAATATTTATCAGCAATATATAAGCATGCGGACTTATGATTTAATGAGGGTCAATGATTTAATCAGAAAAATGACGATATTTGTCTGATGAGATCTTTTTATAGGAAATGTATTTTAAAAGTTGCATCTTTACAATTTTTACACGTGTCATTTTAAAGCTAGCAATATTTTAAATATATAAACAGAATGTAAATTACTGTCAAACATTGAATAAAAAACGCAATAATAAAAAGTATAATAGAAAAAGGTAACAGTTTTTTTTTAATGGTAAAGTAAAAATGCATCGCCAACATGGCAACAAAAATTATATATATATAAAAAAAAGTCGCCATGGGGGGCCTTTATACTAAAACTGTACCGTCTGTGGAATTATGAAAATTTGGTCGCAAAACATGAATTTTATTTTGAACCTTTTCTTTGAATGGTTTTGTTTTCACTATCGGAAAATTAGTTTGTTTCTATTAATAGTTTGACTTATTGTGAATTACAATTCAAATTGAGTGAGGAAATTGGTATAATATTTATGAGTTTAAAGTTTTAAATGTAAATAAGAAAAAAATAAATAAAGTGCAAAAATTTCACATTGGTTAGTTAGTATTGCAATAAAATAATAAATTAACAAATTTGAACTCTCAAATAAAATAATCCAAGCTTTTTCTTCCCACCAGAGATTATGCGTAGCAAAAATGCTGATAATTTGGCTTGCATTTGCTAGACCACACTAAAACCGATTTTTTGTTTACATGCAAATTATATAAGATACATGTGGCTAACTTTGCTAGCAATTGCCACACTAAAAGCGATTTTTGTTTACTTTCAAATTATACAGAGGTGCCAAGTTCCTTCAAATTAAAAATAACTTTCATATACCACTCATATCTAGGAAAAACAAAATTTGGCATGTGCAATCGTTGATATATATTACAAAAAAAAAAAAAACTTTTTAAAAATTCCGGTATGAAGGCTATAGACAAAATCTATAACAACTCTGCATCTCTGATTATATATGATACATGTGGGTACTTAGATTGCATTTGTTAAACCACACTAAAAGTGATTTTGATTTGCATGCAAATTACATAAGATACATTTGTCTAAATTAGTTTGCCTTTTCTAGACCAACTAAAAGCGATTTTTGTTTACACGCAAATTATACTTTCTTCTACCCACAATAAAAGGAAATTTTATAGTAAAAATTTTGTCCTACATTTATTGTAGGCTTAAAATGTTTGAAAATTTGTAGAGAAGTATTATAATCTTGATATTTACAAATACAGAGGAACTTTCTAAAAATAACCATTAAAAAAATTAAAGTCAGAAAAAATTTCTACCTGCACTGTCATTGTTCTTGCTTGTTCATTAATGGAAGACGGCACATTTGATACAACATTACCCTTGAAATAAATGCAGAGTTCTCATAAAAATTTTCCTTGTCTGAAAAACAAACCGTAATCATTTAAGAAATAAAAGACAACCTGTAGATATATTTAGTTCTGTTTAGTTTTGTTTAGTTCTAGTCAGGTAATGCTGCAGCAAAAAACAAAGCTCCTGTTTGGCAAGGGGTCAAGTCAGCTGTTTTCAAGTATAGATGTAATTCAAACATCATTAACTTTAAATAAACGAAAACAATGACACATGAGTTTTCTTTGTAAGATAAAATTCATGGTAAAAGGAAAATAATTGGAAATAATCTAGTGTGTCACTACACGACTTTCATTTACCTGGTATTTCAATACAATAATGATAGATTTCATATTAAGTCTTGCGTAAGATAATAAAGTTCAATGTACTTTTAAAATAATCTAAAATTGATTTATTAGTTTTATTTGACATGTAATTCTGGGTGAAGTAAATTACTGCCCCCCTCAACCCCCTTTTGAATTACAATGCAAAGAATTATTTAAAAAATAAATCAAACTGCAATTAAGTTGTCTTCAAACTTGCCAATCTTGACCAAATTTTTAAGTGGCAACTAATACGAACTTCAAAATACGAAATTTGAATTTTCTGCACTTATTTGTTTTTAAATTATGTTGATAACAGATATACATACCAATCAACTGCTAAAAATTGGACTTTCGTAATCAGGGTAACTCAAAACGTGATATTATGCAAAAAACAGAGTTGAAAATAGAACTTCAAAAAATACTTTGTTTACAATAGGGGTATGAAAAATTAATTTTGCAGTATTCGTCGTCATAATAAAATGTACAAAGCACTTCCATCAGTTATATTCAATAGAAAAGAACGCTTTGCTTAATTTTGGGTAGCCTTGATTATATATAATCATATTGTATCTATAATCATCAGTGCGTATTGATTATCTATAACCAATATGCACTTTAAGAAATAGTCTGTATTTAAATTTAGAAAAATATCTAACACAAAATGAATTACAATTTCAGCAATTTCAAAGTATAACCCCCAATATAACCATATACTTTGGATAGCCCTGTAAACATATGATGAATGATTTCCATATCACAATATACACAAAACATGCTTTTATGCGTATAAAAAAAATTGCTCATTCCGTTTTGTTTAAGGCAGCCTATAGATGCTAAACTCTACTTACCTGCAATTTCTCCCATAGACTTAATGTATTTGACTACTCCTGGATGGCCCTGTATACGAACTATTTGCTTGATCTCAACGAAAAGTTTAGTGCAATTTATCTTTATATGATACACATTTAAAATACCGCGTTTGGACTTTCTGCTGTTATTTGTTCTTAAAATAATCTAATAACAGCCCCCCCCTCCCCCACACACAGACCAACCACTAAAAACATGATTTTCGGATTCAGGGAACCTCAAAACGTGTAAATGTAACAAAAACTCGCTTTCGAAAATTTGTCCAAAAATAATACTTTCTCTACCATATCATATATATGAGCAAGAGAAAGTAATAAGTTTCATTAAGAGAAATAAATCATAAAAAAATTTAGAAGTGACATAAATAACTTTAAAGGTAAATAATAACATGATAATTAATAGGTGTTTCTATACTTTTTTAATGCAGAGAAAATTATTTTCAGGAGTTACATTAACTTTAATAATCCTTCATTGATTATAGCATATTTTAGGTTAAAGAGGAGGATGAACTGGCAATTTTTGTTACACAGCTTTTATCTATAATAGTTTACTTTTCTTTTAAATATCCATTCGTTATTACGAATCGTTGTAGAAGAACTCATAGCCTGCAATATGCAAATATAAAGCAAGTTATATCTACCTGAATATAAGCGTCTTTTGAAATCGCAACACTTATACGTTTTGATGAATTATTTAAGGTCACAGTTCTTAGTTTTTCAATTTTTATTTATTTGAGATACATTACTGTTGGTGCAATATACAATTTACATGTGTGAGATAGCATTTTGAGATGTAGTACTTAATTATATTCTTCTAATTGATTGATATTAAAAGGATTTATGTTAAATTACTCTAACAACATTGCTATTAAAAATTAGAGTCTTTCAAGACACCATTTAATTCCGTATTTAAAAACGATTAAGTTCGAATTAAAAATTTTTGATATCATATGATAATTTATAATATGATTACTAATATGATTTTTCAATAATTATCTTCAACAGTTGATATTTTCATTATTTTTAAACTTGGGGAAAAGTGTATCAGTAAATTTAAGGCTTCTATGTTACGAAAGACAGTTGTCACATGCAAATGCATGAGACCAACGGGAGCAGTTATATTCACCTGTGATATATTGTGTTTATAAATAAATAAATTCTATATTTTGTTAAAAAATATCTTAATTTTGAAGCAAAAGATATATATATCTACAATAGGAATATATACTGATAATGTTTTACTTTATGGCGCTTTAAAAAAAATTAATTTCAGAACACAAAAATGTTGCTTCATTAGAAAATAAAATATGCAGAATATAATTTAAAGACAGATAAAACAGAAAGTTAATTTCATACACTGTTAAAAAAATGCAGAAAAAATACAGAAATTCTCTGTAATTTCAGAAAAAAAGTCGTAAAATACGTTTTGTCTACGTAATTTTTCCGTAATTTACGCCTTTTTTTCTGAAATTACAGAGAATTTCTGTATTTTTTCTGCATTTTTTTAACAGTGTAGTGTGGCACAGTAATATCGGCAAATATTGTGGTTCGCCAAATCGGCTAATGTGTACAGTGTATATCGATTTATAGCAGTTATAATGCTTCAAAAATTGTTTTCTGTCTTTTATTTCTAGAAAAACAGGATAGAAGAAATATACATTTTGCATAGCTAATAAACGCTTTCCAACTGTACTTACCCGTTAACCATAAATGCATTTTACTTCCGTCATGATACATTTTAAATACATTTTGTTTTTAGTTAAGAGAAAGAAAACACTAAAAAATGATATTTGTATTTTATTTATTATTTAAAAAAAAAATAATACAATAGATTGATTTTGTGTAGCCCTGTATATTTAATTATAAAATAGCAAAGCTAGAAAAATGCATTTTCTTTTTAATCGTGGAGGAAAGAACTTCACTAACAGTACCTTTATAACTTTATTTCATGAGAAAGCATTTTAAAGTATAGTCTTAAAGTAATATAGTATGTATAGTCTTATAATAATATAGTCAAAATTTGCATGCGCACCATATAGTGTACTAGAGCAGACCTTCACAAAACTAAAACTTTATATTAATCAATTTCCATGTACAGTATCTTCGAATTTATATGAATAATAACTTTGTAGCGCCTTACAACAAATAAATTACTCCAATTATAGATTATGTTACAGGAAAAAATGTTATGCATCTTAATAACGTTAAATAAATTAATTTTTATATGTTATATAAAGTATAAAGATATTAAAGAAGGAGTTAAAACATTTATCTCTTATAGACCATAATGCATCTGAAGTCTTTTGATCAAACAAATAGTAGAATCAAAGTCAAAAACACTTTTAAAACTTTGTTAAATAAAGTGCTAAAAATGCACCACAAAACTAAAAATGCATTTCCGACAATTACTTATCATGACCGTACCTATATGAATATTTGCGTGTGTCCCTGTAAACAAATCATTCATGCAAATCATTCCCTATTCTGCAGAAAACATGGTTTTCTGCATATGAATAGCGTATGTGAATTTTATTATAGTGTGTGTTGTGTAAAGGTATTAAAATAAGTTTTAAAAAATGCCTCTCATATTATAGACCATACACTGTTAAAAATTTGGTGTAACTTTCAATGAAAACTTGGTACTGAAGTAGCTAAAACCACCCGATAGTTTAAACTTTTACCATGATTTGGTAATTTCATGTTGAACCAAATATTGGTATTGTGTTTTAAATAAATAAATAATAATAATGATAAAAAAAATATTCTAAATTTTACCGGGACTGGATCGAACTGAAGACCTTCTTGCCTCAAGTCAAACGCTCTAGCACTGTGCCACGCGTTCTTGCCCGATAATTCTGTTTCACTGATATTTGTAAAAAAGGACAAATTTTCTAGGGTCTTATCTTAGCACATAGGTGAGTTATTCCAAAAAATTTGCGCTTTACCCCATGTTTTCGACCACGCTCTGTAATTTAAGCTAGGTTTGGTTTCAATAGAAATTTTACTGGTTTAAACTTCCCCTGTGAGTGAATGTATGGTAGCTCCAAGTTTTGGAGCAACTTAAATTCAATCGCAAGAAGTAGAAAACTTAAGAGCGAGGTTGAAGCATATCATGGTATCGCTAATAACTTTACTCCATATAGTGGTTCGTTCAAGTTTGAACTGAAATTTTTAACCGTGTAATGCCTCGAAAGTTTTTTATGAATCTCTGTACACAAACTAGGTGCTCTATACCATATAGAGTTGAAAACTTATCATATAGTAAACTGAATAACACATACCAATTTCAAGGCTTTCAGTAATCTTCACGAAAGTTAAAGCGTTCACGTACGAAAAACAGACAAATCGAAATCATAAACTTTATTCATAGTCTTTGTCGGAAAGAGTTAACATTGTATATAAAAAGCCAAATATCAAAATTTTCAGAAAAATCAAGCGTACATGCTTAATATTGGGCAATATCGGACAAAATTGGCGAAAATGTTCAATCTACACCGATGCATGTCGTTTTTTCACATGATACGTAGCGATATTAGAACAATACTGCTGTGCTAATGGAGTTATGTCATAAATTATGAAACCCCGACAGAAAAGAGAGGTGTTATAATTTTGAAGCCTGTGACTATCTGTCTATTTCTGTATGTGTGTCTGGGATAACTCTTAAACCAACTGCAGCTCTTAAACGTATAGACCGATTTTAATGAATTTTTTTTTCTTATTATTAGAAAGCTGATTTAACCGGAATCACACTGTTAAAAAAATGCAGAAAAAATACAGAAATTCTCTGTAATTTCAGAAAAAAAGGCGTAAATTACGGAAAAATTACGTAGACAAAACGTATTTTACGACTTTTTTTCTGAAATTACAGAGAATTTCTGTATTTTTTCTGCATTTTTTTAACAGTGCAGTTATCGTTCTTAGCTATGGTCAATGGGAATCTCTTTGATAGATTTTTTTTTAAACTAACTGAAATACTTTTTTATCAGACCATTTTGCATTGATATTTTAAAATTTGCGAGCTGATAATTTTACATATTCCAAAACATGTCAGATGAAATTCGCCCGCTGGCAATCTCCCATTTTCCAAATTAACATGTAGAAAAATATAAGTCACGAGTTTTTTAAAATTATTATTATTACAGTAAAAAGTACTTTAAAAAAAAAAAAAGAAAGAAAAAAGAAAAGAAAGAAAGAAAAACAACTTTAAACTGATTTTGATACAAGTTACAAATTTGTTACAAACAGTAGTTACGAGTTCACGGTCCAAAAATCTGTAAAGTTAATTGAAAATTAGAGATTTTAAAGAGGTTTCTTTTTAATTAATTAAAATGTGGTTCCCTTTAGGCCTCTTTGCATTAATATTTAAAAAATTATGAGCGGTTAGTCTTCCAATTTCCAATTCATAATAGATAAGTAATATTCTTTTTTTTTTTTTGGAGTAGAATTAAAAAAAAAAAAAACTTAAAGAAAGGGGGAAAAAAATAACTTTTAACCGATTTTACGAAAAATTTCTCTAAAAACAGAGATTATGAATTAACAGCCCAAAATTCTCTAAATTCACTCGAAAATTAGAGATTTTAATGAAAATTTATATTTAATTGAAATTAATGTCAGCCCAACGTTAACATTTTATAATTTGCGAGCTATCGTTCTTCCAGTTTAAAACTACAGATATTTCTGAAAAATAACATTTAATTAAATTCAAGGTCTATTTTTTATTTTATTTTATTTTATTATTATTATTATTATTTTATATAAATTTCAGTTTACATTTGTTCCCTCCTTAAGTACATTTACAGTACAGAATAGTCACTTACTTAGTTATCTAATAATAAAATAAATCATAGTTTTAATAACCCTGCCAAACCTAGCAGCGCTGCATAAAACACGCATTAGTGTGTGTAGGTAAAATTTGGAAAAATTCCAGATCTCTCTTTGTTAATTATTTCTTTATTTCTAAAACGAAAGCATAAAATGAAAAATATCAGTGCTTTTAAATTCCGCTTCCGGAATAATTTTGGCAGTGTCTTAAAAAGAAAGAAGAGAAAAGAAGTAGCTGTTGTATTCAAAAGCAAGACAAATGGTTAAGTTTTAAAAACAGTGATTTATTCTTAATTTATTCTTGATTTATTTATAACTAACTACAACAACAACTGTAAGAAGCAAGTCTACTTTAAAGCAAAAAATGAAAGATATAATGAGGCATTTATATATTTATTTATTTTAATTTGCATTACTCAACTAATCGGTACGGTTCATATGTCGAAAATGTATCGTCTTTGATTGCATTTTTGGTTTCTTTTAGAATTTAAATTTCAATGCATACATTAACTTAACATTTATGAATTTAATTATTATGAAATACAACTGGTGCTCTTCCCTCCTGACGCCACAGGTCACATGAGATTAAGTTGTTTTTGCTGTAAAATTGGTAAAATTTGAATATTTAATTTCAAAACTCTTGAAAAAAAATGGCAAACTTACATATTTCGATTGAAAACATAAACATTTCATTTCAAAGGATGATATTTACACAATAAATATCCAACGAATATACTAATTAATAGGAAAATGGTAAATATTCTATCTTAATTTGAAGTCAAATTTGTTTTCAAATGTCTAAATAAAGTGTCTAATATAAGATACTCATATGTTGCAGTGGAATAGTGCATATCTGTCATCCTTGGCAGAAAAAAAAAGTATATCGCCGAATTATTTGGCGAACATATTTAATTCGTTTAAAAAATCATGGTTATTTTAATAACTTATATTAAGAGAGTAATGAATAATATGAAACAATATTTCGTACGATACAATTTACGAAAATATACATCTGGCATGTATATTTTCGTATTACGTTTTTGATTGCCATATACAAAAAACGCCAAGGATGACACGATAACTAATACATATCTATACCCAAATATCAGGATTAAAATCGGGAAATAATTTTCCTCGATTTTTAATATTTTTTTTACAAAAAAATCCAATGAGCGATTAACATAGGAAATCTTTTTCTTGCATCCACTGACGGGCAGTGACGCCATCACTTCGCTTGCGTATTCAGATCTATATTAAAGAGCTTTATTTATTCATAATCCTGAGTATAATTTTAAATTTAATGCTGAAGTAGATAGGGAATTTTCGCCAAGGACTCTATTTTTGTGATAGCCACCTTAAGCCGTGTAGTCCATAAAAAATGTAAACAAATCTGTATATATAAAAGAGTCTATATAAAAACTCACTGATTCACTGACTCAACACTGTCATGACTTTTCTATGGGAAATAGAGTCACAAATTTTGGTGACCAGGTTCGTTCTAGGAGCCTGTCCCCCACTAAGATGGAAGTTTGAAAAATACCCCCTGTCCCTCTTGGGGGGGGGCAGAAGGCCCAAACATATTTATAAGTATAACTTGGCTCCAAATTACTTCACGGAGAAGAAATTGCAGATAGAAAGACCAAATTTGAATACAAAAAAAAAAAAAAAAAAAAACCTGCGATTATGGAATTTTGGATTTTTAAGGGGGGAGGGGAGAGGGAAACGATTTTCGAAGGTAAATTTAGCAAAATACGGATTTTCGAGCAGAACTCCACCAATAATAGCACAAACATATAAAAAAAAACAGCCAAGTGTCTTCGTGAGAATATTTCCGAAAGCTCATTATTATTTTTTTGCGATTTTCGATTTTGGGGGAGGGGGAGAGTTACGAGGGGGCTAATTCGTCCGCGAAAATCTATAGGGCTGAGATCACAAATTTTAGTGTGCGGTTTATTTACGTGTACCCAAGATCCATTGTAACGGGATTTTGCAAAATCCCTTCTTACACGCTTGGGGCGGGGAGGGAGCAATAAACACATTTCCAATCATACCTTAACTTCAAGCTATCTCAGTAAGCTTAAATTTTATGTATGGGTTGGTTATGCGTTCCCACACGCACTATAAAGAGATTTTACGAAAGTTTTTCCTGCCCCCCCCCCCTTTTTTTAAGAGCGGGAGAAGGGGCAGCAAAAACACATTTTCAAGAGTAGATCTGCTCTAAATCATCTCATAAAAGCAATTTTTTGATATGTCGATTGGTTATGCGTACTCAAAAGACACACAACAAAGGAATTTTTTGAAATTCCGTCCTACACCTTTGGAAGTCGGGGGATGGGGGCAAAAAAACATGTTTCCATGCGAAACTCTGTTCCAAATTATCTTAGAATGGTAATTTTTTATGTGTAGATTGCTTATGCGTACTCAACACACACTCCAAATGGATTTTGTGAAATTCCACTCAACCGCCCTTTGGAGAATGGGGGGCAAAAACATGTATTTATGCGTAACGCTGTACTTAATAATCTTAGGTTGGAAATTTTTGATGTGAGGGACGATTATATGTATCTAACTCAGATTATGAAGAGATTTTGCGAAATTCCCTCCCCCTTCCGTACTTTAAGAGCGGGGTGTACTGTATTTGCGCAGAATACTTTGTAAATTTTGGTAAGGAAACTAAGTTTTCTACGTAGATTTTTAAAATAACTTCACCTTTGTTCTGTTACATAACCTTTTTGGTTTTTAAGCCGTAGTTACACTTCTCTCCCAGAAATTTTGTATGTCGAGGAAGTGTAACCAGGGTGTTTATTTGTTTACACTTGTTTCCAACCATCTCAACTGGATCACATGTATTTTTCAACATTGCTTTTTGAATTTTGTCTTTTAATTTTCAATTAAACTTAATATCTTGAAATTTTTAAAGGTTTTCTTGTAGTGTTAAAAGTTCCCTCTCCTACAGAGTGTCCTTTCTCAAAATTCGAAGCTTTGTCATTGCTGTATTTGCGCAGAAACTTCACTAAGGACATGGAAAATATCCAAGTGCGGCAATTTTTTTTTTTTTTGTCTCTTAGTGTACATAATAAATAGGATGGAATGAATAAGCGTAACCTCGTCTTATAACTCAACTGATAAGCAAATTTTGACCTAATAGTCATCATATATGTTTTTTTAACCTTTTTAACTTTAGGAATTCCTAAAATAAAACAGTGGTAGTTTTAGACGTTTGAAAAATATCTTACATTTCCTTCTTCTACGTGATGCCCTTCTCAAAATTCGAAGCTTTGTCATTGCTATATTTGCGCAGAATACTTTGCAGTTTTTGGTAAGGAAACTAAGTTTTCTATGTAGATTTTTAACCCAATCAGGTTATCGTGGGTCATTGGAGACCAGAGCAATTTTCCTTATGTCTCATCCGTCAGAATCCACGTATAAGAGAAATACCTATCGATCGTGCCCATGACTTTTTTTCGTAAAATGCCATTCTTAAACTTTATTATGCAATTTTAATTTTTGAAATATTACAATTTGTTCAAAAGTTATAAATTTTTAGTAAATGCCTGCATTTTATAGAAATGGTCGTATTTCTGATGAAAAATAAAATATTTGTTTAAATTTCTTTTGCAATATTCATTGTCTGCCCTTAAATTAGAAGTATTCAAAAGTGTTCAAGAATTTTTTCACATTTTTTTTTATTAAAAATTACGTGTTCTAATATTGCTCGGGTCTTCAGCGACCCATGATAAACTGACAAGGTGCCGAAAAATACGATAACCTGATCGGGTTAAAATAACCTCAGCTTTGTTCTGTTTCATAACCTTTTTGGTTTTTAAGCCGTAGTTACACTTCCCTCAGAAATTCTGTTTGTCGAGGAAGTGTAACCAGGGTGTTTACTTGTTTACACTTGTTCCAACCATCTCAACTGCATCACTTGTATTTTTCAACATTGCTTTTTGAATTTTGTCTTTTAATTTTCAATTAAACTTTATATCCTGAACTGTTTTAAGGTTTTTTGTAGTGATAAAATGTTTAAAGTATGAAATGCTAGTTGGTGGTGAATGGAAAAATTCGCAACTCTGTAGCAAGTTGAGATATTAAAAAAAAAAAAAAAAAAAAAAAAAAATCGAAATTTAGTATTCGGACACTGAAATTAAATAATCTTTTATTCTATCGCATATGAGTATAATATGCCGAGGTTACACTTACCTCAAACTATGCGGGAAATAGAACTAAGAAACACAAAAATGTCTTTTTTTCTTTTTTTTTTTAATTGTTAAGTGGCATATTGTTAAATTATAATAAGCTTAAATTTTTTAGAAGGCAGTCAGTTGTAGTTTATGCCTAAAAATTTTCAGTAGTGTAAGTACAATAGCAATTGAGCAAAATGAGCTTAAAGTCGAAGTGTGCCAAAACGGTGTTATACTTAACCCCACTGCATCATAAAGTCTGTTTTATCAAAAATTTAATTTGTAAAATGAATTTTTGATAAAGTTTTATTTGAATTTCATTAATTATTCAAGCATACATAAATATATATATGTATATATGCATTTTGTTTAAGCCAAAAGAAAATTTAAAATAAATTAATTTACAATAAACAAAATGCCCAATCACTGACTTTGTAGGATAAATTAACGCGATTTTAATCGTAAAATTATTTTAATGAAGAATTAGATAAATTCACTCTGAAGTAGAATGAAAAAGTTTGAACTTGAAAAATATCCGAACTAAATGAAAAAAAAAAAAAAAAAAAAAAAAAAAAAAAATCCTTTCTCTAAAAATTAAATTTACCCGATGCTTATTACCTGAGGTGAATTTATTCACTGCGTTTTAAATTATCTTCTAACAGCAATCATTCTACTTGAAACATTTAAATTTCTAACAATCTTAGAGAAATATAAAGTATATTATTTATTCAAATGGTTGAAATTTCTCTTTTCTTAATTTACATATCATGTTTCTAACTTAATTTCTTCCCTGTCCTGTTCTCAAGCTTTAAAAATTTATCGTGCGCAGTCCTCTATGAATCATTATAACTTATTGTATCTGTATAATAAATGGGCACATTATCTAGAAGAATTCCCTTACATCTCCAAAGTTTATTTCAGTCTTTTGCAATTTGCATTAATTTTTCGATGGCTAGAGCTGCTTTGCGCTAAAGGAGTTCTTTATTAGCTTCGTTAAAGTTTTGACGGGCTTCGAGGAAATTCGGATTAGAAAACGAGGTGCTCCTAATATATCCTTCATAAATATTAATAGAACGAAATATTTCTAGTCGTAACAAAACTAAAAAAAAGTGCATTAAAAAGTGTTTATTTGTTAGAAAGCATCGATATTTTATTAGAGAAGCAGTTTTAGTCTACTTTAAGCTAATATTTCGAAGCACACGTTATTTAAATGCTATGGTCTAAACAAACAATAGTCAAACTTTATTCTATAATAAAAATGAAGAAACCTTCTTAATTGCACCTTCTTGTATGGCACTCACACAAATTTTCTCTTAGGGGGCGTCCACTAATACGTGAGGCGGTTTTTACGATTTTTGATTCCCCCCTCCCCCCCCCCTGGTCAGATTTCGTGAGATTTGGCTCGACCCCCTCCCCCCCCCCTTTCTAATCTCACGTAAGATTTTTTAAAGTTCATACTTTTACTGTAAATGCGTTGGATTTATTCCAAAAAACACAATTTGCTTTATTATTTTTATTGAAGACTAGTTAAGACTAGTTTTTAAGATTGCATAGATGTGCATAGATTGCGTGTGGCTGGCCGGTGGCGCCTAAAACAATTGAAAGGCTACTGTGCTGCTTCGCGGCGTTCGGATAGCCACGATAAATATTATCGTGTCAGATTTTGCCATATTTAAATCAAGAAACATGTTTTACTTGACTTTAACTCAATTTTCTCCCAATTTTACACTGTTCTCTCCCCCACGTAATATTCAGTGAGATTCGGTTCGACCCCCTCCCCCCCCCTGAGCACCTCACGTAATGAATGGACGCCCCCTTACCCTACATATGAATACTATAAATACAGAATTTAGAAGAGGTAAGAAAAGAGGTACTGTAATTGAATGTACTTAAAAAAAAACAAAAAAACAAAAAAAAAAAAAAACAGTTTAAAATAAATATATTATATATATATATATATATTTCTGTTTAAAGGGCACATCTACAATCTTCAAAACCCTCTTAGAAGCCTCTCCTTATATATCCTTCATAACTATTAATAAATCAAAAATTAACAGAAACTAAAAAAGTGTATATTCCGCAAAAATCATCACTATATCGTTAAAGCAAATGTTTAAATCTACCTTAAATTGATACTACTGTGAAGCATACAATATCTTACTCTTATGATTTAAGCAATCAATATTCAAACTTTATTCTGTAATAGAAAGAGGACATTTTCTAAAATAATCTGATGTGACACTCACACAACTTTCTCTTACCCAGCATTTGAGTACTATAAAGACAGATTACAGAAGAGGTAAAATAAGAAATAATTTATTTGAATGTAAAAAAATAAAATAATAATAATAATAAATAAATAATGCTTAAAACATTTTTAGTTTCACTTTCCGTTTATTTCTGTAGCTCCCTCCACCTTGGGACCGCCCGTGTAAATATAATATCCAGGTAGAAAAAAAAAAAAAAAAAATTAAAAAATCAACAAAAAACCTATAAAGGTTTTTTCAGGAAACCTGCAGGTATTTCGGACTTTCCTGCAGATAACCTGTAGGTATTTCGGATTTTCTGAAATAAACTTGTATGAAACCTTTAAAAAATTCTTAATATTTCCAAAACGAAACACACTGTTTTTATTTTTCTTCACAATACCTGTGGGAATCTTTAAAGTACCTGCAAATTTTATAAAAAGTCCGAAATATCTGCAGTATGCCTAAAGTTTTTTTTTTTTTTTTTTTTTAACCTGGGATATACCTACATACATAAGTAATAATAATAATAATACTAATAACAATAATAAGAAATAAGGCTGCTGTTTTATTTAAAAGTTTATTCCAAAATATACAGACAATTTTTAAACACACCACTCTTTTAATATAACCGCAAATGAGAAAATTTCTAAAAATATTTATTCGAAATGAAAACTTTTCTTATCATAAAACATTTAAGGTTGTTGAAAATCTAATATATAAATATCTCTCTCTATATATATATATTTCAAATTATTCATGGTATGAAATATTATATGGTAGATAATATGGTACAATTTATCACAGTATAAGGGAAAAAAAACATACCAACACTTTAAAATACCTTTAAACAAAATTCAGCTTTATGCATCTAATAAATGACTGATTTTTTTTTTTCTGCGGCCCTTTAAGCGAAGGAAAAATACTTTTCATATTATATGCAATATGAAATGAGCTTCTGGTACTTAAAAATATGTGTCGATTTAATTATTTTTAATGCAGTAGAAAGATGTTAAAAATGTCCCAAAGTCTATATATGTACACTGTTAAAAATGTCAACAGAAAACTCTGTGTAATCTATTATCTTAAGTCTTGCGCAAAATTACAGAGAAAAATAAATGGATATGTTAAAATCTTACTTTATACATTCATTTTAATAACTAATATTAATTTAATTAATTATTGTTGAGAATATATTTCGGACTTAGAATGCTTTTTCTAAAGTAGAAACAGTCATTTTTAATTTTCAGTTAAAAAATAAAATAATAAAATTAGGTAAAAATACAGAATAAAGATTGGGAAATTCGATTATTCACTTTTAACTAAGAATTACTGTAAATTTACAGAGACTCTGGATAAATATTTACATTAAATTTACAGAATTTTTTAACGGTGTAATGTGTTTGAATTCTTTTGTATGTTCCAGCTCGCGACCCGTTTGTCCGATGTCTCAATAAAAAACTTTAAGAGTACCTCCATACGTTACAGATTTTGAAGATTGAATTTAGATTTCTTACAGATTTCTGTTGTAGCGTCATGGTCATAGCAGACACGCATACATAGAGCAACCATTGAAAACCAGATTTCCGAATTAATATAACTTTAAAACGTGTAATTATAGCAAAAATTTCAGTTTTGAATTTTATTAATCTATGTCTGCTATGTACAAGTAACAAAAAAAAAAAAAAAAAAAAATCAGCTACATTGACGTTTTATTTTAAAATTCTGTCTTGAATGGGAAGTGAAGAAAAAGAATGCCTATAAATAAATTTCCTAGGCAACTTATATACGAAGAGAAATTCATCTGAAGCGAATCATAAATTCAAACAGACGCTTTTTGTGCGTAGGCAGCCCATCTTTTAATGAAAAAAAAAAAAAAGAAAAAAAAAAGAAAATTTCTAAAAATATTTGTTTAACCAGAAAACTCTTTCAGTCTAAACCAACAGTAGGAAATGCTTTGTTAGTTTTGTAAAGGACAGTTTGTCATAAAAATGTTTTTCTGGCAGTAGAGAGACGAATATATTGAGATTAAAAGGGGAGAAAAAATGTTTTGAAATTGATGGGAAAATATGGACTTATTGTTTGTTTACAAAATAATTAATAATGTTCACAAAATATCTAATATTGTTTACAAAATTTTAAATGTGAATAATTTTATTTGTTCTTTGAAAAAGATGCTGGCAAAGCAAACTGTATATTTTTCCATATTTTGTTAATTATCAAAAATAACACGGTAGAAATTATAATGATGAGGATAAATTAAATATTTTTAATGCATTTAAATCAAGTTACGTTCTGTAAACTCAAAATATATGATAACAAATAGTCTTTTTAAGTAGTCTTTTCCAGAAAAAAATTCTTCTGATTTATAAAATTCTGTTTGTATTTCATGAAATCTTACAGTAATAAATAAAAAGTGTTTAAACTCTTTTAACGCTTAATTTGAATGAAAATGCTTATTTTGAATTATAAAAGCTTAATTTAAAGGAAAATGCTTTACATCTATATATCAAAGATTAAACTTCAAGAATTGAAATTTCATTTTATAAAAATGTCGAAAATTTAGCCAGATACTTGAAATTATATTTTTGAGGAACCAAACTTTTTTTTTTTTTTTTTTTTTTTAAAGAGTTTCATAGCTTTACGTTTAAAGAAAGAAAAAAAAAAAGGAAGCATACAACAACCTGCTTTTGGTTGGTTAGTTGGTTGATGTCTTTTATTGGCAGACTGCATTTTTGTAGTCCGTATATTATAAAAAATAGCAAGACCATAAATATATTTTATTTTTAACTATGGAGAGGGGTGAAGTGACCTGGTTGGTAGAGCGCCGAGCTCGCAAATGGCAAAATGCGGTTCGATCGTCGAGTCAGCCGAAGACTGTAGTATATACATTAATGGTAGCTGGTGCACATAAAATCTGTCGTGTCCGCAATGTCCCCCATTTCCTATCCAAATTATACATCTGGAGATCACTGAAGCAGATGAGCCCCCCTTACCTTGAGGATCAAAATTGTGATGGCCAGTGTCCGTACCAGCCTTAGGAGTGTATCCCAGACCGTCGACAATTGCCCACACTGTAAAAAATACGTCCTATTTGCTGCCAGAAATTCTCTGTAATTTGAGAAAATATGCGTAATTTACGAAAAAATTACGTTGTCAGAACGTATTTTCTCAAATTACAGAGAATTTCTGGCAGCAAATAGAGCATATTTTTTTACAGTGCATAGCGTAGCGCTAGTGCGAAATAAAAACCACTTACTCGCTTTTAACAATGGAGGAAATCATCTAAAAAAGCATATTTATAGATTTATTTCTAATGGAAAAGCATGAAAAACATTGCATTTCGGTAGCCCTGTATATTGTCTAAATTTTACATTGACATTATAAGCATACGAAAAAGTTCTATAGAACACTAAACATTTACAGTGTAGAATTTCCATTTATATCGCATAATACATATGTACAACATTGTTTGGCTCTGTAAATCAAGAAATTACGCTACTCATAATAAGTAATAAATACAAATCTTTGAATAAACACCATAAAATGCAACAACTCAAAAAAATTGTTTGGGGTTGAAAGAAGACACGATTATTCGTCAGGCGAATAAACCAGGCACGAGTTCTGAAAAAAAAAAAAAACAAAAAAAAGCGGCAACGCGTCTTTTATAGTGTTTATTCAAAGTTTTGTACTTATTATTTTTAAATGCCAGTTCTTTGGTGCTTTTTTATAATACGCTAATCATATTTTATTCTATAGAAGAAAAAGTTTCGTGTATTTTAATAATGTATATATATTAGTTATAATTCGTGCAGTGTAAAGATATTTGTGCTTTAAGAATACCATAATGTATTAAAAATCTTTTGTTAGTCCCTGTAAACAAACTAATTGCACTATTTAAATCATTTTCAGTATTGAACATGCCACAGGAAACTTGAATGAAAATATACCGATTTCAAGATATTCTGAAAATATTTACGGAAAAAAAAAGGGGGAAAGGCACAGATAGACAGAACGAGGAATCGAAGTCATAATCATTCACGATCAGAATTGAAATGTAATTCCTGGAAATTTCCATTATATCTTTCAATGTATCTAAATATTTTTGTGTAGCCCTGTAAACCAGTCTTCCATGCTAATCAGACCATATTCTGTAGAGAACAGAATTTTGTGTATAAGGAGAATTTTATTGTTTTGTTTAGTAGAAAGTTATGAAAAAATATGCCTCATAAAAATACCTCCCACATAAAATAATGCTTTGAAATGTCTTTGGGTAACCCTGTACACAAAACCTGTTACACTATTAGTACCATTTTTGCATCAGGAAAAGGCCATAGCAAATTCGAATAATACTGGGGTGTTTGCGTTCCGGGTTTTTTATTTTATTTCCCACCAGTAAGTTATGAACTGTATTTTTGGTTATATTTAGTTGCTAAACTTTACTAGAGAAATACCAATAATATCACTGTTAAAAAATTCTAGTAGCAATTTCCGGGTACACAAACACCCTGATAATATATAGCAGTCTCAAGGCATTTGAGAATATGGAAAATTACACAAACTATACATTTAGAACAATATCTTTTTAATTTTTCAAAAAAAATTCGAATTATTTCTTCTTTATTATCTAAAAAAATTCTTCACCACAATAAATATTTTAATGCAAACTGTGCCTTTCTATGTTCTTCTATGACAGTTGTTTCATTTTATATTAATTTTTAAAATGCATCATGACAGGTTTGCCCATTTTGCATTGCACATTGAAATGTAATTTTTTTTTTATGTTAATTAAAACCATAGAATAATTTTCATAATTACTTAATAGTCTTTAAAAAAAAAAAAAAAAAAAAAAAAAACATTTATACAAGTGTGTATGTATAAAGTATTTATAATAAATAGCATTTATACACTCTCTCACACACACACATAAAAAAAAAAGTCCTTAGAGAGAAAATTTATTTTCTTTGTTTCACATTAAACATTTTTTAAACTTCAGTTTAATAAAGTAAAAATAAAAATAAAAAATAGACTAAATAAATCTTTTCTATATACCAATGAAAATCAATTCAAGTACATTATAATTTAACACGTTTTACTTGCACATGTTTACCGTCTTTTTATAAAAGCTTGGTGAAGAAAAAAAGTGAAAAACTAATTTTTTAAAAATGTTTGTTAGAACTGAAGATACTGACTGTTCAAGCTAAGAACAGATAATACTTGCTAAAAACAAAATGCATCATTAAAAAAAAAGAAAAAAGAAAAAAGAAAGAAAAAAAAAAAGAATGTTCTATAAATATTTTTTAGAATACAGAAGGATTAATATTTTAAAGGAAATAAAGTATTTTTTTTTTAACTATAATAAAAAAAATTGATACACATTAAATATGTACTTGGTAATTTTTTTGAAAAATATTTACAATATGAGTTATAATATCATTGAATTATATTGAAAACATCCATAATGGAATCTGAAATTGTCTTATTAAAATAAAGTAAACTGAATGTTTTAAAACATTATTTTTCTATTTTGTAAAGAAAATAATCTGGTGTGTCACTCACACGACTTTCTCTTACCCTGAAATTTAATACTATAAATACAGGTTGTAGATTAAAAGGTAAGATAACGAGTACTGTTATGTAAACCTGTTTTGAACAATTTATATTAGGCTTCTGAAGAGTTTTATATGATAATTAGTTCTGTGTGAGGGGGGCGCATTTATATAGAATTTAATTCAGTTATTAAAAAATAATTCTGTTTTTAAAAAATAATTTATTAAAATTATTATTTAAAAAATTATCTTTTATTATAATGCAGATGATTTCCATATTAGAGAAGTAGTATAACACCAAATATCCAAAAAAGTCCATTTTATTCTCAATATTTAAAAAAAAAAGAAAATACGATTTTTTTCTAAGTTTTTTTTCGTTAAAAGTAAAAAAAAAATCGATAACTTTGTTTTAAATTATCGCAGATCGATGATTCAACCATTCATTTTAAAGGTATTGGCGAGCTCTTTTGAAAGATACAGATCATGAAAATTTACTCCCCTGGAGGGCGGACTTCCCCCATAGGAGGGGGGGGGGGGAGCCGACGCTCCTACATACACAATTTTTTTTTCCAGTTAACTATCTCTATTACAAAAAATATATATTCGTTTCATTTGGTTTAGTGCAGTCTATAGACGTTAAACTCTACTTACTTGCAATTTTCCCCATAGACGTAATGTATTAGAATTCTCTTGATTGTCCCTGTACACGAACCATTTGCTTGATCTTAACGAAAAGCTTACTGTAGCATACCTATATGATACACATTTAGAATACCGAGTTTGAACTTTCTGCCATAATTTGGTTTTGAGATATGCTGATAACAGACAGACACACACGCAGACACACACGCAGACACACACACAGACATACATACAGACCATTTGCTAGAAACATGATTTTCGTATTCAGGGGACTTCAAAACGTGTAAATATAACAAAATCTCGCGTTCGAAAATTTGACCCCAAAACAATACTTTCTCTACCTTATGGGTAAGAGAAAGTAAAATGTGTATGTATTCGCATTGTAAGATGATGATATTATAGTAAATGCATACATTTTCTCTTATAAATAAAAAAGGAAAAAAAAGAAAGAAATTGAAATTTAATTATATACATATGCAGGGGAGCATAAAATAATGTGAGGTGTTCAGAGTCCTATAGCTGTTAGTGTAATGGGACAATTGTAATAAAAATTTGTATTCAAACACAGCAGGGTATGCTGTTTTGATTTCTAAAGAAAAAGAAAATAATTCTAAAAATCGCCGATTGGTGAATATTTGGCGCTGTGGACAAGAAAAACTTAAACAGTTTGTATAAACGCGTTTCGTGTAGAGTGATCATGAAGCTCAAAAGAAAGGTCGGAAAATTCTCGTTATTAACCCCTTACCGTGCCATTTAACTCGACGAAACTTGGACCCAAGAGTTATGGGTCAACGCGGGGTAAACAAGCCAGACTGATGCTGGAGAACAGTCACAATATGAGCCGAAACGTAAATGCCTGTGTTATAGTCAGTTTTGCGCGGTACTGCTGGCGTGGATGTAAACTTTAATCTTTCTGACTTTCGCAGATATTATAAATATATTATATTTTGTAATAAATAACAGTTTCAAAATTATATTTTATAAATAAACAACACTTCAAGTAAGTAAACTTTAATTCTTCTGCCTTTTGCAGATATTATAAATATATTTTCTAATAAATAGCAATTTCAAAATTATATTTCACAAATAAACAACACTTTAATAGAAATCCAAGCATCTACAAATATGGTTTAGTCCCAACGAATGTAAGTAGAACGCCTAAAAATAAATAGCGAATCGTAAAAAAATAAAAAATAAAAATTCAATTATAATAAATTTCTACCTTGAATTAATATCTAATAAGAAAACACTTACCACTCAAAATATCTTCGATGGTATGATAATTCCTAAAACACTCTGGCAGATGTAGAGCTACTTTACATTTCGCGCATTCCCACTTCATTTCACTTGGTATTTTATGTTTATAGTAAACTTTGCACATCCTTGCTGGGGGCTTCTTTCGAAGCGTCGAATTTATAATTTTTGGGAAATGAGCCCAATATTGTGCTTGGAGTCGAAGAGGTTCAATTGATGCAGATTTCCCACCCGTTTTGTAGTCCGGTAATTGGACATTTTGCAAAATTGCCCCTGCTATATTTATTCGGTAGTCAACATAAATTTCCCTTTTACGACGGCGTATTATTTTATGCATAATATAGGTATTGGATAGAGTCATATCCGACATGTAAAAGAAAAGCTTGCGGTACCCTTTGATGACTTTTCTCATGATTGGAAAACAGGATAACATCTGACCTTGAGGATTAACTGCACCCATATTCTGTAATTGTTTGTCTGATTGCTCAACCATCTCTACACTTCCGTGCTTTGTTGATAGCATATACACATCGCGCTTGTCCTTCAATCTTAGAGCTATAAAATTATTGAAACACCTCCATAAACTTTCTCCTTTCTTCAAAGGACCCTTTAGAATATCCTTTGGCATATTTTTTCTATTCTTGCGTACTGTCCCGATAACATTTGTCTTTTTCTGGTGTAATTTAAAAAGAAGGTCGGGTGAAGAGTACCAGTTGTCCAGAAACAAAATATATCCCTTGTTTATTATTGATTTCGACAATTCCATCACAACGTTCTCCGATGCACTATCATTTGGATCAATTTTGTCCTGGCCAGTATATATTTTGAATCCATGACAGTAACCTGTACTCGCCTCTCATAATTTGTAAATTTTTAATCCAAATCCAGCTCTTTTCGACGGATTGAATTGCTTTACGCTAGACGTCCTTTAATCTTCATCAAAGATTCGTCCATGCTGACATATTCATTGGATGTGTAAATTTCCTTAAATTTTTAATTTCAGAAGTTGAAGAGAGGTCTTACCTTTCGATAGCGGTCATTACTATTGGAAGTTTTATTATCAGAAAACTGTAAAAATCTCGAAATTTGCCGAAATCTCTTAAAAGGCATTATTTTTCTAAATATTGTCGTTTCTACTACTGCTCTTGTAGTCCAATACAGTTGGATATTTGATTTTTTTACTTGGCTCATCAAAATGCACAATGCATAGTAGGCCTTTACTTCATCTAAGGTAACAGGATACCAATTGTCGTTCACTTTCCGTCTTTTATATTCATTATTCATTGTTTTTTCTATATATACTAAGCGATTTGTTTCCATAACAAGTATTTCCCATAGTTTGTTATCAAATATCATAGAAAATACGTCTAATATTTTTGGATCCTTGCTTAAATGATTTTAAACAGACGCTTTTACCCCATGAGTTTCAGAATCCTTCCAAACTATTGGTGTGTTTTTTACTTTCTCCCAAATCCATGACTGACACGTCGTACCTTCCTCTTCACTACTTTCATCTATAATCATACGCCTTAGACGCTTTCTGGTTGGTGCAAGCACGTCACTATCACTGCTTTCACTTAAATCTTTCGTATTTTGCATTTTGTGGAGGTTTATTAAATTTTACTAACTAAATTGCTTTGTAACAGCAATTATAAAAGTCGTGACTAACTCTTGTGGTATACTAATAGGAAATAACGTTCGACTACGACCGTGAAATTTTGATGTTACAGTGCAACCACATATAGTAAAACTAGCAGTGAGGATGCGTCCAAAAATGTTGGAGGGATGCCAGCTTGACGGACAGTTTGAAATTTGGAAATCATCCAGTAATTCCGCGCTTTGTGTTATTGCTCGTTTACTCTGAAGTCAGATGATTGTCACCCCTATTTTAGCATTAGACTCGTTGAGTTAGCACTTGTGCAGATGCTTCCATGGTTTCATGAAATGTGGTCGAAGAATAATGTTCACGTGACAGGCTCGTTATGTTTATTTTTAGCCTAGCTTTCTGTTCACGAGCCTTGCTCGTGATGTTTATGTTTGGGACAAAATCTTCATCACGAGTCAGACTCGTTAAAGCACGGGAAGGGTTTGAAAGACGAATTGCTTTTTGGTGGCATGCTGTATTGGTAAAGGTATCATAAAAAATAAAAGTTTTAATGTTGCCGATATCCTTGAAAACTTTGTGATACTATAATTGTAGAAACATTGATTTTTAGTTGTGGCGATATCGGAAAAGCATTATGTATCCAAGACATTTTTCTAGCATTTCCACTTTAATGGATAAGATAGCTTTAGAATTTAGACGAATAATGGCCTAAATGGTGCGAGGTGTCCGTGGAAAATGTCATATACTAGAGGTGAGTTCGGGCTCTATTTTGGCAATCCGAGCCCGCCCGGGCCCGAAACATTTTTGAATTGAGCTCGCCCGAGCCCGAAAAATTTTGTGTGATCAGAGCCCGAGCCCGCCTGAGCCCGATATTGAAAGTGGTACGCTATGCAACTCATACACAATAGTAAAATTAAATACCGTTTTCATTTTCAAATTAATTTTCTTATTATCAATCGTCCATTTAAATAACTATAAATGTTATTATAACAATTTATAATGTCTGTGTCTCTGTATACATGTATATATTTATATAATATGTATTCATAGTGCACCCATTGTTTATCCCCTATCGGGGAACAAAAAATTTATCCGAGTGAGTGATATAATGAGGCCCAATATAACGAAGGAGGAAGGATTACTGTATAACACTATGACATAATATGCATCCCGT
Source organism: Salticus scenicus (assembly GCA_963930645.1). NCBI lineage: Eukaryota > Metazoa > Arthropoda > Arachnida > Araneae > Salticidae > Salticus > Salticus scenicus. The sequence goes on from OZ005649.1 coordinate 240,345,607, forward strand.
TGAAAAAAGTTCTATTTAGAAAAAGGAAAGTCAAAGCTACTAAGGTTTGCAAGATTATTTTGTGATTTATAACCTATCATGACTATTATGGCATAACTAAAAGTGTTCTCAAAATGAATAATTTTTTTTTTTTTTACATTTTCCAGTTAGTGAAGGATAAAATAGACGGAACTTTTAGCTTGAATCCGAGCCCGCCCGGAGCCCGAAGACTTGCGTAAGAATTGAGCCCGATCGGGCTCGGGCTCGGGCTTACGGGCTCGGGCTGAGCCCGTCTCATCTCTATCATATACCAAATGACAGTTACTGAAATAAAAGAATGGTGATCATAATAAGCCAAATTTGTAAGCAACAATGAGCGTTATTTATCATGTAACAGAAACTTTTAATTGCTATTTAATTGCCAAATAAGTATTTATTTACCACACATATTACATTTGCAGTATTTTAATGGCGACTTTTGATAGTTTTTTTTTTTCTGTAGAAATCAAAACCGCATACACTGCTGTGCATGTACGTGAATTTTTACACTCTGGTGTGGCATTTATACTACGTTCTCTTACCCTGCTAGTTATATAAACAGTTTTATTTAGCGTATTTTTGTGTGGAAGATTTGCTACCCCTCTTAACCATCCGTTTGAGTACTATACCTATATTCACAAAACGTGTAAGATTTTTATTAAATTAAAATATATTCATATTTCAAATTATTCTGAAAACATTTCACTGAAAGTGGTATCACTTTTCAAACCTTTCAATCGTACAAGTCATAATTTTTAAATGCATTCACATATGATCTCTAAAATGACGAATTTGAACTTTTCTTCAATTCATTTTTTTTTTTTTTTTTTAAGTTATGTTGATAACAAGCGTAATAACTAAGCATTATAAAATTGTTATCCATATTCAAACAACGTGAAAATATATAACCATAGCAAAACAATGGTTATCTTTCGACATAGAGATAATAATAACAAAATCACTCTTTCGAAAAATTGGAATCCAAAACAATATTTTCTTGTTTATAAGTGAAAAAATTTAATTATTATTCCTAAATAATTTCTTTGACACGGTATATAATTTGCAAAACACTTTTAATTATTTACACACACACACACACACACACACACACACACAAAAGTAATTGCTGAATTTTGTGTAGTGCTGAATATTGTTCGCAAATTGTATGCATGCAACACTGTGTGTTCATATTACGCACAGCAAAAGTGTACAGCAAACACATAGCACCATGTGAAATGCCTATTGAAGTATTTTTAGGTATATCCCCTAATAAGTACGAATTCTTTGATATAGTTCTATAAATAATTGGTGAAACTTTACATAACATATTTCTACATGAAACATACTTAAGTGTTTATAAGAAATAATTGTGTATTAGTATGAGAGGACTATTGCTTTCAGTCAGATATTTTTCATCGTCATCAATTACTATGCTTCATCTTGAATATGTCAGCGTCTTTCCCCCTTAGCAACAAGCTAATAAATACTAAATTAAAATTGAAATAAAGCCTGCAAATGAATGTTCAAGAAAAAATTCAGTAACTGTTGCTAAGAAGGCAACTTTAAAGTAAAGTAGTTATTTTATTAGTCGAATTTCATAGATGAAGTCGACTAGAGTACTAGAGAGGAACTAGACTAGGACTAGACTAGAATAGACTAGACTAGACTAGACTAGAATAGGACTAGAGATGAAGTCGACTCTAGTCGACTTCATCTATGCCAACACAAACGCCAACCCTATATGGGATAAAGCCAAAATTATTACAGCACCATCTAATATCCAAGAACTTTACATTTCCGAAGCTATTCATATAATTAAATGCAAAAATGCAATAAATTCCAAAGATGCTGCACTGTAGTCGACTTCATCTATGCCAACACAAACGCCAACCCTATATGGGATAAAGCCAAAATTATTACAGCACCATCTAATATCCAAGAACTTTACATTTCCGAAGCTATTCATATAATTAAATGCAAAAATGCAATAAATTCCAAAGATGCTGCAATTTTACCAATAATTTGGCACAATATTATAAAATAGTTAATAGTTTATTTCTGCTTATTCATGATGTTTTTTCTCCTACAATAACCTCGTATGATATGCAATAGTTCCAGCTTCTCTCACTTTTCTTAACTCCTTGGTCCAACCTCTACCGGAATTCATATTGTTTTTTGCTGATATTTAAAATATATCACGTTATATATAAAAGAATTAACTGTTGACTGTAAAAAGAAAACTTATTTAAAACTGCGCAATGGAAACGAATCATAAATCCCTGATGATGCTTTATTATTAAAGCGAAAAGCTTTGGATAAAAAAAATTTAACATCTTTTAAATAAATTTATATTTACGTGTATTTAAAGTGTTTTAAGTATATTTAATACAAATGACACGTGTTCAATTTAACTCTTTATTTTTTAGAGATTATTTATAAAAATTTAAAAGTCGCCAAAGGGCCCTATACTGAAACTGTACCAAAGAATATTTAAGAAATGAATACAGTAACCGTTCTTAAGGAACACGACACAGTTACTGCATATATGGAAAAATAGACAGAAAGGATGTCCTGTCGTACTATATTAAATTCTGATTTGTACACAATTTTATATATGCTAATAATAATAATAATAATAATAATAATAATAAAAGGCTTCGGATTTTTTTTTTTTCTTATTTTGTTTAGTGCAGTCTAGAGATGTTAAAATGAACAAAAAAGAAATTTCGCTCGAAGATGGAATGTATTATATACATGATACATTTTTGAATGTGCTCGTTTATGATCTATTTGTCCGATCTCAATAAAGATTTTTCAATTAACTTTTCCATCTGATACAGATATAGAATACTGAATTTGGCCTTCCTGCTAATATTTATTCTGTGTTATGCTGATAAAAGAGTCACACACAAACAGATACACAAAAAGACAAATGGCTAAAAACCCGATTTTCGGATTAAGGTTGACTCTAAAAGTGCATTTATGGCAAAAACTCAGTTTCAGCAATATGACCCAAAAACAATAATTTCTCTACATGAGTATAAAAAAAGTAAAATTTGAGCGCAAATAAAAATCCATTACGAAAATTGATGTTCGACAACAATGAATTCTAATAAAATATCCTGAGGTGTGTGGGGATGAAGGTCGATTGACTATGAGAGGGATCTAAGGGGAAAACCTTCTATTGGAGGTATGTATCTAAGAATAGCAGTGAGTATTTACAAAAGTTGAGGGAAAAAAAAAAAAAAAAAGCGGCAAACTCCGAAGGGGCTAGGTCGAAAAAAATGACATGTGTTCGAACTCAAAACCTCCGTATTATTACCAGCTTTGTAAACAAAACATTTCGGTCATTGATGGGGCTTGTTTCAGATGGGAAAGTTTCAGATGAACCAATAAATTTGATCACCATTCACTGTAAGTACCTATTAATGCGAGCTGTCAAAAATAAGGCTGTCCATCACCACTAAGTGGATACGTAAGTTCTGTACTATTTATTCCGTATTTTATATATACCTTCTTTATTTATTTCGTATGGAAAAACTTCTCATCTGAAAACGGTATTACACTCAGCTATAAAATAGTAATATACAGGGTTAGTCAAAAACAATAGGACAATAAGAAAACTATTTTTAGACGAATGTATGTTTATTGTAACCAAACTACAGCTACGTATGGACAGATAAACTATCAAAGTTTTTTCTCATGGAACTTCCAATTCCATGGCTGCACGATTTGTCGACTTCTGGGGACTTCGTTGAAAGGATGCACGAATGGATTCCGCAGTTTCTTCGGAGACACGTGGTCGTCCTGTGCTTTTACCCTTGCATAAGCAGCCCGTCTCCTCAAATTGCTTTACCCACCTCGCAATGGAATGTCGATGAGGTGGTTCCTTGTCATACTTGGCTCGAAATTGTCGCTGGACCGTAATTACTGACATTGTTTTAGCAAATATCACACAAAACGCCTTCTCCTTGCCTGATTGCGCTATTTTGAAAACAGCGTCTCCTAGCGGCATTAACGTACATGTGTGTTGCCAAATAAAACTTTGATAGTTTATCTGTCCATACGTAGCTGTAGTTTGGTTACAATAAACATACATTCGTCTAAAAATAGTTTTCTTATTGTCCTATTCATTTTGACTAACCCTATTTATAAAATATAATTATGAAACATTTATAAAACAATAATATTATGAATCTATAATTACTATCTATGTTTCTTCAATAGATATAATCTTTAAATAATATGCTTACAGAGAAATTTCATTATAAATGTGAAAAACAACTCTTAAATATATGCCTGATTACGAAATTTCATTAAAAATATTAAATACCTTAAAGTGACAAACATCTTTTCTCCAGTTTCATAAGATCTTCAATAAAAAATGAAACAGAAATGTAAAAATCTTTAAATAAATATACCTGGAAGCTTATATTCTGAGAAATTCAATTGAAATGTATCGTAAAAGCAAACAGATGTTTTACTTGCGTAGGATGGCCATCTTTTCATATAAGCTTGAAAAAAAAAAAAAAAAAAAAAAAAAAAAAGAAATTTTGAAAAATATTTGTTTTGATCGAAAGAACCAATCTCTTTAAACCTACAATACAAAAGACTTTGTTAGTTTGGTGAAAGAAAGTATAGTATAAATTGATATACTGAAAATAACGATAGAATTCATGATATAAAATAGAAAAAGAAGTAACGAGTTAAATATTTATATAATTTTCACTTCAGTGGTTACTTTCTTGAAATTAAAAAAGCTGCATGTTAAGCCTTAGAACAAATATTAATTTATAATACTTGTATTATGTTTTCGTTAAATATGAGACAATTGTGTTTACTTTCTCTTCTAAGCCCATTATTATTATTATTATTTTAATTATAGAAGATAGACAGCTATTTTTTATTTCAAACAACGGCCATTATGTTCATGATAATATATATTTTATACAGAGTATTCAAAAATCTTGACCTTAGCTTTAAATCCTGATATGTCAATTTAACATAATAAAAAGCCTCTGTAAAAAAATATTCTGTTAAGTTAAAAGTGTCGGACACACTAAAACAAAAATTGTGTGTGCAACATTTTAGCATTATTTCATATAGTGTCCCAGAGATATTACAACCCTTAAAAGATGAATTAAACTACTTTTCAATGCTTTGACGCAAGTTCGCTAATCGTAAAAATCATGTCACCGGATCGTGTTCAAGAGGTCAAACCAGGTACCGATCAAGCCAATATGAATACCAGATTCAGACGTATTTTGGGGCCCTTTCTCTTTTCGTAACCCACCTGTGAACTCAGAAAAAAAAAAAAAAAAAAAAAAAAAAAAAAAGAAAAACATCTACAGAACTTTTCACATGGAAAAATATTAATGTGAATATATATATTGTTTTTCTATTTATGGTGCTGTTTGGGAGCCTCTGTTCAGAAATTCTCAATAAAAGATTTCGTAAGTAAAAGTAATCTTATGATAATGTATGAAATTTCGTTGCCCTAAAATTTTTGCTGCCTAGGCTCTCGAATCTGCTGAATCGTGTTTTAAACAAACTCTGGGGATATCCTGAGAAAATTTACAAGTTAAAGCAACGGAAACGTAAATATAAATACATGTGCATTTTTATTTGAGATTAACTCCTCAACAAGTCTTTTTAAGCATAGCTCTATGACCTTTTTGATATAATGTTGAAATTTTGTACATGAATTAATTTCGTTATGAGTCACTTTTTACTAAACTGAAATTAAGAACTAGAATGTTGCGGCCACTATATGATTTTCTTCTATATTTTCCTATGTAAATTCACTCAGTAAAAATTATTTATTAAAATCATCATTTAATAAAATTATCTTCCAGGATAATGCAGTACGATTTCCATATTAGAGAAGTATTATAACACTAAATATCCAAAAAAAGTTCTTTTTATTCTTGAAATTACTTTAAAAAAATAATAAATAAAAAATAATCTATAATTTTATTTTTAATTATCGCAGATGGATGGTTCAACCATTCATTTTAAAGGTATTGGCGAGCTCTTTTGAAAGATACCCATCATGAAAATTTATTACCCTTGAGGGGTGTCTTCCCCCTCCCCCCCCCCACACCACCAGGGGGAGGCGATGCTCCTACATTTTTTCCCAGTTGAATATCTCTATTGAAATAATTCTTGTAAATTCCATAATGATTATTAAAAAATAATTCTCTTTATGCACATTTATACAAAATTTTGTCCTATACCACCACGTTAAAACTTTAGAAAAAGCGGGATGGCAACGAAAACTGTTGGACAATTTTTACCAAAAGTTGATAGGCACTAATTTAGGTCAAGGTGTTAGTACATACCAATTTGTATGAAATTCTGTACAGTAGTTCCTGAGATACAGTTGCCAAAAAATTTTGTCACAGACACACAGACAGACAGACAGAGATTTTCTAAAAATGTTCAATTCGCGTTCTACAGCTCTCAAAACGTGTAAATCTATCAAAAACTCGAGGTTGAAAATTTTTACGAATCCAATACTTTCTTCTATTGAATTTAAAAGATAGAAAAAAAAAATGTAATTTTTGAAATCGAATTTCTTGAAAATTTTTGATTGATTTGATGAAATTCTGTACTTTTTTACGCCGTTAGAGAATCCTAGCATCCTACACGTCCTAAGCTTGTATCTATGGCCCAATGGATTTCAAGTTCACTTTAACCGACTATTAGATGATATAACGGGTGCATACTTTGTTGGATAACCTATTTATGAGGCCAATTACAACAATGTATATATACATATACATATATATATATATATAATGCAATATCACGATATAAATTACCTGTGTAAAAGACGCTCTCTTGTGGGGCAAATCTGCAAACGAATGTAACAGAAAAAAAATTAATAGGGAAGTACTTCTAAATAATGAAACAAAAGTAGAAAATCACGCAGTTCACATAGATTTTTAAACATTCCAACTGTATGTACTATTTGCATTCAATGTACTTTGCCTATGTGACATACAACGTACAGAAAGGTAATAAGTATAAAACTTTGAATAAATACAATAAAATGCAGTAAACTCGCAAAAACTGTTTCAGGTCGAAAAAAAAAATACGACCCTTCGTCAGACGAACAAAGTAGGTACGAGTGCTGTAACCAAAGCGGCAATGTATTGCGAGTTTTTTGCATTTTATAGTATTTATTCAAAGTTTTATACTTATTACTTTAAAACGCCAGTTCTGTGATGCTTTCTTATTACAGACAGGTAGACTAATTAAATTTATAATTACTTTTACATAATGCTGAAAAGTTTTAAAAATGCTTGATAAAATCGAAAATTCAATTCCAGCAATTTCTGGTTATAGCATTTAATGTATGTGAATATTTTTTGTGTGGACCTATAAATCTTCATGCTAGTCATACTGTATTTTATAGAAAACATTTTTTTTTAATGCGTGTGCATTTGAATAATTGTGTCAATTTTGTTATGATTTGTGAAAATAAAGTATTAAAATGAGATTTATAGAAATACCTCTCATAGATTGCGATGCTTTGGAATTCTTTCACGTGTCCCTGTACATAAACCGTTGGTGGTATTTATTCCATTTTCAATGGGGGACATTCCATAGTGAACTTAAATAACATATATCAGTTCTAAGAAATTCAATGCATATTTATGGGAGATAGAGGGCGGACGGATGCACAGACAGACAAACCGAAGTCAGAAACACTTTTCAACTTTGTTACAAAGTGCCAATAAAAAGTAAATGCAGGTTATTTGCCCAAGTAAATATTTTTTACCAATGAAATTAAAGAGATTTTTATTTATTATTAATATTGTTACTTACAAATTAATTAAATTTTTGTAAAAATAATCAATCTCTATATAGTAAATTATAAAATAGTTTTATTATGCATCTGAAAAATGATTTACTTTCGTTAAAGAAGAAGTGCATATAAGCTTTTTAAAACAATTAGTTTTTGCTTATTTATTTTCATTTTTTTTTCTTTCACGTAGGAAGGAACAAAGATGCTGCGACGTTGATTTGAAGGTAGTATCTTCAAAAAGAATTACGTAATAAAAACAACCAAAGAATTAACGGAAAATGTTACTTGTTTGTTGTCTTTTGCCGAGATAATTGGATACCTAAATGAAATGAGGAATGAGAAATAAAAACAAACTAAGTTGATATTCTTTCAAACAAATATCAGTTTTCTCTTTTAATTTGACAGAGAAAGCGTATAATTAAATTTTTTCTTTGGCAGGAAGATTGTTGTACAAATAAACTGAGCTCGTAATTGAAAAGTAATTAAGAAATACAGAAAATCCTTTATTGTAAAAACTCATGAGCATTACATTTTGTGCAATGATCAAATTAAGTTGATTCTTCTTTATTTGGTGCAATATAGTACGTAGATAATTTAAAGGTGCAGTTTGTAAAATTTGTTACATATCAAAATCAAATATATTCTTCCCTTAGTTTTCAAAATTAAAATTTCTACACTTATTACTATTTATGCAGCAAAGCTGTTGAAATTTTGCGTCAATCATAGGGTGAAAAAAATCAAGCAAGAAAACCAAAAGTATATTCAAATCACAGCTATGTCTCATAGTTCAAAATTAACAAATAAAATAATGAAATTAACATCAAAACATCTTGATTATACGTAATGTACCGAATGATTCAAAATAGATTTTATGGGGATTATCATATAAATCGCGGACCATTAGAAGCATATTTCTAATGATTCGCGTACTTCTAATAATCTAATGATCTGATAATGAGCATACTTCTAATGATCTTGCAGTTAGAAGCGTACTCACTGTAAGATTTATTCAAATCAAAATTAGCTATCAGATATGAGATTTCCTTTATACAGGCACAGAAGAAAATAAATCTGAAGTTGATGCCCAAAAATGTTTTTCTTGTCAGATAGTTCTGAAGTAATCGGAATAGATATTAATCTTGTAGTATGTGGTTTTGCATTATCTTGATGGAGTAGAATTTCTTTTATGTTCGCTAATACTGGCAACTTTTCCTTGATAGTTGCATTCAATTTATCAAGCTAGTTACAATAGGCATTCGCATTGATGTTTCAACCCTGTTCAAGTAGTCCGTAGTATACTGGGAGTCTTCTGTCCCACCACAAACAGAGCAGTACCTTCGTTGATGAAGTGCAATAATTGTGGCAGATGTTCCAGGTTTGCCGTAAATATTCTTTATATCCTCGTAAAGGACCACTTTTTATAACCCATAATGAGCATGTCTAAAACTCCATATTGTGTCTAATAAAGAAAGAGAAACAGATTCTTACACGATCCGATAAATTCCTTTCAATCGAATTGTGCGGAACCCAAATATTCTGCTCCAAGACAAATCCAAGATGTTTGATGTGTTCCTCAGCAGCCAAATGGTGGATAAAACAGAACCACTAGGTTCTGTTGAATTTTCTAAAATGAGAGCTCATATACTGACTAGAATTTTAGAAATTTCTAAAACGAAAGGTCATATAGAAACCAAAAAGAAAACGGCACAACTTGGAGTCATTACAAAATACGAATTTCCACGTTCTTTTTCTCAACAGTTTTTCTGCGAGAGGTATTTTCGTCATGTGCGTGATTCACACAAAAAATTACACATACATTTAATGCAACCAAAGCCGTGCTGTAGAGGAGGGATGTGGGGGGGGGGGGGGAGTTGTTGGGGATTAACCCTTCTTCCCTTCGTTAAATTTTGCAGAATTGTGAAAAATATTTGAGTTATACGTCATTTTTTACATACCTTTCTCTGAGATAGCTTATCTATCAGATTTGAAAATTGTAATTTGGGTTTGGTGAAACTTAATTGTTTAATTGTTTTCGTGTTTCTGATTAGGAAATACCTATGCTTTTATCAAGTAAACTCCTACTTATTATTAAGAATTTTTTAAGTATGCTCTCAACTCGACCCGACTTGTTAAAAACTAAGCTCCTCTTGCTTAAAAAATTTTCTTTAAACAAGTTTCGAATATGACCAGTAAGAAAAAAAAAAAAAAAAAGAAGAACGAAAAATCATGCGGATTGATTATTAACACTTTAAAAATCTCTTTATTTATTGTATCGTATAAATTTCAGTGCTCTTTGCCTACGTACTCACACAACGGACAGACAGTACTTCTGAAAGGCGTGCAGATAGACTATTGAATTCCAAATCATTCTTAAACATTGTTAGAAACTACTAAAAATGCTTAAAACAAAAGAAAACGTAACCCTTATATTCCATTTGCGGCCTTAAATGCATTTGAATATTTTAGTGTAGCCCTGTAAATCTAAAGGTTAATAAAATCATATTGTATACAAAATATTATTTTAGCATATTTCCAATAAATGTCAATTTCTTTATGATTTTTACAATATAAAGCACTTTAAATGTAATTGGTATTTTTTGGGGTGTCCCTGTAAAGAAACCAGTTGCACAGCACCTATTAATGTCATTTTAAATATAGGAAAAATTACATAGTGAATTTGAATAACATATATAATTTTGTAAAAATTCTGAAAATATTTACGGACGCTGGGGGCGGGCAGACGGACAGATTGGCAGTCGCACAGATATACAAATTGAAATCATATTCATGCTTAAAAAATGTTAAAAAGTGTTAAATCGCTTAATGTAAACGAAAATGCAATTAAATTTCCAATAAAAGCCTTCAATGTAACTGAATATTTTTGTGTGGCCCTGTAAATTTAGTGTTAGCCATACTACATTCTGTAGAAAGTCTTCTTTTGTGTATATGGATAACATATTTCAATTTTATTAAAAATTGTTAAAAGTAAAGTTATTAAAATTTGTAACCTTTCATAGAACGAATGTTTTGGGACAGTTTCATGTGTCCCTGTACACAATCCAGTGGTGGTATTTCCTCCATTTTCCATAGCAAACTTCCGATAGTGAACTTGAATAACATATTTATATTTCATTGAAATTTGAGTAATATAAAGGAATTAAAATATACACTAAAGAACAAAAAAAAAAAAAAAAAAAAAAAAAAAAGCCACACTGCAGAAAAATTGACTTATAACTTTTGTGTTTGTAATAACTTAAAAACTAATGATTGAAAAAAATAAAACTGTTATGTTTGTATAATATGGAAGTCATAATATGATATCTATGTTCATTTTTATTTAATAATTCGCTTTATCACACCCTTCGAAGTACTTAATAAAAATCTACATAAAATTTTCATTTTAAACGTAATATAATATATATATATATATATACAGGGTGCGGCAGCTATTTGAGAACAAAGTATCGTCTGTAGAAAACGGGAGCAAACACTATAGATATATCATTTAATGAACATGGAACGGTGTGTACACAAGAAGTCGGACCTAATGCACGACACCATTCAATAAATCCAACATCAGCTGCAATAACAACCTCAACACGCTGTTGAAACCGTCCGTAGTCAGAAATGAGGTGGACCCTGGGAATATTTGTCATGGCATCCACAATAGCTATCTGGAGACACCAACGGTGTTCTGTGGGTAGTTATTAGAGACCCTTTCAACAACGCCCCAAGCGTAATAGTCCAAAGAGTTAACATCAGGTGAGCTAGGGGGCCACATGCGTGGAGTGATGTGATCGTGAAAATTGTTTACCCTCCCCTCTTGTGTTGAATGGACCGTATCGGCTGGTGCAAAGTCCTGCTGAAAAACATATGGCCTTCCACGTGCTAGAGCAATAATCCAGCGCTTCACAATCGTGATCAACACATCGGTATAAGTAACTGCGTTGATTCTGGCACGTTGTGAAAAAAATGTGGAGGCATGACGTCACATTCATTCCTCACGATCCCTAAGACCATAACAGACGCCGGAAATTTAGTGTGCATGACAGTGGGGATTTCTTCTTGTCTTTTACACAGCCAAAGGTCATTTATCCGGTTGATTTTCTGGTCCTGGACGAAGTTTTTCTTGTCCGAAGAAAACCAGAGCGTTCCTGTCTGTTCCTGATGTTTCAGCTTCTTTAAGAGGCGTTTTGCTCTGATTACTCTATTTTCTCTGGTTTTCTCGGACATGAACTATCCTCTCCGCATTACATACGACTTGTAACAGAGGACGTCATTAACCAAACGTGGAATTGTGACTTCGCTAACCCTCAGATTTCAGCTGAGTACCCCTATGGACTTTCCACGGTCCTCTTCGATGGGAACTTGAACAGAATTGATGACTTCAGGTGTCCTGGTAATGTCCGAGATCTGGCAATGATGTTTCCTGTGCAAAACAGTTGTCACATTAGCATTGGCAACCCTCAGTTCTCTCTGAACTCTAAAAACGAATAATCGGGCGACTTGCAGAAATGCAGCTATTTCAGAAACGGAGTATCCTGCAGCCAAGGAGACGTTAACAGCGTGCTTTTACCTTTACTGGGTTAGAATAGGTTCTGCCATGTTTATCTGTAACAAAAATGGTTGTTTAAAGATGATATACAGGGCATTGTATCACTTATAACGTGTGTTCTCAAATAGCTGCCGCACCCTGTACTTTGTATTCTATTATGATTTATTGTATTAAATAACCCGTTATATTTTAATGTATGAAATAAAACTATTTATTTGTTCGATCTAAACAATTACTTAATAAAAAATACGTACTCTGCATTGTATAATTCCACTTTTATATGGATTTACTGCTTTAATGTGCAATGGCATAGTATTTTAATTTTTTCAACATGAAACTCAGAAATTTCACTGTTCCAAATATCATAAACAATTTTTTCTAGTTATTGCAAAGTTGTAGGCTACAAATTTCATATCCCCACCCTCTTTTATAGACAAAATATTTTCGAGCGGATTGAGATTAGGATTACTATTTTCAGGTCTAGTAAAGAAAAAATTCTACGATATTCTTTGTGGGATTTAACTTTAAGTAAAAAATGTTATGATAATTTACAAAATTATAGATGCTCATGGGAATGGATAGGTAATTTTACTTGAATCAAATAAACGTACCACAGGCGCTGTGTAACAAGGTGCATTATCATCTTGAAATGTTGATTAAGGAAAAGTCTGAAATACCTCTAAAATAGTTGGTCAGGCATCAATTTTTTAATAGCCGAGTTTTATTTAGAGTTAATTGATCCCTTAAGCATGAAAATTTGCCCCACTAATTGAAAAATTATGCACTTTCATATCATAATGTACGGAGAATGTGTTACTGTTTTAAAAGTGCGATTTTCATTAAGTCGGTCACATTTTCGTCATCAGACATGCTTTGTTCCGTCAGCAAAAAAAAAAATTAAACCTGACTCATCAGAGAGAACCACTTCAGTCCGATAATTAACTGATCATTTTTTTTTTAACCTTCTAAAGTCTTGTTTTCCTAATTCTTTTCGTTAAAAATTGATTTTTTTTTTTTTTTTCAGATTTTCTGGCACTTAAACTTGTTTTGCTTAATTGTTTAATCGTTGTTGCACTGTATTTAAAGAAATTATGTTACTAAACACTTTTTCTGAATCCCTTCTATGTTCTAATAACAATACAAACTGATTTTTTGAGCACTGGCTTTTTACCTTGCGGTCATCTCGATCGGATGAGCTACGAGGCCGCCTAGAAATAAATTTCCAGTTTAGACAGCCAAAAAATTTTATATCTTACTAAAAACCCACTCACCAATATTTCGTCAACATTTAATCATTTTAACATCCCGCGTAGTAAAATATTTTTTGATTTTCACTCTAAAATTAATATTTTTTTGTGGTATCGTTAATTGCCTTGTTCTTGCTAATTTTGAAATACTTTCTAAAATTACAATTTTCCGAACAATTGCATCTTGTTTTTAATATTTGGCTCAATCCTAAATTGTACCTGGAGTATGACGTAATAAAATCTGTTCAAAAATTTACTTTTGAAAGATTAAAATTGGCGATTACAGAATGATAAATGGAAAATATCGAAGTGCGGCCTTTTTTTTTTTTTTTTTTTTTTTTTTTGTCTCTTATTGTAGTTTATAAAAATACCTCTCATAGAACACATTGCTTTGGAATACTTCCGGCTGACCCTGTACACAAACCAGTAGAGATATTCCCTCCATTTTCAATAGGGAATGTCCGATAGTGAACTTAAATATTATATACAGTGAAACCTCTCAAGTTGGACGCTTTTTCTCGGAACGGAATGTATCCATTAACATTATGTCTAACCCCTATAAGTTGGACACCTCTCTAAGTTGGACACTTTTTCTTGGAACCGTAGGTGTCCAACTTAGAGAGGTTTTACTGTATAAGTTTCAAGAATTTCTATGAATATTTACGGGAGTTAGACTGCGGATAGACGAACATATAGATAAACCGAAATCATTAACACTTTTCAACCTTATTGGAAAGTGTTAAAAACATTTAGAAAGAGAAAAAAAAACGATTAATATAAACGAAAATGCAATTCTAGGGAAATTCAAATAATACCCATTAATGTAACTGAATATTTCTCTGTAGCCCTGTAAATCTAATGATAACCATACTGTATTCTATGGAAAGCATTCTTTTGTGCAAATGAATAATATATTTCAATTTTATTAAGACTTTTGCAAAGTAAAGTTCTTCAAATTTGGTTTATAGAAATACCTTTCATAGAACGCATCGCCTAGGAACACTGTCAGGTCATATGGAAACTAGTGATGTTATTTACTCTATTTTCAATGGGGAACATCCGATAGTGAATTTGAATAACATATTTCAATTTCATTATGATTTGTGTAAAGTAACGGTATTAAAATATGGTTTCTATAAATACCTCTCATAGGACACAATGCTTTGGAATACTTTTGGGTGTCCCTGTACACAAACTAGTAAATGTGCTGACTTCACTTTCAATAGGGAACATCCAATAGTGAACTTGAATGAAAGATATGAGGTTAAAAAAATTATATGAATATTTACTGGAGTTAGAACGCGGACAGGCAGACAAACCGAAGTCATTAACACTTTTCAACCTTGTTGGAAAGTGTTAAAAAGATCAGCCAAGCCAACACAAACTCGCAAGGTGTTAAAAAATCGGTTTATATTTTCTTAGATTTAACATATACAGTGTTGAAATTTGAACTCCCTTCGAAAAAAATTAACCGTTTTCTCGGGACGTCACTCCTTTCCTTAATTTTTATCACTGTTTGGTAATTTTATGGTCTTTAATTTGATTTGGAGAATGGAAAAGAATTATTTTAACACTTTGAAATAGAAAAATGTAATGTATATTGAATAATAATAACAATTGATTAATAAAATATAATAAATGCAATTCATAATTTCAGTGACAAATCCTTCCCTAAACTTCCCCCTTTTCTGCAAATGTTCATGTTTTAGAATTTTTCACTTCTGCAGTCCCTGATATTTAATATCTAAATTAATACTTTCCCCATCTACAAATGAAATTTGTAGCCATAAAATTAGCAAAAAGTAATAAAAATAGGGGGATGTCCCCAAAAATCGGTGGTTGATAAGACAAAATGAGTGTCATATTCGGATTCAGACACTCCGAATGAATATAAGAAAGAATGAATGAATTTCATATTCAGGAGGTCATTTTAATATAAGAAATTGCAAAAGTGGTGTTGTGGTTGATTTTCATGCAGAGCAGTGTATTTATTTTCGGTGTATATCTGGTGACAAATGGCGCTGCTTTTACTTCCTTTCTGCGAATTTCCAGGTGGCTATATCCCAGCATCTATTGGTTAAAATTACACCCAACTGCATATGTAAAATATTTATTGATACATGTTATGGTGATTATTTAGATAATTTTCTTGCATATTAACCGGTCGATGGCGCTGTTATATAAAACTGTATGGAGGAAATTTTTATGACGGTCACAGCATATTAGATTTCTTTTTAGATGAATTGCTATTGGAAAAAATCAAATTTAAGATGATAGTATTAATTTGTAGTAGAAAATGCTACTAATTATGTGATATTGCAAATTAAAAGCAATATATATATTTTTTTTGATAGAACGTTATGAGGTAGGGATCATAAAATTAATATTTATGGCAGAAAAGTGCAACTAAAAAGGGAATTTCTCATATAGGAGAGATTTCTGTAACCAAATTTCATGAAAACTAAGTAATTACTCGTGTTAAGTAGTCTGCTTTAACACCAGAGACAGTAATTTTACAGCTTTTCAGCAGTGCTTTTACTGTTTGCAAAATTATAATAGTCGCTTCACAATAAGTCTGTGATCGATCTTTAGTCACTCATGTTAATAGTCATGTTTTAATAATATTATTAATATATAAACAGTGCAAAAACACCAGCAGGATGTTTATCTCGAATTGATAAAAGTTACACATAAATTTAACCTTTTACCACTGATAAATGTATTTTCAAAAACTGAAAAATAGTTTTTTAATCGGAATTCTTTTGTGTGGCACTGTAAATAAATGGTGAGTGCTTTTTATAACATATTCTATATGAAACATTCTTTTATGCTTAAAAAAGTGTACATATGATAATCTCCTTTCATTTACTTTAGACTGTCCGCACTAAAGATGGCTGGAGTCTTGTTATTAAAAGGTACTAACAAGAAATATTGCCCATATACACAATGTGTATAAGATCTTTTGAATGCCTTGGTACACGAACTAATTGTTCGATTTCATTAAAAAGTTTCAAATAACATACCCATATAACGGATCTAGAATACCAAATTTCAATTTACTAGTCATATCTGTTTTTGAGGAAATTTGACTCCTAAACCATTTTTCTATCATCTCGTATTGGTAATAGAAAGTAAAAAAGTACTACCTCAAAATATTGCTCATATATTACTAAACAAATTTCTTTTTTAATTAAAAATATTATGTAAAAGTACAGGTTATGAATTTAGTTTAAAATACAGGTTAAAAGAATCTTTTACACATAATTATAAATTGAAATCTAAATTGAAGCGACCACATAGCCTCATTTTCCCAAACAATCTCCTATTTTAAACTTCCTCTTCTTCTTTTTCTTTTTTTTTTTTTCAATTAAAAAAAAAAAAAAAAAATAAATAAATAAATTTAGGTGGGTTTGTGAAATTAAATTAAAAAAAAAAAAAAAAAAAAAAAAAAAAAGTAGAAGGCTTGTTGCATTTGCTTTGTATTACTATGCAAACTTTCATTTTCCGTTAAAATTTCAGTTTTTTCCTTTTTGAGTTGTCAACTATATTTAATGTTCTAATTATACTGTTAAACACAATGTGATCAATCGGTGAATTTCATTGTGGCTTCGTGGTTTCATTGTTGTTCATCTGCTTTGAAATATGCATTTTTAAATCCATATGGTTCCTGTTCTGGTTGTGGCAGGCTGGGGGAGTGTTGCCGGCATAAAACTAGTGTAACCCCACAGGCAAGTCACAAGTCTTGCCGCCTGCCTCCTTCTTCCTACCTTGTGTTTCTTAGGTTGTTTTTTCATTAATTTTGATAAGTTTATGGTTTTAAGTTAAGATTTGTTGTTTTACTTTATTGATTCGTTTGTTTTGCAGGCTGTTAATTAATAGATCTGGTTTCTTTACATTAGTGTATTTCATCCACTGATGATTTTTTTTTTTTTTTTTTTTTTTTTATCTTATTGGTCATTGGTGTTTCAGTGATCTTCTATCTGTTGCTTGGCTTCTACTGTGCTTAATAGATCATCTTTATTATATATATATATATATATATATATATATATATATATATATATATATATATATAACAAAGAATTTTTTTTATAAAATGTTATTTCGTTGCTCCCTATTTTCTAAAAAAAAAAAAAAAAAAAAACTTTCGTATTGGCTAATTGTAATAATTATTAACGTTATTCTATTACAAATATACTTTAATCTGCTCATTATAATTTGAACAATACATCAGTGCAGTGCGAAAATGTACACAGTGCTATTGTAAGCTTATTCAAATCTTTTTCCCCATTTTTATTACTTTCCGAACATACATAAATGTAAGGAAAGTATTGTAATCATGAAAAAAAAAATGACTATGAGATTTTGGTTTAATTTAGGGTTTCTTGAGCTCATTTTTGCCATTTTTACACTGTTGTATGTATGTGTGTTTGTATAATATTGAACACTAATATCGCGTTAAAATTCTTTGATTGACTAAATTGAAAGTTCATAGATATGTTACAGTTTACTATCGCATAAACTGTACTGATTTTGATGATTTTAGCACTTATTTTTTTTTTAGGGACACAAAGAAAAATCCTTTATCATTATGGCCTATGCATTCAAATTATTTCAAACGCAATAGTGTCTAAACGTCTTATCCTATTGAGCTAAAAGCTGGTAAGTATAGGTCACCATCACACGATTTGTATAGATTTTGATGAGTGAAGAACTTAGTTTTTTTCAAGGACACACACACACAAATCTTTATCATTACAGATTACAGACTCGAATTATGTGAAGTGCATTAGGGTTTAGTAGCTAATCTGTATATTCAAATTCGATTAAGATATAAACTGGTAAGCACATTATAAGTTATCATTGAAAGAATCGTACATACTTCCATGAATGAAGAACCTAAAGTTTATTATTGTTATTATTATCATCATCATCATCATCGGGTTCGAAGTAGAGTTTTTATACATTGAGGTCTATAGGATAAATCTGCTATAAAGTTTGTTTTAGTAATGTGAAATTGTTTAAAAACAGACACGCACATATGTACATGCAGATATGTATCTGATACTGTGAGTTTACCATTTACATCACTTTTACGAGACGCACAAAAGGATTTGAATACATTATAATCCATTAAACAACATAAAACTTGGGTAGAAATACTTATTATGCAACATCCATTGCGATTTTACCTTTTGCATATTTAACGACTTATTTCATTTAAACAATCATTAATTAATACATGCTCGAAAAGTCGAGTGGAGTCACTTAACATTTTTTATCTCTAACAAAATATGAAAGTTCCTTTTATTTTTCGTTTTTGAAATACCACTTTCAAATAAGTCTAAAATGGCTTCATTTTCTTCCATAAACTTAAATGTCTGCAGAAAATGCGAATTTCGCCAAATGTCAAACTTATTATTGTAGTCATTCAGATAATTATATATTTTTCTTATGTTGAAATAATAGCTAAATAGTTTTATTTTTGAAAGATAAATGAGACGTAATTTAAGATATGGAATAGTTCATCATTTATTTTCCTTCCAATTTTTATTTTCGTATATTAAGTTAAAGCAAAATGGCATCATCACAACATCACACTCCAAGTCATCAAAATTTTGCTCTTTCAGAATAGTACTTGAAAGAAAAGATGAAATGCTTTTATAGTAATAAACAGATAAATTTATAAAATGTTTACTACTGGCGAAATAATAACATTAATATAATATAAATATCATTTTGAAGACACAATTAGATTTCTGGAAAGAATTATCATCATAATATTTCCGAAAGACAGCTTCCATAATTTACAAACAGGATGAAAATATTATCATATGAAGTAGAATAATATATTTTACATTAAGCGATATTTTAGTATCATGGATATGGTTAAAAATGGAATAAATATTTACTCTGAAGTGAAAATGAAATGTTTATAATCTATTTAAAAATCTTTTATTTCAACCTTTAGAATATATTTAAATTAAAATTAGCAAAAATATGTATGAAAAAAAACTATATATATATATATATATATATAATTTTTTTTTCATATGAACTAAAATAGTTAATAAATTTGTGCAATTTTATTTTTGTTTAAAAAAAAAAAGACTTGTATGTTGATATTATGTATAATGAGAAAATAAATATTAAAAATATTTAGTAAACATTGTTCTTGTTTATACTATCTTTTGGTCAATTTTTTTTAAAAATAACATTTTACTTCCAAAATCCTTTCTAAAACGGATTGACATAAAAGGACTCTGCTCAGTTCCCCATCATATATTTCTTCTAAATTTGTACTAAAGGATACATTACATTAATGAGAAAAGCAATGAAATCGACTAATAGCCAAGCCCAAACGGAGACTGAAATGGTGAAATGTGTCATCCACTAGGCTTTCCTTTCCCTGTTTCGACATGTTTCATATCTTTTTTATTGCGTAGTTTTTTTTTTTTTTTTTTTTTTTTTTTTTCCAGCGATAGTTTTGCCTTTTAGTTTTAATACAGTTTCATGCTATTTTCTCTGCAATAATAAGCATAATTATTAAATTTTATACCTTATTCTGACATGTTATGAAATTTTTTTGTTTCGAAGAACATGAAAAGTTTAAAGATAGAATTTTAATATTCAATCTATATAATATTTCTCGAACGTGGTCCAGTTCCGACTAAGCTTTATTGAAACGATACGATAGATACATATTTAATAAAATTCACGAGGCTAAAAAGTAATATTTATCGGCAATATTTAAGCACGCGGACTTAGTTCAATCATTTAATCAGAATAATGACGACATTTGTGTGATGAGATCTTTTTATATGAAAATATATTTTAAAAGTTGCATCTTTAACAATCTTTGCACGCGTCATTTTAAAGCCAGAAATACCTTAAATAAATAAATAGAATATGAATTATTGTCAAACATTGACTAAAAAATGCAATAATAAGAAGTATAATCAAAACAGGTACCAATTTTCTTTTTAACAAAGATTATGTCAAAATAAATAAATAAGTAAAAAAGCATCGCCAACATGGCAACAAAAATCACCATAGGGGCCCTATAATAATAATAAAAAAAGTTGTTATGGGGGCCTTATACTAAAACTGTTCTGCTTGTACAAGCATGAAAACTGAGTTTTCAATCATGAATTTTATTTTGAAACTTTTCTTTGAATGGTTTTTTTTCCACTACTGCACAATATTAATTTGGTTCTAATAATAATTTCCTTTCTGGTGAATTACAATTCAAATTGAGTAGGGAAATTGATATAAGATTTATGATTTTCAAGTTCCAAATGTAAATAAGAAGAAAATAAATAAAAAGAAAAAGTGCGAAAACTTCGCACGGGTTTGCTAGTATGTAATAAATGTTCATGAGAATACAATTAATGATATTTTAAAACTAGTCCAACATTTTTAGGTTGAGAATAATCCTCATAGAGCAGACCAATGCGAAAATTTGCTCTATTCTGTCCTGTTACGAAAAAAAAATTCTATTATCTTTCGAAATTTTCAAAATAAAACGTTGAAATAAAATGGGGTTATCTTCCGTATCATAAGAGATATTTTACAGCTCTTTATGATTATTCATTCTTCTGTTAATATCTATAAAGACTTCCAAGCTAATAACAAATTGTGACTAACAAACTGACATACCTATAGGACTAATTTATGAATACTGCATCTACATCAATTTTGTGATTTTTCAAATTTATCATACCTATAAAAGTATAACTCACAAACTGACATACCTATATAAGGACATAACATCGGTCTTGTTATTTTCGGATTTTTATTAATATATATATATATATATATATGTATTGAAAATAAACAAATACTTTGATCAAAAATTTTCTCGAATACCAAAGTCTTCCATATATAGTATGCGGAAGAACTAAAATAAATGTCTTTCGAGACATTAGCACGCATTTATTAGGTCCATCGCTGAAATCCATTGCTCAGAGCATATGCCATTTTCAACAAATATAAAAATTTCCTTGAAAGAATATACACAGGTGGCTAGAAGAGGTTTTTACATAAAGTGCATATTATATGAATATCTTGTTGTAATTTGATATCACAATATTTAGAAAAAAGAATAATTATTGTTGTATTAAAGAGTGACGTGGCCACCGTATAATATTTAGCTACTTTATTCATGACGTGTCATATTCAGAAAATCATGATCTAGATGCATTTTCAATTGGATTCAGGTTAGAAGAACATGTTGACCCGGCTATATGAAGATTATCATCGGATCAGAAAAAATATGGGGCCTGTATGTGATGACTGTTACCCTTATTATTCATAACACGCATAGTTTTCCGTCAATAGGGCCCTAGAAATGTCAAAAACAGGGAATCAGAATGTTGTAATTGTAGCGTAAGTCGATAATGGGCTACTGATCATTCCCATAGAGATTTTTGCGACCACTGACGATTAGTTCACATTATGGTATTGCAACCAATCTCTTTCCAGGAGATTGTAACGGGGTTACTACTGATCATTCCCATAGAGATCCGTGCGACCACTGACGATTAGTCCACATTATGGTATTGCACATCAATCTCTTTCCAGGAGATTGTAACGGGATTATATGTGCTGCAAAGTGCAAATTGCGCTTCATACCAGTTCATGTATACAATCATACAATCAGACGATATAAAAATAAAATAAAATAAAATAAAAGTAAATAAAACACTATCTTCTGAGAAAGAACTGGTAAACAACTCGTCATCAGTTCAATTAAAGTACTGATTACACCATAGTAAAAAGGCACTCTCAAGAGTGGGACACAGGCAATAGGTCTTTAGGAATATTTTACACATTCATACACACATCTTGCGATAGTTTTCCGCGATATTTCAGTTCTTGTTGCAGCAAAACGTTGTTTTCGCATTTGACCAGTTGTTCTGCATCGATTTCTTTTCTCTGAAATAAAAATATACCGACCTTTTTCGAGCGTGGTGCTGTCTATCCTATGTGCCTGTTGTACATCTCATTCTTTTAAAATTCTTCTCATATAGTTTAAAAACGCTATTTTAAATTCACACGCAACATCTACCGTTTTGCGTCCTATTTCTAGCTTTCCGATATTATTCTTCTACAAGTGAAATTATGTAAATGATGAGAGAAAGATATATCAGAATTTCCATCTTTTTAATCGAAATTTTCGTTTTGAAATTTTATATATGACGAATATTCAGTGTAAGTTGATTATCAGAAATTCATTACCTTTGCTGTCACGTTATCAAAAAGTATCGTAAAACGAAATTTGCACAAGCTTCACAAACTAGAGTAACCCCTCCCCCCCGAAAAAAAAAAATTATATATATATATATATATATATATAGACTCGATATTGTGGCTGAATTTTACCTTCAAGTTTTGTCCATAAATATTTATGTAAGGTATTGATGCAACCAGAAAAAAAATTCACTATGAAGCATCTGGTGACGAAATAGTTTGCGGCCTGGATTTTAATTTTTTACAAAGACTGGGTTTGAGTCCTTCTTCCGGCATTGATTTACGCGTTGGTTCGTAATCCCTTTTAAGCCCGTGTGTATTTAAGTTTTGATGAATGAAAAATGACCTTATTACCCAACCGAACCCAATCCAAAATCACTAAGATATTTAGTATATTTATGTTTTAAAGTCTCATTAATTCATTTTTACTAGTTTTATATACGTAGGCGTATGTACACTAAGCGACGAAAAAAAAAAAAAAAAAAAAGCTGCACTGGAGATAAAGTGACTTATACCTATTTCATTTGTAATAACTTCAAAACTAATGGTTGAAACAAATAAAACTGTCATGTTTGCATAATATCAAAGAGATGAAATGATACATATTGACATTTTTGATTTAATAATTCACTTTATTACACTCTACGAAGTAATATTAAAAATCTACATAAAACATTCTTTTTAAACGTAATATAATAAACATATACATTGCACTGTATTATGAATTATTATATGATATAAACAAGTTACATTTTAATACATGAAATAAAACTATTTGTTTGTTAGATCTAAGCAATTTTTAATAAAAATATGGATTCTGCATTGGGTTATTTCACCTTTATATGGAATTACTGCTTTAATGCGCAATGGCATACTATTATGCAGTGTTTTAATATGAATATCAAAAATTTCTTTGTGCCAAATATCATAAATAATTTTTTCTAGTCCTTGCAGAGTTTTAGGCTGCAATTTTTTAATCCTCACCCCTTTTCCGCGCTTTTTTATAGACTGAACATTTTCGAGCAGATTGAGATTAGGGCTATTTCCAAGTCTGATGAAAAAGAAATTCTACGATATTTTTTGTGGGATTTAACTTAAAGTTAAAAAAGATATAATTGCTTACAGAATTATAGGTGTTCATGAGATAGGATAGGTAGTTTTAACAATTTGAATCCAATAAACGCACCACAGACGCCCTTTAGTATGGTACAACATCATGTTGAAATTCTATTTGCAGGAAAGTCTGAGATGCCTTCAAAATAGTCGGTCAGGAGCCGTTTTTATAATGGCCGCGTTTTATTTCGAGTTAATTGATCCCTTGAGCATAAAAATTTGCCCGATTCATTGAAAATTTAAGCACCTCCGTACCATAATGTACGGAGAATGTGTCACTGTTTTATGAATGCAATTTTCAATAATTCGGTCATATTTTTATCATCTTACTAGTTTTTTTTATCAGCCCGAAATAAAATAAACTTGACTCATCAGAGAAAAACAATTCGGCCTAATAATTAACTAATATATTTTTTAAATTTTTGGTCAACTGAAGTCTTGTTTTTTCTAATTCTTTTTCTTAATAATGACTTTTTTTTGCAGATCTTCTGGTTTTTAACATACTTTGTTTAATTGTTCCCGCACTGTTTTTAAAGAAATTACTTTGCTATGCACTTTTTTTTAAAACCTTTTCTAAGTTATGAGCATGCACAAATCGATTATTTTAAATTTTTGTTTCTTAACTTGCCATCATCTCGCTTGGATGGGCAACATGACCGCCTAAAGACACATTTTCCGTTTAAACAGCCAAAAAATTTTATATGTTCCTAAAAATCATCTCAGGAATATTTCGTTAACATTTAATTAATTTGCCATTTCACGTATTAAAATATTTTTTGACTTTCATTCTAAAATTAATACTTTTTGTGGCATCGTTAAATGCCTTATACTCGCCATTTTTGAAATACTTTCTAAAATTATAATTTTTCTGACAGTTGCATTTTTTTGTTAACACTGGGTACAATCCTAAAGTGCATGTGGAGGGCGACGTAATAAAATCTATTCAAAAATTTGCTTTTTAAATGATAAAATTAGCGTTTGCAAAAAGGGAAAAGGAAATAATCAAAGTGCGGCATTTTTTTTTTTTCTTTGTCGCTTAGTGTACAGGTATATGAATGTGTGTATTCATTTGAGACTATATATATATATATATATATATCAGAGCTCGAAATTAACGATGGTCCGTTGGTCTGGGACCACAGAAAGATTCAATGGACCAGTGAAATGTAAATTATAGTGGTCCACCGGATCAGTAAAGCTTTCCAATACATTTATTATTATTATTATTATTATTATTATTATTATTTTTAAGGACTGAGGGCCTATTAGTCTCAATCTGGGATTTTTGCTTTTTCGATTTCGATAGTTGAACATTTGTCGAAATTTAAAATTTATCGAAAATATAATTGAATAATTTGAAAGCGATGTTATAATTTGAAAAAAGAAAAAAATAAATAAATAAATAAATAAAACCCTAATAGTCCTCCGTCCTAAACTAAATTCTGCTTTTGCCAGAATTTCATCAAAATCTTTTTTTTTTATTATTATTATTGAAAGTAAAAGAAAAGAAAATTAATAATAATAAGTATCGTTACAAGCGATATCGAAAAAGTTTTTTTTTAATAATTTTGAATTAGGAAATAAAAAGTGCGCGTGAAATAATATGAAATAAAAATAAGTAAAAAAATGAATTTAATGATTTAATGTTTTTGCTTTTCGGGGGCTGCTCATGCATATAAAAAATGCGTATTAAAACGAGTCGAAGAAGGAAGCGAAATAAGTATTGAGTCATATTACGATAAATACGATATATAATATGATACGATATATTAGACCTATCGTCCAGGGTTAGTAGGCATTTTCGTTGAAAGAAATAGTTTGTTCGTTCGGTGGAACTTGCACATTAGTCCCGTGAGGTACAACTTTCACATTAGTCCCTTGAGGTAACTCTTTCACTTTAGCCCCGTCAGGTACAACTTGCACATTAGTTCCGTAAGGTACAACTTTCACATTAGTACCCTTTTTATTTTATTTTTTACTTTTCTGACTATTGTAACACTTGTGTAGTAAGTCTTTAAATTAATTAATGAGATTGTCTATAGATACTTGAGACTGTTCAGACATTAATTTTTTCTTTATTACATACTAGCAATAACATTATGGTTTAAACATAAAGAAAAAAAAATTGTTTGTGAATCTGTGATATAATAGCATATTTTACAAATCGTAAGTGCTCTTGTTTATAATCGTCAATGACATTTTTACTTTTATTACTTAATCTAAAACTTTTTAATGGTAAATGTGTGACATTTAATCCACTTTTAAAACATAAATTTTTGCATTTGATTAAAATTAAAATTTTAAATACTTCTGTTAGTTTTATAATGAAATAAAGTATAAATTTTTAATTTATATAAAATATTTGTAAGCTAGTTTCCAAAATTTAATTATCCTATTTGTCATATGAATTTATTTTATTTGACAAATTTTTAAGTAATCTAATAAAACAGATTAATGGATCAGTAAGAATGTGGTATGGACCAGTGAAATCTTAAATTTAGTGGTCCGTGGACCACTGACTTAATTTCTTTATTTTCTACCCCTGTGTATACACATATATATATACACGCACATGCATATATATATATATATATATTTATTTACGTGAACCCGAGTGAATGAACCCGAGTTCAACTAAATGCTGAATTACATTCAGATGAATTCTGGTTCAGATGAATTCACTTTGTGGTCAGCATCGCACGAAATATACACATTTTTATGAGTATAGGACTAACAGTTCTTTCATAGGAATTTTTATGTACTTTGCTTTTAATTTTATTTACGTACGTTTTATTCAGCTGTAACTCATCATAATGAACAACTAATATAGAACAACGTCAACATAATTTGCAATCCTTTGAAATATATTTAAATTTAAATATAAATTTAAACTAGAAGAATTTAATTATAGTTACTGTTTTAAGTGCTTTATTTCTCATTCATTAACCATATTTTCAAAGAAAACAAATATTATAGCAGTAACCTCATTATATAAAATCTGCTTTAGATTATTTCCCTATGAAATAAACAGTAAATTTATCGGTGACTTTCAAAATTTAATTGTTTTCAAAAACATTTAAGTTGGAAATCTTACAAAATGTTTTCCTAGAATAATCTTTATATTGTCCAATTAGAGTTAATCCTTCTGAAAGAGCAATTTTCAAGGACAATAAATTCAAATTTTCTGCAGATACCCAGAAGAGTTTAGATATTTCATGTGATTATGTTGAGAGAAGAACTCCATTCTCTTTATCCCACTAGTTGAAGTGAAATTTTAAGACAAAGCAGATCAAGAACTAATTAGGCAATACGATACATGATAATTTTCTAATTATGAAAATTATATTCTGTAATTTTATAAGGTTTAATAGCTTATTATTATCAAAAATTTAGGTCATGATTTTAATGATATGAATTAAAAATGTAATCAAGACATAATTTAAATTTTAAAGACTTTATTTTTAGAGTGTGATAAAAATGAATGTTAGAATGGATTGGGATAAGGTTTTTCCGAAGGCTTTATATTATTTCAAAAATTTTAATAGTTTCGAACAAATTTAAAAAGTCCTTATGTTTTTATTTTAAATGTTTCTCTTTTTAAACAGCAACTTCCGTAAAGTGTTTTTATTAGTAGAAAATTTATATATATATATATATGCGTGTATAGAGGGTCATCGTGTTATTGTCCCTGTTGATAATATTCTAGGGTTAAAGTGTCATAAAAAATAGATTTTTTTTTTTTTTTTTTTTTTACTTTTTTAATGTAGCTATAAAGTACTAGTTACTGGTGCTTATTTTAATAAACTCAGTCGATTTTAAACAAACAAAACTATATACAGCTTTACAATAGCGTGTTCTCTATTTAAAATGTTCCCCTTCTAAGAAAAACAAAATTGAAGAGGCATGTTTCTGGACCATTTTTAGGGGTGAATCTCGAATCGTCACCAGTCGTCCATTGTGTAGCTCTATTGCGAATTAAAATTCACTTAATCTCAACTTCAACTTCAGTCTCTATTGAAAATGATGAACATAGCTTTTTGGATCTTTTAGGAACACGCGAGAGAATTAAAATATATTGTAATGTAAGAAATGCCTATAGATTTAAAGTAGAAAAATGAAGTTAATAATATTTAAGCAGAATGTTTGCAACAAATTTAAACGAGCTGTTTCATCGAGGTTCATTACATTGACAAAAATAAAATCCTGTGTTTTAAATGAAAATTGTTTTCTAATTTATATACAACCAATGCTTTTAGAAATATGGTGCGCTATGTCATGCTACAGTCAGATCGCATTTCAAACATTACTTTTTACAAGGTGATCTCAAATATTTTCATTTTTATTTAAATTTTTAATGGTTCCTTTTTTAATTTCGGTGTAAAACTTTCACTGAAGTATATGAGGTATAACATGGTCTTCACAACTCGAAAGTTTCAAGATGATTCCTTTATTACTATTTGGAATATTTAAAAAAATGTCTGAAATCGAGAGTGGTGAATAAAAGGGATGAATTAAAATTGGTATCGCAATTGCGCCAGTAAAGATCTTGGAGAGGAATGTTCGAGCTACTTCGGTGTCAAATTTCAAATATCGTCAAGAGGTCCAAGCTGTTCCATTGCTTTAGCACGATTCTTCTCAATTTGATTTTAAATATTTTTTAACTTAATGCTGGAGGGAAAAAAAATTAATTCGTCTAAACATACAAAATGTCTCCTGGTAAAATGTTATCCCTTTTCCGTTGAAAGAAAATGGTTAAAGTAGATTTTCTTATATCATTGACACCTCTATAAATTCAATTATACAGTACTATTATATTTCATTCTCCACACGCACTTTTTATTTTCTAAATTAAATAATAATAATAAAAAAAATCAATGCACAATACAATAAACGATGACAACGCAAAGTCACTGTCTGAAAGAAATTGTTGGTTGGGTTTAACGTCGCACTAGTACTGCGCAATGGGTAATTGCCGAAGGTTTGGAATTCCCCCCTAAGAATGGTCCCCTAAGACATGCCTCCACAATTTTGACCCTGCACGGAAGAGATGACTCTCCTGTTTCGGTGACCACCTGAGGTATAATTTGGATGGGAACACGGAGGACATTACGGCCTCGACGGATATTACGTGCACCAGCCACAATTAGTGTACACGATGGTCTTTGGCCGTCTTGTATATCTAACTTATAATTCCTCAATAGTTGCTAAATTTATTCCTCAATAAATTTGGCAATTATTGAGGAACTATAAGTGTATTTCACGACTCATAGCAAAAGGAAATGGTGAGCAGCTTCTGAGGATCAGGAGACCCGGAGCACCCGAAGGCAGAAGACTAACTTTGCTCCTGTGCCTGCAGATTTTAGCTGAGCATAGTGGAGTGCCTTTCACGCCTTGGTAGACCCTACCAGGAGAATACACTACCGACGTACTTCGCCCACTCCACCCAGGAACACCCCCTCGCCACGTTGAGGCATTCTGCTAGGACTCGAAGGAGTAACGCCAGGCTGGGACTAGTAAACAACATATCGTCTCTGTACGCAGACCTTCCAATGGATTAAAGAAAGTCTTTAAGCTGTGTTCCTTGATATTTGACTGCAGCAAGTCCATTGAGTGCAGTCGGGAAAATTGATTATCTCTCTTCAGCCTCTGATTAGTAACCCAGTTTCTGAGGAAGACAGAGGTTCTGTTATGATTACTGTAACTATAAAGTTTATTAAAATACTTAGAGAAGCCCGTGCTTCTCCTCAAACTCAAAGGCTGTAAGTCAGATTCATAAAGGACCAGATCCATGGGGAAGGAACTTCTCATACCTGTAATAACTCTCGCAGCACTCAACTGTACTCTCTCTTGTTTTGTCAAGTTCGTGGTAGAAGCACAGAAGTAAATTGGAAAGCCATACTGTAATACTGGTCTGATCAGGGTAGTGTAGGTTGTTCTAAGTGTAGCGGCATCAGCAACCCAGTCTCTGCCTGCTATGTATTTCAATATATTCATTCTCATTCTGCTCTTATCCACCATATGCTCAATATGTTTGTTTCTTAATATCTCTGGGTCAAGTACGTAACTCAGATACTTTGGATGTTTATCATACGGGAGTCTCTGTCTATTTATCTCAATATTTGGTCGGTAATTGTATAGCTGCATATTTGTAGTAAAAAAGTTGCAGGTTGACTCCGAAACATTAAAGCGTAGTTTATGGCTTTCAGCAAAGTTTAATACATCATTCAAGGTATTACTCATCACTGCTTTGATTAGTTTTATGTCACTGCTGGAGTTCCAGAGGATAATGTCGTCTGCGAATATACCAACTTCACTTCCTCTGGATATTAATTTCTCTATGCCAAAAAGAAACATCGTCATACTTGCCAACCATCTCATTAATAACCGTACAATTGTTAACGCCTCCTGAAAAAACGCCCTTTTTCTCACACCACTATATTTTTAGAGAAATTCTCTCCAAATGTTGGTACGATTAAATAAGACTAAAATTACTCTAAAAAATTATTGGTGTGAAAAAAAAGGCGGGTACTAAAAATTGTACGGTTCATAATGAGATGGTTGGCAAGTATGCATCGTGAAGAGGATCGGGCTCAAACTGATCCATGTGGAGCTCCTTGTCCCAATTTAAAGCTTTTAGAGATTGAGCCTCTGTACTTCACTCTTATTTTACGATTCCTCATGAAGTCATATATCCAAGACAAAGATTTGGCCTTTATACCAAAGTTTTCAAAAAGTTTCGCGGTCAATTTATTTCTCCAAACCTTGTCAAAAGCTTTGGACGAGTCCAAGAAGACAGCTATAGCATGGTTAGGAGGCTTAAGGTTTTGAGAATCCCTGACATGTTGCAAGAAGAAGGTGGAGCTCCCTAGTAATAATAATAATAATTGAAAAGCTGGAATGATTTACAAAAAGAAATACATTTAAGATAAATTTGGCAATTATTAAGGAATTATAAGTGTATTTAATTAGTATCAAGTCTACATCGATTTTAGAGTCAAACATCATAATGAAGCAGTATATTCAAAAATATATTTTATGTCTTCTTCTCTTTTTTTTCAATACATTTTCATTTCTGATTACATTCAAGTTTATTTATTAACTAAGCAGGGAAAATATTATGTTAATTAAAAGATTACGTTTCAAGAAACAATTTATATTTTATCATTATTTAAGGTTCTTTCTCTGATTTTTATATAAAGAAAAAAAAGAAAAAGAATATAAAGGAGTATTTTGGCGCATATACTTGTTAAACTGCTGTTAAAATGAAGATTTAGATGCATAGTTCTTTAGTAAACAATAAATTGCACTTAATATGTGCAACAAATGCATTTTTCTTTTCTTCATTCTGACTTTAGAAACACTTCAGCCATTTTAAGGACACTTTGTAATTGCATTTAATGCAGTACAACTCTATCTACTTGCCTGAGAGAGATGAATCCGAAAGACTTCTAGAAAAGTAGTAAGTCTGCAACCATTATTTACACTAGAACAATTAAAGTTGTTGTAATGGGAAATGTTTAGAAAGGGAAGTTACTTTCTGAGAAGAGAAAATGTTTGAGTGCACTAATCAAATATCTAATACCGATAAGTCGAATTTTAATTATTGGAAAACTATAAGTTAAGAGCAAACTAAAGAAAACGAATTGTATTTAAAATACAAAATTTTAAAAGCTTCTAAAATAAGCATTTAGATGTTATTCATTTGAATTGCAAACACAATATAGAAAATTCAACAAGCGTATTATCACATTTTTATTGCGGTTTGAAAAATATTTTAATTACTTAGATCAGATCTGTACAATCCAAAAGGCTTTATTGGGTGCTTTGGAAACGCATATATGCTAAAGGGGTGATCATTTGAAACAAAATATATAAATATTATTTTATTTTTAACCCCCTGATTGCCTAGAAAGCTAGTTGGCATAGGTAGACTCTGCTCAGTTCCCTATCATATATTTGTTCTCATAAATTTCTACTTTATTCATGTTAAAAGAAATGAATTTGGTCGATCTCTCGACACGGTTACAGGCTAAAATTCCCCACTTTATAAGCTACCCACTAATCAATTCGATACATTTACCTTATCGCAATGTGTCAATTTTATCAGGGTGAGTTTCGTGTAATAGTTTTCATGCAATTCCATATTGTTTCCAATGTAATGATCCCATAATTATAGTTAATGTGAAATATTGCTCTATTCTGCTTTGTTAAGAAAATCTTAAATTTTGACTAACTTATGAAATTTCTTTTATAACATTCGTAGTAAATGATGTTCAGGTGAGTATCATATAAATGGTATTTTAAAAATGGTCTGACATTTTTACGATGATCCTTATGCGAAATTTTGTCCTCCAACCTTCAAATTTTGTTTATTCAAAAGCGACCTCCCAATTTGTTTGGAAAGAAAAGTTTTTGATCAGTTCATTTTGCCTGTTTTAACTATGCCTCAGAAACTTGGACGTTAACATGTAAAGCTATACAGAAACTGCAAACAACCCAAAGAAGCATGGAGAGATGCATGTTAGGATTCACCCGAAGAGACAGAAAGCGAAACACTGGGATTAGGAAGCAAACTAGAGTTACTGATTTTATTTCTTGAGTCAAGAAGTTAAACTGGAGCTGGGCTGGGCACCTTGCGAGAAGAAATGGTGATAGATGGACCACCAAAGTCCTATTTTGGATACCAATAGATAAGGAAAGACCGAGGAAAAGACCACTGTATCGTTGGAGAGATGAAATTGTGTAGTTTGAAAGAGCAGAATGAAGAAGAATTGCAGAAAAAAGGGCAGTTTGAAATCACCTAGGAAAGGCCTTCCTTCATCCTGCACTGGATTGATAAAGGCTGAAATTGATGATGATGATATAATCATGAATTTGAAAAGAAAGTTTATAACTGTTATATATGACCTTCATATGTAAAAGCTATACCAAAAATACATAAATATGAAAATTTAAGTTATAAATGTATTGCGTATACGTTTGTGATTATTTATAAACTAGTCGGTCTTAATCCCACCGAGCGGTCGATATTTTCAAATGAATCTATTTTCAAATTTACCCTATTCATCAAATCAAAAAAAGTGGCCAAATGTCGTGAAAAATAGCCAATAATAATCGAACGATTATTTAACGTTTAACTGTTTTTTTTTAAAAATCAAATTAATGGAATCCGAGTCATGAAATGCAATTTAATTTCATTTATGAAAATTAAATTAAGCGCAAATTCTTCAAAAACATTTCTGATTTATTTATCGAAGGGATAATACCTAAATATCGAAAACTTCTTTCTTTTTCTTTTTTTTTCTTTTGTTTCTTTGTTTCTTTTTTTTTTTTTTTTTACTCAACCTAAATCTAATTCCGATAACAGAAATTTACTCCTACCATTTTTTTTTTCCCGGTTTGAATTTATTATTATTCAAATATTTTTTAATATTGTTATATTGTTCAGTTTGTTATTATTTATTTATAATCATTTTAACTATTTTTAGTTCCCCATCTTATTATAGGTATGGGGGTAATTGAAAATTTTAGACCTTGGATTTTTAACTTTTTCACGCTTGAAGGCTTGTGGAATTCGAAAAACATAAAATCGGCACGATGTCCGTCTGTAAAGTGTTAGTTAGTGTGTTGATGTAAATATAAAGAACTATATATATATTGCTTTATTTTGTACAATATAGTACGGTACTGTTTAATTTAATGTATAAATTAGATTATAAATTGTACCATGGCTTCATCATAATACAATTTTTTGGTTACTGATTTTACATACTTTCGTATATAAAATATAAATATTTTTACTATTTTGTGAATATTTTCATCATTTGTATTATATTTTATGTATAATACAATCATGGTTTTGAAACTACAATATTTTTTATCCCTTTAATTTTAGCTTTTTGCGATTTGTCCGCTATTTACATAATTCACGGTACTTGTGCCATTCAATTTTACGAACAATTTGGAGTATGTAATTGTAATTCTTTAATCTCACACTAAATTTTAACGCCTTACTTTAATTCCATATATTTAAAAAAAAAAAAAAAAAAAAAAAAAAAAAACTCTTGTTATTCTAGTTAGATGTTCTAACAGAAAATTATTTAATATTTACAAATACATTTAGCTGTTGAAAACACATAATTTTTTAAGATAGTTGGTTACAGCTTAATTTTAAAGACAATGTAAAAATATTGATGTTTTATAAATTAAGATTCGAAAACAAATCTAAATTTGTAATGTCTGTGATAGTTCGAAGATTTTTAAATATTTTAATCGCATTTTGTAACATGCTCATTTTAATAAATTGTCTTGCAATCAAATATCTGTTTCTGCAGAGTTTGTATTTTATCTTTATATTGTCTTGTAATCAAATATTTGTTTTTATCTGCAGAGCTGTGTTCTATTTTTATAAAACTTTAGATAGAATGTGAATATTTCCAGAACATTATCTGGTTAATAATCCAACAACTTAACGACTAGAAATAATTTTTTGCTCACAAACACTGCAAGAAAGTCAAAAGAAGGAATTAACTTAAAAGTCTATTCAAAAATTTCTTCTGCCAACCGACTTACAAATTAATTGCGTCTAATAAACGGAGATAATTAAAATATATCTGATATTTAAAATTACTTTTTTAGGCTCCAAAACATATCCATTTAAAATGCAAATAATCATAACTTAGTTAAGAGATGAATAAAATGAAGATTTAGTTGAGGAAATGCAGTTATTCAAACCCAGTTTAAAAAAATCTGGTGTGAAACAACCACACGACTGCCATTACTCACTAGTACACGTATTACATGTATTTTTTTGAGATGTGATCAGAAAAGATAATGTGATTAGAAGACATAAATTTCACCAAACGAAGTAGAAACCTAAAATATTTCCGGTAACAAAAACTTAATAAACGTGTAAAGACATATAAAATAAAGTTTACATAGCGAGTTAAATAAATAAATAAATAAACACGTAGTACAGTTCTTTTTTTAAACATCAATTTCCGAGATCAAAAAATGGCCTGCCTAAGCCGGATGACTGTTAATTTTCCTGTAATAACCACGTAATACATGACAAAAGATATCTAAAATTAATTTATGTAACAATTTTCAAGAAAATCGTTAGGGCTGTTTTTGATATACCCACCTTTATCAAAACTTTGTATACTCAATTATTGACCGGAAAACAATAATTACATAAAACAGTATATTTCAAAGGGAGTTAATATGGCGAGTTTGAAAAAAAGCCGTACAGCCGTTTTTAAAGGAACGCACTTGCGACACCTGAAATTTAGCTATTTATACAGGACGTCTATCAATTTTCCTGAACTAATCAACTATATCATTCAAAAGAACATCTAATAGAGTGTTTATATAGAGCTTTGAAGGAGATCGTTAGAACCATTTTTGAGATATGGACTTACGGTTACACTTCTGGTTTCCGATGTCCCACATCCGGTTTTATAATTTTGACCAAACTTTGGAAAATTCATCTGTACACCAGACCTTTCTCAATTCTGAAGTTACATACATACACACACTGACCAACCAATTGCCAAAAACTACTTTTTTGACTCAAGAGACCTTAAGGAGTATAAATCAGGTGAAAATTCGATATTGAATTTTTGGACCTGAATTTGGATTGAATATACTTCCATTATCTACGGTAATCGGGTAATGGAAGTAAAAAAAGTTTTTATTTGAAATTCGTCTAAATTTTGAATGGTTGTTCAATTTTTGATCCCGTTATTTTTTATGATAGTAATTATGTTTCATATAATAAATGCTCTTACGATTAGATACTATTTTTACTTCCATTACACGACTACAGTAGGTAATGGAGGTATTGTATTCGGTTCGAAAATTAAATATCGAGTTTTCACCTGATTTACATGTTTTAAGGTCTCCTCAGTTCAAAAAAGTAGTTTTTGGCAATTTGTCAGTGTGTGTGTGTGTATGTGTGTGTGTGGGGAATCTTCTGACTATCATATCTCCGATACTAATAAATATAGAACTACGAAACTTCAGAATTGAGACATGCCTGATGTATAGATGAAGTTTCCAAATTTCAGTGAAAATTGAAAACCGGAAGTGGGACATCGGCAACCGGAAGTGGTACCGTAAGTCTGTATCTCAAAAACAGCTCTAATGATTTTCTCCTAAGTTGCTATATAAACTCTATTAGACGTCCTTTCGAATGATATAGTTGGATAGTTCAGGAAAATTGATAGGCATCCTGTATAAATAGCTCAATTTCAGGCCACGCAAGTGCGTTCCTTTAAAAATGGCTTCACTGATTTTTTTCAAACTTGCCATATTAACTGCCTTTTAAATATCCTCTTGCATGTAATTATTGTTTTCCGGTCAATAATCGAGTATACCAAGTTTTGGCAAAAGTCGGTTCTCAAAAACGGCTCTAATGATTTTCTTGAAAATTGTTACATAAATCCATTTTAGATATCCTTTCTTATGTGTTACGTGGTTATTAAAGGAAAATTAACAGTGATCCTCATTCAGTTTTAGATGTCTGAAATTGATGCTTCGAAAAATGGCTAAATCGACTTTTCTCTTCTTACTTCTTTTAAATTTGCTATGAATCTATTTTATATATCTTTACATGTGTTTAAGTCTTCTCTTACTAGACAATTTTTCGATGTCTAATTTATTAGGTCAAATTTATGTCTTCTGATCATATTATCTCCAAAAAATGCATATAATGTATGTAATAGTAAGTAATGGAAGTCGTGTGGTTGTTTCACACCATATTTTTTCTAGATATCTTAATTGCAATTCTAGTATATTTAATATATATGTATATGGAAACGTCTTTCGTGAATTAATTTAGTTCTTAACCATAAATAGAGAAAAATAATATATTTACTATTTACACATCTGTTCAAATTTTGATAAAGCATTGAACTTAATATCTTAACTGAATCACTGACAAATTTCGGAGGAACTTAAAATGTAAATTCATTCACTCATCAAACATACTGCATGCGTTCTACAAACATTTATGCATTATCTGATTAAATTTTGTTTCTCTGAAGCACCATATATTATCATATCTAATAACATAGCAGCATCAAGCTATATAAAAGCATTAAATCCGAGAATTATAAATACATTATAATGTTCGAGCATGGAATTCGGTGAATAACACCATAAATTCAACCTAATTACTGTTTACTGTACAATTATAAATACCATAAGCAAATTATAATTTTAAATTACAAGTTATAATTTTCCAACACTTCTTTATGATTTTCAAGTTCGATATAAAATTAGGAAAATGTCAACGAAATTTAAAAAATAAATCTTATGGAGGTGAAATTATTTGTTGTTATTCAGTGTAATAACAAATAATTCAGATAATTAATTTTATTTTCAAGTGGTTTACGAAATTTAAACTTCAAACGACAGAAAACATTTAAATGTATCAATATATATATATATTTATGTTGAAAATTTTTTCTCGCTAAAATTTCAGGTATTGTTTCATGAATTCACAATCACCCCTGGGTTTAGAATATGGTTCATGATATGTTTTTATTTTTCTGGAAAGTTTTCTGTTTTTATTTTTCTGGAAAATATTCTGTTATTATTTCATTTAATTCATTTCAGGGTTATTTTTTCTTGTAGGTTCGTTCTATCAATTGATATTTTGCTAAAATGTATATCAATTACAGAAAAACTACAATTCTTTGCCCAATGCAATGCGGACGTGAAAACGTCTTATAGCATTATAAGCTTTTAAGCTAAAATTCAGTCTTGTTCTGTTTTGGTCCAAAATTCTTTATCTCAACTCAAAATTAATAGGTTCATTTTATTACATAGTTCTCTTTTTTCACCTTAAAAAAATATCATAGAGTCAACCTCCTTTTCTCCAGAATCTAATTACACGGTCCTATTTCAATTTTCAACAGGCATTGTAGTCTAATAAATTAAAGTAAGTATACTATTATTAATCTTAAGAATTAAATCAATTTAAGAAATCTAGTTACTTTGTTTGGCCTGTGTATGTTTCTTTGGTGAATTATTTGAGTGACTATTCTTCGTTCTCATTCTTTTCCTTTACTATCACTAGGGGGCTCTGCTCCCTGCTCGCTCGGCGCACCAACCCCCGAAGGAGGCTTCGCCTCCTCCCCGACTCACTTATTAACACATGCAGAACTCTACCCGCCTATTCACTGCTTTCTTTCACTGAAAAGGAATATTAATAGTGCATATTACAAAACAAAAGCAGAAAAAAATTATGGAAATCATCCTATTCAACGTCAAATTGAAATATAATATATATATATATATAATAGAAAGAAAATAATAATATCTGGACCATTTTGCATTACTGCTTGAGTATATGAACTTTTTTATTTCTTTTTTACAACCTCAAATCCGGACCATGGTACCCCAGTCGGTAGAGCGCCGAGCTCGTAATTGGAAGATTGTGGGTTTGGTTCTCGAGCCGACCAAAGACCGTCGTGTACACTAATGGTGGCTGGTGCACATAAAATATGTCGTGCCCACAATATCCTCCGTGTTCCCATTAAAATTATACCTCTGGAGGCCACCGAAGCTGGGGAGCTATTCCTTTCGTGTAGGACCAAAACTGTGGTGGCATGTCTCCGGAACATCCGTAGGGGTGCGTCGCAGACCGTCGCCAATTATTCATAGCGCAGTAATGGTGCGACATCAATAGCAACCTACCTAATTGACTACCTACCTACAACCATGGATCATATTTTAATTTTCCCGTGTAAGAAGATTAATTTTCTAAAAGTAGAGAAAAAAAAAAAGTTGATATTTATTTCCTTTGTTTTTTACATCCATGGTTTCGGGCCGCGGTACCCTATTCGGTAAAGCGCTGAGCACGTAATTGGAAGATTGACGATTCGATACTTCAGCCGGCCAAAGACCGTCGTGTACACTAATGGTGGCTGGTGCACATAAAATCTGTCGTGGTCGCAAAGTCCTCCATGTTCCCATCCCCACAATACCTCTGGGGATCACCAAAGCGGAGGGGGATCCTCACCGTGAACGTTGAAAATTGTGTTGGCATGTCTCTGGAACATCTCTAGGGGTGCGTCCCAGGCCGTCGCCAATTACCCATAGCGCAGTACTGGTGCGACGTTAAATCAAACCAACCTACCTACCTACGTACAACCATGGATCATATTTTAATTTTCTCGTGTAAAATGACTTCATGACAGAAGAACAACGTCACTGGGAGAAACTTTTTTCAAAATGGCAAATGGAGTACCTTCATAAACTTGTCGTTTTTAGTTGATTACTTCTTTAATTAAAATGATAAAAATTTCTAAGCGGCTGAAATGTCTCCCTTGGAGTACTCGGAACAAATTGATACCTCTCATGACACCAAAGACCCTGCCCTCCGTTAGAAGATGCTGTCACAGACAAAAAAATTTGACGCTAGTGAGAATAACTTTTTTTTTAATATATAGAGGAAAGGATTATATGGGGGAGAGTGGGGATAAATGGGACATTTTTCATGTTTTTATTAATAACGTTCACCATATGTAATTCAGAATTTTATAACATTGCTCATCAGTACACTTCAGTAATCAGTTATATATAAACATACTAACTTTAATAAAAAGTTATTATTTTTAATTAATATTCATCCCCACCTATGGGGATGAATGAGACAGGACTGGAGTTAACAAAGAAAACAAAACAAAATGGAAAGTAAATAAATTTTTAAAGTTAAATTGGTTTATGTGATTTTATTACACTATGAAGTTACTGCAATTAACATAATCTGATGTATTGACTCAAATTAACATCAAAAGTCAAAAGTCCTTTGGTTCGCACAGTTCCTAGTGCTCTATGCTTTGGTAATTTAATCTAGTAAGATCTATTCTAAAAATAAATAAATAAATAAGACACTAGAAAGATATAAATCATTATAATAGAGTACAAATTATCCAGATAAATTTTTGTTTCCGACTGATCGGGAAAAATAAGCATTCTGCTCTGAAATTGTGATTTTAATCCAGTTATTAATAGTTTATTTATTTATTTATTTATTTATTGACATTATTGATTTAAGTTGCATTGAATATTCTAACATAATTTTTTTAATCATAATTTTTTTAATCATAAATATTGTAAACAAAAATCAGACTAATTAATTTCAATCTATTTTCCTCTAAATCCATGCTACTTTTATAATTCCATGTTATAACTATTGAGCTACAGGTTATAAAAATATTGAAAATCTATTTACGATTTGTTTTAATATAATTCTTGTGCACAATTTTAAATTAGCACATAGTGGGGAATGTCCCATTCATCCCCACCACCACATGGTCATATAAAATATGAAATTGGCACATGATATAAAACATGATATGAACTTACGATTCCACTTAAGCTTTCCAAATGTTTACCAAAATTGGGAAAATTCATTTGCGCACCAGACCAGTCTGAATTCTGAAGTTTCGTTGTCCTATCTTTATTAGTGTCGGAGATATGATAGCCAGAAAATTCCCTACATACACACGCACAGACCAATTGCCAAAAGCTACTTTTCTGGACTCAGAAGACCTTACAAGGTGAACATCATATGAAAACTCGATATCAAATTTTTGAACTGAATACATCCATTACCTGCGGTAGTCGGGTAATGGAAACAAAAGAAGTAAAAATATGTGTTGACATAGGTTGAATCATTTTATCCAATTTCATGTGAAATTTGTATAGAAGGTATGAAATATAATTATAAAAATGTCAAGCATAATAAGAATTAAAAGTACTTTGAATTAAATGTAATGATGATTTTTTTTTTAATTTTTAGTAATATTTATTTCTTCATTAATTTTTACAACATTATTTTATTGTAGACCAATGAAAGCAGTAGGAACTGCAATAATGATCGTTACAACATTATATCTGACGTTTGTGAAATCTATAAACTTTTTAATTAAATAAGACAAAAAAAAAAAAAAAAAAAAAAAAAAAGGAGCACTTTCCTTTCAACGTGTATTAAAATCAATCTCCATGTAATGCCGGCGAGTCCCACACTGTTATGGTATCCCCAATGGAGGGGAAGAGATGTCATTGCAACCCTAAAAGGGGTCAAGAGGGATGCTGAGAGAAGCATCAGTGGATGTACTGTGAGCTGGTTTGAAGAGACGGAGGAAGAGTGTCCTAGTCCTGCCGTTCTCTAGCTCAAATGTATTATTATTAGTTTATGCACTATGAGAGTGCGGGAAAGTTACCTAAATGTTCAAAGAGATATTTTGTACATATGTATGCTTGTAAATAGGTATAATTAAAAGTGCCATGCTTCCTGCGAAAAGAAACTACTGATTGTCATTTATCAGAAACAACATCATTTTCCCCATTTACCGCAGCGAACCAACCCGTCAAGCTCCTACACTGTCGCAGACGTCAGGATTTGAGGTAAGAAGACACTTATCCTATTTATGTTTTGGGGGAGAAGAAATATGCAAAGTGCCTGTTTAAGAAGCCATTGAAAGATATATGGAAAATGATTGTTTAAAATCCAAAATTTAAAAGTCACGATAAGCTAATTCGTCAGCATGGCGGAAATATTTAATGTGAAAGGTCTTAAAAAAGAAGATTTAATTACGGTTGCGGAAGAAATAGGTGTTAGCACCACGTTAGACCTGAAAATAAAGGATCTGAAAGAGAAAATTTTGAAATCCGACGAATTCAAAACGTCACCAGATTTTGCAGCAGAATTCATAATTACTACCGTTGAAGATCGTAAACAAAGAGATGAGCATGCCAGAGCATTGGAGCTTGTTAGAGCTCAAGGCTCAAGCCCTAGGCTGGAACCTGTCCAGCTTAGTGATACTGATAATTTAGATAGGATAATTAAAATGATAAGGACGTTAACGATTCCTTGTCCGTCAAAACCAGAGTTGTGGTATTTGTTCTTCACAACTCTGGAACGCGCATTTAAGACGAAAAATGTAGACGAGGGTATTCAAGCCGAAATTTTGTTGAATTTATTAGGCGAAAAAGCTGCCAAAATTTTGGTTTACATTAACGATGAGGAAATTAAAGATTATGAAAAAATAAAAACACTCGTGTCGCGAGAATTTGAACCAACAGCGCAAAATTGTTTGGTGCATTTTAATACAGCTAAAAGGCAGGTGGGCGAGACGCACA
Organism: Salticus scenicus; assembly: GCA_963930645.1. NCBI lineage: Eukaryota > Metazoa > Arthropoda > Arachnida > Araneae > Salticidae > Salticus > Salticus scenicus. Next base: position 240,387,761 of record OZ005649.1, read on the forward strand.
TGTAGTTCGCATCTCGTCTTAAGACAACATTCGACTATTACCTCCGACTAAGAAAATGTGATGATTTTGACACCTTGCGGGATCTGATAGTAGCAGATAAGTTATTCTCTACTTTAGATCAGGAAACGCAAACACATATAGGTATACGGCAAGGTGAAAATTGGTTTAGGCCGACAGAAATGGGCAAGGATTGCGATAATTTTTATACATCGAGAGGCAAGTCAATACATAAACAAAATTTTTCAGAGATACCAAAACCACGCGATACGGTGGAATTGTTAGATACGGAAAGGGATAACAAATACATACCTCCTCATTTGCGTACACCCAAAAACCAGTCGAGTTATGCTTATAAACCTAGAACCAAATCTTGTTATTCTTGCGGATCTAATTCCCATTTACAGCGAGACTGTGATAAACGAAAACAAAGTTTTAATAGTGAAAATATTAAATCGGAGCAAAATATTAGCGAAATATTTACCGCGATGGTAAAAACCGAATTTTTAAATTCCCAACTCGCGATTGAACCGTTAGAGCACATTGGAATACTGGTTGAGGGACGGAAAGTGAAAGCAATAAAAGATTCTGGCACAAATTTTGCGAGTTTTAACCCTTTGGCTCTACCAGATATAGAACTTAAAGAGCAAGGAACGATAATTCTCACATCAGCTTTTGGCGAACAGACCGAAGCTAAATTATGTAAACTTCCCGTTTCTCTCAGAACGAGCGCAACATCCGTTGACGGACCTCAAGAAATTATCGCCGCTGTGACTAGAAAACTTTGCGTCCCGTGCTTGCTTCCGCCTGGGATATGGAATTCGTTGAGGGAGCAGTCTAAAGAAAGGGGTGAAAAAGAGAGAGAGAGCAGAGATAGCGTTCAGTTTGTAGAAGGGGGATCTCATGAACCTAGAGAAAGAGAAGTTTCGGATTTCGCGGAGGGGGGAATGGAAGCCGATGGGGAAAGTACGCTTTGTATTGAAGAGAGGGTCAAAGCTGATCATCTGAAATGGACGACTAGAACGAGGCGGAGTTTCGTTTTGTTTGTGGGGAAAAGCTGCGCTATGATTGGCTATAGTCCTTTATTTGTGGGGTAAATTAAGACTCCTATAGGTTAAATTTCCTCATGACGTCGAATGACGACACACGTTCTAGTCGTCAATTCCAGATGCAGTGTACGGATTTGGAAGAACGAGAAGAAACTAGCGTTATCGAGGGAGTGAAGGTTCAGAGAGGTAGAAAAGCGCTGGATAAAACGGTAACATTGCAGCCTAGGCGAGAGGAAGAGGAAAGATCAAACTTAGCTCAAGAAGCGGTCGAATGCAAAAACGAAACTAAAGGGAGAGTTCGGGATAGTTTCGTTTCGCCTGGGATGAGGCATTCTGAAGTGCGTTTGAGAGATGTCGCGTGCGCTGAATTATGTTTAGGGGAACAGCATGGGCGGTGGCTGGGAGCTATCGAATTTAAAACGTTAATGACTAAGGCAATTTATAGTGCTTTATCCGATATTTTTATGCGTACTGGGATTCCGAATGTAATTGTTAATGATTGTGGGATGACTAATGGGGAATTTAATTGGTTGTTTGGTAATTTGAAATCATTACCTTGGGCTGGCGAAATTAGACGTTCGTCCTCTAGGAATTTTAAAGCGGACGATCAGGTGATTCTATACGCTGGTTGGATCGGTTCTGGTGAAACAGCACGACCATGCTCACAATCTGATGAAATCAAGTTAATTGATAAAAGCTTAAACTTGATACAGGCGAATAAACAAGGAGAAGTCTACCCAAGAATCTCGACAGCCAATCGAGTTTTCGAGAAAGACAACAAAGTCGGGAAAAATTATAATTACAACTCACCTATGCAAAAATGTGAAAATGTGAAACTCAGCCTTAATGTCGATCATGTGGATCATACAGAAAGAAACAAATCGATAAATGTGTTGTCCCAACAGGGAAAAGCCCCTGATTTCAAAATCACCAACGGTGAAAGAAATAAAATTGTGAACGCTATGATGACAAATTATCTGGAACCTGACTTGGCATACCCCGAGGATGTCACTGAATATCCCAGTGATCGAAGAAATCACTCGAAACAGTTAATTGTGTCTTCAAAGGAGCTAAAAGCGTGTAATTGTGTGTGTGTTGTCAAGAAATTAATTTCGTTCGAAATAACATTGTGTTTTCACTGGAAAAAAAAAATGGAACTTAAGCTTTCATATGTCTTAACGTGTTTTATTGAAAGTGCGAATTTAGACATTGATTCACTATTTAGAGTTAATTGTGTATTTATGAACAATTTAGACTTAGAATAAACTCTAAATAAACTTTGAATGAACAATTCAGTGGACTTTACTCTAACTCTAGAGAGACAATTTTGAATTAATTTTTTTTTTTTTTTTTTTTTTTGTGCGTGTGATTTTACAACTATTTTGTCTGTTTCAGAAAATGAATGTCGCAAAGAAAAATTGTGTAGTCCAGCATGTACAACATTTATTTTTACAAGGTTCTTATAATTTTATTCTATTATTTTAATTGTTAATTTCATTATTTAATTGTGGTTTTGTTATCCATATTAATTTCTGTACTGTTATTTAGCTGTAGTAGATTTTAAATAATATTGAGGAGTGGGAGCCTCCGGCATACTTTTATTTTCTCAGATAGTGTCACTCAGACGGCCGCTGAGAGACACAATCTTGGTGGGGAGGTGTAATGCCGGCGAGTCCCACACCGTTATGGTATCCCCTATGGAGGGAAGAGATGTCATTGCAACCCTAAAAGGGGTCAAGAGGGATGCTGAGAGAAGCATCAGTGGATGTACTGTGAGCTGGTTTGAAGAGACGGAGGAAGAGTGTCCTAGTCCTGCCGTTCTCTAGCTCAAATGTATTATTATTAGTTTATGCACTATGAGAGTGCGGGAAAGTTACCTAAATGTTCAAAGAGATATTTTGTACATATGTATGCTTGTAAATAGGTATAATTAAAAGTGCCATGCTTCCTGCGAAAAGAAACTACTGATTGTCATTTATCAGAAACAACATCATTTTCCCCATTTACCGCAGCGAACCAACCCGTCAAGCTCCTACACTCCATTTCAGCTGATATGTATATCTGTATACAGAACTTCAGCTCAGTCGAGCGACAGGAAGTGGGATAAAATTTGGGAACAAATAAAATAGAGTTCGTCCTGGACTCTTAGCATGTCAGTTACTGCGCATGTATTGCCGTTACGTCTGTATGCCAAAATTTTACCTCAATCGGACAATTGTGTTAATAACATTTAAGTATTTTCTCTGCATCAGTTGCTGTGTTGCGGTGTTTATTGTTTGTTTGTTTATCGATAACACATATACATCAGATTTGTATGCCTGACTCGAAGTCCACTTGCAAATCCTCGTCAGATAAAGACAGATAGCACATGACAGAATTACTGTTCGAAGAATTGGAACAACACCCATGTCGAAAACGGGAATCGAACCCGCTCTCCTACACTAGAAGGCGATTAGCAGTATCGTAACATAACCACTCGGCCACTGAGGGCCCCTGTTACAGTGAAAGTAGTTTTACAGGCAAAGTGAAAATAAAGAGGCAGTTCATTAACTTTCAGTGAGGTCGATCTTGGCGACGAATTTGGCGACTTGGCGACCAAATTTGGCGAAAAATAGTAGTTAAAGGTTCCCGAAGTTTTCAACTTCTGCGACGCACGGAAGCTAGATTTAGAATTTTTTATGGAATTCTTGAGAGAAACTCCACCAAGCCCATCGCCGAAGTGTACAAATAAGAGTGAGTTGACTTCTGAAAGAGAGTGTGAAGTCATTGCGATTCGGTGTTGTTCCCAGACCTATTCTGAGCAATTGCACTTTGGAGATTATGCTCTAAATAATTATATACTTTGTTCGTCAGTTAGCGAAGAATTCTGCTCTGGAGTATTTGATGTTATTTGCTTTATTCCTGTGGAAGAAGTGACTGTTTTCTTGAATTGTTCCAAATCGTCGAATAGTAATTTTTGCGGTACAAGTGACAGCTTCATTGGACTGCCACTGGAATATTTGAAGAATTAACAGGACTATTGGACTGTTTTCAAGAATACTCGTGTAATATCAGTTTTGTTGTACAGATTAAAGATGTTACGTTGAATAAAGACCATTCATCGACTGGTAATTGCCTTTTTACTTTCTCTCACCCATAAGGTAGAGAAAGTATAGTTTTTGGGTAAAATTTTCGAAACTGAGTTTTTGTTATATTTTCACGTTTTGAGGTCCCCTGAATCCAAAAATCGCGTTTTTAGCGGGTGGTGTGTGTGTGTGTGTGTTATCAGCATATCTCAAGAACAAATAGTAGCAGAAAGCCTAAACTTGTATCATATAGGGATGCTACAATAAGCTTTTTGTTGTAATGAAGCAAACGGTTCGTGTACAGGGACACCCAAGAGGTTTCAAATACATTACGTCTATGGGGGAAATTGCAGGTAAGTAAAGTTTAATATCTATAGACTGCACTAAGCCAAATAAAACGAATATATATTTTCCATATGCGTAAAAACATGTTTCATGCTGAATATGGTATAAACATCATTGACTGTACCTTTACAGGGCTACACAAAAAAAAAACTAGATTACAGTGCGACAATAAATGAAAATTGATGGAAGTGTACTTCAAGTTGCGCCGTGTGTTATTAATATAAGATTATGTCTATATGCACCATGTGGTGTGTACATAACTTTCAGAAGATATACTGGACTTCCAATATTTAAGTCATAACATTCTTTTTTATTGCTATTGGAAGTGCTTTAATATAAAATTTTACCATGTCCAGGAAAGCTGCTTAGGAAATGTGAATTAACTCCTTATAGCCATATAGTAAATAATGTATATATATTTTTAGTTCCCCATCATACTATAGGTATGGGGAACTTAGGTAATCGTGAAAATTTTCGACCTCGGATTTTTTAGTTCCCCATCATACTATAGGTATGGGGAACTTAGGTAATCGTGAAAATTTTCGACCTCGGTTTTTTGACTTTTCTACACGTTTTCAGGTGTGAGGAATCCGAAAATGACAAAATTTCTATGGTGTCTGTCTGTAGGGTGTCTGTTAGTGTGTTAATGTGTTAGTGTGTTAGTGGGTCAGTCCGTTAGTTTGTTAGTCTGTGTACACGATATCTCAAGAACAAATTGTCGCAGAGAGGTCAGATCAGTTTTAAAATATTACTTTCGACACTGGCAAGAACCCTATTCATTTGCAACATTCGATTTTAAAACTTCGTAAGTTATTAGAAATTTACGATTTTCTTAACATGGGAGAATAGGACAAAAATTCACTTAAACGTGCATTAAATGAAAACTTTTTACTGTAAAACCAGACCAGTTTTAAAATATCAGTTTTGATGCCGGAATGAACATCAGTAACTATAAATATGCTACTTTGAAAATTTCGCAAGTTACTGGAAATTTACAAATTTCTTAACATGGCAGTATAGGGCAAAATTTCACATAAACGTCAATTTTTAGAGATATTTTCATCGTAAAGATGTCAGACTACTTTTGAAATATTATTTAGGACACTGGTATGAATATTAATGACTATGAATTTTCCAAAATAAAGATTTCGTAAGTTATTGGAAATTTACGAATTTCTGAACATGTCAGAATAGAGCAAAATTTCACATAAACGTCAATCTTGAGGGATATTTTCAGCGTGAAGATGTCAAACCACTTTCGAAATATTATTTAGGATACTGGCATGAATATCATAGACTATGATTTTTCCAATTTAAAAAAATTCGTAAGTTATTTGGAATTTACGATTTACTTAACATGTCAGAATAAGGCAAAATTGATCATAAACTTCCATTTTGAGGATCCTAAATACATTAGACAACTTCAAAATTAAGTTTATGATATTTGTTTGAACATGATTGAATACAAATATTCTACTAGGAAATTTTCGTAAATTATTCGTAATTTACGATTTTATCAACATAGAGAAATTGTAAATTTTTCATATAAATATGAATTTTGAGGTTTATTGCATTGGAAATAGTAGCATGAAAACTAAACAACAGAATTGACCCTGATAATTTAAATTAATAAATTAGAATAAGATAATTATATCCAAGTGAACGGTGGATAGCCTATTAGGCGGGGATTTCATTCTGTCACTGTATCAAGCTTTGGTCAAATTCATTTCTTTTAACATGATTATAATATGTCTCGCACTAGAAATTTCTGAGAACACAAATATGATGGGGAACTGAGCAGAGTCCACCTATGCCAACTAGTTTTAAACTAAATATTCTTTGCTTGGTTTTTTGTATATTTACACGTTTTGAGGCTGCCTGAGTACTGAAGTCAAGTTTTAACGTTTGATCTTTGTCAGTTTCAGTTAGAGTAAATTAAAAACAAATAATTTCAGGCAATCCAGATGTTGTATTTTGAATTTGATACGTTTGCTGCTAGAAAAGTTTGTTCAAGATTGATAAATTTCAAGGAATGCTGTGTTTGAAAGTTATCTAAATAAATTTAAATGAATTTTTGAATTTAATAACAGATTTGAATTTTATATAAATGTAGGTACAATAATGAAACGGGGGGGGGGGGGCTGCAGGCCCCCTTCACATAGAATTATTCTTCAAATAATGCTGTTCCGAAGTCTAATTTGAGTCGTTTTAACATAGGTTTGCATAACAGTACTCGTAATCTTACCCCTTAATCTCCAATCTGTATTTATAGTATTAAATTTCAGGGTAAGAGAAACTCGTGTGAGTGACACACCAGATTACTTCTTTACATAGGAAAGTCGACATGTTTTTCGTAACAATAGAAAGTGCGTTAAAATTCGAAAAGAAATTTTGAGCCAAGTTGGGCGCCCAAGGTTCAGAGATCCCCCCCCCCCCAAGTCCTTATTACAACTTGAACATATACTGTCATCGGAGTTACTCTTTTATTCGAGCACTCACATAAATAAATAATTTACAAAGTTTAATAAAAGTGTGTATGAAACTGAAAACACGAAAATTTCAATAATGTTTCTTATATTTTGAACATTTATGAAGTAATTTAAAAATATAGTAATGGATTTAATGTTTATCTGTTGTGATTACAGCCATAACAAATACAGAATAAAGTACGTTAATTAGGTACCTATTAAATTTTAAATGTGTTGTGCTGCATTTTACAGTGCCATTATGCAAAATTTTTCAAAAATGTGAAAGACTCATTATAGAATTTGGCCTCAAGCAAAACTGTTTACATTTTCAAAAAGTTAATTAGCGATTATGTTTACATTCAATAATGAAAATCTATTTATTCGTAATGATACAGTTACATCTTAACAAAGATATATGCTTTGAAAATGCAAAACTATAAATTTGCAAGAAACAAAAAAATATTTAGTAACTATCTGAATACTAATTAAAAAATATCCAGGAAAATAATTTTTTTTTTTTTTTTTTTTTTTTTTTTTATTATTATTAAAAAAAAGTTGAAATGAAAAAAAAAAGTAAAATTAAAAATATTTTAAAAGGCGTTTAGTATATTCTTTTATTTTAACAACATTTTAATACAAAATTCAAACTTGAAATTTTGAGTTCCACTGACTTTGTCGTTAAAATATATTTGCTTGCTATTTCGTAAATGACAAAACAAAAGTATATATTGTATGATAGCGAAAAACAGTAATAGGATAAAAATTTTAAATATTAATATCATATTTTTATTTAATCTTTATTTATTACTCGTATAAATACAGCTTCTTTTGCTTATGGAAGTACATATTTCCCTGATGATCTAATACTTCTATTTTTAAGCGTTTATTCATCCAATTCTTATTTCCTGTGGTCTCTTTTTCAAACTTTTTAATTCAATTCTTATTTCCAGATACGTTTTTACTAAAAAAAAAAAAAAATATTGAGAACTTTCATCAATTTCGCAAAAAAATTCTCCGTCAAAGTTTTATGGTCCTTTTTACTCATGGTAGCAAGTAATTTAAATTGGTTTTGTCTTTTAATTGGAACTAAAAATGAAATTTGAAATTTCTGTGCTAGCTTTTAAACTGCATTACAATAAATTTTATTTTTGTGTTGTTGGTATTATCATGTATCTATTAATTGCTAAATTTTTTAACGATACTGAATTCTTAAATTTATATATATATATATATATATATATATATATATATGACAGTTTTGTATATACTAAAGACCAAGATTTGAATATTAATTCTATACTTTATGTTATTCTTAGCATTTGTACGAAATACATTTTCTGAAAAATGCATTCAGACTTTTTAATGAGATTAGCAAAAAATTATTCAGATTTATTCTTTTTTAAAAGCACAGCGCTTCGCTATTTTCTTAATTGGTTTGAAATTCCTAAACAATCCTTGAATTTTAGAAGTTGTTAACGTATGACTGTAATAACAGGGATTGTGGAAATTACTAAATGTAAGGCTATGTTTATATCTGTAAAAAATAAAATAAAATAAAATAAACACGAAATTAGAGAGTTATGATATAAATTATTACTGATCAGACGAATGGAAGCGCTCTAAACATAGATATTAGACATTAAAAAATATAATCCACTGACAAAGCATTCTCATTTCATATTAACGAAATAATAAATATCTTTCCTTTCCAGAAATCTGCAAAATTCGATGTGGATACTCACTCAGATAACATCAGAGAATTGAAATTCTTCCTCTACCTTATTGTAGATTAGTAGACCGTCATGTGTTTCAATAAATTCTTCAATATGGATTTTCTGGGGGAAAAAAAAAAATCTAATGGGCTCTTCCCAGCGTCGTCTGCTCAATCACGTGATAGAGGAAAACGAATAATCGAATTCTGAGAATGGAATTCAATTAAATATTGTTCTTAAGAACAAAAATTTTAATATTTAATATAAAATAAAATAAAAGTAATATTGTGCATTTGTAAACAGTAGAATAACTGTATTTGTAAATTTAATAATTTAAAAAAAACATTTTATGTGTTTATTTATTTTTACCTATAAGAATCGATTTTTGTATATTGTAGTGTAACTGTAACATTAACTGATTTAGCAATAAATAATAGCTTCTTGTGGAATGTTTACGGATTATAAATTGAAATTTTAAAATGTTTTCATTTAATTTAATTGCATAAAGGTGTTACAACAAGTTAATTAACTTAGCTACTGGTCTAAATGGATTTACGTAGTACGATATTGCACTATCACTGATTTAAGTACAAAAAATCAGAGTATTTAAACAAGTCTTCATGAACATCAATAACAGGTATAAACTAAATGATGATTGTAAATGTATACAGCAAACAAAAGATGATGAATAATGATATAAAATGGATTAAAAATGATGATGTGTAAAAAATAACACAGATTAAATACGATTGATCAAAAATAAGAATAAAAAATATGTTATTTTAGCAATCGCTCTAGATAAACAAGACTTCGTCTGCTATTTGTTTTTCCTCTATCATGTGACCTCTGACGTCAGGTGGGAAGAGTCCAGATTACGCTTCTTGAGATGTTCCTTTAAAATATTTTGAATTTTCCACAAAAAACTTCTATTCTTGTACAGTCAACAGCAAAATTATTGAAGCACACATCCGCATTTTTCATATATATTTTTTAGTTTGATTGCTAATTTTTATCATTAACTTGCTTTTTTATAAACAGCATAAGACTAAGATCATAACTCGACAAATATTTACTTAACAAAACAGTATAAGGTGCACATCTTTTATATAGAAATTATTGCTAACGCTTCAATGATTTTGCTGCCGAGTGTAACTTACTTTAAGGTTAATAATCTACTTTTATATTCTTATGTTAGATAAATAAATTATTATGTTAGTGGAATATATCTGTACTGATAAGTATAAAGGATTTAAGTCCAAAAATGTCGATTTTCAGTTAAGTACATAGTCAGACTCAGAAAAATATTCTCTATCGACTGGTATAAAGGATTTAAATCCATGTCATTTAGTGTTTGAGAAATCTGTAAAAATTGGTCGGAATCTGTCGGAATCTTTTTTTACCAATGAATTTTATTGGTAAAAAAAGATTCCAGCCAGAAATTTAGCATTAATCTTTGGTATAAAATATTTAATTCAATTTTTTTCCTTTATTAAATGAAGATTGACAATCACTGAATGGTATAAAGCTTATAAACCAACATAATCCCTTTTTCCTAATCGATTCTGCTGATTTGTTTTTAGTTAGTTTAACTTTATTTTTCGTCTCCTGAAAAATCAAGAATATGGACTTAAATCATTTATACTTATCAGTACAGATATATGATATGAAGTCTAAATACACAGACCACCAAAAAGTAAGGAACAGAGGGTTTTCTGAAGTTAATTTCTAAACAATGTAAGGAGATTGTGATGTTCTATTGTCCTAATTTGTAATAATATTTTCAAAATAATAATAATAATAATGATGATAAAGAAAAATAAAATAAAGAAAAATAAAATAAAATAAAGAAAAATAAAATAAAATAAAATAAAGAAAAAAGAATTCTTAACGAATGCAAAGAAACTAACATCCCTGATTCAAACGTACATATAAATTTGTAGAATTTCTTTTATTTTGTATAGGGTAGAGTAACATTTAGCCGTTAAAATTTTATATTGTTATACTACAATTATAACTGCGTAAAAAATAAATAAAAATAAAATAAAATAAAACTATTGCATTAATTAACAACAACTGAAAAAGAAAAGAAAAGAAAAAATGAAGAAAGAAGAAAAAGAAAGTAAATAAGAAAGAAAGAAATTATATAACAGAATCGAATAAAGAAAACAATGCATAAAAATTACGTAAATTTTTAAAAATAAATAAATAAATATAAGTAAAAAATATCTCGTTATTTTATTAAATTGTACCCATATAACTTTAAAAGAATCTTTGAAATACTCAATGTGCCTCTCTTTAATATAGTATTATTTTTATTTATTTATTTATTTATTTTTTAAACATGTAGCATCTTCTAATATCCAGAAGAAATTAATTATTTATTTTTATTAATTTTGTAGTTAAAAGTAAGCAAATGTTAATAGAAATTAATACTAATTCCATTAAAAAAGTTTTTAATTTGTTTAATCTTAATATAAAAAGAAATTTTCTGACAAAAATGTTCATTATTTTATTTATTTATCAATTAAAAATGTGTGTACGTGCTTTTATAAAATTTGAGCAATCAGTATTTTTAAAAGAAAAAAATCGATTACAGAATATTTATTAAAAATGTTTCACAAGAAATATGTGTTAGTATTATTATTATTATTATTATTTTTTTTTAAATAACGGCTGTAAATAGAGCATATCTTATTTATTAAAAAATATTTTCTTTTTCACTTAGTAAACATTATAACTATGAAAAGAAGTTATATAAGGCATTGTAAAAATCAATTGGATGTCAGAAGAAATTTCATAAAATATTTTTTTTTCCCTTAGTTATAAAACATGAAAGAAAGAAACAAATTATGAGCGATTATTTAAAAAAAAAAAAAAAAAAAAAAGTATAAAAGTGTTTTTTTTTTTTTTTTTTTTTTAAATATGTAATAAAAAATTTTATAGCGATCCAAAAATTAATTACATTATTATTTGTACATTCTCTTATCAATATGTGATAGAGAAAAATATTAATTTGGAGATAAATTTTCAAAACTGAGACTTTGCTATATTTAGATATTTTGAGGTTCCCTAAATTCAAAAATTATTTTTAGAGCTGTTTGCCTGTATGTATATCTGTCTATCAGTTTGTTTCTGAGTCTCTCAACCGCGTACTCTCTTAAAATGTGTGACCGGATTTCCTTACTTAAAAACAGACGGAATATTTTTAGCCATAATCTGAGAGAAATTTCTAGGAAAACATCAAAAAATTGAGTAAAATCAGTCTTTTCTTATCAAAGTTCTTATCAGTCTAAATAATCGTTCAAGTTTCAGCTCAGTTCTGATCGAATTCCGATCATTTTTCATTTGGTACAACAAGAATGCTTAATAATAGCGCCATCTATCGATCATATTTTAAATGACAGACGAAAAACATTACATATATATATATATATATATATATATATATATATATATATATATATATATATATACATAATTTATTAATTTATATATTGTTTAAAAAAATGTTGAGGACTTTTGATGATTGGAAAAGTAAAATATCATCGTTATTTATTTATTTATTTAAAAAACGTAACAAATGTTTTATATTCAACTGACAAGAAATAGCAGAGTTGCGAATTCCGAGCATTGTTGTTGTTTGTTGTTTCTTATGCCACTCGTAAATTCCGAGCCCTGGTAGTGGAACTATCCGGGTTTAAGGCAGGAGCGGTGCGCCTTCCGCTTTTCACAGTAGCGCCACTAGGGAGGAAGAACGACTTAGCTCCAGAAGCTGGCGAAAGATGGAAGTACTAGTAAACAACAGGAACTCGAATTTTGATTCGGATCAAGGCCGAGTTAAACCCATGTTCCGGTACCCACAGAGGTATAATTTTTTTATGGGAACTTGGAGGACTTTGCGACCACGACGAAATTTAACGTGCACTAGAAAAAAAAAAACTGAAAATAATCGATGGATGTTTTTTAAAAATCGTTTGTTAAAGGAATATGCGATTTGTAAAGAAAAAGAGCAATGTATTTATACTTACATCTGGAATCAAAAAGTTAAAAAAAAAAAAAAAAAATCAATATTTTTCAAAAGTCTACCCGCTGATGCTAAAAATGAAAATTTCCCGTCACCCTTTGTGAGTCAGACGGGCAGTAGTTTGGAAATTTCAAAGAGAGTCTTTACATTTTACTAAAGATTTGTATTTTCTTTGTACAAAATTGTATCAATTTGACTGATATGTATTATTCTTGTTTTCACATATTTTGGCACAGCAAATTCCTAACTAACAAATTCACAAAAATGTCGAGAAAATTTTTCTGTCGTTTCTATAGGAAATTAAAATTTGCTTCCGGTCATATACTATATTGTATAACAGTTTGGCGCAGCATGTCTCACAGGGGACCTTGCGCCATTAAAAGGCAATCAAACAACAAACCATATAGCGCTTATAATCACTAAAAAACAAAACAGAAATGTGAACGCTTGAAAATGTAATAGTTGAAAATATGAACTTCTATTAAAAAAAAAAAAAAAAAATGTTTAACCCCACATTCTGTTTTTATTTTCTGTAATATAATATAGTTTAGAACTATTTTAAATTTTAGATATGTTAATAAAATTAAATCCCATTCAGTAAAATAACATATATTACTAACTAACAAAGTCACAAAAATGTCAAGAAACTATTTCTGTCATTTTTATAGGAAATTAAAATATGCTTCCAGTGAAATACCGTGGATGGATGGATGGATGGATGGGTTTTACGTCGCAGTAGTGCTGCGCAGATGGGCAATTGGTGACGGTCTGGGACACTTCCCTAGAGGTGGTCCGGAGACATGCCATCACAATTTTGATCCTTGACGGAAGGGATGGCTCTCCCGCTTCGGTGACTCCCGAAATACCGTGGAAGAAAACAATTGGCATAATTTTTTTTTTTTTTTTTTGAAAGCTAGGCAGTGGTGACAAACTTGAATTTATCATTCGTATTTCTGGAATGGGCAGGGGTGGGAAGAAAGTCATAAATCAAATTTATGAATTTTTAATGTAATTTTAGATGTTATGTGTGCAAAATTTAATTTTTAAATTAAATGCCCAAACTGTGTATTTCACTTAATCGGAATCGTGTTTGTTAACAACTTGTTAATGATCATGACTTTTTTTTTTTTTCTTTCAATTTAATAATTATCAAACGAAAACGAAAGCGTGATTAAATCTATGAAGGAAAAGAGGTTTAGCGTTTTATGAATTTGTTTTACTTTGCTAATTTATTGTTTATTTTTAATCAATAACAAAAAGTTTTGTTCTTGGGAGAATCTTGAATTAATTTTGAAGTTATGTAGCATAAGTGGACATCATACACATAGTGTAAGGGATGTCCAAGAACTCCAAAATCACAAATATCTGTATTATTTTTAGTAAATGTGGGGAAGCTGCCATTGCCTGTTGCAAAAATTGCAGATTCTTGTGTTTATGGATTTACAAATTTGTGAAAACTTTATGTTATCCGTGTCACTTTGTTATACGAGGAGAGTTGCTTATTAATAATGTTTGTTTTAATCAATTACAAAATAATAATAATAATAATAATAATAATAATGTAAGGAATAAGAAAATTTTAGAGTTGTTTCTATATTGGATGAAATAGAAACTAATAAAGAATAAATTATTTTACAGATTGCGAAACAAAAATAATATATTATGATTTATGAAATTAAATAGCTAGAAGTGCTTTTACAATTATGCTATAAATTTTCAAGCTGATTAATATTGTAGTTTGGTTTTAGGCGTGTGCAAAATCGTATAATGTAGAAATGAATTTGCATGTGACATGAAATCCAAGTGTAATCATCTATTCAAAAGGGAAAAAAAAAAAAAAAAAAAAACGACCTCGTGGTGTGAAAACAAAATAATTTCTTATGAGCGTAGGAATATTTCAACAGTTTTATTTTTTTCTGGCATTTGTAAATTATCAGTACAATGCTCAGCAAGAAATTTAGTGTTGTTAGAGAAAGATATTTATTGTTTAAAAAGTTTCGTCTTTATACAGAGCTCCTTTATTTATTTATTAATTTATCGAGCACGTTTGGAAAGTATTTTAGAATCCACACACAGTTAAAAAAATGCGATTTTGTTCCCAGAAATTCTCTGGGAAAATTACATAATTCTGTGAAAGTTACAGAAAAATACGTTTTGGGTTTTGTCAACGTAATTTTTCCGTAAATATATATACATATATATATATATATATATATATATATATATATACATATATACATATCTTGTTAATTAGTAAAAGACGTATTGTAATAAGTTTTTTTTTTTTTTTTTTTTTTTTTTTTTAAGTAGTCTTCTATATACATTTTACAATTACCTTGAGAAATACACAAATAAATACAGTTAAGTTTATACATTTTTCTGTAAAATTGGTTTAGTTATATACTGCACAGGAATTTTATGCAATAGGTTTAATTAGAATCAAAATATTTTTTTTATATAGATTCCTTTTATTACTTTATCTCGAAATAATATTTTAGGATTTATGCATGTTATATGATTTTTATTTATTGAGAAATAGCAAAAGCATATTGCAATATTATTTTATTCAAGCAAGTTCATATTTATTTAAAAAAAAAAAAAAAAACCTTATGATTATTCGTAAAGCTAAGATTACACATTTTTCTTTTTTAGCTTATTCTTCTCTAAAATATTGTGAAACTGATTGAAGAAACAAAGCTATCGTAAATAGTCTACAGAAAAAATATATGGAAGACTTTTTATTCTTAAAATAACATCTTCTTTTAAGAATGAAACTTTGAAAAATAAATTGAAATATCAACACAAAAAATGTCAAAGGAAACCTTACAATGGCAAATATTTATAAATTTTTGCTACAATAAATGCTACATATAAAAGTTCCCTAAAATCGATTGAAGATCGCCGCAGATTCCTCTTCTCTTCAAGGTACGCCAGACGTCACAGTTATTGCGTCAGGAAACTCTGTTACGTTTTGTGACGTCATTGCATGCACGTCATCGATTTCGAAGACGTCCTTTATAATTCTTTCTCTTGAGACATCCAATGAAAGCTACCGTATTTGAAACATTTTCTTCAGGAATATGAATTTTTCAATGAATAAATGTTTCAATGAGTTGGTATGATGAGGATTAGAATGAATAAATCTACAGTCTTCGTAAGATTATGCGTTATTTACGAATAAATTAGGAAAATGCTGAATATTTGCTGATAGAAATTCTATGATTTGATCCTGTTTAAGCTTTTAATCCCTATATATATTATTCATACATCTTCTGTTCGCAAAATTGTCCTAAGGGGTTTCTCATAGAAGTTTCTACCGCTCAGTACATGGTTATACTATTCGATTATATTCTGTTTAGATGTTATCATTTAATGGTTTCAAATGTAAAATTATTTTTCATGAATTTAAAGAATAATTGAAATTGATAAATAAAAAAATATAAAATTAAACATACATGAGATTATTCTACAATAACAATTTTTTACAAAAAAAAAAAAAAATAAATAAATAAATAAAATAAATAAATAAATAAATAAAATAAAAATAAAAAAATTATTTTTTCATTAATATCCACCGTAGGACATGGCGAAAAAAGTCACAAATTCAAGGGTGAATATAAAACCTCACAATCACATGTTTGAAAATACAACTAACACCGATCAGAACATTCAGAAAATGTAAAGGAAAAAAAAATGAGAAGCGACAAAAATGTGCTTGGGAACAGTATGTAACTGTTAATTATTTGGTGTTAATTATTTATTAATTTAACTAGCAAAGCCCCAGTTCGGGAACGAACCGAATTCCGAATGCGGGAAAAATTTCAAAATCAAAATCGAAATGTACAAAACTCGGCCTGATGCTGCCTGCGTGCCAATAGATCAAAGTTTGTTAACGAAACCAATTTTTAATTCATGAAATCAACAAAGGCTTTTCTCGCTTAGCTGGTCACTATATTTAAAGGAAAATATCGCTTTACAAACAAATATCGCTATATCGCTTTACAAACAAAAATAAAATTCAAAGAAATCATGAAATTGTTTTAAAGTCCGCTTTGGTTCCCCGCTGCCTTCGGCAGCGACCCACTCATTCGCAGGTTCTCGGGTATCTGTCCCTATTACCTGTGACAATAGCTTATCAGGGGGTCTCCATTTGGGCGCTTATCAGATGACAGTTTCAAAACGGACAGCATTAAAAAAAATTGAAGTAGCCATTTTACATTTGAATCCCAGTTACATATGAACAACACTATACGTGGTGTACATAATATTTTCTTTCACTTTATTTTCTATATTTATTTGATTTATTCGATCAACCATAAAATGACAACAATTTCACACCAAATATAATATTACAATGTGCTATAATAGGCTACGTCTATCACATGAGACAATTGATTTTTGTGGTTATAATAGTAGTTGAGTTAGTTAATAGTAGTCGGTGTATAGAAAAATAAACAATGAAATAATGAAATATGTAAACCTGATCATGGTACAGCCTTAATGTAGCTCCCCTTGGCGACTTTTGAATTTTTATCGTCACTTTAGACAAAAATATATAATTTATGTTATTATTATTCTTTTTTTTTTTTTTGTTTCTTTTCTTTTCGTTTTCCTTTCCTTTTCTTTATTTTCTGTTTTTCAATATTTTATAATTTATTTATATTTTTTATGCGCTACTGGGCTTAAAGTGGCTTTTACGAAAGTGGAGTCCCTGGCGAAAAATGTCCGATCTATTTCAGCATCAAAATTTTAAAAATTACCCAGGATTATCAATAAGTAAAGCTCTTTAATGTAATGCTGAATTAACTTTCATGCCAAGAGCGATTCACCCGTGCCAAAAACATGCTATTTAAAAAAAAAGGGGGGGGGGGAAATCTCAAATTGAGGTATATTATTATTATTTATTTATTTATTTATTTGTCTTTTTTTTTTTTACTCCCTTTTCAAATTTTGATTTTTTCATGTGCTGGAGAAAATTTAATATTCAATATTTTTTTTTTTTTTTCTCGTGAAAGCATATTTCATTTTATGTTGAAAAAAAAAAAAAAAAAAAAAAGTTTTTTTTTTTTTTGCAACAATTAAAATTTTAAATCTCCATTTTTAAAGCTTTTACCAGGTTATTATTTTCACATTTTAATTAATTTTCAAAAATCTAATCAAAATTAACTAAAGTATGAAAAGCTGGTGGCAACTTGCGTCAACACACAGGCAAACAGACTCAAAAATCTCTTAGCCATTTATATATAGAGAGATTATTATGTGATTTACGCTGAAAATTATTTGCGAATGCTAAAAGACGGAATTATAGAACAGCAAATTCTCACTAATACGGTTGATTATGAATACATCGGATTACTGATTAAAAATAAATTCATAAACCACTGTACTATTTCCACGTACTAATTTGCATGCATCAGATTAGTGATGTGTTGGTCGGACTATCAAACAGAAGTTCCGAAATAGTATTTATATAACCATAAAAAAAAATTCTATAAAAAAAAGAAAAAAAAAAACTTTCAATTTTAAATACACAGGTTTCCAAAAGTTCAAACAAAATGTTTTATATTTCCTTTTTCTTTCTTTCTTTTTTTTTTTCCACGTAACTCTTAAAACTTATGAACACGAGATTTTGATCACTTTGTTTATTATGAAATCATTAATCGGAATTAATGAAATTTTGACATCAGATGTAATTAATGAACTGATTTTTGCTTAATATTTTTTGAACATACATATTATAACGAATGTATTGAAATCATGAAAAAATTTGACTGCGAGATTTTTTTTTTTTTTTTTTTTTTTTGCGTTTTCAATCCTCCAGAGCTCATTTTTTGCTATTTTTACGGCGATGTCTATGTGTGTGCATATGTGTGTGAGTGTGTATGTTTTGGTGTGAACGCAATAACTGATAAACACTTCACTCAATTAAAATGAAAGTTTGTAGGTACATTATAGGTCTCCATCGTACAAACTGTATGGATTTTGATGAGTCTAGCGCTAATAGTTCCTTTTACAGGGACCCTCCCCCCCCCCCCAAAAAAAAAAAAAAAAAAAAAAAAAAAGCTTTATCGTTATGGCCTATGGACTCGAATTATTTGAAGTGTGACTGCGTCTAAACGACTTATTCGATTGAGCTAAGTTGATAGTGATAGGTCACCGATGCACGAATTGTATAATTATGATCCTAGCACTTATAATTTTTATTTATTTTTTTTTATTTATTTTTTTTTTTTTTAACAGTGACACAATGAAATATTCTTTATCATTATGGCTTATGCACTCAAATTACTTCAAGATCGATAGCGCCTAGACGTTCTATTCGATTACGTTAAATGTTTGTAGGCTGGTTGGTTGGTTGGGTTTTACGTCGCACTAACGCTGCGCAGATGGGCAATTGGCGACGGTCTGGGACGCACCCCTAGAGGTGGTCTGGAGACATGCCATCACAATTTTGATCCTTCACGGAAGGGATAGCTCTCCCGCTTCGGTGACCCCCAGAGGTATGATTTTTGATGGGAACATGGAGGACATTGCGGCCACGACAGATTTTACGTGCACCAGCCACCATTAGTGTACACGACGGTCTTTGGCCGGCTCGAGTACCGAACCCGCAATCTTCCAATTACGAGGTCGGCGCTCTACCGACTGGGCTACCGCGGCCCTAAATGTTTGTAGGCATTTTATAGTTCACTATCGCACGATATCATAGACTTTTATGAGTGTAAGACTTATAGTTCATTTAGAGGGACACACACACACACACACACACACAAAAAAATCTTTATCATGATGAATTATATTATATTTATTTGTGTATATTTTGATTATTTAGATTGTCTTTGTATTATATTTTAAAATTAGTTCGAAAAAAATTTATATTTTTTAAAAGTCCTTAGTGACAAAAATAAAGTAAAATAAACAAAGGGAAAAAAAAGCGATGTGTAATTTAACATTTGAAAGCTTGTCTACCTTACCTAACTGTAAAATATTTCCTAAGTAACTATCATTCACTTACTTTTCTTTTCAAAAAAAAAAAAAAAAAAATCATTACTTAAACAAAAGAGAAAGGATTAAAAAAAAAGCAGAAATATGGAATTGATAAAAGCTCACAAACTATTAATTTTTATTAAAATCACACATCAACTGTGGAAGAAAATCATATTTATTGAAATTTTATTTTTCCGACCGAGTGAAAATAATGCCTGGACCGGGAGTCGAACCCCGGATCTTTGACTTACAAGGTCAAGGCTCTACCAATTGAGCTATCCAGGCCGACACCCCGGTCAGCATTACTCACTCTGACAATCTTTTGGCAGAAACATCTCTGGTCTATCATGTAGATAGCTCAACAGAAAATAAGCCGCACACTTAAAGCCGCACACTTGAGCCGCACAGCTTACTCACTCTGAGTGAGTAATGCTGACCGGGGTGTCGGCCTGGATAGGTCAATTGGTAGAGCCTTGACCTTGTAAGTCAAAGATCCGGGGTTCGACTCCCGGTCCAGGCATTATTTTCACTCAATCGGAAAAATAAAATTTCAATAACTATGATTCACAAACTATTAGTTTCGTATTTACAATTTTATAAAAAATATATCATCAAAATTTATGCTCATATGTTTATTTAAATTATACATATGAGAGACAGAGAGAGAGAGAGGAAGCGCAGAATTTTGTTAAACTTTTCGAAACAAGTAAATAAAGAAAAGTAATGTGCCAATTTATGAAATGTACTTATTATTCTAATATGGGATAATCATATTATATAAGCGAAATGTGCATTATAATACATCACATTAGTTAAACTGATACAATAAGCTAATATCATTATCAGTAAAAAGACCTACTTATGTTACTGATACTCAGTCAGTAACAAAGAGATACAAGAAATCCGAATATTCTTCTGCAACTAACTGATATCTTAAGACCTGTTACTGTCACGATTCAAAATTACTAAAATATTGTGAGTAGATGAAGAGGACTGAATGAAAATAAACCTGATTATAATGTTTTAATAGATGTTATACAGATCAGTTCTCGCACTACGCCTATCAAATGTTCAGGCGAAAATATAAAATTATCCAAAGTAGTTCGAAGGCAGTTGTAATTTTAGGAAAGTATTCAAAAAAAAAAAAAAAAAAAAAAAAAAAAAAGAGAGAGAAAAGAAAAGAAAAAGAAAAGAAAATTGAGAATCGTTATTGTTTTAACATAGTAACAAGCGTAAAGCTAGTTTTACAAAAATCTCTGAACTTGAATGTAATTAAATATTATTTTTCTATAAAATCTTTAATTTTCATTTGGAAGAAAGCTAGTTCGCAAATTATAGAATGTCAAAGCGTGGAGGGCCTTGAATTTATTTAAGTATTCTTTTTCTACAAAATCTCCAACTTTCAACCAAATTTACAGATTTTTCTCACCTGTGAACTCGCAATCACTATGCATATTCAATTTTTAGATTTTTCGAAATCGGTTGAAAATTCACAATAATAATAATAAAAATAATCCGGTGTGTCACTCACACGACCCTGAAATTTAATACTATAAATACAGGTTGGGGATTAAGTGGTCAGATAACGAGTACTGTTATGTAAACCTATGTTAAACAATTCAAATTAGGCTTCGGTAGAGTTTTATATGATAATTAATTCTGTGTGAGGGGGGCTACCTCGCCCCTCAAATCCCCGTTTCATAAATGCACCTACATTTATATAGAATTTAATTCGGTTATTAAAAAATAATTCTGTTTTTAAACAATAATTTATTAAAATTATTATTTAAGAAAATTATCTTTTATGATAATACAGACGATTTCCACATTAGAGAAGTAGTATAACACTAAATATATGAAGAAAAAAAAAGAGGAATTTGTTCTCAATATTACAGTAAAAAAAAATTGTAAAAAATGAAAAAAATTTATAACTTTATTCTAAATTATCGCAGATCGAGGGTTCAACCATTCGTTTTAAAGGTATTGGCGAGCTCTTTTGAAAGATACCCATCATGAAAATTTACTTCCCTCGGGGGGAGATGCGGCGAGGCTCCTACATACTCAAAAAAAAATTTCACAGTTGACTATCTCTATTACAAAAAATATATATTCGTTTCATTTGGTTTAGTGCAGTCTATAGATGTTAAACTCTACTTATCTGCAATTTCCCTCATAGACGTAATGTATTTGAATACTTTTGAATGTCCCTGTACACGAACCATTTGCTTCATCTCAACGAAAAGCCTACTGTAGCATCCCTATACGATACACATTTAGAATACCGAGTTTGGAATTTCTGCTATTATTTTTTCTTGAGATATGCTGATAACAGACACACAGACCATTCGCTAAAAACATGATTTTCATATTCAGGGGACCTCAGAACATGTAAATATAACAAAAACTCACGTTCGAAAATTTGACCCTAAAACAATATTTTCTCGATCCTATGGGTAAGAGAAAGTAAAAAGAATACAGAACCACGTGACTTATCATTTAACATGAGTTTAAAGTTGAAAGATTGACAGCCAGCAAATTGGTAAAAAAAAATCACACATTTTAATTAAAAGAAAAAAATAAACAAATAAAATGAATAAATAAAACAAATCCAAGAACCATCATCAAACATACCTAAGAACCATCTTGATTAAATGAGTGTTCTAATAATAACAATGATAATAACGATTATAATCATGACAATAATAATAAACAGCATTGAATTCGGTGCGTTCGTTTAGGTTCGTCAAGCTGTTCATGCACATAGAAAGAGAGAGTGATGCTTCAAACTTAAACATACCTCCATTTTGGTCGGTGGTTGAAAAATGTCGCCACCAAAAATAATCCAAAATTTGATTTACTGTCAAGTGTTCTCAAAGTGAAAGGTAAAAATATATAAATAATTATTAGGTAATAATAGCTATTTCTTTTAGTTTGTGGATGAATCATTCTTACAAAAAATGTATCATGCATCACTTATAAATTATGAAACATTTTTAACACATTACATATTAAACATTGTCGCTCAAAAATATAGTAAAATATGTAAATGAATGGTTTTTTTTTTTTTTTTAATTATTTTTTAAATTAAATTCTCCATTTGATAAATCGTTCCTTAATTTTAAAGATATAAAGAACACAATCTTTTTAAGTGCAGTTTTGGTTACGACATTAATTGAGTGGTCGACAACAAACTGAGTAGAAAACTAGTTGGCATAGGTGGACTCTGCTCAGTTCCCCACCATATTTATGGTCTCATAAATTTCTAGTGCGAGACATATTATAATCATGTTAAAAAAAAAAAAATGAATTTGACCAAAGCTTGATACAGTGACAGAAAGAAATCTCCCCGCCTAATAGGCTATCCATCGTTCACTTCGATATATTTATCTTATTCTAATCTATTAATTTATTTTATCAGGGTGAATTCGGTTGTGTATGTTTCATGTTACTATTTCCAATGCAATAATCCTCAAAATTCATATTTATATGAAAAAATTACAATTTCGCTATGTTGATAAAATCGTAAATTACGAATAATTTACGAAATTTTCCTATTAGAATATTTGTATTCAAACATGTTCAAAAAAATATCATAAATGTAATTTTGAAGTTGTCTAATGCATTTATGATTCTCAAAATGGAAGTTTATGCTCAATTTTGCCTTATTCTGACATGTTAAGTAAATCGTAAATTCCAAATAACTTACGAATTTTTTTAATTGGAAAAACCATAGTCTATGATATTCATGCCAGTAACCTAAATAATATTTCGAAAGTGGTTTGACATCTTTACGATGAATATATCCCTCAAAATTGACGTTTATGTGAAATTTTGCTCTATTCTGCCATGTTAAGAAATTCGTAAATTTCCAATAACTTACGAAATTTTTATCTTTGAAAACTCATAGTCATTAATATTCATGCCAGTGTCCTAAATAATATTTCAAAAGTAGTCTGACATCTTTACGATGGAAATATCGCTCAAAATTGACGTTTATGTGAAATTTCGCCCTATACTGCCATGTTAAGAAATTCGTAAATTTCCAATAACTTGCGAAATTTTCAAAGTAGCATATTTATAGTTACTGATGTTCATTCCGGCATCAAAACGGATATTTGAAAACTGGTCTGACAGTTTTACAGTAAAAAGTTTCCATTTAATGCACGTTTAAGTGAATTTTTGTCCTATTCTCCCATGTTAAGAAAATCGTAAATTTCTAATAACTTACGAAGTTTTTAAAATCGAATGTTGCAAATGAATAGGGTTCTTGCCAGTGTCGAAAGTAATATTTTAAAATTGATCCGACCTCTCTGCGACAATTTGTTCTAGAGATATCGTGTACACAGACTAACAAACTAACGGACTAACACAGTAACAGACACCCTACAGCAGACACCATACAAAGTTTGTCATTTTCGGATTCCTCACACCTGAAAACGTGTAAAAATGTCAAAAAACCGAGGTCGAAAATTTTTACGATTACCTTAGTTCCGTATACCTCTAGTATGATGGGGAACTAAAAATTGCATTTGCGATCATCCTGTATTGTTAAACGGTAGAATTATCTATTACTTTAACAAATATTAGCATAAACTCTGTACAATTTTATGATGCATCTACATAAGAATAATATGTTAAAATATTAAAACTACTTAAAAACTACTTTAAAACAATTTAAAAAAAATACTTTATATAATGCTGTGTTTTTAACAAAATTTAACGAGATTTTCAGGTAAATTTGGAAATTGCTCATTTAGAAATAATTTACTGCAATCTGAATACAAATATATTAAATGTCTGATGAAATATAAGCATTTGCATAAAATTGTTTTAACTGCATATTTGTGAATGGTAGAAGTATGTATATGTATATATATGTTGTATAATTGAGCAGCGAATTATATGAGCCAACACATATTAAAAACTTTGTCAAATATTGTTAAAATTAACAACAAGTCATTTCGGCTAAGTCGGAAGAGTAAGTTGATTTCTTATTCTCAATAAATGGTCGCTATTTTGAAACAAGATGGTGTATAAAGTTTATTGCGAGACATTCATGTGGACTATGTACATGTACAGTTTTAAACAAATAGATTCATAAATACCTTTTTCTTTAAGTGAATTTGAAATTTTCAGGTGGCCGGCACTTGGAAACAAGATGGCGGATTAAGTTGGTCAACGAACATATCAAATATATTTCAAAGGTTGCACCTCCGTGGGTTGCACATTTATGGCTCGAATTAATTCAGTATTTCGAAAGTTGTAACGAAAGGCGCCACTGTGATTACGGTCGCCCTTGTATTTTCTCCATTTCCTGCTGTGTAATGAATAAGTAAGTGAATAAGTAAGTGAATAAGTAAGACAAATATAAAACTTTATAATATTTTTTAATTGAACTCAATTTAAGGGAGAATGAATTTAAGGGTACTTTTACTAGTGAATTCTGAAACATAAATATTCTGCCCTCCTCTTGTAAATGTAGATGCTAAATACTTTCAATAGCTTAATAAACATGGGTGGCCTAATAATCTCAACATAAAATAATAATTTAAACTATATTACCCATATGACGAAACTAACGACAATAAACTTCCTGGGATGGGTTGGGTTGTGAGAATTAAGGGCGATTGACTGCAATAGGGTCCTAGGCCTGAGGGGAGTGCCCTCCGTGAGAAGTCTTTCTAAGAGGTCTTAGTCCGTATTTACGCAAGTTTCGGAGAAAACCACGGAAAACTCCGAACGGATACGCCGACGAGTGCGATCTGGGATCGAATCCGGCACCTCACGTCTAACAGCTTTGAGCGCAGAACCACTCGGCCGCTGGTGGGCCCAACAAACTTGTTTATCTTTTGAATATTTGTAAATGCCTTTACCTCAGAAATACTCGCGGCCAAAATATACATTAAGTCAGAAGCACCTAAACCACCTAAACCCCACCGAGCACGATTTCAACATTTCGTTTATACCTTAACTAATTTCCGTATTTTCATTCAACCTCGTTTTCAACAAACTTACACTGAAACTTATTTATTTCGTAATTATCGCAAAATAGAAAATTTCCCTTTTTAAATTCGCAACTCTTATGTATCTTACGCAATTTTTTTTAGTAAGCAATGTAAAAAACAATGATCGGATTCTGTAACCTCGCAACTCTTACTTTGCGAGCTTTCTACGAAAACTGCTTCATACGTCACAAAGTTATTGTACTGACAAATTTTCAGGTTTCCGCCTCTTGAAAACAAAGTGGCGGAGCAAGTTGCCTAGTGAACTCTATCAAGATATTTTAAAATAAGCCAACTGTTCAGCTTTGTTTTGAATTTATTCAGTATCTCAGAAGTTATCATTCAGACGTATTTTCAAGTGGATGCTACTTTAAAACAAAATCGCGTAGCAAGTTAAACAGCAAACACAGCAAACAGTATATATATCAATTTATCAAATCCGTCTACGGACCAACTTTGGTTCGAATTAAGTCGGTTTTTCTAAAGTTATCGTGATGGCGATTTTTCAGGTGCTAGCCTGATTTCAAGTGACCTGCACTTGGGAACAAAATGGCGGAGCAAGTTGCCCAGTGAATTCATTCAAAATATTAGATAGATAAATCCACTGTCAAACTTTGGTTTGATTTAATTCAACATTTCAAAAGTTATCATAATGACAATTTTCAAGTAGCTGCCACTTTGAAACAAAATAGTGAAGCTAGTTGCCCAACGAAGTCATCCAAGATATCCGTAACATAAGCCCACTGCTCAAATCTGGTTCGAACTAGTTCAGTATATCAGTGACGTTTTAAATATTTATTAAAAAAAAAAAAAAAAAAAAAAAAAGTTCGGTTATTTATATTCTCTCTGCATTTCTTTTTTGGAGTTGATCGTCATTTGCTTTAAATAAGCTGTACACATATTGGAAGCAAATGATGTTCCCCATACAATAATTCAACCGCCTCTCTTATAAAAATTCTAACTTAAAAAAAAAAAAAAAAAAAAAAAGATTTTTATAGAAATTATTATGTGAAGTTTAGAAATATTTTTTGTTAATTCTGATATTAAAACACGTAATATCTGACACTATCTGCATATTTTAAGTTTTTGTTTTAACTATTATTAATGTTTTAAATTTACTATTGTCAGATAATTTTAATTAAAATATTGTTCAATCACACTAGCGATAGATAAGATTTCCGTCAAAAATCATAGATTCTAACTAGTATTTATTTCTTGTCAACAAATTCTTTGTTATATTCGCAACTTAAAAATATCAAATTCTTCTGCATTCAACTTTATTCTAGGTAAATAGAATTTTAGAACTGTTCAAATTAGATATCTCATTAGGCACTTGAATGAAACAACGTCCTATTTCAACTTAGAACACCATTTATTAAGTCTAATGGCTTTCCTAATGATTCTAATAAACCGTTTACTTTAAGCGTTTGTTATTACTTGATCTAAGATGAAAAGAAAGAGTTAAGAAATATTTAACAGTGTGTATACAGTCAAACCTCGTTAACGTGAATCTCGAAGGGGATAAAAAATTTGTTCATGTTATGAGATATAGCTAAACTAATCTTCATTTTGACGGGGATTGTCGAAGCAGTTCATGTTAAAAGTAATTCATGTTAACAGTGTTCACGTTAACGAGGTTCGACTGTATAAGCCTGAATGTTTGTATGCATGTTCGCTATAGACTAAAAAAATTCTAGACCAATGAGAGTTTTTTTTTTTTTTCCCTTGGAACAGGATACACGTTATCTGGAGAAGGTTTAATGCTATTCAAATTTTCATTCTGAAAAAAAAAAAAAAAAAAAAAAAAAAAAAAAGTTAGTTGCATAGTATAATTTTGTGTGTCGTCTTAGACAATAATTTAGTTGCTGTTGATATTATACAACTATTGGTGCACACTTACATTGCACATGAATAATGAAATTGAAATAAAACTTTATGAAAGATTAAATTTGCACGGGTGAAAATTTTCTGATAAAACTGACGTCTTTATATCTTTAAAATTATTAAATATACAGCACTCGAGCTTATTCGTTGTTGGCCGCCCTTATGAATGCGAGTCAGAATTTCTTATCTTAAATATATTACATATTTGGTCAATCTATTTTTGAATTTTAATGCTTTCCAATGTGTGCAGACTTTATGCATACGTTTAATAATTAAAAGTAGTTGCAAGATAGAGTATCCAAATTATACTGAAATTTAGTAATATCAAGTTTTACGAACTGCATGACTAATCGATTATACTCACGTTCATCATTTCACTGTACGACAAAAATTACTTAATGTGTTAACAGAATTCGCTCCCGGATAAGGTGATACCGCAGGTAGAGGATTATGGCACGGGAGCACACTGCGGTGGAGAAGAAGCTAAAAGCAGCGAGGACCTTTATCGAAGTTTTGATACATTTTTTATTTAATTTGGTTTCAGAGTTTATATTTTTTGAGATTTTATTTTACGATAATTCGTATTTCTTATTAATTTAAATATAGTGACCAGCGAAATATACAGAGTCCACCAGTATACAAATAACAAGATAGTAAAAGAAGCAGAAAATCCAATCAAATTTACAGTTTATCACCTATCTCAGAGACTTAAAAGTTTGTCTAATTACAGTTTTTACATAATGTAATTAAAGTTTGAAACGCATAAAATCAATAAATCTTTGATACATTTTCAGTTTCAAAAATCTCAAGTTCTTCCCCATTCAGTTTTCTCTAATTAAATAGAATTTCATAGCTATTTTGATTAGACATATCTTTAGACACCTGAATGAAACAACGTAGTTTTTAAACATAGAGCACTATTCATTAAATCTAATAATTTTTCTACTGATTGTAATGAATCATTTGATTTAATTAAATTTGTTACTGTATCCAATATGTAATTGAAAATCTCAGAAATATTTAACAATATACAAAAAAAAAAAAAAAAAAAGTATTAAAAGACGCAAAACTCTGAATAAATTTAACAGGCTGTATCGCGTATCTTAGAGTTCTAAACGATTTCTAACCAACTTTCTTATAAAATGTAATTAAAGAATAAAACATATAAAATTAGTAATTTTTTATAATTATAAAATTAGCACATTCTAAATTTTAGAAATATTAAAATTTTTGCTATTATTATTTCAGGTAAGCAAAATTTCAAAGCTGTTTTGATAAGCAGCTCACTAGATACTTGAATGAAACAAAAAATAGTCTAAAGTAAAAGAAAAAAAAAGGCATATATATCTACCTAATACAATATATGTATATTATATATATATATATTATATAATATTATATACATATAATATATATATCTAATATCATAATAATTAATTATAATAATAATACGTTAATTGTTTTTAAAATAACACAGTAACTTTGGGACTATTTAGTACAATAAGAAAAATCAACTAATTCAGTTGTAACTAATCTGGTGTGTCCACTCACACGACTTTTTGATATCCTGCATTTCAATAACATAAATGAGGATTGCAGAATAAGGGGCAAAATAAAAAGTACTGTATATAAACCTATGTTAAAAAGAATTCAAACTAGGTTTATTAACAGTTTCGTTTAAAATATAATTCTGTATGGGGGGGGGGGATATTGTCCTTTTAACCTCCGTTAAAATATAGCACCTACATTTATAAAAAAATATTCACTGCTCTCATTAAATTTAAACGTTTATTCCAAATTATTCAGACCATTTTCATCTGCACCATTCTTAGAAACTTATTAACCTTGATGAAGCTTTTCAAGCAGCAACCTACAACGTTTGAATTACCTGCAATTATTTTTTTTTTGAGTTACACTTTTAGTAGGTATACACAAAGACCAACTGTTAAAAACTTGACTTTAATATTCAGGGAATCTCAAAACGCGTAATTGTACAAAAAACAAGCGCTGAAAATGTAACTTAAAAATGCTATATTTAACCAATGGGTGCGAGGAATTAATTTTCCTTCCCGAACAATTTTCCTGGACATGATAAAATGTAGAAAAGCGCATTCACCATTTACATTCCAAAGATAAAAACTTTCTTGTTTAATTATTGGTAACCCTTTTATTGGGTACTTATTCGGTACTTATTGGTAACCCTTTATTTGTACGTCGTTTATAAATTATGTACATACAACATCGTGTGCTTAAATATAGTTCTATATTAATAACACTCAGCACGGCCTGAAATGCCCCAATTTTCTAGTATTGTCCAAATTATATTCTAGTTATTTGGGGTAACCCTGTAAATGAATGACGAATGATTTCTTTATCACATTCTACATGAATCATGTTTTTATGCATACAAAAATATATGTCCATTTCATTTTGTTTAGTACAGCTTATCTAAGTTAAATTATCTACTTGCAATTTCACCTATTATACGTAATATGTTTGAAATCTCTGTACACGAACGCGTACACGTTTGATGCAACACCACCTGTAATAATGCCTCCGAGCTGAGCACTACGTCACGGAAGATCAGCCGATTTCATCCAATCCCCACAATCCAACATGTATCACAGGAACTGTTGATTGGATAAAATCGGCCGATCTTCCATGACGTAGAGCTCAGCTTGGAGGCATTATTACAGGAGGTGTTGTTTGATGGCCCTGTACACGAATCCTTTGCGAAAGTTTAGTTTATTTGCGAAATCGAGTTTATTCACTCCAGATTTTATTTATTACAAGGATACTAATTAGGAATACTATCTGCACTTCTATCTCAAAAGTTTGCTTTCTTTTGTCAGAAAATAAAAGTAAACTTTTATTTCAAAACATTTCTAACAAGTATGAATTTTTAGGCTGCTTTGTATTACAATAAATAAAATATTTAAGTGTAACTCAGTTTTAATGTTCAATTATTAGCTAATGACATATTTTTCTTTGACTACAAAAAACTTAATTGGGTATCTCTATAGATTTGCTATCGTCAATAATCCAAATGGGCTTTATTTTATACGAAAATAAAAGTGTATTTTTAGGTCAAAACATTTTGAAGGATCTGTCACTTTTAAATGTATTTTGCAGAACTGTTTCTTAATAACTCAGTTATAAATTAATTTTTCTATAAAACTATTAGCTAATGTCATATATATATAAACAATTAATTAGAAATCTATTTTGTTATTATGATGTCATATGCGGCAGAGATAATTTTTTTTTTTTTTTTTTTTTTTTTTTTTCTGTAATAACATTGAAAAAAAAAAAAAAAGAGTTTTGTTGGAACAACAGAACAAAGAACGAAGTTTGGAAAGAAGTTTGTTACCTCAATCGAAAAGAACACATGGTACACTCATTAGCTGTTTACAGAGAGACCTATGACGTAGCTTATCTGACTATCCAGTGACAGTGAGTCTTTTTTCAACCACATTCTTTCGACCAATCAAAGTAAGTTGGTTTGGTTGACTATACAAAATTATTGCTAAAATGACAAAATAAATAAACATTTTTTTTTTTTTTTTTTTTTTTCCCCCAAGCAGATTTTTTTTTTTTTTTTTTTTGTTAAAAATAAAGCAATTTTTATGTCAGTTTTTTTCGGAACAGTAATTGAGAATAACATGTGTAATATCAGTTATGAAATAGTTTATATATTTAAGTATATTAGCTGAAGTCTTTCGCTATTGCAAGAAAATTAATTAAGAACTTTCTATGCACATCTCTTAAATAAATCAGACAAAAATAAAAATGTATTTTTAGGTAACATTTTTCGTAACTTTATAAATTTTTAGGCTGCTTTGTGAAATAAATAATAGGACTTTTTGGCATAGGTAGACTTTGCTTCATGCTACTATTCTAAATAGTATTTTGAAAATGGTCTGACATATTTACAGTCGGTAACAAAAGTATCCGAACACTAGCGAAAATTCCTATATAAAAAAAGTAGTTGATACTGTTTTGTTAAATAAATCCTTGTCGAATCATTTTTTTAGTCAGTCTAAGAATTGGATACTTTTGTTACCGACTGTACGATGAAAATATTAAATAAATGGATATTTATGCGAAATTTTGCACTATTTTTCTGTGTTTATTCGTAAGTTTTGAAAATTTTAAAGTAAAATATTCATAGTTATAGATGACCAGTAACAGTTATTAGTCTGACATCCTTATGATACAAATGTTTTTTTTTTTTTTTTTTTAATGCAAATTTAAGCGAAGTTTTGCCCTATTCTCTCATGTTAAGAAAATCTAAATTTTTGAATAATTTACGAAGTTTTTAAATTTAAAAGTTGCAGATGAATAGGGTTCTTAACAGTGTCATATATGGTATCTTAACAGTTGTCTGACCCCTCTGCGATCATTTGTTCTTGAGATATCGAGTACACAGACTGATAAATTAACTATCACACTAACAGACACCCTACAGACAAATACCATATCAGTTTTGTTATTTTCCGATTCACTACAGCTCAAAATGTGCAAAAAGTAAAAAAAAAAAAAAAAAAAAAAAAAACGAGGTTGAAAAATTTTCAGGAATAACTAAATTCCCCGCTCCTATAGTATGATGCGGAACTAAAACTAACAAATTATACATTTTCAACAATTAATAATTAGCTAATGACGATATTTTAATGACAAGAAAACTAATTAGAAATCCTCTGAGCATCTTCCTGTCTCAAACAGGTCAGAGGTGCTTTCTATTTTAAGACAGATCACGTTCTTTTCGACGCAGATCCACGCTAATGTAATTTAAGACGTCCTGAAACTTCCTTGGAGCAGTGCTAATGCTTCCTTAAATCTCATTATCGTCTTTAAGCTCGGAAATACAATCGACGCGACATGTGCAAATCCAAAATTTCAAGTGCGTTGTTTAAATTATCTAAGCAACCTTGAAAATCAATCTGAAACAATTTCTAATGGAAACCAATGCTGTAAAAAATATATCATTAAATAATAGAAAGTTTGAAATTTGAATACGAGTATCCCTTTTCCTTGTTAAAATATAATTTTTCATATGAACGTGTTTTAGGTTGAGTACTAAATCTATACTAATATTATAAATGCGAAAATTTGGATGTATGTATGGATGTTTGTCACTCAGTCACGGCTAAACGGGTACAAAGATAAATAATAGTCTGGATTAGGACATCGACTACTATTTATACCGGAAATTTTATTAGATTTTTTAAAATTAATTAAAATATAAAAATAATAAACTGGCAATTACCTTAATGTAAGCCATTTAAATTTTTAATTGTTGCCAAAAAAGTTTACGATTTTTTTTTTTTTTCCTCCTACATAAAACGAAATATGCTTTCACGCGAAAAGTAAAATATTACTGAATGTTAAATTGATGAATGAGAAAATGACGTCTTTACAATTTTAAAATAAAATAGTAATTATACAAATCTAGCATGTTTCTTCTGAATTTTATTTCATAGCATTTTTTTATATACCCCAACTAAAGATTTTTTTTTTTAGCACGGATGAATCATGCTTGGCATAAAAGCTAATTCAGCATTATATTAAAGGTATTTACTTATTGATAATTTTGGACAATTTTTTAAATTTTGATGCTGAAGTAGATCGGACATTTTTCGCCAAGGAAAAGATAGAAAGGAATATTAACAATAATGGCATAAATTATATTATGGTTAAAACGGCGACAAAAATTCAAAAGTCGCCAAAGGGAGCTATATTAAGTCTGTACCATCATCAAGTTTACATATTAATTAATTAATTTATTTTTCTATATACCAACTGCTATTAACTAAGCATGAAGTATATATAACCACACACAACAACAACAACAATAATAATAATAATAATTGTCTCATGCGATAGACGTAGCCGAATCATAGCATATTGTAATATTATATTTGGCTTGAAATTGCTGTCATTCTATGATTGATCGATTAAATAAATATGGGAAATAACTTTAAAGCAAATATTATGTACATCAAGTATAATGTTGTTCAAATGCAACTGGCATTCAAATATAAAAGGGCTACTTCAAATTTTTCGATACTGTTCGTATCGAAACTGTCATATATGATAAGCACCTAAATGGAATCCCACGGGTAAGCCATTGTCGCAGGCAATAGAAACAGGCACCGAAGATTGCGAGGAAGAACAAGACGCTGCCGAAGGCTGCGGGAACCCAAAGCGAGCTTTTGAGTGATTTCAGTATTATTTTTGCTTTTTTTTTATAAAGCTATGTAGAAAAGAGTTTCTTTTAAATATAGTGACCAGCGAAGCCTGCTAGTATATTTTATACTTTTAAACATTTTTTTTTTTTATTCTATTAATGGTCAGTTATTTCAGATTATTATTTTCTTCTATATTCATTCGAAAAAAATATTGGTTTTGTAAAAATTTTCATGTTTCTTTTATGATGGTTTTACAAGAAAGAATTATTTTTAATAGTAATAGTCAACTAAGAGATATGTTTTGTAAATATTGGAGCATAACTTCCTTCCTGGGGAAAGATATCCCCTTCATCCGCTGGAGGTGCAAAATTTAAATATGAGTACTTTTCAAAAGAACTCGACAGTTCAGTAGAACCTCAATTATCCGACATAATTGGGGCCGAACCTACATCAGATAATCGAATACGAATAATATAGAACTTTTCAATTATCATCTAGTTTAATATGCAACATCTTCATCGAATTGCTATTATGGCTATTTAATCTGCTAAATAAATATCTAAATTCAAATTATACATGAAAATTTATTTTGAAACGAAAAAATGACAACGATTAAAATGGAAGCTTCTTTTGGCGTAAATTGGTGTGCATAAGGGATGGCAGAAGCTCAAGCTAATTTCAAAATAATTTTAAGAGAGGGGAAGCAATATATTTATCTGTACTCGTAGTGGGGAAAGAACGCTTGCTGACACAAGGAATGTGAAAAAAGAAAAAAGAAAGCTTTAAAATAATGAATTTTGGTTAACAGAAAGTATTGTTTTAAAGAGTGTCGGATAATAGACGCTGAAAACAGTCAGAAATCCGAAGTCGGTTAACAAAGAGTTCTGTTTAAACGAGGATTGAATGAGGTTCTACTGTACATTTGAAATGAATGGTTAAACCATGGATTTGTGATAATTTAAGACAAAGTAACAGATATTTTTCCCTTTTCATCAAAAGTAAACAAACAAATTACATAATAAATAAATGAATAAAAATACTTAGAAAGCAAATCGTATATTCAGTGTTATAATTATCTGAGATGAAAATAGTCTGTATTCATGATGGAAAATAATTTTAATAAGTAATCTTTTTTTTTTTATTTTTTTATTTTTTTTGATTTTTTGAAAAATTTTGTGATTTAGACTACATGTTAATTTAATTTTGATTTTTTTTACAGCTTTTTTGAAACTTATTGTATAAACTAGAAAAATAAATTTAATAATTAAATATTAATCTTTCTTTATTAAGATGTTGTTTAATAATCTTTTAAAAAATAAGTATTGATGATACTATTTCAGATAAGAATTGAAGTTTAAACTTGTTTCAAAGAACACAGTTGATTAGTAACAGAGTAGTATTAGTTGTTGTTTTCAGTCACCAGTAAAATGATATTGAATTTACTATGAAAGCAATTTATGGAAAAAAGAAATCCCATACTTCGATTATTGTTTAAAGTATAAAGAAAGTGCTTTAACTAAAGATAAAGTTTCAAATTAAAAACACTAAAACTATGTCTCATTTCTAAACTATGTCGCATTTGATTCACGAGAGGACGAAATATAACTTCAGTCCGTCTTCGCCCACCTAACAGTCGATATTTTGTATCTATTTTTCAAATTTATTACTCTTTTCTGTGAATCTCTCATACGAGTTTAAATAATTTGACATCGGATTATAAGATATAATAAAAACAATTTCATGAAAAAAGAACTTTAAAACACATAAAAATTCTAAAAGTATATTTAACTATAAAAGATATATATATATCTAAGCTTTTCGCCCTGATTAACAGGGCATCATCAGGAAATCTACATAATGTGGTTTCACAAAATGTGCAGTTACGTTAGTTATGCATTCAAGTATATATATATATATATATATATATATATATATATACATACTATAATATGGGGTGAAAAATACAGTTAAGTCCATCTGGAAAACAGTCAAAACGCTAAAATTCTGGAGTTATATGCTTCAAAAATTCTGGAGTCCGTCGGATGGAGCTGCTCTGGGTTCACAAGAAAATAGAAATCATA
Source organism: Salticus scenicus (assembly GCA_963930645.1). Lineage (NCBI taxonomy): Eukaryota > Metazoa > Arthropoda > Arachnida > Araneae > Salticidae > Salticus > Salticus scenicus. The sequence goes on from OZ005649.1 coordinate 240,423,566, forward strand.
ATCTTTTGGAGAAGTCGTCTCCAAAAGATTATGATTTCTATTCACTGGAAGTTTCCTACAAGTTTTTTACAACAGTTGTTACCGCCAGTCAAGATTTTCCAGTTACCATCCAACTGACTTTTTCTACGCAAGCTACTTAATAATTCTGAATATCAAATGTTGCCTCCTTGTGAACCCAGAGCAGCTCCAACCGACGGACTCCAGAAATTTTTAAGCGTATAACTCCAGAATTTTAGTGTTTTGACTGTTTTCAAGATGGACTTACTGTATTTTTCACCTGATATTATAGTATAGATATACTTGAATATATAACTGCACATTTTGTAAAACCACATTATATAGATTTCCTGATGATGTCCTGTTAATCAGGGCTAAAAGTCTAGAACTATATGTATGTCTCTTTTTTAATAAATATTTTTTTAGATTTTTACGCGTTTTAAAGTGCTTTTTTTATGAAGTTCGAACGATACACATTTTTTAAATGTATCTCTATGCGAGATATGCTCTCTCTTAATTAAAACAATGGCATATTTTTTACATTATAATGTTTCAAAGTTCAAAAGATTTCAAGAATTAAAAATAATACTATAATTTAATTTAACTATATCAAGGGGAATAAATTTTATTTGAAACACAATATTTTTTGTGTACATTTTTATTAAAGTTAACACTGCAGATAAAAATATGTATAGAAGTTTTCTTATTTAATTATTTATTGAATAGAAAATATGCGTTTTCTTGTTTCAATTTTTCAAAAAAATTTTCAAGAAGTCTCTTTCAAAAAATATGGAGACTAAAAGAGTTTTAACATCATGACATGATCATCAGCATTTTTTACAAATTGATGATAACAGCATAGCTCTCTTCATGTGTAGCAAAACAGTATAGCATATCATCAGAGTAAAAATTCAATAAAAAAAACTTCATTCTTCTGAGATTCAGTGACTATAGAAAATGCCTTTTGTTCGGGAATAGAATTGTCAGTTTTATACTGAAAAAATAAATGAGATTTGATAATCACCATGATGTTAGTCTTTGAAAAAATTATTTTTGAACATATATTTTATAATAAAGTTTAAAAAAAATTATAAAATAACTCAAAAATCCAAAAGAGAAATTGGAAATTTGGATTTTTTTGAGAATTGAATGATTTAAAATATTCAGTATTCTTAATAATTCGTCCACGTTAACTATTTGCACAATGCGTGTAAATTTATATAAATAAAAAAACACTTTCCAACAAAGTTGAACCTCTCCATTGAATGTGTACTTTAGATCGACATTCAAAGTAACATATGGTAAAGTCCTTTTCTTTTAAAAATACACTGTTAAAAATGGTTTCTCAAAAATGAACAAAATTGTCTCAAAATAGCTCCGAAACAAATATTCTTAAATTTCAAAATCCCATGTACTCAATTTTTAGTATGCTCAAAAATGAGGATATTGGGATGCTTGGTGGTCAACCCCACTTTTGATCCCGTTAATATACTCAAAAATGAGTACATGGGATTTCTAAATTTAAATATATTTCTTTCGGAGCTATATTGAAGCAATTTTACTCTTTTTTGATAAACCATTTTTAACAGTGTATTTTGATCAATATTTAACAGAATAATAGAAAAGCTTTACATTTTTTTCGCTTAGAATAACTTTAGAAAACATGTTTGAAAGAATACGTTTATCATTTGTATAACTTGTAAAATAATCAGACTTTAATATTCATCCAAATCATACAAATTAATTTCCAAGAATTGAGTCGCCTGATTATTGATTATTTTGTATGAAGTCGTTACTGATAAGAATTTTAACTGAGAGATCTTTGCTTTGAAGACGAAATAAGACAAGAATAGTAATTTTGAGAAAACTGTTATAATATTTCATTACCGATATGCTTTTTGTACACATGTGAGGCTTCAATGAGTGTTTTTGTAAGAAGCTCGCAAAGCGGGAGTGACGGAGTAGTCGAGTCGGGTTAGAAGTCAAAAACATGTTGATTAATTATAACTAGACTCATGCATAAAGAATTGACCTGCATCAAAACATTTTATTACAACGAAACTAAGTTTTAGCATGCATAATATTAAGTTAAATCTAACTCACCTCTCTCCTGTATTTCCCGTATGCTTGAAGTAAATGGAAGCCACTCATGAAAAGAGATGTGAAGTCAAATCACTGATATACTTGATTTTAATTATCGAATTTAATAGTGAATCTTGATGAACACAAAAACAGAATTTTTCTTTGTTTTGAGCACAGGTTTAAACATTCAGAATACGTATAAAGGCATTTTTTTATGCCTTGAATGAATTATAAAGAATAAACAGAATAATACTTATTGTTTTAATAATATAACAATTAATGGATTACTTGGCTGTACGAATTCAGCCTGAATATAAGAATGTCAATTCAAGAATAAAGTTACTTCCGTTTTTCGAATAGTTCAGAGAGAAAACCAGAATTAATAATAAAAAAAGAAAAAGAATGAGTTTTGTTTCTCTTTCTGGTCACATGACTGTCTACTTCTGATCGGCTGTCGCCGTCATCGCTTCCCATGAATCAACAGGCTGGGCGGGGCGGGAAGGCACCGGAGCAGGAGTCGAAATACTTGGAAACGGGATCACCTGCGAAACCGGTCGAATAAGAGTTCCAGCAGAAGAGGTCTTAAGTTGGAGGACCCTGGCGATTCCGTCAGGTCCGGGAATCAACTTGATGATTCTTGCTAGATCCCAATGGAGTGGAGGTGATGCTTTATTTTTCAGGATGACGAGTTCCCCTGGAGAAAAGTTGTGACGGTGGTTGTTGGTTCTTTTGGATCGATGCAGCAAAGTTGGCAGGTATTGTGCTTTCCACCTCTTCCAAAACGTTTCCTTCATCTGCAATAAGAGCTTATACCTAGAAGAAAGACTAAGAGAATTGTTTGTTAATGATAGCTCTGGCAATTCTAATAATGCAGATCCAATCAAGAAATGTCCTGGTGTTAAAGCTGCGCAATCATTAGGAGCATTGGACAATGGTGTTAGAGGCCGCGAATTTATAACAGCCTCTATTTGACATAGAAGGGTGGAAATTTCCTCGAAAGTTAATATTGCTCCTTGTGTGATTTTTACCAAATGATGTTTGGCTAATTTTATCGACGCTTCCCAGAGTCCCCCAAAATTTGGAGCATACGGGGAAATAAAGTGCCAGGTTATTTGGTGTTGGGAAGCAAAATTTTGTAATTTTTCTTCTTTGAATAAAGAAAATAGCTGTTTTAGGTAAGAATGGGCTCCGACAAAATTTCTGCCATTGTCCGAAAATATGTCAGAGGGGTAGCCACGCCTACCTATGAAGCGTTTCAAGGCTGCGAGAAATGCTTCTGTAGAAAGATTTGAAACACATTCAAGATGTCGCCATACAGATGAAAAGGGCGATATATGATTTAAAGGTTGTCGCTTTTCGTTTATGTTGACATTTTGTCATTACTGGTCCCGCGAAATCGACACCAACCTTCGAAAAGGGCCGAATGGGTGTGATTCTTTCTGAGGGTAGATCCCCCATCTTTGGAATTATTGGCTTAGCTGACAGTCGAAAACAGAGTATACACTGTCTTAATACTGATTTTACGGTGGAGCGTCCGTGGGGAATCCAAAATTTGTTTCTAAGGAGTGAAAGTACTAAATTGGGACCAGCATGGGAGCTTAAGTTATGATAATATGTTATTATCAAGGAAGTAACGTGATTTGCTTTGGGAAGTAATATGGGGTGTTTTTCTTGAAATCGTAAGGATGGGTGGTTCCGCAGGCGTCCTCCAACACGAAGAATGCCTGCTTCATCCAGAAAAGGATCAAGACAGAATAGATGGTGTGAAGGTTTTAAAAGTTTGCCTTTCCTTAGTAAGGCAATTTCATCACTAAATTCGGCATTTTGAATTATTTTTACAAGACACATTTCCGCTTGATTTAGCTCTATGGCCTTAAAAGGACCACTTTCCATTGATTTGGTTTTAATTTTATTGATAAATCTCCGAACATAAGCTAGAATTCTTAAAAGTTTTAGATAGTTAGAGTATTTCGTGATATGTGATATGAAAGTGTTATTAGAAAGTGTAGGCTTAGAACTTGAATCTGTCGAATGTTGATGAGTTTGTTTCTGAACGGAAACTGAATGTAATGTGCACATTGGTGGTAGCTCAAAACTATGGAGCCATTTTGGACCTTCCCACCACTCAGTTCTAGCTTTCAACTTAGCCGGGGACAATCCGCGTGTGGCACAATCGGCCGGGTTTTCTTTTCCTGGGATATGTCTCCAGGATTGTAATTGAGTAAGAGCTCTGATTTTGGTAGCTCTATGGGCCACGAAACTATTTCCTTTGTTTGAAGGGTTATTTATCCAGTTTAATACAATAGAAGAGTCAGTGTACCAGTATGTCGAATGAGTAAATTTAAGGGATTTTTGAATGTTGCAAATTAACTCAGCTACGAGTACAGCCCCACACAATTCCAATTTCGGTAAAGTGAGTTCTTTTGTGGGTGCGACTCTAGTTTTAGCAGCAATTAAATATACCTGAATCGTGTTTGTTATGATCTTTAAATATGCGACTGCCGCATACGCCCTCGGAGAGGCATCACAAAAGCCATGCAGTTCAACTGTACAATCTTTAGTATTTGAACCTACATAGCGTGGAATGGACATAGATTTAAACTCATTAATTTCATTATAAAAAGTTTTCCATTCTTGCAAAATATCTGGAGGTATAGGCTCATCCCACGTTGATTGCAACTTCCACAATTTTTGTAGAATGATTTTTAAGATAATAGTAGATGGCGAAATAATTCCGAGGGGATCATAAATTTGCGCAATTACGGACAGCAACTGTCTTTTTGTATTAATTTGTTGATCAGCTAAGGTTCTAACTTGAAGAGTATCTTCACGTAAATCCCAGAACATTCCTAGTACTCTTTGATTTATTTTTTCTTTATCCTCAAAAAAATGAATGACCGAATTAGCCTTCTCTTCCTCTGGAATATCAGAGAGCGCTTCTGGATGGCTACAAGCCCATTTCCTAAGTTTAAACCCTCCAGCTTGCATTAGAGCCTGCAGCTCCATTATTCTATCTTTTGCGAATTGAAGGGATTGTGCCCCTGACAATAAGTCGTCGATGTAAAAATTCTCCTTGGCAATTTCTGTTGCCAATGGAAAATTTTGTCCCTCATCCTCACATAATTGCTTAAGGGTGCGTAACGCTAAATAGGGTGCACAAGCTGTTCCGTAGGTGACAGTATTCAATTCGTAAAAGGATAATTGGTCATTGGGAGATTCTCTCCAAACAATTCTCTGGTATATTCTATCTTTTCTATCAATTAAAATTTGACGATACATTTTAGCAATGTCTGCACTGAACGCTACAGGGTTGGCTCGAAATTTTACTAAATTGTCAAAAATATTTGACTGTAGTTTAGGACCAATATATAGAATGTCATTTAAAGATTTGTTATTTGTTGTTTTAAACGAGGCGTCAAATACTACACGTAATTTTGTTGTTTCAGAGTTTTCATTTACCACCGCATGATGCGGTAAATAATAATGTGGCGTTTCATTAAATCCAGCTGAAATTAATGAAACGCCACATTATTATTTACCGCATCATGCGGTGGTAAATGAAAACTCTGAAACAACAAAATTACGTGTAGTATTTGACGCCTCGTTTAAAACAACAAATAACAAATCTTTAAATGACATTCTATATATTGGTCCTAAACTACAGTCAAATATTTTTGACAATTTAGTAAAATTTCGAGCCAACCCTGTAGCGTTCAGTGCAGACATTGCTAAAATTTATCGTCAAATTTTAATTGATAGAAAAGATAGAATATACCAGAGAATTGTTTGGAGAGAATCTCCCAATGACCAATTATTCTTTTACGAATTGAATACTGTCACCTACGGAACAGCTTGTGCACCCTATTTAGCGTTACGCACCCTTAAGCAATTATGTGAGGATGAGGGACAAAATTTTCCATTGGCAACAGAAATTGCCAAGGAGAATTTTTACATCGACGACTTATTGTCAGGGGCACAATCCCTTCAATTCGCAAAAGATAGAATAATGGAGCTGCAGGCTCTAATGCAAGCTGGAGGGTTTAAACTTAGGAAATGGGCTTGTAGCCATCCAGAAGCGCTCTCTGATATTCCAGAGGAAGATAAGGCTAATTCGGTCATTCATTTTTTTGAGGATAAAGAAAAAATAAATCAAAGAGTACTAGGAATGTTCTGGGATTTACGTGAAGATACTCTTCAAGTTAGAACCTTAGCTGATCAACAAATTAATACAAAAAGACAGTTGCTGTCCGTAATTGCGCAAATTTATGATCCCCTCGGAATTATTTCGCCATCTACTATTATCTTAAAAATCATTCTACAAAAATTGTGGAAGTTGCAATCAACGTGGGATGAGCCTATACCTCCAGATATTTTGCCTTTATTTGATTTAACCTTAATTAGTGCTGTAGATAACAAAACATTACTAGAATAAAACTGAGCACTATTAGAAACTGATATATCTGGCGATACATGATTCGCCCTTTCAGAATTTGAATTTCTACCATAAACATGCAATAGCGTATGATGTTTTTCTGCACAATTTTTACAATTAATGTTTATCCTACAATTCTCCAGCGTATGATTTTGGCGTAAGCAATTTTGACATAACTTATTTAATTCAACAAATTTCCATCTTTCTTTAACCGGTTTTGAATTAAATGACGGACATTTAAATAGCGCGTGACGCTCATTACAAAGAATGCACGTATTTTCCTTTTTCACAATTGTACTCAATACGTTTGATTTCTTCGAATTAGTGAATTTTACGTCTTGTTTACATTTTATCTCTTCAACACCGCGCGCTTCGCGCTCAACGAATTTCCTAAAAAGATCAAGATCAGGCAATTTATCACTATCCAAGATTAAGTCCCATCTCTGTTTTAACGATTCATCCAATTTCTCCATCATGAATTTTGTTATAATTAAGTCGCTTAACGCATTAGAATCTAAACCCAAAGTTTTTAAGTTTCTGACGGCTTCGTTACAAGTATCTAATAACTCAAGTAAAGTTTTAGCATTGTTTGCTTTTACAATTTTCATAGAAAATATTTTGTTAATTTGACTCAAAGCTAATTGTCTTTTATTTTCATATCTTTCATTTAATATTTCCCAACATTGATCTAAATTTTCCTCTTTTAGAGCGAATCCTCGAATTAATTTAGCTGCGTTTCCGCGCACTGAAGAATGTAAATATTGCAGTTTTTCAATTTTGGATAATTGATTATTCTGTAGAATTGTCGAATTAAAAATTTCTTTAAAAGAAATCCAATTTTCGGTTTCACCAAAAAATCGCGGAAGATCAAATTTCGGTAATTTAATAAGAGACGATTTTCCATTTTTCTCATCTTTATTTTCCGCGTGAGTATCTGAATCGCACGCGTTTACTTCTGTTTTCTCCTCTAACTCCACCAGTAAATCAAAAACCACTCCCTTATATCTCAAATACATATCCATATAATCCTCATTCTCATTAGCGGATAAATTTTTAAATATTGCCGCGATTTCATGATCATACGATTGAACTTTGGTTTTTAATAATTTAACTTAGATTGTTCATCTTTACTACACCCCTTTACTCTATCTCTAAAACTATCGATTTCCTTACATAAATTTTCAAATAATAAAACTTGCTTAGATAATTTCGGCATTTTAGAATATATAAGTTTAAATACACATAACTATAGGCCTTCGAATTACAGAACAAACATTCAAGAACAAAAATAAATCATTTTAAGAATAAATGATTACGAATAAGAATAAGAATATCAAATACATATTAAATATATATAGTTTTTTTTCTTATATATATATATAAATCATCGATAGCCTCATGGCTCTAAGACGGACCAAAAACATGTTGATTAATTATAACTAGACTCATGCATAAAGAATTGACCTGTATCAAAACATTTTATTAAAACGAAACTAAGTTTTAGCATGCATAATATTAAGTTAAATCTAACTCACCTCTCTCCTGTATTTCCCGTATGCTTGAAGTAAATGGAAGCCACTCATGAAAAGAGATGTGAAGTCAAATCACTGATATACTTGATTTTAATTATCGAATTTAATAGCGAATCTTGATGAACACAAAAACAGAATTTTTCTTTGTTTTGAGCACAGGTTTAAACATTCAGAATACGTATAAAGGCATTTTTTTATGCCTTGAATGAATTATAAAGAATAAACAGAATAATACTTATTGTTTTAACCTTTTGAAAGGGGCAGGGACAGCATCTGTCACGCTTCACCATAGGATTTTTTAAGAGCCCCTCTCAAAAGGTTAATAATATAACAATTAATGGATTACTTGGCTGTACGAATTCAGCCTGAATATTAGAATGTCAATTCAAGAATAAAGTTACTTCCGTTTTTCGAATAGTTCAGAGAGAAAACCAGAATTAATAATAAAAAAAGAAAAAGAATGAGTTTTGTTTCTCTTTCTGGTCACATGACTGTCTACTTCTGATTGGCTGTCGCCGTCATCGCTTCCCATGCATCAACAGAAGTCTTAACTCTGCTCATTAAGGTACTGTACGAACGATAGTAGTAAGGAGTTTAAAAGAAAAACTTCGGACTTTGCGGAATTTAACGATTAATTAGTTTTGAATAAGTTTGTTGGTTGGTTAGTTGGTAGGGTTTTACGTCGCACTAGTGCTGCGCAGATGGGCAACTGGCGACAATAAGTTTGTTGGAAACTAGGTTATGTATAAATACTTCTTCAGTGGATAAAAGAAATGTTGAAATCGTACTGGGGATTCTGTTTGGCTCTGTTCTGTGAGTTCCGTGAGCAGTAGATAAGATAAGATAAGATTATTTATCTTATGGCAGGTGCCCTTGCCTACTGCCAAGGGGAGTTTTGATAATGCAGATCCTCCTTCCTACTGCCAGGGGAGTTTTGAACATGTAGGCCCCCATGCCTACTGCAATCAAGCATCCAAAGGGTGTTAAGTCTTTTACGCTATGAATGCATAACCAATTGCAGCATATTCTTAACTTTCAGAATTTTTATTTTTGTTATGAAGTGGTGGGGAAATAGCAACTAATTGGTTTTCATTAACTGCATCCACTACCTGAGAAAGGACCGATTCCATTTCGATTAGAAAAGGAGGTTCATCAGTAATAGGCTCTGGCAGTAAAATAGGGCGAACTTTTGGCAGCTTTTTTAAATCTAACTTTGGATGCTTGCGGAGACGTCTTTTTAAAACGTAATTTGGACTATCGTTAATTTCTATCATACCACGTCCATCAGAGTTGACAGTCACTAGACAAGTATAACTTTTGCGAGCATCATCCATAGGATGATACTCGAAAAGTTTAAAAATAAGCCATATGAGAAACTTATGTAAAAAATAACTCAAGGAAAAAACACCTAAGAAAATACGCCATTCTCAGATGAGGGTCAATAATTAGACTGGAGCAAATTGTTAAAAAGTAAAGCTTTTTATTGTTATAAAAAAATATACATATACGCATTGTTCATGTTGTTTTAACGCATTGTTGAATAGTTCACATTGTCATAACCACTGTAACAATTGTTGTAGTTGTTCTTTGAATTGTTGAACTGCAATATTGGGTTCATTATGAAAAAATACAATTATTGAGAAAAATTGTATCAACACGAACATTAGAAAATTTGTATTTAATGGGAATTTGTTTATCGAAGTAGAATAAAATTAATTAAAAAAAAAATTAACAAAATATATGAATAATAGATTAACGGGCAATGACACTATGTCAAATACAATAATTATTCTATAAACTGGGTTGCAGCAAGTATTAAAATTTCTCAGACATTTAATACATGCTGTTAAAAATTTGGTGCCTTATAAAATTGAATTTTGAAGCTCCATTAGCTGTAGATATATCACACTGAAGCATTTAACCATAACTAAGACGTCACGATGCCTATTATGCACGAAAATGTATCAAAGTATTTAACAATCTTATAGTATTGTTAACTATAGTCCCTAAATTGTGTATTGTGCTGCAGGTATAAGACCAATTGAACAATGCAATATTCTTTGGTCAGTATGGATATGCATAACTTTTTAAGAGGTCCTAGCGTATATATTTAAGCAAGTTGCAGAGAAAACTACGGAAAACTCTGAACGCCTAAGTTGAAGAAGATGACATGAGTTAGAAACCAGTAGTTCTCCCATCTACCAGTTTTGAAAGCAGCCCGCTAACACTTTGAGGCTCCAAAAATTTTGATAAATCAAGCATCCGCTTTTTAGCAATGTAAGCTGAAACTTCAAACAATATTGCCCTAGGTTTTAATTTCATAAAATTTGATCGAAAACATATACATAACAACCAAAAATAAATTCAAAATTTGGCGTACAGACAATAGCAAGAACTATACATAATACACATATTCTTGCTATATACATAACAAGTTATTAAAATGTTTTAAACAAATAAAAAAAAAAAAAAAAAAAAATCTAAATTCATCAAAAATATCAAGAGATTTATTTTCAAGAATTAAACATTTTAAATTTTTATAAGATTCTCGTGGTATTGGGGATGGACTAAAAGTATCTGAAAGTATCATTAATAAGGTAGACTAAAAATATCCTATTTTTCGAAGGGTTGTTTAAGATCATTGATTTTGTAAAAGGTTAGTTTTGGAAGACGAGTATTTACTAGATATAGGCCAGAAAAGGCCGTTTTTCTGTAGTCAGTTGATGAAATTATCGCATTTTTATGATTTATAGGCAAATGCAATATTTTTCTAGTAAAGTGTCGAAATTGGGAACCAGTTGGCTAATGATTAAAAAATGTTTAATCACAGCTAATTTAAGAAATACGTATATTTTTACTTTCCAGATAATTTTTGAAATCATTATTAATGAATTACTTTTCATTAAATGTAATTAAAGTAAGGGCTTAGCTAAATTTAACCAAGTCAAACAAAATAGCTTAGGAGTATTAATTAATCTCTCAAACTATATGGTAGAGAAAAATCTTTTAAAGTCTAATTTTTAAAGTTTTTTTTTCGATAATTAAATGTTTTGAGGTTCCCTGAATACGAGAATAAGGATTTTAGCGGCTGATACATGTATATCTTTTAGCAGCATATCTTAAAAACAATAATTTCTGGAAATAATTTTCTATTTTGAAGATTACATGAGGTTGCCACTTTAATAGTTTGATTAGTGTGTTATAGAAAGTTATATGAATAATTTGAAATCTACATGTGAAATAATTTGAAATTACAGTCTTGCTTTTGAATGAATGTAGGTACTATATTTAAACGGGAATATTATATGGATGCGGTGCTCCCCCCCCCCCTTCCCCTCTCTCCTCGCCTCAGAAATATATGTTTTTCTTAAATTTTCAGAGCAAAATTCTATTAGTATTAAGAAAGATATCTTCCGAACAACGTTTTGGGATTTTTTCAGAGTTGGTCTATACATTTGGCAAATAAATTATGTAAAAGAAATTTTTGTTACACATGCGCAGTTAAAAATTATTTAGTAAAAATACTCATATTTCACGAAGTATTCGATATTTTTATATTGTGATTGCGGTATGTTGTGTCTAATGTTGTATGTAAATTTTTCTAAAAGTGGAATTGCTATGGTTTAAAAACTCTGCACTTTCTAAACAAAAAATGTTAAAAAAAAAAAAAAAAAAAAAAAAAAAAAGAAAGAAAGAAATCGACCTTAATAAAGAAATTTTTATATCTTCGTTAATAGAAGCGCAATTCTCACACAAATTTATATCTATAGTTAGAAGAAGGCTGATAATCATGTACTTCAGTTACATTTCACTTCATGCATTATTCTTTTACAGATTTTATTTTTTTGATTACCACAAACATTTTGATAAAAAACTTTGGCTAAAACATATGTAGACTAATATGTTCTTTTTACCCCTGAAGTTTCAAGAGGATTCATGAAGTATTTCTTTAGATATTCGACAAAAACTTCTAGATTGGAAAGTATGCTTCCCTTATATTGGTGACTGTACTTTACAAATTTTTTTGCGCGATTTTGCTTTTAACAGAAAATTAAAAATTTTAGCGCAATGGGAATATGCTTCTAAATATGCGTCTAAAATTTATGAGATATTTTATAAATAATCTTGAATTAAATATTAAACTGAAAAAAGGAAGAAGACGAAGAAGAAAAATAAAGAAAAAGGAAATGAGATTTTCAAAACTGGTATAATGTTCTTTCTTATTCATTAAGAAAAAGTGTTAACATTTATTTAAATTTTAAAGACCAAAATATTCCAGATATATTTTAATGCAATGAAAAATTCTTCTAAATATGCATAAAAAAAACTACGAGAGATTTTGTGAATAATCTTAAGGTAAATCTAAAACTGAAAAGAAAAGAAAAAAAGAAGAAGATGAATAATTCAGATTTTGCAAACTGAAATAAAGTTATTTCATTAAATTAAAATAATAATAATAATTGAGTAAAATTATTAACATTTATTTAAAATTTAAAAGACCAAAACCTTTCAGATCAATTTTAAAATATAATATTTTTACCAAATGTTTTTAAAGTTGTCTAAGTTGTCTAATTAAGTGAAATGTGCCAAAATATCCTTACAAAATGTAACATTGAAATGCCATTTGTCTTTACACAATAACGGAAAGGAATTTCCAGTTTCACGATTTGTAATTTTAAATCGAACAATATTCGTACGTCAACCAACAAACACTCAAATGTTCATAATGTGAAGCCAAAATATGTTTAATTACTTTTATACGTCTTTTCATTATCAATGTCTCTATTTTATCAATATTAAAATATAAATTAATGACTTTAAGTGTTCTAATGCATTCAAAGTAATGTATCAATTTTCCCAAAATGCATTTTCTTATTACTTTCTTTTTCCCATATGGTAGAGAATGTATTGCTTTTGGGTCAAATTTTTGAAATTGAGTTTTTGTTATATTTACAAGTTTTGAGGCCCCTGAATCCGAAAATCATGTTTTTAGCGGTTGGTCTGTGTGTGTCTGTCTGTTACCAACATATCTCAAGAGCAAATAACAGCATAAAACCAAAAATCAGTATTCTAAATGTGTATCATCTAGCGATGCTACACTAAACTTTTCGTTGAGATCAAAGAAATGGTTAGTGTACAGGGCCACCCAGGATAATTTAAATATATTACGTCTATGGGGGAAATTACAGGTGAGTACACTTTAAGATCTATAGGCTGCCTTAAGAAAGAAGGAATGAACATTTTTTTAATATGCATAAAAGCATGTTTTGTGCATATTGTGATATGGAAATCATTCATCATTCATTTACAGGGCTACCCAAAGTATTGGGATATATTGCGGCTATACTTGGAAATTGCTGGTGTTGTAATTCCTTTTATGTTAGATGTTTTTCAAGTAAGACTGAATTTAAGTACACAATATTGTTTATAGTAAATATTGACTAGCTAAAATTAAAATGAACATTCTATTTTATTGAATGTAATTGATGAAAGTGCTTTGCTACATTTTACTATGTCGACGACCACTGCTCAGGAAGCAAAATTATTTTTTCATACGCATACTGTAAACAATATATTTTTTGATTTTTAAACTCTGATCTTTTTATATAATATTACGTTTTGAGGTACCATGATTACGAAAGTCCAATTTTTAGCGTTTGGTATATACGTATATCTGTTTTTAGCATCACTTAAAAACAAATAACTGTAGGAAATTCAAATTTGGTATTTTGAAGTTTGTATTAGTTGCCACTAAAAATTTGGTCAAGATTGGCAAGTTTAAAGGCAAATTAATAATAACTTTGTTTTTCTCTTGTAATGATTGTATGTGCTATATTTGAACGGGGGGTTGAGGAGTGCGGTAGCGCCTCTCACACTAGATAACATGTCAAATAAAACTGTTCCAAAACCGATTTTAGAATTTCTTTTAAAGTACATTGGAATTTATTATTTTACGCTATTGATTTTGAGACTTAATATGCAATCTATCTTTATAGTATTGAAATGCAGGGTAAGAGAAAGTCATGTGAGTGACACACCAGATTATTTACTTTTTGGAAGAAGTTCTTTTCATTTTTATGAGATCATCAAATGTTAAGGGGTAGCATGCTACTTAATTAAGGTTCGAGAGGATTCAGTTATGCTCAGTGACAGAAAATCGATAATCAAACACTCTATCTAGAAAATACGCCAAGATAGAGAGAAAACAATCTCTGTGACAACATTCCCTAAATCATAATTGCTAGATCAATACTTATTTTATTGCACAAATCAATAAGTGCTACACAAATTAATAAGTAATTAATATAGAAAAAATGTTTTAAGGGGATAGTAAACATTATTGGTCAGAAAATCGTTGAGATTTTTCAATACTGAATAAAGCGATTTTATTCTGAATAAATTGATACCAATAACGATACTAGATATACTTTACGATAGAAACTTACTGTTTTGATGAGAGAGCTGTATGATAAATTTCTACTGAAATTTGAGTAAAAAGGCAAATACCATTCTTTTATTTCTCATGCAAATACAGTGGAACCCCTCTTAACCGGCTTAAATGGGACCGAGGGTAAGCCGGTTAAGCGAAAATCCGGTTAAAGCGGAGAAGAGAAAAAATGTGAGATAATATGCACTTTTTTTTTTATAAATAAATGAAAAATTTTATTATTACGTCAATTTATCGCATAAATTTACAATATCACAGATTATCACATACCTTTAAGATGAACTAGTATTAAAAAAATCAGTAACTTTTTTTTGCTGGAGACGGGAAGTTCGACTACTTGCAGCATAGTTTCGCCATTTTTTTAAGAGCATCACATCCATGGGAGAGGCCGATGCCTGCTGCTCCACATAACACAGTGCCATTTCCAAAGCTTTTATTCCATCCGTATGTGATATGATGGATGTGGCGGAATTGCCGTTGGTGTCGTCGTTCTCGTCATCTTGAACATCTGAGACGGCGCCTACGATTTCGTCATCCGACAAAGTCTCTTGCTGGAGATCCTTTTCAGCGGCCAGCCACTGCTCCACGTCTTCTGCATCGACGTCTTGACATCCATCAAGTCCTGTTAATGTTGACAAGAAGGTGTCCGAAGAAAGTTCTGTTGAAATGACCGTCTCTTCTTCGATATGATTAGTAGACCAAATTTTTCGCCAAGATAACACCAGTGTGGATTCCGGTAGTTCTGACCATGACTCAGCTATCATGTAGATAACATCCTTTATGTTGATCTTTTTCAACAAATCGATGACGCTGATATCACTGCTTTCTTCTTCACACAATGCTGTCAGAAGCTTTTTTCTGTACCTCCTCTTAACACTCTCTATTACACCCTGGTCCATGGGCTGTATCAGAGCCGTCACGTTCGCTGGCAGAAAGATTGCCTCAATGTCACCCACTTTCAGTTCCTCTTCACTTGGATGGGATGGTGCATTGTCCAACACCAATAGCGCTTTTACAGGCAACTTCTTGGATTTGAGATGTTTTTTTTTTTTTTACAGATGGCACAAACTCGGAATGGAACCATTCCACAAACAACTCTTGGTTCATCCAAGCAGATTTTGAAGAACGGTAGTAAACCGGGAGAGACTTGACGTTGATATTACTGAATGCTCTTGGCTTTTTTGCTTTACCAATTAGCATCACTGGTAGTTTATGAGTGCCAGCAGCGTTAGAGCATAGAGATGCGGTCACTCTGTCTTTGCTTTTCTTGTAGCCTGGTGCCGCAGCTTCTTTTCTGGATGCTAAAGTTTTCGATGGAAGCATTCTGTCAGTTTCATCCACATTATATATTTGTTCACTGGATAAATTTTTTTCTTTCACTAAAACTTCAAATTTTTTTTTTTAATTTAGCCGCTTCTTCATGGTTGGACGATAACGTTTCTCCAGATATCGTGAGCATGTGGATCCCGTGCCTTTTCTTTCATCTGTTTAGCCAACCTTCGCTTGCTTTAAAATCATCTTCACCACTCATTTTCTGATGAAGAAGAACAGCCTTTTCTTTAATGATGGGTCCGCTGATCGGCTTTCCATTCGCTCTTTCCTGATTAAACCATAGAAGAAGCGCATCATCTAGTTTTTCCAGCCTTGGTTTCTTCAGGGTGGAACGGGATTCAAGCTTCAAGGGCGTCTTTCGAATCTAATTTTGAGCAAAATGACTCGATTTCGGACCTCTTCTTCTTCCAGTCACCTACAGTGCTTTCACCAACACCAAAAGATAAAGCAATAGATTTCAGGCTTTCACCCTTATCAATCCTTTTTAACGCCTCCAAACGTAATTCCATCGACACAACAACGTGCTTCCTTTTCTCACAACTCGCCATTTTTGAAAGAACTTTCAGCTTTTAACACGTTTAGTCGGGAACAAACAATGATTAAGTGATTTCGTCCTTTTGCCGCATTTCTAGTCATTTCCTTCCTTTCACCCCTCACAACTTGGGATCGTCTGACTCAGCCAATCACCGCACTTCATTGGTAGAACACGTGCCTCCTTCTCCAATGTCAAGGTCAAATTGTGCCTGTCCCTTTTCTGAGTGCAAAAGCGTGTGCGATATTGCACGCAATGTTTCTTTTTGAAAACTTTTATTGTTTATAATATTTGAAAAAAAAAATACTTCAAATAAATATCGGCCCGGTTAAAGCGGAGAACCGGTTAAACGGAGGCCGGTTAAGAGGGGTTCTACTGTACCCTGTTTATAAATGCCCCCCCCCCCCTCAAAAAGGCAATTGTTCACGCTTGCGCGCTCGATATCTCAAAAACCATTTAAAGTATAGCTTCATTTAACATTACCTAAAAGTTCACATAATCATGATAATAAATTAGTATCATACATATCCATTGTATTTGAATATATATATATATATATGTGTGTATACACACACACATTCAAATAAGAAATATCCACAGTCGCCACAAGTCAAAATAAATTGTTATGCATGGTTTAAACTTTGTTTCCCTGTAATAGATATCAATTTTGAATTTAATAAAATATAAGCATAACAATATAGATTTGCGTTGGTCTAAATATACTACCAGTCTTAAATATATGTGTCGAAGGTTATATTTCTCCTAGTTATCCGGGAAAGAGGCAAGCGATTGTGTTTTGTTACAAAAGTCCAATTTTCGTAACTTAAAAAGTTTTTATTATTTATTTATTTATTTTTTAAGCTTACCTTTTGTTACTGTTTTGGAATTCTTTTTTATTTTCAAATGACATCTAAAATAAACCTTTATTTGATTCTAACTATTTTCTCTTATTAGAAATAAAGACATACGACTAATGGCACACAAATTCCCCATTGAATGGCGTTAAGAGAACTCTCTCTATAAATATAAATTGTCAGATTAATAATAAATCTTTTATAACAACTGGCTTTTCGTCATTATTGTCTTTCTATCTAATTTGATGAGGTCATCATGATAAAACTTTAGTAATCTCTTTTTTAATTGAAATTTACCCATCGTATTACTTAAAGGGAAATTTATTTAAGCTATTGTATCTTATTTAATATTTTAAAATTTAGCTAAAGCTAAAATTGAATACGATAATCCATAAATAAATCTAATGATATACCAGGGTGGCGGAAGATCCGCCCTTTCCATTGTTCACTTTATTAATCGTTCAAACTTATTATTAAAAA
Source organism: Salticus scenicus (assembly GCA_963930645.1). Classification (NCBI taxonomy): domain Eukaryota; kingdom Metazoa; phylum Arthropoda; class Arachnida; order Araneae; family Salticidae; genus Salticus; species Salticus scenicus. The sequence continues at coordinate 240,441,255 of OZ005649.1, forward strand.
TTCAGAAAGAAAAGTACTAGTGGAAGAATCAGGGAAAATATTTTGACTGTTACCACCCTGTATACATATTTTTTTTTAATGCAGAGCATATTTTGGTGCCATACTTTTTTAACATACTTTATTTTACATAATATGTTGTCTTACGTTTTTAACACAACTTAGGAAACTATTGTATATAAGTATTTATGTGCGAAAATATTGCTGAATGTATTATTTTTTAAAATTACACTTTTAAATCATACTATCGGTAAGTTTCGTGAAATTTTAAATCCAATCGCATTTAGATTTTTTTTGGCCATGTTATAAAATTGTTAAATCGTTTTAATGGACTACATCCAAGAGAGAAAATGGAATGTGCTTAATTTTTTGTAGCCTTGTATTTTATTTATAAAACGCATAACACCACTTGAAATATATACTTCAAGGAGTTTCCAGGTACAGCCACTAAAAAATGCAAAATCTTTTGTGTGACTGCGTAAAGGAATAGTGATAAAGTTTTATATAATTCCCTACTCTATACCGAACATGCGTTTACGATTCGGATAAAAAAGTATATGGTTGTATCATTTTGGTACGTGCAGTACAGAAATGTTAAGATGTATTAACAAGAAATGTCGACCATAGACCCAATGTACTTGTTTTGGATGTTCCTATACCTGAAATTTTTGTACCATAATAATAAACAATTTGTAAGATACAAATTTAAAATGTTTTGATTTTTTCATGCTGATATTTGTTTTTGAATTGTGCACGTAACAAATTATATACAAAAACATGGTTGTGCTAATAATAGATTTATACACTTACACAAGCCAACTGCTACAAATCTGACTATGGATATAAGGGAGGGGGTATCTTAAAATACATAAATATAACATAAACTTAACTTTGGAAATATGATCAAAATATTTATAAAATAATATAAAGTTAAATAAATAAATAAATATTTTCTCTATGCTTAGGAGAAAGTGAAAGAAGAGACTAAAAAAATAAATTATTAACTAATTATAACTAATAGAAATTTGTTACATCAACGTAATTTTATTTCTCGATATGAAATGCACTGTTCTTTCTAGATCTTAATATTTTTTCACAAAATTATGATTTAGTCCAAAATTAAATAAATAATTTTTTTAAATAAATCCATTTGCGAAGAATTATGTGAAACTGAATTTGTCATCGTGAGATTACCAGTTGAAAAAATAGCGTTCATAAAAAAGGACTCACAGATTTATTTAAAATTTCACCAAAATAAATATTATCTAAATATATTTCTTTAAAAATTTAGATATTTATAATGAAATTTTTGAATGTTTTTTCATTGTATTTAGTCAAATTTATACAATCCAAGCAATTTTTTGTATCTGCGAACTATTGAAAATTTCTTGAAATCGATTTTGTATAGTAAAAATAGAAGTAAATGTATTAGAATGAATGTATTAGATTTTTGTGTTTCTTTTCTCTTTTTCTTACTTTTTTTTCTTTTTCTTTTTTTTTAAAGAAGAAATATAATGTTTGCAACTTTTCTTTAAATATCTTTTCTTCAATGAAATATTTGCAAAATTGATTCAAATCATGTAGATGACACTTACTGTGTTCAAATCCATATAGTTCTCGCCCGCTTAACAATTAGGAGTTTTCTATGGTTGTCTTCGAAACTCATGTGGCAACAGGATATCCTCAGTAAGAAAGATCAGATCGCCCAGAGTGAAATCTATCGAGCCGCTTTTGTGCCTTGTGGAGACAGTTGGCCTAAATCTGCAGATTAAACAACCGTCTAAAAATAATTTGTTAACGTTTCATACTAGAATGATGTCAACTAAGGTACGAATAGTTAAAATTAATAAACAGGATAGTTTAAATTAAAATTCTACTACGACTAACATTCTTTAGATAAAACTGGTGAGCAGATTGCTTTCAAGTTTGTCTACTTTAACTGTAGGGTGCGGTTTTTGGCAGAAGTTTAGTTACCGGTGCGAAGACCGTTAAATAAAATATAAATAAACAATATATGTTTCAATACTTTCATAGTATTATGCAATGTAAAAATAGATAAATAAATAACGAAGCATTTCTTATTTTTAAAATAGTTAATATTGTATGTATGTATATATATATATATATATATATATATTAGAACTCTTGTAGATGGCTCTAACAATTTTGCTAAAATATTAAGGTTAAGGATTTTCTGAGATAACAAACCTATCGGATTTATCCTCACTTTCAGAAAAATTATCGTTATCTGGATAGCATATACCAGAAATCTTGTTTCATACGAATATTTTAATGTTGAAATGCAGGCCGATTAGTAAATATATATACTAAAATTCAATCAGCACCAATTTATATCAAGATCCATCTAAATAAAAAGTTCTGAAGAATTCCGACTGTTGTTTCAAAAAATGCGACACCTAAAATTTTGGTAAAACACAGACACGCACACTGAGTAAGACAGACTTTATACAAATAAAATCAAATTAAGGTAAGCATATTTCGAAACGGGTAAATATATATCAAAAACCAGAAAGCAAAATTTTTCAGGTATACCATACTTTCTTTTTGCATTTAGAAGAACGTAAAAAGTAAGATTTAAGAATCAATGAAACGTATTTATTTGTACTTGAACTTTGATAAGTTATTTATTTCATTATATTTTAACCAACCTTAATGCATTGCATATTTCCAAGTAGATTTTTAAATCTATTTGAGAAATATTTTCTCTTAATGAAAGCAGATCTTTCTATGTATTAGAAATATCTGGAAACTGATAATCTATTGCACAGAGGATGAAAGCTTTGAACACATGACAACTTTAGACATCAATTTTTCTTTAAAACGTTTTTCGAAGGGGACACTCTCTTTTTCCATTAATGCATTAAATATTGAATGAAGGCTTACTGTTTGACAAACCGTATGTAATTCGCATTGCATTTTGACGACAGAAAATCAATAGAACAAACCCACAGCCCCAAAATTCCTTTTCTCAGGGAAACGTCGGCTGAAGATAACATTGATTAGTTGGGAATTCGCATTTGAAGAGAAAAGAAAACTTTATGCACCTAATGTGTTTGGCAGAGCTTATACAGCTTAAAGACTCTGGTTTCAGATGTAGTTTTTTTTTTTTTTTTTTTTTTTGTAATACGTTTTCACAGTAAATGTTTTATTCACCATAATATTTTAAGAAAAATGCTGAAAACCAAAAGAAGATAACCGCTGGAAATGATAAGCATATAATTTATCAAATATTTTGAACAAGCAAGTCATAATTGAAATATATTTTTGAATAGTTTTAAAAAGAAATAAAGTTCTAGAAAAAAAAGGATATTTTTTACCAGATAGTTTGATTAAAAAATTGCATATCACATTCAGTAATGCTGTGCTTATATGACTAATCAGATTATTTAGGGTCTTTATATAAGACGGATCTTTCAAAAATAGTTGAATATGTATGTATGCATATATTCAATTACTATTATATACATATATGTTTATCCTTGCATTTAAGGATTTATATTAAACAATTAGATAATAGGAGTCAATAAATCATGCTGCTATTTACACAGTGATAATCGTTATTTATTATTATTATTATTATTTTTATCTTTATCGTTTTATTATTATTATTTTTTTTTTTTATATTTTAGAATTAATGAAAATCTAGATTTATTCAAATGTTTATTATTAATCTTATCATTTGCTGAAGATATTTTTATTGATGTTATAAACAGTTTTTACAAATACCCCGGGTATCATATCTGAACAGTGCTTTTAAGCATAACGACAGGTCCAGTTCTTAATTTTTTTAGAAAATGGTCGACATATAATATTGATACTACGATGTCTGAGGCAAATTATATAAAAATATGACAATTACAATATGCAAATTGCTAAAACTTAGGTTAATGAATTGTTAATTATATAAAAATTCACCGTGCCTTTCGCATATCCTCATAATTAGCAACATGTCAATGTTTATAAAATATATTTATAATATGTAAAATATAACACATCTTTTGAAGAATTCTTAACGTAAACCTAATGTGTAATGTTTTGGCCGAAGAAGAAATTGACTAATGAAGTTGCCGAAATAGGAGATGGCACTTCGAACAACAGCTATGCTAAATTTTGTCATGTATGATTGCATAAGAAAATACATTTATTGTTTCTCCTCCTATAAATTTAGTCAAATAATCACTACTTAAAAAATATATGACAAAATTTTCCAAAAATATAATTTATAACTTATATGTTGGATGATTCAAATTCAACATCATGTTTTTTTTCTTTGTATGCAAAAATTATTAGTCGAATCACAGCTGCATTTTGATTAGTCTCCTAAGTGAGTGGTTTTGATTTCTGAAAAAAATAAAATTAGTTCCTGTTTCAACCGAAAAGGTTTAAAATGCCGTGTGGAGCTAGTAAATTACAAAAAACTGAACATAGTTGGTATTTTCTTCCTGTAACAATGCATAAAGAAATTTTGCATTGTACAACGAAAGTGATCACGATTATTTCTTTAAAAGGTAAAGCGTTATCCATAAAATTCTTTTCCCAGAGAAATGACAATGCTTTTGTCGCTGACAAGACATTTCATCAGATAAAAGGTATATGTTGAAGTTCTGTTAACAGTAGAAACCTTCGGCAAATACTGGTGACTTTCGGAGAGAAAGAACGTTTGCAGCGAAGCTGCACGGATCTTCAAGCCTTATTATTGCAAGCAGTAAGCTGAAAATTTTCGTGACTGCGTTTATTAAATAAGCAGCAATCAACGCATACGGTATCCGTAGTGCCCGTGCAATATCTCGTGATTTAGACATTCCTTTTTCAACAGCGTGGAGAATCTTGAGTAATGTTTTGAAATTTTACCTATATAAAGTATAACATGGGCAGAAAATACCAAATTTCCATTTTATGCAATTTACTAGCATCGCAATGGTTTTTTTTCCGCTGTTGGTGCAATCTTAATTTATTGTATTATTGTTGTTGTTGTCGTTATTTCTGAAACCAAAACCATATATTTAAGAGACTGTGTGTCCAAAATGTCGTTGTGCTCCAGCCAAAAATTTTTGAATTCAATAATTCAATGTGCCTAAATAATTCGTATTTAATTTGTAACACCCGGTGTACAGGAACTTTACTCCCGGTTAATGATTTTTAATCCACTGCTCGATGTAAGCATCCGTCGAATATTTTTATTGTTACCTATCTAGTGTTTTAGTGATACCGTTAATTCCGATTTCATGGTATCTTATTTTGGATTGTTTTCTCGTGGTTACAAATAGATTGTCTGCAATCCCTCTACTGTCATGGATTCTAGTATTGCAACCGATTACAATTTCTTAGTTTATGATGTTTTCTGAGTTAAGTAATCTTTTTTCCAACTTTTATTATTGGCCTAGAATACATTTTTGATGTGTAATCAGGAATCATCAAACATAGACCTAATTTCGAACTTCTTTCATTTTAGTAATGATGGAAATATTGGTCGTCAATTCTTAAAGTTTTGCTTCCAATATATACTATGTCTGTTGCTGAAAATTATAGAGTCAGCAGCAAACAGAATATCATTTAGATCTTTTGCTTGCTGCCGATGTTTGTTGCCATTCATGCACATTTACTTTTTTTTTTCATCTAATTCTTAAAAGTATTTTTGGAGATAGCTGTGAAATGTTTAGGCGATACGATGTTTTTCTGTCTAATACCTTTTCCCGGTATCATTTTTGTTTTCTTTTGTCTACGTCTACGCAAGCATTTGCTGTTGCTTGCTTATATAAAATATTAACGTAGGTTTCATCAAAGTTTATCTCGTTCAAAAGTTATCTCATTCACATATTTATTTATTTATTTTGTATTTTTTCTTTCACTTATAACTTGTTTATTCTTTCATCCATTTTCGCATTTTCACTATAAGAGGTTTTAAAAGATCAAGAAATGAACAGAAATGTAATCAAAATCTTTATTGAACAATAAAAAATAAAAAATAAAATGAGTAAGCAAAAGAGAAAATTATAATAGGGTATTTGAGCATTTTTGTCCAAACAGTGTATTGTTTATTGGAACGGAATGTATCCAAATTCATTTGTGCGTCCTGTAAAAAAAAAAAAAAAGCCTTTTCGATATTGTCCGTTTTGATACTGATTATTAATTTAATTTAATTTTATTTTTCTTTCTAAGAAAAGAAAGAAACAGAAAAAACAATTTTGATGAAATTCTGTCAAAAGCAGAATTTCATTTAGTACGGAGGACTATTAGTTTTTTTTTTTTTTTTTTTTTCAAATTATAACACCGCTTTCAAATTATTCAATGATATTTTCGATAAATGTCCAACTATCGTAAAACTGGTATCGCAAAAATCCGCAGATTCAGACTAATTGTCCCCCGTCCTAATAAATAAATAAAAATAAAAATCTAAATATTATTTAGTCCGAATAAAAATATATCTTCATCTTTCTTTTCCTTTCTCTCTCTCTCTCTCTCTTTTTTTGCGTGTATATATTTACAACAATATTCACACTTTCTGCTATTTAGAGATACTCAAAATGTTCTTATCACCCTAAGTTTTTAGCAACTTTATCTACTGACAAAATTTCGTATAATTGTGAACTTTAATCCATTTAAGCATATTCTAAATGTATTTAAAATAATTTTTTTTTAGCTATATTTGTATCAACTCTCTTATGTAACATAACATATAAATAGCTAAATATATTTAAAATATTTATTCAGCTGAATATTTCTCAGCCAATAATAATTAAACCATTAGAAATATTAAAATCCCCACGGCGACTTTAAAATGAGACATAAGGTAATTTAAAACTTTCTCTACGCTTTGCATCTTACTTTCAAAATAGTTTACATCATTATCGTTATGACTTTCGCTAGCTTATTTGGGTATAGATTAATATTAGATGCATCATTACAGCTGTTATATTCGCCAGATGGAACATTTTAATTATTTTCAAATTTTAAACGCCATTTACTAAATATAAACAAAATCTATTGCCATCAAAATTTTAGAAATTATTCGTTCCTTATATTTAACTGCTTTGGATAAAAATAATATTCGTATTAATATGCTCATAAATAATCGAATAATTATATCGCCAAAAAAAAAAAAAATTAATAATAATAATAATAATAAATAAATAAATAAATAAATATATAAATAAAGGTGATAAAATTAAAAAACGGTAAAACATAATAATTTTTCAAATTTATTTAATTTTCATAAGGGTGGAAATTACAGATTTCGAAAATGTGCTAAAATTCGTTTCCAAACTCTAAATGCAATGAATGACCTGTTAATATATATATATATATATATATATATATAAGTGTATACAAACACTTATGAGTATGTAAAAACTGAAATTAGTAAATTCAACAATTGCAGGAGTAAAATTTGCATGTGGTTTTATAATATATATGCATTTCAATATTTACCTCATTGATATAATCATGTAATATAACCCGCATATAAGATTAAATATACGTTTCTAATAACTATAATTATTTTTTACATTTGTTTATATATTTTTCGTAAATTTTTATGTAGTATGTTTATCCTCCTATGGTTTTGATTTTCTTCGATAAATGTTAGATTACGCAATTATTTTTTTAGTTCAATCATAGTAATAATGAAGCTTAAAACAGAAGGATGCGTAATTTTATACTGAGTAAAAAGTGACTCTGCCAGCAACTTAATCTTGAACCAACGGATCAATTTGCCAATGCTGTACCTCTGAGCTATCCCAATCGCACTTTTACAAAATCTACTCTTGTTCAAATAGGAAAAACAATCAAGCAGTTTTATTGGTTTACTCCTGCGAGACTATCCCACTAAGAAACGAAATTTTCCTCCCATATGAACACAGTGAGAAAAAAAAAAAAAAGTGTAACCTACGGTAAACGTTTCATTTACTATGAGGAAGCGAACGGCATACTGAAACTAAAGGTTGAGGTAAACAGCTAATCATTTAACATAAATGGGTGACATCTATTTTTATTCATCACATATTTCTTCCAGCAAATACACAAACTACAAAACAATCACACTTTATTCTAAGAATACTCCGTAACTAAAAAAAAAGTCATGTGAATATCTTTACTACTAAACTTCACTTCCCTTCACCTTGAAAAAAGAATAAAGAGAAATAAATAACAAAATATTAAAATAAAATATTAAAATAAAATAAAATTCCTGAACTTCAATTGAAAATGTAATTGAAAAATGCTACTGAATCCAGTATAAGCCTCTATACAATGCAGAGTAGAAAAGTAAGTATTAATTACTTTTCTCACCATTAAGAATTTTCACACTTTATCGATATTAAATTACTAAGATGCATTTTATCATTTAACTATTTCTATCGAGATCTCCGATTTTCACTCAAGTAATTCAGTAGTATTACCTCAAAACTAAAAATATTAAATTGAAAATGTAAACAAAAAATATGGGAGGAAATTACCGAAATTGGAAAAATCGAAAATCTGAAATTTACACTGAACTTTTTATATGGCCATGATAGTTCAATATCCAAGGCTTTATTTGCTTATTATTATTCTCATGTTTAATTGTCATTATTCTAAAAATTATTTTAATTTCACACTCTAGAGTAACAAAAACCTTTTACACTTGATTTGAATTCCTATACAAATAGTAGAATATTTATAACAGCTATGCTATTTTCCATTTAAATGTCTAGTTTGGTCAGAATTAGCAAGTACATACAAACAATCATACTAAAAAAAGATCTTACTTCCTTTCCCAGACATAACATTCAATATTGTAAAAGATGTATACGAAACTGACTTTTCATTTCATATAAATAACATTGTATTTGTTCAGATTTAGTAGTGGGATAATGCAAAACATTATATTTCAGTATGAAAAATCAATTAGGAATTAGAAATATTTCTGTCAAGTAAATAGATATTATTAAAACAGTGATAATTAATCAGAGAAAAAAGATATTTGTTTTAAATATTCATTACTGAAAAATATTCATTTAAATATTAAATTTAAATATTCATAACTTTTTTATAATCTTCAAGATTTCAAAGAAGTGTTAATCTTTTAAAAAACTGTTTTCATTTAACTTTTATTTTTTTACCTATATTTATAAAAATTATTTATTTACTCTTAAAGCAAAAAATATAAACAATGATACATAGTAATCATTATCGCAGATTTTAATAATTCCGAAAATTCAAAGGAAATGTTTTCGTAATATGCAAATTTGATATAATTTTAAATATATATGACAAAAAGCAATATTTTCAAATATATGTACGGTGTTGAATGTGTGAATGAAACAGGTAATTAAAGAAATAGAATGTTAGAAAAATGACAATTCTATCCAATAAGTAAGTGCTAGCAATATTTCTAGAAACTTCGATAGTGGCTCAAAACTCTCCACTGCTTGAAATTATCTAAGAATAACAATATTTTTTTCAGATGAAATTTTAATTTGAAATAACATGGAATCTGCAAATAAATATTGTTTATTATTTACGCCTTTTAGGTAGTACAATACACAAAAAAATATAAACTTCATACGACTTTCAAATATTCTACAAGAAACAATTTTTGTAAATGAATCACATTTTTTAAATATGAAAGCAAGTTCTCGATTGTAATATTCATGAGAATGTATTAAGACAATTCCATCTTTATGACGAATTAAAATGAAAAATTCGTACTCGGAAAAATAAAATTGTATTCGCCAATCACTAATGGTGAACGACACTCCTTTTCAGCAGAATGAACCAATAAAACTGCTTAATTTTTTTCTCTGCTTGAATATGGCTTGGATAGGAATAAGTCTTGGTTGCGTGTTTACAAAGGCCCGTATGATCAGCAGATTGGCGACTTTGGCATGTAAATGCATGGCGGCGGGGAGAACACAAGATATTAGATCGCGCCCATCACAAATGCTCCAGGTTGCTCCTTGTAGTAATAAGCATGCGCGCGGACTATAACTGAGGGAAGTGTTCTCCGTGGAGGTACAGTCGGTATTCCTATGTAAAAAAAAGTACACTTCATATGGTTTTGTTAAATAAATCCTTGTCGAATCCTGTTCTTAGTCAGTCTAAGAACATGATTCGATAAGGATTTATTTAGCAAAACCGTATGAAGTGTACTTTTTTTACATAGGAATTTTTTCTAGTGTTCGGACACTTTTGTTACCGACTGTATTTGTAAAGGATGATAGCCGGTATATAAAACACGTTGAATCTATATGATAAGTTTGACAGACACATTCATACGGTTAGTTGCGCGGTTTTCAGATTTCTTTATTTTAAGTAAAATGTTTCAATATCTAATTAGACATATTATTGAAATACTTTTGATTTATGACTTTGATCCATTTCCAGAGTTGCCAACATTTTAACTTATTCCGGAGCATTTTAAGCTCCACCTTTATTTCATACAACTTTTATTGTAAGAGTAATTTTTTTCTTGTTTTATGGTAGTTATATATCGGAAAACATTATTGAAAAAATAAACTGGGGCGAAATAAAGGCGGGACTAAAAATGCTCTGGAATAAATTAAAATGCTAGTAACTATGCATTTCTTTAAAATGAGCATTTCGAGCGCAGTGTTTTCGTCAATTCCTGTGCCCAAATAAATTGATTTGTTGAATAATTTGAAGATTGGACACTCATATTTTGAGTAGAACTCTGTACTTCTTGATTAATATAAAATGACCTAATTATTTTTATGTAGCTTTATGAGAATTGTTATTAACCATTTTTATGGGAGAATAAAATATCATAAAACAAATTTTTATTTCTAAAAAGAAAGAAAAAAGTTTTACATCTGTTATAACTTATAACTTTATATTTTGACCAAATAAATAAATAAAATAAATAGATAAATAAAATAAAATAAATAAATAGAATAAAAAATAGATAAAGTAAATAAACAAAAAATAATAATAATGATTTCCCGGCATAAGGCAGATTATTCCAATGAGATCAAGTGAGGAAATTTTAGGCTTAAAGTTAAAAAGCATGTTTTTTATTTGTCCAGCTGGACGAAAACCAGTAAGAATATTACGTCGTTTGTGTAAGTTAACACGTGCGAAATGCACTTACATCTTAAAGGCAAAAAAAAAAAAAAAAAATGTATGCTAACTATGAAATATTTCTAACTTATAATTGCAATATGCAGCATAATATTTAAATCGTATAAATTTAAGTATTAATTATAGAGATTTTTTATCTTTTTCCAACAAAGTTGAAAATTGTTTATGATATCGGTTTGTCCTTCTGTCTGCCCGCGTTCTAACTCCCGTGAATATTAATGGAATTCCTTGAAACTGATACATGTTATTCAATTTCAATATCAGATGTTCCCTATCAAAACTGGAGTGGTTAATGTACAAGGACATCCAAAGTATTCCGAAGCGTTGCGTTCTATGAGAGGCATTTTTATAAACCATGTTTTAACACTTTTACTTTGCACAAATATTAAAGAAATTGAAATAATTTATTCAAGTTCACTATCAGATATTCCCTATTGAAAATGGTTAAATACCACTACTGGTTTGTGTACAGGTACACCTGAAAGTATTCCAAAATATTGCGTTTTATGAGAGAGATTTCTGTGAACCATATTTCAATAACTTTACTTGGCACAAATCTTAATGAAATTGAAATATATTATTCATAATCACAGAAGAATGCTTTCTGTTATTTGGAAATATACAAAGTTAAATGTCAATATGATTTGAATTAGCTATCAGTTTGACCCGTCTGTCTGCCTCCAGCGTCCGGGAGCCGGCAGAAAGATGAAATATTTTCAGAATTTCTTCAAATTAATATACCTTATTCAAGTTCACTATGGAATGCTTCCCATTTAAAATGTCACTAATAAGCTCTGCGAACCTGATTTGTATACAGGAACACACACACACACACACACACACACACACACAGACACACAAAATAAATAAATAAATAAAAAAGCCAATGCAATGCGTTTTGTGCGAAATATTTTTATAAATCAGGTTTAAATAAATTTCGACAGCTAAAATCATAATGAAATTGATATTGATAGTTAATCAACTAAAATAATGTTTTGTAGGGAATATGATATGTTTAGCGTATAGATTTAAAGGGCTACACTGAAATATTCAGATACGTTAAGCGCTACAACTGGAAATTGCTGGAATTGCACTTCTGTTTGTGTTAAGCATTTTTAATTCTTTCCAACAATATTTCAGAATGATTATGAATTCAAATAATTTATCTATCTGCCTTTCTGTTTTTCTGTCTGTCTGTTATGTGATAACGTAGCCAAAGAACACTGAAGATTAAACGATGCAATGAGTACGTACAGTTGGAAAGTATTCATAATCAATGCGAACAGCATGATTTTTCGTTCTTATTTTTAAGATATATTTGTTTTAGAGTTTTATATTATTAAATAAAAAAATAATTTCGATGGTCTAAGTGCAGATTATAAGTCTATTTCTATAATTCAACCACTTTCTCCTATTGAATATGATGACACAAGGAATATTTAAAACAATAAAAATGTTTTCTATGCTAAGGCATAAATAAACAGAAATATTTAATTAAATTCGACTGTCACAAACTTATCTTTGCTTAAAAATTTTCTTTTTACTCATTCAATTCTGCAATTTATTTTTCATTTATGTATCTTAAACGTTTGTGACAAGCGAATCAATTGAAAATTCAGCTAAAATAGCTTTCTTAAAATTACTAATTCAACGTTTTAGTTATTACTGAAATTCGTTATAATAAACGGCTCAAAATACATGACAAGTTAAAATATAGTGAAATTATTCATACCGGAAAACATAATAAATTAAACGTAGCGAATTTTGAAAATAGTGTTATTCGTAACTTGTAATTTAAACTAGAATTCAGTACTTTATGAAAGATTATCATCACGAAGATTATTTCCAAATGATTAATGAACGAAATGAACAAGAATTGTTTCATTATCCGAAAGAATGGTTTCATTCTTTATTATAATTAATATCAGAATTTGCAATAGCATATAAGGTGCAAGCTTTTTTGAAACATTTGTTAATATGTTTACAGTTCCACAAATAAAAAGATTCATACAGTGAGGCTCATTATACTGTTTCGTTTGTGGAAGTGATTATTAAATGAAGATTTATTTATCTTATACTGAATTGGATGTAATTGGACAAAGAAAAAATTCTATTTTAAAAATTAAACAATTAAAAAAATTATTTATGTTCTATTTTTTGTATTAACCAGCGAAACTTAAGTAAATAATAAAAAAAAAAAGATAGATAAATAAGGCACTTACGCGTTGCATTATTTATTCTTCAATATTCTTTGCCTATGTTATCACTCAACGGACAGACAGAAAAAAAAAAAAAGGCAGGCCGACTGAATTCATAATCACTCTTAAATTGTTGAAAAATGTTAAAAATGCTTAATACAAACAGAAATGCAATTCCAGCAATTTCAAATTACAGCCATAACGTACTTGAACTAGTGTAACCCTATAAATCTGAACGCTAATTATATCAAATGCTTTAGAAAACATTATTTCAGCATATTAACAATAAATGTCAATTTCATTATAATTTTTTTGCAGTAGAAAGTTATTTAAATGCGATTAATAAAAATGTCTCTACTAAAACACAACGCCTTTTTTTTAATTAATTAATTATTATTATTTTTTTTTTGTGTTGCTGTACAGAAACTAGTTATACAGATTATATTAATATCATTTTAAATAGGGAACATTCAGTAGTGAATTTCAATGACATATATAATTTTTAAGAAATTATGAAAATATTTATGGACGCTGGAGACGAGCAGACGAACAAACAAACCAACGGACACTCTGACAGACAAACTAATTACATTCATATTCACTCTTAAAAGTTGTTAAGAAAAGTTGTGGTAAAGATGTTTAATTTAAACGAAAATGCAATTACCGCAAATTTACAATAATAGTCCATAACGTAACTGAATATTTTTCTATGACTCTGTGAATATTAATGTTAGTCATACTATATTCTATAGAACAGGGCTGGCTAACCCGCGGCCCATAGGCCGCATGTGGCCCGCCATATAAAGTTCTGCGGCCCGCGACATAATTAAGGAAATTTCTGATTTGACACATTCGGTTAAAACATCTAAAATTAATAAACTGTTTCTGACTTTTTTAATGAAAATATCGATTAATGTAACCAAAGAAACAAATATCGCGCTGATTGATGTTGTAAAATATTATCACATCAGTAACTAATTCTTACTTTTATACTTATGAAAGTATAATCATAAGTGTTTGACCATTTTATAATTATTTTATGAATAAAATTATATTTAATATACATACTTTCTATTTTATTTCCTCATGAGTCCACTAGAAAAAGAATTACTATATGTACATGGTTCATGCATTTATACAATGCGGCCTGTGTAAAATAGATTTCCAGTGCGGCCTGCGAAGAATTTTGGGTTGGACAGGCTTGCTATAGAAAGCATCCTTTATGTGCATATGAATGCATACTTCAATTTCATTAAGATTTGTGCAAATACAGTTCTTAAAATATGGTTTATAGAAGTACACCTCTCATAGAACGCAATGTTTTGGAATACTTTCGGTCTCTCTATACACAAACCAGTAATGATATTTATTTCATTGTCAATAGAGGACATTCGACAGTGAACTTGAAGAATATATTTCAATTTCATTAAGACTTGTGCAAAGTAAAGGTATTAAAATATGGTTCATAGACATACCTCTCCAAGATCGCAAGGCTTTGGAATACTTCAGAGTGTCCCAGTATACAAACCAAAAGCAGATTTTCTCCATTTTCAGTAGGGAATATCCGATAGTGAACTGGAATGGTATATCAGTTTACATATCATTTATATATCGAATTACATATCAGTTTTAAGAAATTCCATTAATATTAACCGGATTTACATCGCGGACAGATAAACGGACACACAGACACAGAAACTTAATTCATAAACAGTTTTCAACTTTCTTGGAAAGTTTGGAAAAAATAACATTTTTAAAAGCATGGCGTAATTTGTCATTTTGGTTTATTTACACATTAAAATCTATAAATACTTCAACATTACTTGGTAAACGAAACTCATATAATAAGAATCTTTACTTATAGAATTCTACTGACATTCTATAAAGTTACTAGATTATAATCTTAAAAATTTTCAGAAAATTTTCGAAATAGTTTATTTTAATAGTTATTAGTTAATATACAGAGATAGAAAGATTCTAAGATTCTAAGATTGAAGGAGGCCGCTCACCACTATGCAGCAGTTTTGAGCGTTTTTAACCTTTAGAGAGGGGCTCCAAAGCCACTGTGGAGATTCAAAAGAGCCCGTCTCCAAAAATTAAGCTTCCCTCGTTGTTTATTGCATAAGTAAACAACAACAACAACCAAAAAAAAAAAAAAAAAAAAAAAAAAAAAAAATTACAATGGTCGCCAGAGCAGGGCTCTCCCGCGACAAAAGGCGACAAAGTTGCATGAAAGTGAAGAGGACCGGAGCCGAGTGGTAGTCTATTTACAAAGTTCATACAGGTAATGTACAAATTTCACACAGTCTTTATACAAAGTTCACGCAGTCTTTATACGAAGCCCAAATACCCTAAGAACAATGTTGGTTAATAAGCAACATCATGCGCTGGATGATTGCTTCCAGAGAGCACTTCCGTGGAATGCTGTAGCATCAGACATGACCAGTATTCGACATGTAGGAGAGGAGGAAAAATTAAGGAAAGATAGAGATAGAAAGATAGACGGATTATTAGATAGACGAATTATTAGATATTTATTAGACGAATTAGACATATTATTAGGTAGACGGTTATTACATTAGATCGTCGGATTACAATGAAACAGTATTATGACGTGTGAGTCTGGATTAATTATTTTTACTGAATGTCTTTTGCAGAAAACGCTTATTGTGAGAAATAATCATTTCTTAAATATATAATAATAAACATTTCATAATACAAAACATTTAAAATAAAATATTGTCATTTATACTAAAAAACATTTTAAATTGAACAAACTGTACTTTGGAAAACATTTTAATTGTAACATGGAACGTAATATAATAAGAATTTAATGTTTAGTGACAGATTGTCATGACGAAGATTATTTCCGATTAATTAATGAGCGAAATGGAAAGCAGGCCTTTCAGTATCCGAAAGAGCAGGGCTTTCATTATTGTAATTAATAACACTCTTTAACGAAAACACACAAGAAACAAACATTTTTGAAATCCTTGTTAATGTAATTACAAATCTATAAATAAGATGATTTATACATCAGACTTATCAAATGTATATTTAATTATTTTACGTTACAAATGCTCACTCTTCATATTTTTAAAGGAGGAGTCAAACAGTACAAAATATTTATGAAAAAAAAAATTTTTAAAAATTTCATTGATATTTTTGATTGAATATTTGTCTTTATAACGGGATAAAGCAAATAATAAATATTTCTTTCCTAAACGGACTAATTCTAAAATAAATGTACTTTATTTGAAAACCTCAGATATAAGATAAAGGATCTAAAAAACTGTATCAGAAAATTTATTATGATTTATTTATAAATCATAATAAATTAATTAATAAATCATCCCTTATAAGATAAAGGATCTAAAAAACTGTATCAGGAAATTTATTATGATTTATTTACACATAAAAAAAATAGTGACAAATTATAGATGACAGATTATTTTAATGATATTGTGATGAAGAATAATGAAAAATATAGATGCCAATAAGAATTTTTATTTATATATAGCATATATTGCAGCTATATGCATGTTGTTGGATTTTATAATGCAATTTAGACATAACTTCTTATATTAAAAATTGCAAAAAATGCATTTGTTTTTGTAAGAATGTTATAAAAAATATATTTTCTTAAATATTGTTATAAAGGTGAATGCTGGTATTATTTTTGCATGTGCTATACGCACTTCTAATGGCTTAAGCCTATAAAAATAAACATTTTAACATTATTAGATGTTATGGTTGGCTTACACAAAGGTGAGAAAAAGTAACTAACAATATTAAAATATTGTTACTTTTTTTTATTATGAGAAATTTTAAAAGAATTTTTATAAGAATAATGAGGTTAAGATTAAATAAATGAAGTTTTACTATATAACATAGAAAATTATTTTAAAAAGTCAATGTCTCTTGCAGAAATTTAAAATTTCAACTAAATCTCGTATGGATGAGACGTTCACATCTTTATTACTACATATAGGTAAAAGGAGCAACATTTAAAGTAAAGAAACTTTATAAAATTATATTGTAAAAGGAGGTAAACGTAAAGTTATATATATACATATCTTTTGCAAAAATTTTCTTTTTATATACTATTTTAATAGTGAGGTAATAGAACCACCGGAAATTGCTGTTCGATTCAATTAAAAAATCCGACACCGGAGCAATGAGCACCTGTAACAATATTTATATGATTTACGATTTTCTAGAAATGGAGATGCTTCAAAAAAAAAAAAAAAAAATTAAATGTCGCTTCTATATTAATGTAATCAAAATTTTATAATAAGTTAATTATGTTGCTATTTTTTAAATGTTTTTATATGCAATATTCTGCATCAAAACGCAAACATGTAAAATGCAAGATATTTTTTGTACATTAAATTAGTATTTAATCTGAAATTAATTGTTAATTTTCTAACTGAAAGTAATAATAATTTATATGCAAAATTGAATCAATAAATGGAAATAAAAAGATTAAAAAATTAATATAATACATTAGCATTTGAAGAATTAAATTTTCACCCATATATGTGCATCTGCAGTTTCTCTTGAAGTTAGACTATAGTAATACTTAAAATATTAAGTATTGTAATCCTACCCCAATAATATTTATATACAGACACTTTTCAAGCTCTGTTACTCTTTCTGCACTGTAAAAAAATTTTGTAATTTTTCCTGCACTTTCTGTTGTATATTTTCAAACATTGGCGCTTTTTTAATGAATTCAAGCACTAAATGTTGTAAAATCGACTTCCTGTGGACTTTAGACGCGAACATCTGCGCTGAAACATAAAATCTGTGTCTCTGAACTTAGATGCAGATGCACGATGGATGGACGAAGAGAAGATCATGGAACGAGCAATTCCCGTTCATCAAAAAGGTTAGCTATTAATTCTTTATTAATATTTTGTATTGATTAATGGCACTTTTAAGTTTGCGGGGCGCAAACAAAAAATAGCCAATTCAATATTATCGCTAATTTATTTCATTGCTATTTAAATATGTTTCCATGACAGTATGATGCATATACTTTATTTTAAAAATTAAAATAGGTATACTTTCGGGACAGAATAAGAACAAAAATTGGGAATGCTTTAACGGCCTTCTTCACTTACGATCGCCGGAAGCCCGAGCCAATGTTATTCTATGGAGAAATTTTCTTTACAAATAACGTATTAATTAATACATATTTTTAAATTCTGTTTTCCCATTCAGAAAATTCCAAACTGGTAAATTGACGGACCTTTTTTTAAAAATGTATTTTTTTAATTTTTAATATTTTATTTTGAACTTGCAAAATGAGAAAATTTCACATATTAAAAATTCGTATTTTGCAGCTTCAAAATAAAATATAAAAAATTAAAAAAATATATTTTTTAAAAAGGTCCGTCAATTTAACAGCTGAGAATTTTCAGAATGTGAAAACAGAATTTAAAAATATTTATTTGTTAATAAGTTATTTGTATATAAAAAATTTCCATAGAATAACATTAGCATCGGCTTCCGGCGGCGGTGAGTGAAGAGGGCCCACAAAGCCCTTTTTTTTTTTTTGTGAGGCGAATTTATTATTATTATTATTACTTTCCTTGGAAATCGGATTATGGTCTGGTTATTCTTTGATTAGCCAAGTCAAATTGTGAACATTTTTTTTTTTTTTTTTTTTAACTATAGTAAGTAGAAATTCGTTCAATATAAATGTAGCTGCATAAAATATGTAAGAGTATTAAATATACACCTGTTTCAGATATTTTTATTTAACAGACACATACATTAAATGTAAACTTATGAAAAAAGTGGAATGTTTGTTTGTGAGTGCTTTTGCGTTCAGGCTATTAATCGCACAGCAACACATTTTGGCAAATAGATAGCTTGGACGACTGCACACCTCACTGAGATATTTTCAAATTTTTAATTTTAATCTTTTTTCTTTTTTTCTTTTCATTTTCTTAAATTTATTCTTTAGTTTTATTCGTCAGCATCTCTTAGCAGCACGGTTGTTACATTATATGTTTTATAATATATATATATATATATATAGATATATATTCCTTTGAGAAGGATACTTTATTTATTTATTGTATTTATCAGTAACAAATGGTAGTGTGTAAAAAAGTTTAAACGTGTTGAATTTTGAATTTAATTAAAATGTATTTGTTTTTATTTAATTTTTTTGAAAAGTAATATATATATATTGTGCTAACTGAAATCAAATGGTAATAATTTAGAGAGATCGAGGTCAGTGAAATACATGGTTTCAAAACTCAAATGTGTAATTGATACTGAGCTACAGTCATTTTTTAAAATTGTAGTTCTTGAGTAATAGCAGCTCCAAGATTTATCTGATAAATACCGAAATTGAAGTGCCCAAAAATTAAGTTGCTGCAGTCGCAGGGGTGAAACTACCTAGCATGCAAAACCCCTGAAAACTGATATTTGCATGCAGATAGGTAAGATTTAATAATGAAATATCATATGACTACCTGTATTAAATGATATTTGGAGAGTTCGTAATACATTGTGAGGCAAATTAAACATTCAAAATAAGAAATTTCTGTAAAAACAAAATAATTTACATGAAAATCAGAAACAGCAAAATTTTCAAAAACCCTGAATTCAGGGGTAGCCCCTGAAAAGTTTCACCCCTGAGTCAGTAACCTGGACCGGACACAGCGCAAATGGGAAAGATGCTACCGTAGGCAGCAGATACTTTCAGCGAGGTCATGATTATTTATTTTTTATTTATTATTATTTTTTTTAAAGTTTTCTTTGTATAAAGTGATATGAAAAATAGTGATTTATTTCTTTCTTTCTTTAAGCGGGTAAAACCAGCTAGTGCATGAATAATATAATAATAAAAATTCTCAGCAAAAAAAAAAAAAAAAAAAAAAGAAAGAAAGAAAGAAATACTGAAAGTTAAGAGAAAATTGTGTCAGTGTCACAAAAGATTATTGTTAACATTATAACGATAATATAATTATCCAGAGTCTCTGTAAATTTACAATAGTATTCATTTAAAAATAAGTATTCGAGAATTTGATATACTCAATCTTTACTCTGCATTTTAATTTTTTTTTCAAATGGTACTTTTTCTTAATAAAAAATAAAAATGCTTTTTTCTATTTTTGAAAAATGTAATCACTAAAATTACTACCACTAATAAATAATAAAATAAATATTAGACTCTAAAATGTGTGCATAAAATAAATTTCTAATTTCGGTTTAATTTTCGCATAATTTTTCAGTTGAATCTTTTAAAAGTGCAGCTGAAAACATCTCATGTCTTCATTAAAAAAAAAAAAAAAAAAAAAAAAAAATGTCTAAGTAAGCAAAACATATTTGATCTAAAACGGATGTGTAAGTTTTTCTGTAAAATATGTAGATGAATCAGCAATTATGACCGCAGATGGCTATATAAACCGCTTAGCAACAGCGTTCATTTGTTTTTAGAAGTAAAAGATAATCAACTGCCTTATTTAATTTGTAGTATTTTTTTTTTTTTTTTGGAGGGGGGGGGGGCTGGGGGAGGTGAATTTAAATCTTAAATTGTTAATAATCTTCCCCAACTTAATAGACATTGATTTCTTTTTTATGAAAAAGTAATTCATAAATTTTAGAAGAAATAATTATTTAGATAAATTTTTGAGAATAAAAAATTGTGTGTCTAAGTTGGTTTTGAATTAGTTTTTCAGTCCATATTAACTATATTATCAAGATTGGGTCAGATTTCGGCTTGATATCAAATTCAACTGTCGAATACGTGTCGATTGAAATCCGAATTTTGCAGGGCTCTTGTTATAGCAGGACCGACGAGCATCGAACAACTCGAAAAACTGGGAGTGGACGACAGAAGGTGATGTCAGCGCTCGACGATCGACACCTGCTCTGCATGGCGGTGAATGACCGTACAGCTTCCTCCAGGCAGTTGGCAGCACGTTGGTCTACTGCTACAGGTGTACCATTGTCGGCTTCGTCAATTCGTCAACGTCTGCTGCACCGTGGATTGCGTACAAGGGCACATTTAAACAGGATCCCCCTCACGGCAAACCATTGACGGCTGCGTCTGCAATGGGCTCATGAGCACAGAGCCTGGCAAGCAGATTATCAACAAATTGTCTTTTCAGATGAATCATGCTTCAATTTTTGGGAACATGATGGCCGCGTTCGTGTTAGACGCTATGCCGGTCAACGCTGCCTTCCAGAGTGCGTTATCGAACGACATAGTGTCCGAACACCTGTAGTTATGGTCTGGGATGCGATTTCGTATCAGGGACGATTCAATTTGCTACGACTTGAGGGTGATCTCAATAGCAACAGGTACGTCCGTGAAGTGCTACAGCCCGAAGTCGTTCCCTTCCTTCAAGGCATCCCTGAAGCTATCTTTCAGCAGGATAATGCACAACCGCAAGTTGTCTGTATTTTCCGGACCTTCTTTGATACAGAATGTGTTCAACCGTTGCTCCGGCCAGCGCGTTCTCCTGATTTCGCACCGATGAAAATGACTTATTAATCGTTGAAAAGCGAGTGGCCCGCTACCACTCACCAGTAACTACGGTCTATGAACTGTGGCATCCTGTTGAAGCTTCATGAAGGGCTATATCCGAATATGTCTTCCAATCACTGTTCGATTCAATGCCTAGGCAGACAAGTGTAGTTATTTCTCCCAGAGGCAGCTGCTTTATGCGTTTTCTCAGGATATATTACTCAAAACGTCCTGAAAATTTAATAAATTGTTCTTCCTACTATAATGCATGTGCCCAATAAATATCATTCTTATATTCGCATTCCTTCTTGGTGTTGCAATTTTAATGAACAGCTGTATATATAAATATAATCAAAAAATAAATTTCCCGTTTGTCACTTTTTTAAATTTAAACGAGGAGATCTTTTCGGCAGGCTTAACCATATTATTCTTCTGTTCCTAGAAAACAACCTTTTAAATTCAAATGGATTTATTGCAATACAGCTTCTTACAAATACAGCTCCTTAGAAAAGCAAATATCTTCTCAAAATAATATTTCAGTTTTAATTAAATCATGAAATATGTTTTTTTTTTTTTCCTGTTTATTTACTTGATGAGCGAAGCATATTTTAACTTACAGTAAAATAACAGCTAACGTTATAACAAATAATGAAAGCTGTGATTTGTGCGACATCAATTTCAAAGCAATTTTCTAAAATCGATGAATTTCACTTCAGCAGTCTCTTGACAGATATTGCTTTCCCGCGTCGTGACATGTAGATCAAAGGAATGCTGCTTTGATTTGTTTTACAGGGAAACAATCTGAACTAAATTTCTCTTGATGAAGATGAATTTATTTATTATTCATTGAATTCTGTCATTTATGTCTAAGTTGATGGCGAAATTTTCCTTTGTGACACAATACTGTTTAGCACTATTCAGATTAAAGACAGGCTTAGTTAAAACTCTTTATTCTAAAATGTTTATAGAGATTCTATGTATATATGTCATTCAGTCAAACAAAATAGAAGAATAAAGAAACACTACATTATTGGAATGTTTAGTTGCTATAATAGTTAAATTTTTAAAATTACTTTTAAAGATTTTAATTATCTTCATATTTTAATTAATTTTTATCTACATAATTTATATATTACTTATACATTTACTTACTACACTTATTAAATGTAATTAAAAGTTTGGATTATATATATATATATATACAATATACTCCCGTACAATGCGGTGGTAGGGTTGCCAGATGCTACAAATACGTTAATACTACAATTTTATTTTTTAACACCACTAATTATATTTTTAAACACCAAAGTAACCGCTCTATACAGAAACTAAATTGCATGTAAATGAGCCAATAGATTGTTATTCTAAAAATTTAGTGGTGTTAAAAAATAAAATTGTAGTATCCATACAGAACAAGTTCCAGGTTGGTCCACAATTCTATTTTGCGATTACGGCGAAATGCGATTTTCGGAAATGGTTAAGATGGATTCCAAATGGAAACAAAGCAAAAACGCGTTTTTCAAAATGGCGTCTGTTTTGTAATGTACACAAATAAATTAAGCCAATTTTTAATATTAATGAAACAACTATAACTTACCTCACTTTCTATGAGAAAACATCAGCATGAAGTTCTGTACTGCAAGGATCACCAATATGCATAAAATATATATACATATATATACACCGGTTCTCATAGTTATAAGGAAACTCGTTTTTCTATATTAACTAAACACTGAACACTATTATTTAAACAAATACATGTTTTATTAATTTGAATTTCATTAATAGACTATATTTAAAAAGTTTGATCGTTTTTCTATCTTAAAAAACTTTAAATACGGTCAAAAAGATGTTTTTTCAGGTGTTCACAATTATAAGGACAGCTCGAATCTTAGTAATTTTTATTCAGTTATTCTTTAAATTAATATTTTATGTTGTCTCTTTTTAGGGTGAAACAGTTAGACATTCTCTCTGGTATATATAAATATATACCTTTTTTCTTTTTTTATTCAGTTTCATTGCCATTTCATACAGCATAGATGATATTCTGAATACATTTTAACTATTTAAAATTGCTTTAAACCTGCATGCACTTTTCTAATATGATAAGTTAAGGTTTTTTTCAACTTTTAGGCCACAGGAAAGGCAATAATACAGAAGTTTCTTTCTTCAAACAATTTCCTATTGCTCTAGAAGTAGAGCAAAAAGTATTGTTGAAAAAAATATTATTATCCCCCAAAATCTTAAAAAAAAAAAAAAAATCTGAGAATTACACGTTTAAAATTTTCGGATATTTTCTTGATGTTCATAATAATAGAAAAAAATACTAAATTCATTCTGCCTTCAGTAGAAACAGCTCCCAAGAGTACCATAGATCCATCTTTAAAATGCCCGATTCATATCTGTCTTTAAAAAATCTGCTCTGTCTTTCGCTATCATCAGATCGTGCCAGTAACTGTTAAAACCATTTAGTTAATCAAGAATAAAATGTTTTTCATTCGAAAATGCAATATTTTACCATTTAATATTGTCTCTATTCAACTTTAACACATACGTTCTTTCCCCCATTAAATGCTAATTGATTATTACAGGTTTTTTATTCATTTTAACAAATTATTAATTATTTTAAACATGCATAAACGTGGACCCCAACCTTTCGTTAAAAATTACGAACAAATTTAGCAGCAGTCATTATAAGTAGAACAGTAAGAGGAATTATGAGTCTTCGATCTCTGTAAAACAACTTTGATTTTGCATCACATCTCTTTCCTATCGAACCAGCAGTTCACCGTTTGATCACATTTCCTTAATTCGGCGGATTGAAATTATCCTTCCACTTAAAAAACACATTTATCATACTTCACTACATGAACGTTCTCTCTCTCTCTCTCTCTTTTTTTTTTTTTTTTTTTTTTTTTTTTAAAGGAATTATCGGTAATGTCCGTCCAAGAAAAATTGAAGGCTTATATATGAATTAATCTAGCCCAGTAGTTAACAAATTTGTATGTCAACTGTAACTTATCCGCTAGTAAGTTAAATAAAACGAAAAAATCTTGATTGACTCTATAATTATGAACATCTAAAAACGTGGAGAAAAAATATTTTGCATTATTTTTATTAATTTTGTTTCATATTAAAAAAAAAAAAAAAAAAAAAATAGCAGTTTTGTTTTTTAGAATACTTGATATATTAAGTGCACTTAGTATAATCTTGTTCACAATTATTTTTACATTAGTTATTTCAAAACATAAAGTGTCCTTATAAATATGTGAAGGAATGTTATATGCTTACCGTACATTTATACCATTTAAATATTCTACAATTGCCGGAAAAATACGATTATACAAACCGAATTTCCTAACCTGCATTTTTTTTAAAAATTCCAAAAACATCTCTCTCTCTCTCTAAACAATTCACTCAAAAAAATTCTAGTACATTCACCTTCTTTTCCGAAAATAGGCCTGTCTTTCGTTAAATAAAATAGCAAAACTAGAACAAAATAATGAATATTTAAATGTCGATCAAGATATGTTCTTAAATAATTGGAATGCTGGTTTCCATGGTCATAAAAAATAAACAGCACACAAGTTGCCATATCATGTTGCAAAAAACCCAGAAAGACATCGTTATTTTCAAAACGGCGCTAAAAGAAAATCGCCAAATAGGGTTGTGGAGCAACCTGATAATTGTACCGCTAAGACTTTAGGGATTTTCCAAGTTGGATTTATTCAAAAATTTCACTATCTACCTTCATTTTGTAAAATAAAAAATATATAAATGAAATAAAATGAATAAATGAATATAAATGTAAATAAAAATTCATTAAAAAAATATTAAATTTAAGGAATTAAAATAAAAATAAAATATATAAATGAATTATTTAAAAATCCTTTCCCTCTATTTTTTGTGCCTGCTTCTCTTGTTTCTTGTTTTTTAGTTGTGTTCCTCTCTTATTGGTTTTGCAGGCTGCTTCTTATTCATTGGTTGTGTTGCTTCTTCCCCTTTTGAAAATTTCCCTGCTTTCAGTCTTGCTTTTCCCTCTAAAGAGTAGCACGTATTTTGCATCTGAAGAAGAAAGACCAGGTCCTTTTAAAACCGCTAGTGCTTACGTTGATTTTATGGTATGTGAAGCAGTTTTCAAATTTAAATATTAAATGCTGATAATTTTTGCTTGCGAACTTTTTATAGCTTCGAACTTTTTATAAGTAACTTGCGAACTTTTTATAAGTAGCCGACTAAGGCACAAAACTTGAGCATCATACTTGAAAATATTGTAAAAGAAAACAGATATTACAATAACATTAAATAATTTGTGGTAAATTTCCTGTAGGCTAACATTAGCACCCAAGAGGTAAATACTAATAGAGGTGTGACTTTTGTCGAAAGTTGCCACTCCTGAATAATGTCTAATTTCGGATTCTGATGACGGATTCCAAAAAGATTCGCCGTCTCGAATGGGCTAAATTAATCCAGGAACTTGTCGAAGTTGTCTCCGGGCATAGTTCCAGACATTCAACAAATTCATCCTCACTGTCTTGTTGTCATTAACCGTAATCTATCTTAGTATAGAATTTAATGGAATCACTATGCAATCTCTCCTGAGTAGCAAATACGCAAACTCTCCCATTTCGATAGGAGAGTCTTTTATTCGCAGCCTTTTATTCAATAATTATTCGCTTTTATAGAGAACTATTGGTATCGTTTAATTTAAAAATATCTTGTACCGCTGCCAATCTATAGAAATTCCTGGAAAGTGATATGAAAATTCAAACGTTTATTTTTGAAAACAAGACAGAATAACTACGTTTTATGTTAATCGATTGTAACAATCAACATGCACATTCAAGTCGGCATTGCTGTTGTACAACAACCTGGAGAAGCAGCGCTCGCACTCTACTCCTTCTCCCCGATCCTTTAGGTAGGCAATCTCTTCTAGCTTTACGTTATATATAACTTAGGGCATATACAAGATAATTCTGTATAAAAAAATAATAATGAATAGAAAATAAGTAAATTTTATAAACAGATTGTCTATTCATAATATACACATATTTTTTAAACATGACTATTGACTTTTATGTACATTTATATTATATTATATATCAAGCGTGACATATGTTCATTTATTTACACAAATTAATACATAAATTATATAATATACTGTACTTATAATAAATATATTTATATTTAAAAAAAAAATGAAAATATGCTACAAATCTGTCGTTAACAAGAAGTTTCAAATTGAAATGTAAAATTGGTTTCTATAGCTTTTCTTAAAAATATTTTCAACGAACGATAAAAAAAAAAATAAAAAAAATCTGACCTCAAAATTTAAACTTACAGCAGGGATTTTAATATTTAATATTTTAATATTACATGTATTTTATAATAGGAATTGATTAAAATTTTAAAAGCACTTCAACGTTTCATAGTTGTTTTATGGTTATGTGGGTTATGTGCTTAATCACTTCAGAAATTTTGATGTTTTAAAGACGATATTTTACACTATCTACCAATAAGTATTTGGACACTTTTGAATTTAGACGATCTGTCAAGTGTCTAGAAAAAATCTTGAAACTTTGGGAGTATAAAGAACATGTCCTACCTCATATATTTCAGTAAATGTTTTGTTCTTAAAAGGTAAAGAGGAACAGTTAAAAAATAAAAAATAATCAAAATGTTTTGGATCACCCTGTAAAAAGTAATGCTTGAAATACGTTTTCGCCGTAGCATGTGAATATCATGATTCTTCTAATTATCTGTATGAATTTGTATGAGGGTACCAAATATATTTATTAAGATATAACGGTTTCTTTAAAATTATTGCGATTAAAAAATACCAGTGTTTAGTTCTCAATCATACTATAGGTATGGGGAACGTACGTAATCGTGAAAATTTTGACCACGTTTTTTTACAAGTTTTGAGGCGTGAGGAAACCGAAAATATCAAAATGGGTATGGTGTCCGTCTGTAGGGTGTCTGTTGGTTTGTTAGTAAATTAATGTGTTAGTTTGTTAGTCTGTTTATACGACATCTCACAAACAAATGATCGCAGATATGTCGGACCAGTTTTAAAATATTATTCATGACACTGGCAAGAACCCTATTCATTTGAAACATTTTAATTAAAAAAATTCAGAAATTATTTACGATTTTCTTAACATGGGAGAATAGGGCAAAATTTCACTTAAACGTACATGAAAAGAAACATTTTTATCGTAAAAATGTAAGAACTGCTTTTAAATATCAGTTTTGATGCCGGAATAAACATCATTAACTATAAACACGCTATTTTGAAAATTTCGCAAATTTTTCGAAATTTACGAATTTCTCAACATGGCAGAATACGGCAAAATTTTACATAAATGTCGATTTTTAGGGATATTTTCCTCGTAAAGATGTCACATTACTTTTTAAAATGCTATATAACGTAGTGGCATAAACATCTCTGACTATGAATTTTTTAATTTAAAAATTTCGTAACTTATTTGGAATTTACGATTTACTTAACATGGCAGAATAGGGCAAAATTGAGCATAAACGTCCATTTTGAGGATCATAAATATATCAGACAACTCAAATATTCTAAAAAGAAAATTTTGTAAGTTATTCGAAATTTAAGATTTCATCAACATAGCAAAATTGGGCGATATTCCACATAATTATGCATTTTGGGGATTGTTGCATTGGAAATAGTAGCACAAAAACTAACCAACGAAATTGATCCCAATGAAATAAATTAATAAATTAGAATACGATAAATATATGAAATTGAATGGCGGGCAGCCTATGAGGCGGGGATTTCATTATATCACTGTGTCAAGCGTTTGATCTAATTCATTTTTTTTAACATGAATATAACATGTCTTGCACTAAAAATTTATGAGAACATAAATATGATAGGGAACTGAGCAGAGTCCACCAATGCCAACAAGTTTTTAGAGGAAATGAGATTTTCTCCATTCAGTCTCTTCTCTTATAACTTTTTGAATTTACAAGAAACTTATTTAGGGCTTTTATGTAACAACAGTAAACTCTCGATTATCCTCCAGCGGTTTATCTGAAATTTCCATCTTCCTTGGCATTTTTCCTACTATAAATTACGATGGATTTAAACAATAACTATATATACAATTAGGTATGCAATTAAATATTTATATAAAATAAAAATTGAAGACTGAATATCCTGGAAAATATATAAATCAATGTCACGGATAATATTTCAGTGCCAAGGATAATCGATAGTCTACTGTAGCTCAACACTTTTGGCCGTCAAATTACGCAAATAAAAATTTTTAAAAGCTTGTGCATGCGTAGTTAAAAATTATTTAGTATAAATGCTCATATTTCGTAAGATATTTGACATTTTTACATTCTGATTGCAGTATACTGTGTCTAATGTGGTACGCAAGTTTTCCAAAAACGAATTTGCACTGGGTCTAATACCCTACATGTTATAATGAAAATAGTCTGGTGTGCCACTCTCACGACTTTCTCTTACCCTAAAATTTAATACTATAAATACAGGTTGCAGATTAAGAGGTAAGAGAAAGAGTACTGTTATGTAAACCTGTGTTAAATTATTCAAATTAGGCTTAGAAAGAGTTTTATATGATAATGAGTTCTGTGTGAGGGGGGCAACCACCACCCTCAACCCCCGTTTCATTATAGCACCTACATTTATATAGAATTTAATTATGTTATTAAAAATAATTCTGTTTTTAAAAAATAATTTATTAAAATTATTATTAAAAAAATTATCTTTCATGATAATGCAGACGATTTCCATATTAAAGAAGTAGTATAACACTATATATATATATATATATATATATATATATATATATATATATATATATATATAAGGTAAATTTATTCTCAATATTACATTAAAAAAAATAAATGTTAAAAATGAAAACGATCCATAACTTTATTTTAAACTATCTCAGATCGGTGGTTCAACCATTCGTTTTAAAGGTATTGGCGAGCTCTTTTGAAAGATACCCATCATGAAAATTTACTCCCCTCGAAGGGGGGACTCCCCCCCCCAGAGGAGAGGCGGGGCTTCTACATACACAAAAGTTTTTTCCGAGTTGACTATCTCTATTAAAAAAATATATATATTCGTTTCATTTGGTTTAGTGCAGTCTATAGATGTTAAACTCTACTTACCTGCAATTTTCCCCAGAGACGTAATGTATTTGAATACTTTTGAGTGTCCCTGTACACGAAACATTTGCTTCATCTCAACGAAAAGCTTACTGTAGCATCCGTATATGATGCACATTTAGAATACCGAGTTTGGAATTTCTGCTACTATTTGTTCTTGAGATATGCTGATAACAGACACACAGACATCCACACAGACCATTCTTTAAAAACGTGATTTTCGTATTCAGGGGACCTCAGAACATGTAAATATAACAAAAACTCACGTTCGAAAATTTGACCCTAAAACAATACTTTCTCGACCCTATGGGTAAGAGAAAGTAAAAATGGCAATTTTTATTTGCAATTTTTTAAAGAAACCGTTATAATGTTACCGATATAACCATTCAGTAATTATATGTAGTAGTTTTATAAAAATTTATACAGATAATTAGAAGAATCTTGATATTCACATGCTTTAGCCAAAACGCATTTCAAGCATTACTTTTTACAGGGTGATCCAAAATATTTTGATTTTTATTTATTTTTTTCTGATCCTCTTTTTGTCTTTATGATAAAACTTTTGGTGAAACATATGATGTATAACATGTTATTCATACTCCTACAGTTTCAAGATAATTTCTGCAGTATTTTTCTAGATAGTTGACAGAACGCCTAAATTTGAGAGTGTTCAAATACTTTTTGTTAGATAATGTATATGAAAAAAAGGAAAATAAACGTTTCTTTTAAAGAGATAAAAAGAAAAAACTGTCCAAATAATTATCAGGAAAATAATTAGTCGATATCAAAATACCAAATACTGAAAATATATTCTCAAATGCAGGCTACTTAAATTAAGTAGGAATTAATTTGACAGGTCTTCTTTAATCTCTTGTAGTGGTGGTACGTGCTTTAGCTTAAAAAAAAAAAAAAAATGTTAAGTCATAACTGCAAGCGCTTTTTCGTGCTTTTTGTCTATCTTATAGAAAATGCATGCTCTATAAAATATCAATAGAGCCTAGTTCACTTTATTTCAATGCTTTTTTTTTTTCATAAATATAACCTTTTAATTCTTTTAAATTTTGTTACTTGTATAACTTGATGCTATCAAAACGTGAGTCTGGACATCGAGTTGTATAGGAATTCCTTTCATTAACATAAAAGAATGTTCTCTACTCTTAATAACGTACTTATCTTTATATTGCGAGGCGTAGAATCCATTTTCTGTTGAACGTCACCTTGAAGTTTCTACTATTAAATTTCCTGAATAACAAAGTATGCCTTAAGTAAAAAATTTTGAATTATCACGTGAAAATCAGAGATTTCCTCATTGTAACTATCAATTCGCTTCAAATGATAATTGCTTAAAATGGTGAAATAATTAGAATTCATGGCATAAATGACAATTATTTTGATACCATAGGTGTGTCTGACATATATTCTTGTGAGGAGGGAGGGGGAGTATCAGAAAAGTACTCAGAAGTTGTTATGATGCATGCTCATATGTCAAAATATCCAGATTGTTAATTATAGCATTATTATAATTATAACAGTATTATAATTGTATTATAATGCTTATTAAATATTATTAATTATTTTTAATTGCAAACTAGACATTTTGTTCTTTAAATGAAAGTAATAGATGGTAATTAGATGAATATATTTGCATTTTTAAAGATTAAAACAAAAATAATAAATTTTTATTTGAATTGGGGAAAAAAATGAAGATTTGAAAATATTTTTAGAATTTACCAATCCACACATATATATATGTATTATATATATATAATTAATATATATATATATATATATATTGAGGGTGAGAGAGGGAGGGGAATTACTTGAATTCTTCACTCCAGTTACGTTCGTGCCTGACATGATAACAAAGGCATATATCCACGCGAACAATGAAAAAGTATGAGGAATAAGTTATTTAAATTTTTATGTTTCAAATATTATTCTTCTGTAGGCAATTAAACTAGTATTTTGTAAGCACTGAAACTAAAATTAAAATAAATTAAGAAATATTACACTATTATTTTAAGTAAAGATTAAGTAAAAAAAAAAAAAAAATTTTTCCTTATTGCTAAAAGCACAAAAATTATACACCAAACTGAAAAAAATATCTTGGGAAGCTTTAAAAATAGAATGACGCAATTAAATGACACTGTGCTAATAGTTATGCCGGTACCACGAAAAATTTCTCTACAAAAAAGTTTCAAGTCAAGAAAGAAGACTGATCAGGGGATAAATGCTTCTAGTTCGCAGTTATTCACCAATTAGACCCATATAACTGCCAAATAGAATATATATATTCACAATGAGCTACACAAGTAAGTTCCTTCTTGAAAACATATCAAACAAAAATTATGATTTAATGAACGAAGAAAACATGTCTCCTACATTTGTAATTAAAGATTTGATAATGACTAAAGACGATCAGACTAACGATATAGTGATGACTAGAGGAAACCTATATACCAATCTTGATAATCCAGGTATGATGATTCAATAATGACTAAATGAAAAATGATAAATTTTCTGACAGCACAAAATACAAAAGTGAGTAAAATAAAGTCTGTTATAAGAAATGTCCTGTAATATGTGAGGTATCTATCCAGACAATCTAATAATTTCGTACGGACATTAGCGATGAAAATTTGACCTTTTTGCAAACCACGAATGGATACTTTAAAAGATTCTTATCAAAAATGTGTAGCATTAAAAAATAATCTACATTTCAAACGGAAGCTTATCTGTTCCTACAACAAGTTCAACTGAATCGCTTGAAAACTGCTTATTAAAACCCGTTATATTAAATCATAATGCACTCAAAATAGTATTACGCAAATCTCTTGTTAATATATATATATATATATATATATATATAGAGAGAGAGAGAGAGAGAGAGAGAGAAAGAGAGAGAGAGTATGTTTAACTGAAGTATCTGAATGCTTCATAGCAATTTAGGCACTTTGAATATCACATTTAGGCTTGCATAACTCACCCCCATGGGAGTTGTTGCAGCAAATTTGTACTGTACCCAAAGTTTTCGACCATGCTCTTTAATTTAAGCTTGGTTTGGTTTCAATAGCAATTTTCCTAATTCATACTTCCCTTGTTAGTATAACCGGTACAATCACTATCGTGTATTTTCATATTTAACTTACAACTCTATTTAAATTAAATATGAAAGCATATCTAAAAGAAGAAGTAAGAATTTCAGCATTTTATTAAAAAAAAAAAAATAAAAAAAATAATGCTTATATTACTGTGTACATCGAGTAGTTTCTAATTTCACGACCACTAGTGAAATTAACACAGCACCGAAATAAAATTTTATGACGTTTGCCACTGCTATTCTACATCCTACAAATAACACTGGTATCTGTGCTACATATCTTAGCTTAATTTATGTGTATATATAGATCATCGACTTCTTTAGAATAATTTATTATTGAGGTAATTTCGACACACAGAAACAAACAAACACACTGACTAATCTACTGAAGGACATAATACCAATTTTGTGATTTTCGGATTCCATGTACCAGAAAATGTGTAAAAAGTAAAAAAAAAATTTGAGATAAAAAATTTTCACTGCTATAAAAGTAAGTTCCTCATACCTATAGTATAAAAGGGAAACACACACACACACACACACACATACACAAAAAAAAAAAAAAAAAAAAAAAAAAAATGAATTTTATATTTTTCCTAAAATAGCTGTAAAAAAACTTAAGTTTAGCATACGTTTTATATAGAAGCATCTCCCCCCCCCCCCACCTTTTTTTAAAACTACAACTTATGTGCTGGTTTGTCAGATAATTTTTAGAAAAACTTAAAACTAATATAAAGTTAAAGTTAACAAAAACTTGAAAGATGATCCTCTAAAGTTTATCATCTTCAGACATGGTTATATATATATATAATTCTCAATAGCATATTTATACAAAAATCAACATTGTAAGAATTCTATAAAACTTGATATTTTCTCAACAAGCAAAAAAGTGTTAACAAGTCCATTGTTTAAAGAAAAAGAAAGACTCGAAGTTTCCTCTTTTTTTTTTTTTTTTTTCTTTTTAAGATAAAAAAAAAAAAAGTAAGAGTAAAAAAGTTAAGAGTAAAAAAAGAAAAGAAAACATTGTAAAACAGAGATTAGAACAATGTTTGCTTTTACAACATTGTACTTATAGAATTAAGCTTAATAGCCTAAATTTTTAAAATCACAATAAAACAAAATTTAAAGAAAAAATCCAGATCTTAATGAAAAACTTTTGGAAAATTTTAAGATACAGTTACTTGTTTCATAATCTCCTTGGCAGATTATCTTTTAAATCTTTTTGTATAA
This sequence comes from Salticus scenicus, assembly GCA_963930645.1. Lineage (NCBI taxonomy): Eukaryota > Metazoa > Arthropoda > Arachnida > Araneae > Salticidae > Salticus > Salticus scenicus. The sequence goes on from OZ005649.1 coordinate 240,475,537, forward strand.
AAGGTTGGTGTAAAGTTATATAAAGAACCAAATATCTTATGCAATAACATTAAAAAATATTTTTTAAATCAAATAAATAAATCAGATTCCAGAAAGATATTTTCTTCATCGTTTTTTTGAAATATCAATACATATTTGTAGAGTCCTGCACGGGTCGGGTTTTACCCGACTCGAACCCGACAGATGAATTTTATATCAACCCGAAACCCGACCCGAACCCGACAAAAAAATTTTCATCAACCGGAAAACCGACCCGAACCCAACAAAATTTTTTTCATCAACCCGAAAACCGACCAGAACCCGCTGTCTTTAGACCCGAAACCTAAATGAAAATTACTTATTCATCTAAAAATCATAAAAAAAATTTCTTAAATTATAAAATGAATTAAATTTTCATTGCCATACAGTTGGTAAATTATTTTAAAAAGAATTTGAAATGTAATTACTGATTGTTTAGTTTAAGAATTAAAAAATCTGGAAAATAGACCAATAATAAATTTTAACCATTTATGTGAGTTGTGAACTTCAAGAGTAAACTGGTATATTGTGGCCATCACAAGACTTTCTTCTATACTTTCCTATATTTTACTGACAAGGAAACATTCAAAAGGTGTCATCTTCAAAAAGTATTGAAAAAAATACACTGATGGAAAAAAAAAAAAATCCCAACACCAGGAAGGAGCTGTGCTAGATAAACAAAATTTGGTAGGCGTGTTTATACATGTAAAAGATGACGTCGATTCAAATTTCGAGTTACGCACATAAGTGTGGCGCTAGTAGCGACACTATGAACATGCAAATGAGGTTTGCTTTAAATAAGCGATGTAAGGTTCGTGATCGTTATTTACAGTTGAGATTTGACGGAGTGGGTTAATGTTAGTCAAGGATGCCTCTAAGAAGACGAAGAAGCCATTATCAACAGCTCACTGAGTTTGAACGAGGTCGTGTAGTAGGGCTACGAGAAGGTGGGTTTTCTTTCCGCGATATTGCAGAAAGACTTGGCAGGAATGTATCCACTGTGCATGAGTGTTGGCAGCAGTGGTCAAGGGAAGGTACTGCCTCAAGAAGACCGGGTTCCGGGCGGCCACGTGGCACTACTGAGAGGGAAGACCGCCGTGTTCGGCGTATGGCTGTGGCTAATCGTACTGCGTCTGCAGCTGAAATTCGAGCTGCAGTTGGCACCACAGTGACACAACGAACTGTTACAAATCGGTTACTTCAAGGACAGCTCCGAGCCAGACGCCCTATAGCGTGCATTCCACTGACTCCAAACCACTGCCGTTTGCGACGTGAGTGGTGTCAAGCTAGAGCTCATTGGAGGACGGAGTGGAGATCTGTTGTGTTTTCTGATGAAAGCCGGTTCTGCCTTGGTCGCAGTGATAGCCGTGTGTTGGTTAGAAGGAGGCCAGGTGAACGCCTGCTAGCGACCTGTCTGCGGCCTAGACACAGGGCCTACTCCTGGAGTTATGGTTTGGGGAGCAATTTCGTATGACAGCAGGAGCACTCTCGTGGTTATCCCACGCACCCTGACTGCAAATTTGTACGTCAGTCTAGCGATACAACCTGTTGTGCTGCCATTCATGAACAGCATTCAAGGGGGTGTTTTCCAACAGGATAACGCTCGCCCTCATACCGCTGTTGTAACCCAACATGCTCTACAGAGTGTCGACATGTTGCCTTGGCCTGCTAGATCACCAGATCTTTCTCCAATCGAGCACGTATGGGACATCATTGGACGACAACTCCAGCGTCATCCACAACCAGCATTAACCGTCCCTGCATTGACCGCCCAAGTGCAACACGCATGGAACTCCATCCCACAAACTGATATCCGACACCTGTACGACACAATGCATGCACGTTTGCATGCTTGCATTCAAAATTCTGGCGGTTACACCGGTTACTAATGTACCAACATTTCACATTTGAAATGGCTCTTCCCGCCAATGGCTCTACCTGTGATCTTGAAACTTTAATCAATTAAATATGTTACCTAGACAAATGTATTGCTGAAATTTCATTACTGTACAATAATTTTTTCTTGGTGTTGGGATTTTTTTTTCCATCAGTGTATATATGATTCTACTCTTCATGAAACACCAGAAAATGAAAAAATTTTCGGCTGAAATTAATTACAGCGACCACAAAAAATTATCAAAATTAAGCATATTTGGCGATTTCACACTGCTAGGCGATTGATTTTGAGTACTTGGCGGAAAAGCAAAACACGGTTCTGTTCGTACACGGCAATCTCGGTGCTAGCATACGTATCGCCTAACAGCGCTAAATCGCCAAATATGCTTAATTTTGATAATTTTTTGTGGTCGCTGTAATTAATTTCAGCCGATAATTTTTTCATTTTCTGGTGTTTTATGAAGAGTAGAATCACATATATTTTTTTCAATACTTTTTGAAGATGACACCTTTTGAATGTTTCCTTGTGAGTGCAAATAATTTACTAAAATTATTATTATTTTTTTTTTAATTATCTAACAGGATAAATGCAAACGATTTTCATCTTAGAGACAACTAACACTAAATATCCAAAGTAAGACAGTTTTATTGCCTATAAATAGCATCTTAAAAAGTACGTTTTTATAATGGTTATCTCACATATCATTTTTCGTACAGTTATATGTCATAGAAGTTGAGATATAGCCTTCCCATTATCGAGGGATATTGCAGTATAGCAGCTCGACCTATTATCCGATTAGCATCCAGATTGATTGAGCATAATGTCTCATTATGGCTTTCTCACATATCAAGTTTTGTTTGATTATACACAAAAGAACCTGAGATATAGCCTCCCGTTAAATTGCAAATATCGCGTATAGCAGCACCACCTGTTGAGCAGTTGACACAAAAGTTGAGACACTAATTTAGGTTAAGGTGCATCTACTTATAAATTTATATGCAATTTTATGCAGTTGTTCCTGAGATATAGCCTTCCCTTAAACTGCCGAAATCGCTGTACAGCAGCGCCATCTGTTAGTCGATAAGAATTCAAAGTGAATTATCATAATGTCTCATGATAGCCTTTTCACATATCAATCTTTGTTTGATTATACTCAATAGAACCTGAGATATAGCCTCCTCTTAAATCTCAGAAATTGCTGTACAGCAGCGCCACCTGTTGATCGGTTGACAAAAATTGATAGGCATTAATTTAGGTCAATGCTCCTCTATGTATAAATTCATATATAATTCTGAACAGTAAGTTCCGGAGATACAATCGCCACAAAATTTTTGCCACAGAAATACAGACATTTTCTATAAATGGTAAAATCCTGTTCTAGACCTCTCAAAACGTGTAAATCCGTCGAAAACTGGAAGTCGAAATTTTTTATGAATCCAATACTTTCTTCTATTGAATTTAGAAGAAAGTAAATGTTATTAAAAAAAGAAAGTAAAAGTCAATTTAAATGTTCGTAATTTATTGTTTAATACTCATAGTCTGAAAAAAAAAATAAATAAATCAAATAAAGATGTATTATTTTTTATTGCTTTTCTCCGATGTGGATGTTTACTTTACTATAATAATTTGTGTAGCATGTATGTGATTCGTAGTTAAACATCTACTTTTTAAGGATCACTGATCTCTTTAAATTCGCGCAATCAGCAACTTAGCTTTCTCCGGTTTCAATTTTACTCGGTGAATTATTATATGTTCTAGAGAAGACGATAAAGAATATACTCTGCCTTGATGGTATTAGTTTCCTGTGTTTATTTTACATTACTTTTTTAATTAAATCACAACAAGTATTCCCTGTATATTTGCTGTATATACAAATGTAAACGGAAGAAAATTCAAAATTTCGTTCGAGGATAAAAATTCATTGAAAATAAAAATATCTTTAAAAAAAATGTAAATTGAGAAATAAATTTTCAAAACGTAAAAACAATGTTATGTTGTATTATATGTATATGTAAATAAAAATTTATGCAGTACTTTAAAATTTTCATACAACTTCTACAGATGATCAGTTTTAGATTTGTTGAAGAAAAGAAAATTTATACGGATTTTTTTTTTTTTTTTTTTTTTTTTAGGTGGATATCCGCGTATAGGAATACGGAGCTCCGACACATGTCTAAAATCAGTTAACGAGTAATAATTATGTCTACAAATTTATGCTTTCAATTTTATTTATTTATTTTTGAAAGGTGTTCTCAAGTCGACCCGACTCGTAGAAAGCTAAACCCGACCCGAACCCGACCCGCAAGAGAGAAAAATTTGTCAACCCGACCCGGTTCGGGTAAAATTGGGTTACCCGACCCGATGCAGGGACTCTACATATTTGCTCCTGAAACAACAACACATCAGTTTATTTTTCACTGTTTTCTTTCTTTATTTATTACTAGCAGGCTTTGCCCGCTTCGCTGGCCACTAAATTTAAAGGAAACTCTTTTCTATATAGCTTTATAAAAATAAAATAAAATAAATTACTGAAATTGTTCAAAAGCTCGCTAAAGGTCCCTGCTGCATTCGGCAGCGATTTGGTCATCCACTGCAACTCGGGCGCTTGTCCCTATTGCCTGCGACAATAGTTTACCAATGAGCTTCCATTTAGGTGCTTATTATATAACAGTTTCGAAATAGATGGTATCGAAAAAATTGGAGTTTCCCTTTTATATTTGAATCCCAGTTACATGTGAACAACACTATACGTGTTGTTCACATGTAACTCGGACTGGACTCAAATGTAACTGGGTTTAGACAACATAATATATGCTTTTACGTTATTTCATATGTTTATTTTGTTTATCTAATCAACCATTAAATGACAGCAATTTCACGCCAAATATTACAATATGCTGTAACCGGCTACGTCTGTCGCATGAGACAATTTTTTTTTTTTTTTGTGTGTTTATATATAATTCATGGGTTGTAAACCTGATAGTACAGCCTTAATATAGTTCTCTTTGGCGGCTTATGAATTTTTGTCACCATTTTAGACTTATTCCATTGTAACAATAAGACTTAATACATTGTAAGAATATGCTGTGAGCGCAATTTCTGCCGTATTTTAGAAACTAGTCTTTAAATGGTTATATATATTTCCCATTAAACATATTTTTATTTATTTATTTAAATATGAATTTGAATTTTTCAAATATTTCTGTTCGACAGCGTGCAAGTGCAGTAACACACAGAGGCTCATTTGTTTGTATGATAAATTAGCATAGTGATTATTATATAAAAAATTAAATAAATAGGTAAACATTATCGTGTTACACAGCTTTATTATGTCGCTCCATTGGCGGCTTTCGAATTTTTGACGCCATATTAGCGATGGATTTTTTTTTTTTTTTTTTTTTTTTTTTTGTATGAAAAGGGGAAGACTATTTTGCTAATAATTTTATCAGACTCTTTTTTGTTTATACATAAGAATCCTTTATATTCTGCTTATATTTTTAATGGTTTTTAGGTTTAAAATAATAATAATTAAATTAGTGCTTGTTGAAATAAATTTCCTATCTTTAAAACTGCATTTGTTATATAAATTTTGTGTAAAAATAAATCATTTATGCTTTTATATATTTGATGCGCTACTTAGATTAAAATTAAACAAAATTAAACTGTTGCAAAATTAAACTTCTTGTCGAAAAACGTTCGGTGTACTTCAACACCAAAATTTAAAAAATCGCCCAGCAGGATCTGTTAATGAAACTGATAAAATAAAAATATGGTTCATAGAGTTTAAATAATCTATTTAAAAAAACTTTTAAAACCCAAATTATTAATGTATCGTATCACATACATAGATATAGTAATAATATATAGATTGATCATTGGGGAGAAAAAAGTGATTCCTTTTCACTCGGGAAAAGACGGCGATTTTACCAAAATATGGCAAAATTTCCCCGAGTGAATACACACGGGAATACACACGAATGTTTTAGCAAATAAAATTCATGAATAATTTATTTACTAAAGGTGAATGAAAAGCTCCAGATATAGTTTCAAATTCATTCTTCTCTTTTTTCCTTTTTTCCTTCAATACCACTTAATGGCTGATTCCAAAGCTTTTTTTTCGGCATCAAAAATCTTTGCACGATAATATGGGGATGATAGATCTATATATATTATTATATCTATGATCACATAAATCTTTTCGAAGATAGAATAAAACTTAATTTGAAAAAAAAAAAAAAAAAAAAGATGTAACTTTTTTTTTTATTAACCAAAAAAATTGATGAAATTTGAAATGCAAGTTCGTCTTGTGTTGTACAGTCTGTATATTATGTTTTTGTGTTCGTGAGCAAAAATTTAAAAGAATTTGAAAACTGCAATTTTTAATCCCACTTAAAAATCATGTGACTTAATGTGAAGCAGATTTCTCATTTTTTTTCTCCTAACGGTTTCCATACAATCTTCTGCTGTTGCCACCTAAAATTCATACTTTAGTTAATTTTAAAAAATCTAATTGTCCGATTGATAAGCTGTTTAATGCATTGGATTTACAAAAATTTTCCCTTTCATTTGCTATCTTATTTGTAACGATGCGACTGATATTTCTAATTTATTTTCTAATCTTTCTGATTTATTTTCCTCATTTTAAATAAATGTACGTTTTTTTTTTTTTTTTTTTTTTTTTATTATTATTATTATTATTTCGTCGAAAAAAAAAATTGGCAACAATTAAATTATGGATAAAATGTTAAAATTTAAATGGCTTATTTATCAGAAATTAGAAGGTTATTATTTTCACATTTTAATTAATTAAGAAAAAACTAATGATCCGATTGATAAGCTGTTTAATGCATCGGATTTACAAAAATTTTCCCTTTCATTTGGTATCTTATTGTAACGATGCGACTGATATTTCTAATTTATTTTCTAATCTTTCTGATTTATTTTCCTCATTTTAAATAATTTAATAATGATTTTTTAATAATAATTTTTTTTAATTATTATTATTTCGTCGAAAAAAAAATTGGCAACAATTAAATTATGGATAAAATGTTAAAATTTAAATGGCTTATTTATCAGAAATTAGAAGGTTATCATTTTCACATTTTAATTAATTAAGAAAAAACTAATCAAAAATTCGAAAATCTGACTTCGATGTGCACAATGACCCTTCGGGGGGCACCTTTGTGTTAAATTTCGTGACTGTCCGAGTTACCGTTTTCGAGAACAGTGAAATATACAAATATTGCTCACTTAATAATATAAGATTAAAAATTTAGATTATGACGAAAATGATAGAAATATTAGATGCCTTCTTTTGTGTATTGTATCAATTAACAGTGTAATTTTTACAGCATTTATGCAAGCAAACAAATATTGAGAATTTTTACAAAATTTTACTGAAAAAGAATATTTTACAGAAAAAAATACCCTTATTATACAGGATGTCGCAAAAATATTTGGTAAAAACATAAAAGCCAATAAAGGGGACCAAACCAAATAGATTGAGTAGAGGATTTCTGTGCGTAAATGCTCCTTTGATGCGGTAGACGTCACCGATGAGATTCGTAAATAAAAGCCGTAACAGGAGGAAATTTTCATTCTTCAATTACAACAATAACAGAATGTATCGTTACACCTATTCCGAAGGAGGTGAATCGACGTTTTTAGTTACGTTTTCTTCCAATCATGACAGTCTTCTGACAAGGAATATTAGCTTCGGGCATGATGGATGTCCTAATGTCCTAAATAAGCATTCAGAGCATTTTCATCGAAACAATGATCATCTTCATGTAAACAATCATTGAGATTATTTTGGATGTGTTGACCAGATTGTCAGTTGAGGCGAGCAAATGTACATCACATTTTTACCTATATATAATGATCTAGAAAATGTAGCTATGAATCTTGTACTGCTCCTGATTATAATCTTCGAAGCACTTATTCTTAAACTTTCGTTTATTAAAATTTTCGTTACCTATAAATTTAAATGTCCTTTTCACTTATAGGTTATTAATGCTTATTTTAAGTACTAGTACCCTAACAGCACAAAATGTTCCAGAAACGTAACAATCATATGACATTGAAACATTATAAACATTTCAGAAACGTTTAATAACGTTCAGATTGCTTTCCGATTAGTTTCAAAAACATAGAAATGTCCGCGATCGTAACAAAAAATCCGATACGAAATAAACGTTACAATCACTTAACAGATAGAAAATCAAAAAGGGCGAATATTTCAGAAAGGTATCAGAGAGCATACTTAAATGTGGTACGTTTTTGAAAGATTGTAAGCTTTTTGCAACATAAGTGAAACATTCTGTGCTGCATGGATACATATACTTAGCATTTCTGCACCACCCCTAAACCTGTTTATTTCAGCTCCTGCTACCTAAAATTACATATTTCCAAATATTTTTTTTTTTTTTTTTTTTATATATATTCTGTATAACATACTAAGTTTTAAAATAGGAAACTGAAAAGCTGTCTCATAACTGGGCAGATTTTAAATATTATTTGAGTTTAAACAAATATTTACACACACACAAAAAAAAAAAGAATGAATGAATGAAATTAGATCTTAAATAAATAAGCAATGCATATTATAAAATGTTTTAATAATTTAACAGAATATTTATTTTTATGTATAAAAAATAACAAAATTAAAAGCAGACGATCAGCATTTCCTATTATCGGTTTTGCTGTAAAATATTAATAAAATATAAACATTTCGACCTTCTCACCCTTCCCCCTCCAAAAAAAAAAAAAAAAATGATACTGTCCGCTTCGATACTGATTATTATTAATTTTCTTTTCTTTTTTCTGTCAAAAGAAAAAAAAAGATTTTGATGAAATTCTGGTAAAAGCAGAATTTAGTTTAGTATAGAGGAGGACTATTAGTTTTTTTTTTTTTTTTTTTTTTTTTTTTTAATTATAACATCGCTTCAACTATCGTAAAAACTGGTATCGTAAAAATCCGTAGATTGAGAAAAATAGTCCTGTATTAATAAAAAAAATTACGACTTTCATAAATCAAATCATTTTTAAGTTCATTAGTATAAACTTTCGATCTACCATTCGTTCACTCAAATTTCTACCACTATAATGGCTGTTATATCTTAGAATGAAAAATCTGTTGTCGAGAGTATAGTAATGCTACATCTATATAAATTACAGTGTCTATGGTTTTATTTTAGTTTTAAGAGATTGCCAGATTAAACAACTTTCTACTTTAGAAATTCTTTAATTCAGAAGAAAATGTGTATGAAATGAAAAAATGCATAAAAAATAAACGCACTTTAAAATACCATCTTGACATCGTAAAAAAAATAATTTTTGCATTCTGCAAATCTGACTAATCCATAGATATAGTAATATATATAAATCTATCATCCCCATGTTATCGAGCAAAAAATTTTGATGCCGAAAAAAAGTTCTAAAATCAGCCATTAGAGACTATTGAAAAAAAGAATAAAAAGAAAAATGAATTTGAAACTGTACCTGGAGTTTTTCATTCACCTTTAGTAAATAAATTATTCATAAATTTTATTTACTAAATTATCCCTGTGTATTCCTGTGTGTGATTTACTCAGGAAAAGGCAGTCATTAGAGTGACTTTTCCCGAAAAAAAAGGTATCACTTTTTCCCTCTCGCTGATCATTCTATGTCTTATTACTACTATATCTATGGACTAATCTTACCTTTCGAATGATACCACTTCCAATCCCCTACTTCCATAATTAATATGTTAAAAGTGTACGACAAATTTCATATTTGCCTATTAATATATAGATAACACTATGTGAACAGTTTTATCAACATATGTTAGTTTATCTAATTTTGAAATAAACGAATACTATTTATCGCAGTTTAAGACATTAAGAAATAAAACTATACCATATTTAATCTTTTTTCAACGTCCTTGTAAATGCATCTTGAATTTTTTTATTTTCATAAAAAAATAGATATTTTTCAACGGCACTGTAAAATATATCGAAAAACTATTGCTGAACAATGAAGAAATAGATCTTGTAAATGAACGTTATAAAAAGCACAAACATGTAACATTTGTCTGATTCCAAAAAGATAGTTAATTTTTCGATATCCATTATCAAACAATATATTTTACATATCTGATGCATTATTATAGAATTGATATGGTTAAAATAGTAAAAAATGCTTAAAAAATAAAATAAATATTAGAATACAAAAAAATATTTTGAGTCATTATCGATAGTCTTATCTACGAAATATTCCTTCTACCTTTCGACTCAGACGCATCTAGACGGCTACCAACCAACTGGCGACGTTAAATTTGCGGATTTTTTCGACGATCCATTGACTAGATATTAAAATAGACTTTAGACTACCTATTTGTTCCCGAACATCATATCTCCACCCATCCACCAATTCATTCGCCAAACCAACATTCCTCTTCAACCAAAGCAGGTTTCCACTTCCACCAAAGCGATTATCGCCAAAAGAAGGCGCCTATTCATTCAAAAACCGTAGTGATGTTCGCGCAATTTTCCTCCACAGCTAGTGGGCCGCGGTATAGCTCAGTCGGCAGAGCGCCGGCCTCGTAATTGGAAGATTGCGGGTTCGCTACTCGAGCCGGACAAAGACCGTCGTGTACACTAATGGTGGCTGGTGCACATAAAATCTGTCGTGGCTACAATGTCCTTCATGTTCCCATAAAAAATTACACCTCTGCGGATCACCGAAGCGGGAGAGCTATCCCTTCCGTAGAGGATCAAAATTGCGATGACGTCTCCGGATCACCTCTAGGGGTGAATCCCAGACGGTCGCTAATTGCCCATCTGCGCAGCACTAGTGCAAAGTAAAACCCAACCTCCAAAGCTAGTATAAGGAAAGGGCACGTGACGTCCCTAGCAGTCAAGTTTTGGGTTAAGGGGCAAATCATTGGTATTTCCACCAATACAGGTTGATCTTTTGCCATTCGAGAGCGGCAAAGATTGATTGACGGTCGATGGAGCGTTTGTTTAAAAATATGCTCTTTCCTCATAAGAAATCCGTAATCTACTTCCATTAGTACTCAATGGGCCGACCATACACTGTAAAAAATATGTCCTACGTGCTGCGAAAAATTCTCTATAATTTGAGAAAATACGTTCCGACAATGTAATTTTTTTCGTAAACTACACGTGTTTTCTCAAATTACAGAAAAATTCTGGCAGCAAATAGGACATATTTTTTACAGTGAGGAGTGAATAATCGAGCGTTCACTGCATGGTGATAATATAATTTTACAAGTACCTACGGATTACAGTGAAAGGATCTGTGTATACACGGCCTTCGTTTAGTCTTACAAAAAGGAAAAAAAAAAAAAAAGAGCTTCGTTTTTTTTTTTTTTTTTTTTTTTTTTTACACCTATATTCGTCAGTTACACCTGCACTTCTAAAACCGCACAAAAACAGTCCCAGTGGAAGAAGCAATACTCGAACATATTTTTTTTTTTTTTTTTTTTTTTGAAGTGAAAACTTCTTTAGGCGCGTTGAGCACTTTTGGGTGAACAAAAATCTTTGAATTACCGTCATCGTCAGCTAACGCTTTCCATTTGAAGTGAAAACTTTTGGGTGAACAAAAATCATTGAATTCGCATCAGCGTTAGCAAACGCTTTCCATCCTTGTATGATACAAATAATGTATCATACAATTAACTTGTTAATGTGAAGTGTTAATAATTATATACTGTATATTGTTTTAAAATCTGGTGCGGATCTACACGACTTCTCTCATCTCCGGGCACTGTCTCTATTGCAGTTAGACCTCACAAAACCGTGAGAAGCCCAAAACTGCCATTTTCTCACGTTTTTAAAATCTGGTGCGGCTCTACACGACTTCTCTCATCTCCGGGCACTGTCTCTATTGCAGTTAGACCTCACAAAACCGTGAGAAAGGCCAAAGCCGCAATTTTTTTCACGTTTTTACAATCTGGTGCGGCTCTACACGACTTCTCTCATCTCCGGACACTTTCTCTATTGCAGTTAGACCTCACAAAACCGTGAGAAAAGCCAAAGCCGCCATTTTTCTCACGTTTTTACAATCTGGTGCTGCTCTACACGACTTCACTCATCTCCGGACACTGTCTCTTAAAGATTGCAGCCGGAAACGTTGCAGTTAGACTTCACAGAACCATGAGAAAGACCAAAGCCGCCATTTTTCTCAAGTTTTTAAAATCTGGTGCGGCTCTACACGACTTCTCTCATCTCCGGACACTGTCTCTTAAAGATTGCAGCCGGAAACGTTGCAGTTAGACCTCACAGAAGTGCGATAAAGGCCAAAGACTCCATTTTTTTCACGTTTTTACAATCTGGTGCGACTCTACGCGACTTCTCTCATCTCCGGACACTGTCTCTATTGCAGTTAGCGCATTAAATAAAATCGTAATATAATTTTTGTAGTAGTAGTTTATATTAATGAATAAAAAAACACTTCTTTTAAAAGTATTTCCTACACAAAAAAATATTTCCTGACGATTCAAGAAATACACACGTAATTGTTCACGTTTTCACTTCTGTCGGCACTCCCGAAGTGCAACTGTTTTTTTTTTTTAGTTGATTATTACTATTATCAATAATTCTTTTTTTATTTCACAATAATTCGTTAAAAACAGTTAAAAATAGCCTTATTGTGCATATTTATATTAGTTTTGTCCTATACTGACATATTAAAGGTTATATGTAAAAAAAAAAAAAAAAAAAAGTATGTTAACGTCCCTGTTGAACAATATACATCGAAAGCTAATAAGCATCAACTACTGTCAAAATCTAACCCGATATAAATTTATTCTCATTCCTTTCATTCGTTTGTGAGATAGAGCCTTCACAAAGTTTTGAATAGACACACAGAGAGATGGACAGATATTTTCTTAAAATGGTGAAGTAGTGTTCACGACGTTTCAAAACGTGTTAATCCATCAAAAACTGGAGGCCAAAAATTTTTACGAATACAATACATCCTTCTTCTTCTTCTTATATATGTAAAGAAAATAAAAATCAACATTTACTTTTTCTTTGATACAAAACATATGCATGTTTTTATTCGACAACTGCTTTTTTAAACATAATTTTCAAACACGCTGTCTGTATACAATATATTTATATCATATGAATATAATCAGGTATGTAGTATGATCCGTAATAGTTAAAGTTTTTTAAACGAACCAGAAATGAACCTAAGTGCGTACAAAAGTGCGATTTGCACTGCAATGCTTCGGTGAAAAATTTAGTTTAAGGAAAAAAAAAGTCAAAAATTTCACTTCAGATGGCGCTATATGTCACTATGTTGTTATAATGTAGCGTTTCTTGCAGTTTTGCTATAGTCTAATCATGTCCCGATTTCAAGACTTACCCTTCTTATGCCAAGGACAAAGTGCGTGCTTTCCATATTGCTAACATGAAATTATTGAAGACGCGAATAACTCATATTATCCCGACACTTTCATAATCTATGCTAGTGAACATATGCGGATTGAATTTTATTATCGTTTGGATAATGGTTCGAGCTATAAATGGCACAAGTATTCATATATTATAGTTTCCTTTGTCCTTTGTGTTTATGATGTTTTTCTTGTTGTTTTAGCACCTTTATGTTGTAAAGCACCATGTATGAGAGAAATTTAGTATTACTTTTTTTTTTTTTTTCACCGTAAGACACATTGCAGTGGAAACTGCACTCTTGATCGATTTTTTGAATTTTTTTATTTGATTTTATATTAAAATTTAAATTATATCAGGGATTTTCCGTGCATTCTGCATTATAAAATGAAATTTATTACCTTATTGAATTCTACGTTATTTCTTAAATTAATAAATGTACATCATTTAATATGAAATTTAATACAGAGCTATTCTAAAATCGTGGGACAAAATTTGAGGGATGGTACAGTTCACTATAAAGAACATTTTTAATACGGGAAAGTATATACATAAATGACGTGAGGAGACTTAAATACACACACACACACAAAAAAAAAAAAAAGAAAAGAAAAGAAAAAGAAAAAAAATAAAGAATGCGGAAAAAATGTGTCTACTTACAACACGACATTTTTTGGAATTTTTAATAGAAACGCTAAAAAAATGGCAACTAATAAAAATATGTGCTTGTTAGCATTCTGAAAGTGACTGGCGAAAATTTTTAATCATATATAACCAGATTTGACGTAGAACAGAAATATAAATATAAATATTAACACAACGTTAAAGACACCAATGTAAATATTTTTAAGCGCCGACTGCAGTTTCGGTAGCATAAAGCGTACCGTCATCAATGTAGAATGATGAAATGGAGTAATGTTCCACTTCGTCATTCTGCACTGATGCCTGTACGCTTTACGCTACCGAAACTGCAGTATGCGCTTAAAAATTTTTACATTGACGTCTTTAATGCTGTGTTAATAGTTTTAATCATGCCATGTCCTACGCACACGTGTGCTGAAGCAAGGGATTAACCATTTACCATGTTGCAACACAACATTCCCAACTACTCATGCCATAATTACTCGTCACAATTTCGAACATTTCTTACAAAAATTGTTGAATATAGGCATTTTATGTTCTACATAACAACCGTGTTTACGTCTTTTAATTGAGATTGTGCCTCTATATGTCAGTTCCGCCCACATTTTCCTAAACTAAAAAATATTCGTTTTAATAAGTTGTAGAAACCCTGAAAATTTGTTCCATCATTTTAAAAGTACTGTTAAAATTAATTTAATGCTATTAATATTTTTAAAATATTAAGGCCGTTAGCTCATTAAATTATTTATTCTTAATAAATATATAGCACTTGCATACACAGTATTGTATATGTCTATTAATTGAAAATATTAAATTATGGGAAAAAATTTCCAAAATGGAAAACAAATGTTGAAAATTATTTAAGAAACAATTTTATTTGGTATATTTTAGTTTGTGAAAGGTCTTGTGGTAGTGAGAAAGATGTTATTGTTTTTCTCGCCCTTATTTAGTTATTTTTCTTTACAATTAAATTTTCCTCACACTACTAAATTACTTTAAAATGCGTTGTGTTATGCAAAATTTCCCAGGTTCCCAAAATAAAACTAATGTTTGTGCAATAAATTGCACTCTAGAAGATTTATGTAGCTGCTCTGTTATGATTTATACTACTTATATTTGTAAAAAGGATTTTCATACCTTATGGTCTATGGCAGCCTCTGTCTGTAATTTTTTTCCTTATAACACTTTACACATTAATTCATTGACAGAGACTCTCATAAGACCATCCCTTAAACATGATAAACACTAGGGAATAATAAAATAAAAAATGATATATTTTGGGCAATTACCTCCCCCCCCCCCATAAATAAACCAAATAAAAATTAGAAATCTAGCCTGTGGTGAGTAAAGGAATAAGACAAGGCAATTCACAACAATTTAATTTTCAAAGAAAGATTAAATTTTTATTTTTTGATCTAACAATTACATTCTATTTAGACTTTCTTGCCAATTCACCAAAGACTACTCAATTGCCCATAACAAATAAAACATAATATATATACTAATATATTTTTTATCTGACAGTTTCCGACCCAATTATAATAAAGAAAAAGGAATTTAAGTGGTCACAGTTGTTCCTTTAAATCAGTTGGCAAACTTAAGTCTTGGTACAATTTAGGTACTTTTCTCCTGGTTATTTCTGACGCGCGAGGGGGGGGGGGACATCTCTGCCTGCCCGACCATCCAAGATCAACCTTTCACGCAGCTTCCTGATAAACGATAAACCGGGACTAAAGCAATGATTTAAGAATGAGTGTAAGACAGACCCCTCTCTCTTTTGGCGTGACTGAGTAGATTATTTCCTAGGGATTTATTTATTTATATTTATTTATTTATTTATTTATTTTTTAACTACGTTATTAAACTATTTCTTTATTTACTATATTAACTCAGTTGAGGAAAACTCCTCAACAACACTCTCCGTCTTCCGGGAAAAAAAAAAATTGGCTCAATTTTTTTTTAAAAGGATGCCAGATTCCCAGCAATTGCCCCTAATCCAAGAGAAGTCTGACACCGACCCCGCGAGGACAGGTAGCAAACACTAAGAACTGTAATAGCTACATGAATTAGACGTGGCCACTATTCAGCAGCAAAACATCCCACAATTTTTTTTTTTTTTTTTTTTTTTTTTTTTTTTTACTATTGTCAACCTTTTTTTCTTCTAAAATACCCAGCAATGGGTGACTTGTGCAAAATTTAAAATTCCTAACACCAAAAGAAAGAAAAAAAATCCAAAAATCTACTCAGCTTAAACTACTACCATGAAAGATCACAATTTCAACTTTAGCAACTTGTAACTGCATACATTTTGGTTTTTCTACTTCAAAATCAAATTTATTACTCCAAACATATTCTAATGCCTGTAAAAGAAAAATGTTTAAAAAAAAACATTCAAACCAGAAGCTAGATAACTGTCGTCCAGCAGTCGGTTACAGAAACCTCCTACACGACACAAAAAAAAAAAAAAAAAAAAAAAACACAAACAAAATTGCAATTCCAATACTTTTCGACAAGTCCTACTATTGGGCTTAGAAAGCAGAGCACGCAAATAATAATTCATATTGATGAGTCCATATTAAAACGAAACACTTTTAATTAGACGAACACTCACATCACATAGTTACATATAGAGAAAACAAATATTCAACAAGGTACAGGTAAAAGATGCGCCGTACGAACAGTCCAAGTGGTGGCGCGCCAGTCGTTATTGGAATGATCTATTATACAGTGAAGGAGGGTAAATACAAGAGGCATTGGTAATGGAAAATAAATGTAACCTAACACCCCCCCACAATGTCGACGTATTTACCCAAATAACAATGTTACATCTTCCAATCCCATAATTTTACAACAATTGTAATGTTTTGATGATGTTAATGCTTGTGTAAGAATGTCAGCCCCCATATTTTCAGTAGACACAAAATTTAAATCAATAATTCCATTTTTCAGTGTATCCCTTATGAAATGATGCCTAATATCTATATGTTTAGTGCGCTTATGAAAGATCGGATTTTCAGCTAATTTAATAGATCCTAAGTTATCTGTAAATATACTCACTTTTTCAATTTTGCCATCAGATAACTCATTTAGTAATTTACATAAATATATCCCTTCCTTAGTGGCATCGGATAAAGCCATATATTCGGCTTCTGTTGATGAGAGAGCTACGGTACACTGTTTACGGCTTTCCCATGTAATTGCACTCCCGCAAAATATGAAACAGTAACCTGTATATGACCTACGGTCATCGAGGCAATTCCCCCAATCCGCGTCAGTGTAGCCGATTAACGGCTCATTACTTTTTCTAAATACAAGTCCAAAATTTATTGTTTACTTTAAGTATCGTAAAACTCGTTTAGCGGCAGTCCAATGAGTTTTATCAAAGCAGGTTAGAAATTGACTTAATTGACTGACGGAATTTGCAATGTCCGGCCTGGTGGAAGTTGCAAGATACATCAAACTTCCAACTAATTCACGGTAGGGATATTCGTTTTCACAACATTTTTCGGCCTTTTTTAATCGAATGCTTGTATCCATAGGACAAGCTACGGGCTTGGCTTCTGTCATGCCAAAACGCTCTAACAGCTCTCTAATATAACTATGTTGACTCATTGTTATAAGGCCATTTTCTAACTGAAAATTTATCCCTAGACAATATTTAACTATGCCTGAATATTTAACATCTAGTTTTTCATTAAGATGAATTTTGAAATTTTCTAACATATCAGGGTCCTGTGACATAAACAATATGTCATCAACGTAAATCATTATAAGAGTCAACCCTTTATCACTTTTAATATAATATAAACATGGATCTGCATTTGTTTGTTTTGCTCCGAAATCATTCAAAATTTTATTTAACTTAGTGTTCCAACACCTCCCGGCCTGCTTGAGCCCATACAGCGATTTTTTTAACAAAAGAACTTTATTCCCTACATTTAGATATTGTAGAATCTCGGCTGCTTTATCAGATATGTTCCTATCGCAATTTTCATTTATAATTATTTGAAGTATTTTTTTAAAGTAATCGGGAACTTCCATAAAAATTTCCTCATCTAATTTTCCATTCAAATATGCTGACGTTATGTCAAATTGATGTATTTTTATTCCTAATTTAGCAGCATAACCTGCCAAGACTCTAATAGATCCCATTCTTGCTACCGGAGAAAAAGTTTCACGAAAATCTATACCTAATTTTTGACTAAAACCGCGAGCTACTAATCTCGCTTTATATTTCAAAAGAGATCCATTTTGATCATATTTATTTGTAAGGACAAATCTACCTTTAATGCATTGTTTCTCGGGCCTGTCTGTCACTACGAATGTATCATTTTTTAATATTACTTTTACTTCCTCAGTCATTGCTTTATACCACTTAGAAGCCTCCGAACCCTTCAAAGCATTATTTATTTCTATTTCCGAATTAAAACTATAAACAGCATTTGCAATTGATTCCGGCTCCCTAATTATTTCGCGATTACGCAATGATAATATATTTTTCTCTTCTGAATCGGATGGCGCAGAAACAAGGTCACGTGACAGTTCATCTTTTTCATTTTTTATTTTCTGAGGAGAAATTTTCTCTTGTGACTGCTGCATGTGTGACTCATTTTGCGGTTCGCTTAATTGTATTTCTTTCTGAAAAACATCTGGATACAATTGACCTACTTTTGAAAAATCATTAGATTTCGCTTCAAAAAATTTTACGCTACGGGATATAATTACTGTATTTGATTCAGGAAGATAAATACGAAATGCTTTAGAATTATCTGAATAACCGACAAATAATCCTTTTTTAGACCTTGGGGAAAATTTATGTTTAGGGTGGTTATTGAAATGATAAGAAGTGCAGCCAAAAGTCTTGAAATAACTAACGTTTGGTATTATATTATTCCATAATTCATATGGGGTTTTTCCATTTAAAGCTTTTGTTGGGCATCTATTTCTTATATAATTAGAAGTGTTAATAGCTTCTGCCCATAAATTTAAGGGTAATTTTGATTGTGATAATAGACAACGGGCCATTTCGACGAGAGTTCTATTCTTCCTTTCTGCAACACCTGATTGCTCCGGGCAATAAGGGGTTGTTAATCTATGCTGAATACCATTTTCTTTCAAGAAATTTTCAAATTCAGTCCCAATAAATTCGCCCCCATTATCACTCATGAATTTTTTAATTTTTACAGATTTTTCATTTTCCCAAAGAAGTTTGATTTCTTTAAAAGCATTCAATGCCTCATCTTTAGTTTTTAAGAATTTTACTGCACAATAACGAGAATAATCATCAATGAATGTAATAAAATAAAGGGACTTACCTATGGAGGGTATCCTAATGGGCCCACAAAGATCCGAATGAACTATTTCTAACATTTTTGTAACACGATCTGAGTGCTCAGGGAAAGGAGCACGGGTCATTTTATTTAACGCGCAAACTTCACAATTGAAGTCGGATACCTTTTTAATATTTAACCCCCTAATATGACCCTTTAAATTTGAATCAATCAAATCTTTTACATTTAGATGACCCATTCTACAATGCCACTTTTCCACATCGGCAAAAATATTTTTAGAACTATCGATTGATTCACTAGAAAAATTAGCTGCATTATTTATATTTGCATCATTATCCCGCAAATAATAAAGTTCATTTTTTCTGTCCGCAATTAGAGTCACATTTTTCTTTTTGTTATTTATAATAGCACATTTGTCTTTAAAAGTTACAGTGAAACCTTTGTCGCACATTTGTGACACGGACAATAAGTTCGTTTTCAATTCTGGAACCAATAGAGCATCATTGATCTCAACATTTTGAAGTTTTGAGTTGACTTCTGCTTTAATTAATATTTTACCAACACCGGACACATCAGTTGTTTCATTATTCGCTAAATTTACAGATTTTATATCCGTATTCTTTAAATCGTGAAATTTGGAGTCATTTTTCCCCATATGTCGAGTGCAGCCGCTGTCAACACACCAAAGATTCTCGGATTGTTCTTTGGATAATATGTACGTATTCGTTGAATTTGTGCTGGCCAGTAGTCCTAAACTGTTTTGTCGATATTTAAATGATTTGTCTTTTTCACACTGATTAGCACGGTGACCGATACGTTTACATTTCCAGCAAGTAATTTTTGAATTATCTCTTTCGTTCTGAGTGTACTGTTCAGTAATCTTAGGATTCCTTTTATTTTTATTCCACGGAGCAGGTTTCTTTCGGAAATTCCCAGTCATGAACGCTCCATCGCTCGGTCTGTCATCATGGCGTCTGGCGTCGTTTTCTTCTACTATTTTTATTCGGAGTACTTCTGGTTTAGGTAGCTCATCCCTGGATTCTATTGCGCACCGGAAATTTTCATAACTGGATGGTAGGCTGTATAACAACATCACAGTTAACAAGTCATCATCTATTTTAATATCCATTTCAGATAGTTTATCGACTATGTCAAAAAACTTTCGAAGATGATCTCGAATGCTCACAGAAGAGGAATCTGCCATTTTATGTTGAATAAGCGATTTTAACAGTGACGCTTTTCTAGCGGGGCCTTTAGATTGATATATTTCTTCTAATTTTTTCCATATATCCAGGGATGTTTCACAGTTTTTTATTTGTTTCAGTTCAGAAGGCGATATACACAAAATTATGTCGGCTTTGGCCTTTTCATCCATATCAATCCATTTATCGAACGCTTCTTTTGATTTCGCATCACTTGCCACGAGCTCTGGCTTTTGTTTCGAGCCAGATACATAAATCCAGGATTCATTTTTTATCAAGAGTGCCTTCATCTGTATTTTCCAAGTTTCGTAATTATCTTTGTTTAGCGTTTCAATACGTAGTGTTCCATAAGACGCCATTTTCAAACGTGGTCGTCTATCTAACAGATAAAAGTCTATTTATCGTAAATAAAAGTTAATTTGCTGTGGGCCCATAACCTATTGGGCTTAGAAAGCAGAGCACGCAAATAATAATTCATATTGATGAGTCCATATTAAAACGAAACACTTTTAATTAGACGAACACTCACATCACATAGTTACATATAGAGAAAACAAATATTCAACAAGGTACAGGTAAAAGATGCGCCGTACGAACAGTCCAAGCGGTGGCGCGCCAGTCGTTATTGGAATGATCTATTATACAGTGAAGGAGGGTAAATACAAGAGGCATTGGTAATCGAAAATAAATGTAACCCAACACCTACCAGGGTAAAGAAAGCGACCACCAGTCATCCACTGACATTCCCTATTGCAAAACACAAAAACAAATTACATGGCATAGACATAGTATAAACAACAACACAAGGCAAGTTCTGGAATAAATAACCATATTACATGAACACAAATTTTTCAGCCACCCTCGTATGTTTAACTTTGTACTTAAAAAAAAAAAAAGTCAAAACATAATTTTTTTTTTTTTTTTTTTTTTTGAACTTCCCAGTGCACATATTACATCCACAATTTTAAAGCATAACCACTCCCCTACAGAAATCTTTCAAGCTAAACAAGTGTTTTCATCTTCGCCAACCATATACCAAAAGTAATTTTTATTTTTTCAAATTTTTACTTTTTTTTTTTTCATTTCTTTTGCTATTTTTATCTTTTTAGTACATAGTTGGTTACTCGCTCTAGTGCCTGTGTACCTACATCTGGCAGAGATTTACATACTGCTATTTTAAAATTTCTTACAAAATTTAAATCTAATTTATCTCGAAAGTGAATACATGCACTGAGAAGTAGCAAAGTGACTGATTTACACCATACAAATACATGTAAAAACAAATTATCTTAACATTTCACTTGCAATTTGTAACAACACAAAAACATATATACGACACAAAACAACAGAAATTTACCAAAATTTTTCTTTTAACTGTCCCTATGTGATGGAATATGAAAAACAAAATCTACATTAAAAGTTTTAATGAAAATTATTAACTGCCTAAGTCCATATCAAAAAAAAAAAAAAAAAAAAAAAAAAAAATTAACTGAAAATTTTTATGTCAGAATGTAAATCCCTTTTTCACCCACACTCGCATAAAATTAATGTCAAAGCATCCCTTAACCTAATGTAATACTAGTTAAAACAATTTAAAAACAAACAGAAGAGACAGCTCATGCCCCGAGCAAAGTGCATAAAGTCAAACACCGACCCAATACACAAATACACTGAACACGTAATCTCTTAAAACTCAAAATCTGTCTACAATGTGCACCTTGCAAACAGAAGTCAAGTTACAATTTTGACTAATAATTAAATTATTTGCAATTGAAAGTAAAAGAAGATTATCTACTGTAACTCGAGAACTCATAAATAACCTCTTATCATTATGCCTAATACAAATTTCTTCCCAGAAACCTTTATACAAACTGAAATTTTGTATAAATTCCCAATGCGAGTGCAAAAATGAAAAGGAAATCCACTTCAAAAAAATGCTATTTGAAATTTTGTAAGAAACAGTTTAACTAAAAATTTGTTCCCTTTTCATCTCACAATAAAAAAGGGGAAAAAAAATTCCTTTGGCAGAATCACAAACAAAATTTAAGTTATGTTTACAGAATGTGCCAGGGGGGTATCACTATTCTTATTTTATTTCTCGACCTCAGTACAGCTACAAATTGAGTCTTAATTTCTGCTCCCTCAGTGCATAACATATGAGGTAAACAAAGATTTTTCTTTTGAAATTTACACAAATTGCAATGTTCATAATCACAACACATTTCCAAGTCAGGAAATACTAAACTAAACTTTAGAAGCTAAATATTAAACATTTTTGACATCTTTTCACATTTTTTTTTCTTTTTTCCATTTTTATTATATTTAACATCCAGCGTCCAGTTTACCCTACACAATCAGAATTTACCTCCATTACTACTCATTTAAGAAACTAATATGCACTGAGAGACTCGAAACCATTTCATAACTAACTAAGTACCTACATCTAAAAAATTCTTTACCTCACTTAAACTTACTTTTAATTATCTCATGCATAAAAAAAAATTTGTAAGTTTTCATCATTTTTCTAGGGGATTTTTTTTTTTTTTTTTTTTACCATTACTATTAATTTGACAGATATTTGAACAGGCTTAAATGGGATATACAACATGGGCAGCTCGAGAAAAAAAAATCTGAATATCTACAATTTCTCTTTCACCTTTCCATAAACAATTTATTCTACCTCCAAATTTTCACTACTTAAATTCACTTTTTCCCAACACAAACTTTTCTTTGCAAAAATTACTTCATCGTGTTAATTCTTAAACACAACCACTATATTAATATCAACATTTCACACTTTCAAGAGCCTACCCTGTCAATGAGAACCGTGTACAATAGTAGCAACAAAATTTGTCGTCACAATAAAACTCATAGCCTTTGATAAAAATTCAGTGGTAGAACCACAACAGATTTATTGTAAATCTGCGAGCACAGAGTTTTCTGGCAAACTCCAGCTCTCACACCAACATACCTATAATTCGAATTTACCCATTCAAACTATCCAAAAAAAAAAATTGTAAAATTTACATTTTATGTCACATTATACCTAAATTGAAAAAAAAATTACAGAGAAGGACCAAAAAAAAAAAAAAAAAACTGTTTTCTGTTTCATTATAAGATAAATTTTTTTGAAAATGTTCATTAATAAACTGTAAACAATTAAATGTGAGATCAAAATAATAACAAATGTTTAATTTAACTCTGCCTAGTCCAAAAAAAATTTATTCCCAACCCTAACACATTCACTATTTTTGTTTTGTCAACATATCAACTTATGATTAACTATGACTTGGAAAATCATTAGAGAATAACTTTTCATATTTTACACCCTGGCACCCCGAGAGCTGGTCACAACACATATCCAGGTGGTAGCATTTTTTATTTATTTTTATTTGTATCTTACTAATATTATTTTTATAAACAGAAAATATTCAGATGCTGGGAATACTTTTCTGTATTTATGTAAGCAGGTAGCCAAAACCCAAAATACACTTTGGAAAATTTCAAAGAACATACAACTGACCTGCCAGAGCTGGTATACAAAATTCAAAATCATGCACTTAGGCACCCAATACAGCCAACCCCCCCCCCCCCCAAAAATATATATATATATATATATAAGTCAACCTAAGGACAAACACAACAGAGCTCTTCGAATTCTGCGTGCAAAGGAGAGGTTAGCCAGTATTGAAATACCAGCTCAAAAACAACATAATATAGAATCCTCACCCAGCAAATAAATATTTCTATATTTGATTAATTATCCTCCACCTCTAACTGGTAGATTTTTTTGCTAAATTTTTAAATTGTGACCTACACTCAGAGTGACAGAGTATATCAAAAAGAAAATTTCTCGCTTAAATTGCATTTACTTTTCAAAAGAGCAATGCAAATAATTTCTTCAGTAATTAAATTATAACTCAAATAAACAACTTAAATTTTTCATGCAAACCTTAATTAAACAAAAATTCATGTGTAAAATATAAACAAACTATATTTAAAATTGTATTATTTATATATGTACACAACAGAACAGACACACAAATTCTAGAATTGGTCTCGGCACCAGTTGTGGTAGTGGTGAATGACGTTATTGTTTTTCTCACCCTTATTTAGTTATTTTTCTTTACTATTAAATTTTCCTCACACTACTAAATTACTTTAAAACGCGTTGTGTTATGCAAAATTTCCCAGGTTCCCAAAATAAAACTAATGTTTGTGCAATAAATTGCACTCTAGAAGATTTATGTAGCTGCTCTGTTATGATTTATACTACTTATATTTGTAAAAAGGATTTTCATACCTTATGGTCTACGGCAGCCTCTGTCTGTTATTTTTTTCCTTATAACACTTTACACATTACTTCATTGACAGAGACTCTCATAAGACCATCCCTTAAACATGATAAACACTAGGAAATAATAAAATAAAAAATGATATATTCTGGGCAATTACCTCCCCCCCCTCCCCCCATAAATAAACCAAATAAAAATTAGAAATGTAGCCTGTGGTGAGTAAAGGAATAAGACAAGGCGATTCACAACAATTTAATTTTCAAAGAAAGATTAAATTTTTATTTTTTGATCTAACAATTAAATTCAATTTAGACTTTCTTGCCAATTCACCAAAGACTACTCAATTGCCCATAACAAATAAAACACAATATATATACAAATATATTTTTTATCTGACAGTTTCCGACCCAATTATAAGTGGTCACAGTTGTTCCTTTAAATCAGTTGGAAAACTTAAGTCTTGGTATAATTTAGGTACTTTTCCCCTGGTTATTTCTGACGCGCGAGGGGAGGGGGGGGACATCTCTGCCTGCCTGACCATCCAAGATTAACCTTTCACGCAGCTTCCTGATAAACGATAAACCGGGACTAAAGCAATGATTTAAGAATGAGTGTAAGACAGACCCCTCTCTCTTTTGGCGTGACTGAGTAGATTATTTCCTAGGGATTTATTTATTTATTTTTATTTATTTATTTATTTATTTTTTAAACTACGTTATTAAACTATTT
The DNA here is from genome assembly GCA_963930645.1 of Salticus scenicus. NCBI lineage: Eukaryota > Metazoa > Arthropoda > Arachnida > Araneae > Salticidae > Salticus > Salticus scenicus. The sequence continues at coordinate 240,501,010 of OZ005649.1, forward strand.
CTTTATTTACTATATTAACTCAGTTGAGGAAAACTCCTCAACAGTCTCCCCCACTCCCCGTCTCCAACTTAACACCCTGTTTCAATATTGCAGTTACACTAAAAACAATATTAAGATTTTATTAAGTCTAAATAATTATTTCAAATTATTGCTGATTTAACTATATTAAATTCAATCAGTTAATTTTGAATAGTTCTGCATATTGAATATAAATTGTATATGCATTATATAGTATGTTGAGATTTCACACAATAAGAAGAATGTACGAACATTTCGAACTTAATTTGAAGCAATTTCCAACTACAGCCACCAATATATTCAAAATATTTTGCGTGGTCCAGTAAACAAATTTCATTGCTTTTCTTTTCATTTTCTGTATGAAACATGCTGTTATGTATATAAAATATATCTTAAATTTCATTATATTTAACCATGTCAAATGATATTAAAATAGTCCCCCCCCCTCAAAAAAAAAGAAAAAAAAAATCCATAGATGTAAGGTATTTGAATCTTTCTATGTTACTGTATGTGAAATATTTGAAAAAAGTTTGTTTTTTTTCCCGATATAACACTAATTTAGAATACGGAATTCCTATTTCCTATTACGTTCTTTAGCTTCCCTGGTAGACCTATAGACAGACAGACAGACAAACACGCAGATAAATACCTAAACCAATAGATATAAACTTGATTTTCGCATTCAGGGACCCACAAATGTGTAATTTTGTCAAAAACACAGTTTTAAAACTTCGACCCAAAAGTATTTTCTTCTATATCTAAACGAGTACCAGAAAAAAAAAAAAAAAAAAAAAAAAAAAAAAAGCTAGACAAAATTAATTTAATCCAAAGATTAAAATTCCATTATTTTCGAACCACTCCCACTTTCTCTTTTTATTGCAGGAATTTTTTAGAAAAAAAAAAAAAAAAATGTTAAAGTAAAGTCTGAATATTTTTTTTATCATCTCTCTATTTAAAATATTTTTTACCCAATAACTAAAAAACATTTTTACATTTCAGAATAAATTAATTGAAATTTCCGAATGCCACATTTTATCTTTTTTAAAAATACGGCAAAAGAAGTTTTTTTTTTTTTTTTTTTTTTTTTTATAGAAGAATTTTGTCTGAAGGTATTATCTTGACATTTCTAATTCTTTTCGTCTGCCATTGAAAGTAAAGGATAAAAATAATGCAATTTTAAGAAAAACTTTACATTAAGTTTCTTAACAGTATCACTTTTTTAAATTATTCTTATATTAAATATTAGCAGACCCGGCCACGCGTTGCTGTGACTAAGTTATACGTTGAATTATACGGCTGTAAACTATTTAGTACAGTCAAATTATTATTTACGAACAAAGCCGAAAACGTTGTAGCCGATGTAAAAAACCCACAGGGTTGAGATTTGAAACTTAGGTCAAAATTTGGAAGCGATTGATAAAAATTTTCGTAGTGTTGATATTAAGCACAAATTAATTTTATTGTAGGGTCCTATAAATTTTAATGGAGAAGTGATATATATTATTTCTAATGCTACTTTGGATAAAATTGCTAAAATGACTAATATATAAATTAAATTCTATTAAAATTCTATTAAAATAAAAGTATAAAAGAAACAGACGATTTTAAAATCAATTTTTATGGAGGAGTGAAATATAATATATGCTATAATGGATAATTTTACTATAAAATGACCTCATCATTTTAAATATTTTAAAGAGGGCAACAGCTGTAGTTATAAAAAGGAAAACAATAAGGCTAAACCAGAAAAATAAGTAAATTTGATAAATATTTTAAAACTTTAAAATTGGAAATCTTATGAAATATTGGACATTTAAAGTAAATACATGTATCATTTTAAATTGAAAAAGATTTTGGAAAAGTTTAGTGTATTTTAACGAAGTGATGAGAAGTTTTTGAGTATGTTAAAATTTTAATAGTAAATTAAAGTTAATAAAGATGGGAAACATTGAGGATTAAGATAAGAATAATTATAAGATTTAAAAAAAAAAAAAAAAAAAAAAAACTTTTTATATACCATGCTTTTAAATTTTAATATACTAATAATATACTAATTAAAAGGAAAATGATAAATATTCTATCATAGTTTGAAGTCAAATTTGTTTTCAAATGTCTAAATAAAATATCTGATGTAAGATACTAATATTTTGCAGCGGAATAGATTTCATTTCTGTCATCCTTGGCGAAAAAAAAAGAATATCGCCAAATTATCTGGCGAAAATATTTAATTCCTTTCAAAAATCATGGTTGTTTTAACAACTTATATTAAAAGAGTAATGAATAATATGAAACAATATTTCGTACAATACATATTACATGTCATACATACGTACAATGAATAATACATATTACATGTCATACATACGTACAATGAATAATACATATTACATTTCGTACAATGCATACATCTGGCATGTATAGTTTCGTGTTACGCTTTTGATCGCCAAATAATAATAATAATAATATAAAAAGCCAAGGGCGACAGAGTTTTGAAATTTAAAATTAAAATTTTGTCAATTTGACAGCAAAATAATTCAATCTAACACCCGCGATAACTAATACATATCTATACCCAAATATAAGGATTAAAATCGGGAAATAAATTTCCTCGATTTTTAATAATTTCTTACAAAAAATCCAGTGGGCAATTAACATAGGAAATCTTTTTCTTGGCTGCACAGACGGTCAGTGAGTCACACATCGCTTGCGTATAAAACTCATAGATATAGTATAGCATATATAGAATAGAGTGATCATTGGGGAGAAAAAAGTTATTCCTTTTCATTTGGGAAAAGACGACGTTTTTACCAAAATATGGCCGTCTTTCCCCGAGTGAATACACACGGGAATACATACTAATATTTAGCAAATAAAATTTATGAATAATTTATTTGCTAAAGAGGAATGGAAGACTCCAGATACAGTTTCAAATTCATATTTCTTTCTTTCTTTTCTTTTCTTTTTCTTTTTTTTTTTTTCAATACCACTTAATGGCTGTTTCCAAAGCTTTTATTTTATTTTATTTTTTTTTTCGACATCAAAAATCTTTGTACGATAACATGGGGATGAGAGATCTATATGTATTACTATATCTATGATAGAACTACATTAGCACTTTATCAATGTGTATAAAATCTTTAAATTGATTATGACGTCAATTTTCGTGAGATGCATAATTTAACTTTTTATAATTTTTTAACGTTCACGTTTGATTAAATGTATTTATTTTTATGTCGAAAGAAAATAAACTCGTATTTTTTTTTTTTTTTTGGGCAACAATTAAATTAATGGAACTCACAGTATTTTGGAGCAACTTTAATAAAGGTCTATAATTAACAAATAACTGCAATAAAACAATATTGTGACAATAAATTGAGATAAAAACTATCCTATCTCTCAAGTTGGACCAAACTGCACACAGTGTGCAAAATTTCATTAAAATCGGTTCCTTAGTTTAGGAGTTTACCCCGGACAAACATCGTGACACGTAATTTATATATATATACCCTATTGGAAAAATTTCATAATACCAGTATCAAAATCATACTAGAACCAGTAAAAATTATACTGGAACCAGTAAAAACATACTGGAAATTTTAAATCCAGTATAAAACTATACTGGAAATATCAAAACCAGTAATGGGGTCATACCGGAAATTTCAAAACTAGTATGGAATCATACCAGAAATTTTGAAGCCAGTATGAAACCATACTGGAAATTTCAAAACCAGTATGGAATCACACTGGAAATTTTGGAACCGGTATAAAACATACTGGAAATTTTGATACCAGTTTTCAAACATTAGGGAAATTTTGAAACCAGTATGAAAATATACTGGAAATTTTGAAACCAGTATGAAAATATGCTGGAAATTTTGAAACCAGTATAAACTAGTATGTTGTGGCCACCACAATACTTTCTTCTATATTTTCCTATACAAATTCACTCAATAACAATTTAAAAAAAAAAAAAAAAAAAAAAAAAAACGATTTTTTTTCTAAGTTTTTTTTTTCGTTAAAAGTAAGAAAAATCGATAACTTTGTTTTAAATTATCACATATTTATAGTTCAACCATTCGTTTTAAAGGTATTGACGAGACCTTTCGAAAGATACCCATCTTGAAAATTGACCCCCCTCCTGGAGGGGGTACTTCCCCCCCCCCCCCCCCCCCCCAGGGAGTAAAGCGATGCTCCCTCATGCACAAAATTTTTTTCCCAGTTAACTACTACTATTATTATTAATTCATATTAATTTTGCAATCACAAGTTAAGAATAAATCTCATTATGCACATTTATACGAAATTTTGTCCTATACTGCTATGTTAAAAATTTAGAAAAAATACGATCACAGCGCCACCTGCTGAGCGATTGATCCCCAAATCTAATCAGCACCAGTTTATGTCAGGGGCCAACTAAATACCAAGTTTGGTTAAATTTCGTTAAAATAAATAAATAAATAAATAAAATTACGATTTTTTTTTTTTTTTGTTAAAAGTAAAAAAAAAAAATCGATAACTTTGTTTTAAATTATCACAAATTTATAGTTCAACCATTCGTTTTATAGGTACTGACGAGACCTTTCGAAAGATACCAATCTTGAAAATTTACCCCCCGAGGGGGAACCGATGCCCCCACCTGCACAAATTTATTTTCCTAGTTAACTACTACTATTATCAATAATTCATATTAATTTTACAATCACAAGTTTAAAATAACTCTCATTATGCACATTTATACGAAATTTTGTCCTATACTGCCATGCTAAAAGTTTACAAAAAACGATCACAGCGCCACCTGTTAAGCGATTGATCCCCAGATCTAATCAGCACCAGTTTATGTCAGGGTGCAACTAAATACCAAGTTTGGTTAAATTTCATTCATTGGTTCGTGAGATACAGTGGACACAAAATTCGTGATACACACACATACAGACAGACATTTTCTAAAAATTATCAATTCATGTTCAGGACAGCCCAAAACGTGTAAATCCATCAAAAAACGGAGGTCAAAAATTTTCACGAATCCAATACTTTCTCTATATTTCATATAGAAAAAGTAAAAAAGGCTGGAATTTTTTTTACTTTCTCTAAATGCAAAATTGAAAGTTCATAAAAGTTTTATATTAGGCTTTTAGCTTATATTTTCTTTTTTATTAAATTGATAAAATAGAAAACAGATAATTAATGCTTTAAATTTTGTGAACGCAAGGGGAAAAAAAAACAATGTCGATAAACATCACACCGAAGAATGGCAATTGCGATTCAGCCAATCAGAGACAAGCCGCCATCTTGGCTTTTAGAATTGTAAATAAACAGTAAACATCTTCGCTTCGATCTTCGTCAACTTCTTTGATAAAAGTTAAGTAATATTTAATAGATTTCTTTCTTTCTTTTTCTTTATATATATATGTGTATATCATAGATTTTTTAGTTATAGCCTATTTAAATTTATATAACATTAGTTAAATTTGAATACAGCATGGCACAATTCTTTTCTTTCGGCAATGTAGGCTTAAGTAGAATAAACAATTTATTTTTTCCTTTTAAAATCAAATTAATAAAAGACTTCTGTATTATTTTGCTTGCAATTATTTTGCTTTTCTCAAATATGAATATTCTGAATAATATTTTGACAAGGACAAATTATCTTCTGTAATTGTTTTGTTATTTACGCACGGATTAATGAAGTTGCTAATTTGCATGCTTTATTATTACTAGTTATTATAATTTTATTAATTTGAATATAACCGGCAGATTAAACTGTTTTTTTTTTATTATTATTTAAATATGTATAAAAATAAGATGATTAAAAAAATAATAACTTCCTCTTTTTCTTGTAATATTGTAACAATAACAGATATATCTTAATATGTTATTCAACATGCATGTAATCAATCAAGTACAAACTGAAAAACAGAAACTAAGAAAACAAATTAAATTGACTGACATATTTGATAGAATACGTATGTAACACTTTGCAAATTCCTGATCTTACATGTTATTAAATTAGTTTTAATTTTAATTTATTATTTGACCAAAACTTAATGAACTTCATTGCTGTTTTATAATTATTAATTAAAATTTTTTAACTCATTTCAAACATTAGGTAATTATTAAAGTTTTTGATAGGGATTTGTGCACATTTTTTAAAAAATATTTTTAAGAAATTTTCCTTCAGATGCTTTTATTGATCAATGATTTCATGACATTTATTTTGAACACCTGTAATCCAGAAAAATCAGTAATCTGGCAACGTCTATTACAGGGGTGAAACTTTTCAGGGCCTACCGCTGAATTCAGGTTTTTTGAAATTTTTGCTGTTTCTGATTTTCATGTAAATTATTTTGTTTTTACAGAAATTTCTTATTTGGAATGTTTAATTTGCCTTTTAATGTATTAAGATCTCTCCAAATATCATTTAATATAGGTAGCCATATGATATTTCATTTGTAAATCTTCCCTATTTGAATGCAAATATCAGTTTTCAGGGTTTTTGCATGCTAGGTAGTTTCACACTTGCTATTAACCACCGATGCCGGATTATCGATGCTTCAATGTATTTAAATGTAATCTGTTAATAATTTTTTATTTATTTTCAGATAATATGTTTGAACGGCTGTGGACCACAGAAGTAGATGTTTGTAAGCGATACCCCATGGCCCATTGGCAAGCAGTTAATATGTAAGTACCTTAATTAAAAAAAAATATTTTATTTTATTTAGATAAATGTGGAGTGTAAGGTTGATTTTTAAACCAAGTATGTGAAAAATGCCAGAGCCGGGAATCGAACCTGGGCTCGCTACTTAACACGAGGTTGCTCTACCATTATTTATGTTATCTTAATGATTAAGCTACTCTGGCCGATGACCAGCTTGGCATTTCTCATATAATATTCATTGGCGAGTCACCGAATATTATACCTATAAAATAATACCTATTATACCTTTTATACCTATAAAAATTTAATTACATATTTAATTAATAAGTATGAGATTTTTACCGAAATGATCTTCGGTATCTTATGATCATGTTCCAAAATACTCAAAATCCAGTAAAAAAAAAAAAATCAATTTCAATTTAAACAGTGTACAGTTTTATATTTTATTTCTTTCACTGGTAATAAATAATAGTTTGGATCACATGCTAAAACTTAACTAACAGGTTTATCAAAAACTTTATTTTCCTTTTAGTTATATACAGTACAGTCAACACCCTCTAATCTGCAGGTTTATAATCGTTAAATCCTTCCAATCCATAATTGATTTTTTAATGTAAAAGAAATTTATATCTCATATTTCAAAAAAATTCACATTTTTACTTTTTTTTTTTAATCAAATTTTTTGTTTAATCCTTTTTTTGAAACACAATTGGGGAGAGAATAACATTATTGTATTTATTATCCTGCAATTCATACAGACTAGTGCTTAAAGCAAACCACTATTCATCAATTTTTAACAAAATTAATCAGTGATAAATATTATTTCCGAACTTTCAAAAATATTTTGTTTCGTATTTTTTAAATATGTTTGTTTACATTTTATAGGTACCTATTATTGGAATATTCTTAAATTATTTACCATCATATACGAATGTGATAGATTAGTTTTATTAATATTGAAGAAATATTTTATTCTACAATTTATTAGAAATCATCTTTCCATTTTGATGTCTATTTATGAATTACTAATAACTGACTTTGTATCTGTAAAAGAAAACTGTAATCAAAGACAATGATCTCTATCTGCAAATTCCTAAAATCCACACAACTTCTGGACAAAACATTTGAGAGTTAGAGGGAGGTGACTGTAAAACAAATGAAAAGAATTTCAGTAGTTCAACACTGCACTTTATTTTTCAACTTAAAATAGTTAAATACAAACTATGGATTTTTTTTTTTTTTTTTAAATCCTAGAGAACTTGCAGGAGAGTTTAAAAGTAGGTATCTTACTTATTGATACAGTTCATTGGGTACCTGCTTCGAGTTTTTACAAAAAGTTGCATCCTTCAAAAAAAAAAGCGCAAATATTATGGATAAAAATTCCATAATTATTATCACTTGTACTTTTTGAACGTATAATAATATGAGATAGTCTCTGCAAAAAGTTCTAAAAATATTAGCATTGAAAAGTAAAAACCCATCACCTGTATATATTTAGTGTTTGTTATCAAATAACTTATTTTTCTAAAAATATTTTTAATATTAATTGGTTTATTGTTTAGATTTGACATTATATTTATGCTTTGAGTTTATATAGTTCATAAATTTTTATTTTGAACATCTGTTTTGTCTTCTGGTTAGTTTCTTCTATTTCTTCCATTTCTCCCAGTTTCTTCCGGAAGAAACCCAACCTTGTTTTTAATACATCATTCGAAAGATATTTTAAAGTACTTTTATATTATCGAAAGTGGAATTTGAGATTTCAACCAATTTACACGTTTTGAGGTGCCCAGATTAGGTTTTCTTTTGTATCTCAGCTACTAATTAAAATAATTTCATAAGTAATACATCATTTGCAAGCTTTGTTGATTTGGAATCGAACAGTAGATTACAGAAATATCTACTGCCAGATGGCGCTGTAATATTTTAAATTTTCAACGTTTCAAATTCGAATGAGCGAGAAAGATGTTGTAAGTTCTAAAACGGGGATAAGACCTTTAATGTTTTGGTAACATTTGAGTATTATAGATTAGTGCTGCACCAAGTAGCACTTTGGCCGAGTAGCCGAATACTGAGTACTCGGCCGAGTACTGAGTAGTTGTAAGAAAGAATAATTGATGCATATATGAAGAAATTTGCACATCTTAAAATTAAAGAAAAAGGCTTTTGAACATAAAATTTAGTTAAATGGTAAACAGCATGCTTTCATGCATAACTTTTGTAGTGTATATACATAATTAGGTTCATTGCTATATTTTGATACTTTCAGCATAGTGGATTACTAAAACCATAACTGATAATTTTATTCTTAACATCTTTTTTAGATGTGAAATTATCATCCTCAGATAATTCTTAGATAATATAAAAGTTACTAGGTACTAAGGCTTAATTTAAGATACATGAAATTCACATATGAAAGGGGAACATTAAAATATTTTATAATTTCAAACATGATAGGCTTCATTAATCTTCAGATCGTAGAAATGTAAAATGACAAATGGTTTTGGGCCATAGTTTGCAAAACAACAGATTTGATTATGAAAATAAGTTTTAAATAATGTTTTAGTGTATTACCTTTTTTATATATAATATAAAGAGCCATAAAAACTTTTACTCTGTTAAATGCCCACTCCTCTTTTCACATTATTATTATTGGTACAACTATAGTATTTCCCCTCAGCTGAATTTGGTGATTTTTCTTTGGCGCCGATTTGAACGATAACGATGTCGTTCTGGATTGTTTGCGATATAATATGGCAGCCTACAAGCTATTTATTTTGGATTTATGATTTCATGATTTATGATTTGTAATTTAGCTTACGATTTTATCATTTATGCTATATGATTTAGGATTTTTAGATTTATGATTTAGCTATAATCGCCAACAAAAAATTGCCAAATCTAGCTGAGGGGAAATACTATAGTTGTTCCTTATTATTATTATTATTATTATTTTTTTTTTGTTCTTAAAATACTAAATAAACGCACGTTTTGCTCGAAGGTAGACTGTATCCGAATAGGTGATAGTTTTTTACGTTATTTTATAGTATAAAATTCAAGATCAATCTTTTCTTACCGATTTGAAAGTATCTTACTTTTATTTGCACTAATGTATATCGAAAATTTTGTGTTAATATTACATAGAGGTTCTTTTTTTTTTCTAAAATATTTTATTTTTGTCTGATTTATAGGTATAATTTCATGTACTAAGTTTTTATAAAATAATGCATATTACGTTCATACAAGATAATTATAATTAAACGCTCATATCGGGAATCATCTCTATACTAAGTTTGGTAACAGCCCGTTTTAACTGCAGAAAGCTGTTATAGCAAAAATTTTAATTATAATGTCTCTGTATTTATATTTTCATATTTTTACTTTCTTCTATATGTAATATAGAGGAAGTATTGGATTCGCGAAAATTTTCGAAGTCCACTTTTTGATGGATTTACATGTTTTGGGATGTGGAGAACACGAATTAATAGTTTTTAGAAAATGTCTGTCTGTCTGTATCATTTTTTTGTGGACGCTGTATCTCACGAACCAATGAATGAAATTTAACCAAACTTGATATTTAGTTGCACCCTGACATAAACTGGTGCTGATTAGATTTTGGGATCAATCGCTCAATAGGTGGCGTTGTGATCGCATTTTATGCAAATTTTTAACATGGCAGAATAGGACAAAATTCCGTATAAATGGGCATAAAGAGATTTATTTTACACTTGTGATTGTAAAATTAATATGAATTATTGATAATAGTAGTAGTTAGCTAGGAAAAAAATTTTGTGCATGTGGGGGCATCGGTCCCCCCCCCCCTGGGGGGGAAGTACCCCCCCGGGGAAGTAAATTTTCAAGATGGGGTATCTTTCGAAAGGTCTCGTTGATAATAGTAATAGTTAACTGGGAAAAAATTTTTGTGCATGTGGGGGCATCGGTTCCCCCCCCACCAGGGGGGGGGTTCCCACCCGGGGGGGGCAAACTTTCAAGATGGGTATCTTTCGAAAGATCTCGTCAATACCTTTAAAACGAATGGTTGAACGATAAATCTGTGATAATTTAAACCAAAGTTATCGATTTTTTTTTAGTTTTAACAAAACAAAACAAAAAAAATCGCAATTTTTTTTTTTTTTAAACGAAATTTAACCAAACTTGGTATTTAGTTTGTCCCCGACATTAACTGGTGCTGATTATGTTTGGGGATCAATAGCTCAACAGGTGGCGCTGTGATAGCATTTTATCTAAATTTTTAACATGGCAGCATAGGACAAAAATTCGTATAAATGTGCATAATAAGAGTTGTTTTAAACTTGTGATTGTAAAATTAATATGAATTATTGATAATAGTAGTATGTAACTAGGAAAAAAAATTTCTGCATGGGGGGAAGTACCCCCCCCCCCCCCCCCCCCCCGGGGGGGGGATAAATTTTCAAGATGGGTATCTTTCGAAAGGTCTTGTCAATACCTTTAAAACTAATGGTTGAACTATAAATCTGTGATAATTTAAAACAAAGTTATCGATTTTTTTTACTTTTAACAAAAAAAAAAAAAAAAAAAATCGTACTTTTTTTTTTTTTTTTTTTTTAAATATTGTTACTGATTGAATATGTATAGGTAAATATAGAAGAAAGTCTTGTGGTGGCCAGAACATACTAGTTTTAGTTTAGTTATAAAATAAATATCTCTCATTAATATATTTCTTTCAATAATACATAAAAATAGTGACATTCCCACAACTACTCGATATTGGCCGAGTACCGAGTACTCGGCAAATAAGCCGAGTATATACCGAGTATTCGGTACAGCTCTATTATAGATGCTTTTGCAATATTATACAGTAAAAATTGTCATCATGCATGAATGTAAAATGAATGGCATGTCATTTTAAATTGTGAAACTTAAAATAGGTTCAAAAGCAAGTCTTTTATAAATTTTTGTTCTGCTCGCTCTCTTGTTTTATGTCTGCATGTCAGTCATTTCCGTACACATTGCAATTTATACTAGCACTTTTTTTTTTTTTTAAATGCTGTTTTACTTAAATTTGATAAAATTATAGAAAGCTCATTAAGAAATTATAAGAGTTCAATTTTATTTGTAAATATTTAGCACTGTTGTAAAAAAAAATTGCTTTTTTATGAAAGCTGCCTTTTATGTTACAGTAAAATTTGAAAGTTGTAAAAACTTTATGTACAGTAAAAATTTTCATATTTTTCTAATGAATGACATTTTATTTTTATATGGTAAGATCCTAAATTGGTTTAGAAGGCAGTTTTTTATACAATTGATTTTTGGTGGCAAAACGTAAAACCTCTTTTTATTTTTTTAGTGTATCGTATTGAAAACTAGGCAAAATGAGATTTTGTGCAGATTTACCTTATATACTCTCGTATAAGTCAATTCCCTAAATTGAGAGGTTTGCAATAGTATTTTAAATTTGATTTCTTTACCTTTTATAATCAAAAAATTTATTGTGATTAAATAAGGGAAAGAAAACTAATCTAATATACTGGTGTTATCCAAGTTCCTTTTTTCAAATTTAGGTGTCGACTTATTACGTGAGTATATACAGTAATCTTATGGGTGTAGCATGAAATTTTGATTGGGGGGGGGGGGGAGAGATCCGACATTTGGCCCCCTATCATTTTCCTCATCTAAAAATGCCAGCTGTATACTTTCTGGGGGACCGAAGGCACAGGCTCTCTCGTCAGTTAATACGTGCCCCCCCCTCCCCCTTCTGGACATATTCCTAAAATCTATCGGGAGGGGGAAAAAAACACTTTTTTTACACATCTTTGGAGCATTCTAATTTTTTTCTCAGAATTTATAAATACACAGTACATGAAATATCCTGTATGTTTTTAAGCATACTATTTGTAAGTCCTTCCTTTTATTGAAAGTATCGTTCAAAAGATGTGTTAATATGCTTTGCAGAAATCTATAATAAAAGAAAAGGTCTGTCTGTCCTTCTGTATGTTCAGGCCCTATTGAACGCAGAAGTACAAAAATTGACATACGTATGCTCAGGAGCCTTCCCGAGGGACTCCTGAAAACAGCATTTAAAAATTTTAATTAGTTTCGGAGATATTAATTAAAACGTTGACCCATGTCGATTGAAAAATGACCAAGAATCCACAGCTAATTGCTTAAAAAGAGGCATTCTATGAGCAGACTATTTTCTCCGCTGTCTGGAACGGAAACAAAACATCTGGAAATCATTAATGTCACATGATCTTGAACTGGGATTAAAAATTGCAAATTTCAAAATTTTCTTTTTCGCACACAACACTTAATATAGAATATAATAATATAATACACAAGACAAACCTTTAGTTCATATTTCATCAATTTTGGTTAATAAACAAATAAGTTACATTTTAATTGCAAATTAAATTTTATTCTAACACGTAATCTATCTCTCAAAAGACGATAGGAGTTTCCATAGCAATGAAATACATTTGAAGGTACTAAAAAATACTTTTTCTTTTTACTTCCATTACCCGTCTACCGTGGTATATATAGGTTTTGGGGGTCTAAAAAATATTTCTTTTTCTTTTTACTTCCATTAACTGACTACCGTAAGTAATTGAATTAGAGATTTCACATGATGTACATGTTTTAGGATGTCCAGATTAGGTTTTCTTTTGTATCTCAGCTACTAATTAAAATAATTTCATAAGTAATATATCATTTTAAAACTTTGTTGATTTGGAATTGAACAGTAGATTACAGAAATTTCTACCGATGGCGCTGTAATATTTTAAAACTTTTGCATCTCAGCTAATTGAGTTAGACCGTTCAAAATTGGTATATGTAGGTTAATTAGGAGGGACTTAAAGAGTGGGGAAGGAATAGGCGGGTGCATATCCCTTAACTTGTGTGCACGCACGGGGCTGACTGCCGAAGGCAATGGGGACCCGGTCCGACTTTTTACCCGATGAAAAATAATTTTAAAATTTTTCTTTTCTTAAGAATAAAAGTTTCATTTCAGAATGAATATGTGCGCATGAGTTTGCGCTGCCCAAGGCAGTGGGGGTCCGGTGCGAGTTTTTATCCGATGATCAATGATTTTATTTTATTTTCTTAACAATAAAAGTTTGAGTTGAGAAGGAATATGTGCGCACAGCGCACTTATATCCTTACACGTCATTTTAAGTTGCCAATCCAAGGGTTTAGGAGGCAGAGCACCCTTGATGAAAACAATTTATTTTTAAAAAATGCAAGAATAAATGGCTCCAGAACATCATTGCATGAAGTCATGTTCAATTTAACAGTTATTAACTGTTATGTCAAATTTGTGGATTCAAAATTAGTGAAACGACTGAGGGTTCAGGGGACCCCGCCCCTTGATGAAAATAGCTTTCATAACAATGAATTTAAAATGCAAAACAACCCAATATTTATATTTTCTGAATCTACGAAAAATTTTATATATATAGATATTAGATATTATGTAAGAAATATAAATATAAAATGACTTGCAGAGTTAACATTGAGGCCCCTAATCTGCAGATTTACTAGTTAGTCATAATTTCAGCATCTATACTGTATCTCCAGTAGTATTTTCTGTTCTCTACTTTTTTAGATGGGGGAACTAAGTAGTTTTGTGTAGCCTCATAAATTATAGACATTTTATTACACTGTTCATGCTGAGCTGCAATGCAGCCCTCTGAAATTCTGCAATTTATGCTTCCAGATATTAAATAACATAGTTGACTCATTATTTTATGCTTTTTTTTTTCTGTTTCAGATGGATTGCGATTCTGGTTATCAGATTGTCAAAGAAAAAAGAAGGAAGAAGTTCTCAAAATTTCAACAACAGTCAGTCAGAAAAAATTGTTTCCGACAAGATTACATAGCTGCAGATTTGCTCTTATTTTATCGTAGTTTCTCTGATTTTCATCAGTGTGCTCCGTTAATCTGAAAATTATCGGAAAACTCCGATTTTTCAAACTTGACATTTATTATTTTCTCTTATTTTTTTGCCAAATTTCTGTTTTGGGCAGAAGTTTAAAGATTTTTCAACTAATTTTCCAGTTTCTGATATTAAATGATTTATTCCATTTTTTTTTTTAAAGTCGCGAATATCATTCGTTTATAAAAAGAAACCCCATTAACTATTATTGTGAATCAAACACTTCATGGAAGCATTCTGATTTCCATTCTTTTTCCAACCATATGAATGTTAATATTCATTTTAAACTTACTTTGAGAGATTCTAGAATGTGTAAAGAAATATAATTATTCAATATTTTTAGCCCATATAAATCTTTTTTACTCCCCCCCCCCCAACACACACACACTTCTTTTCTTATTTCCAATTAGCGATTACATGCTCTGCAGAAGCTATTTGTTACCATCTTTTTCCACCCACAAAATAAAAATCAATATTAATTTTAAACTTGCTTTATTAGATTTAAAAACCTATAATGTAATCATAAAATTAATTATCATTCATATATTATTTTTACACGCCCCCCCCCCCCCCTCCCCCCTCAATTTCTGCACTTTCTACTAGCTAGCAACCAAAGATCAAACATACTCTAATGTTTATGATTTCTCAATTTATAACATAAGGAACACTGCTGTTATTTTAAAAGAAACTCATCTTATTATTTTTCTTTTTTTATGAATTTAAAAAATATTCTCAACATACTATTCTATTTCAAAACAAAAACTGTAATTTTGTCTTCTTGTTAATTGTAAAAAAAAAAAAGAAGAAAATGTTATTTAATAGTATTTTAAATTTTTAGTTTGGTTATATGCAAAATTAAATTAAATCTTTGCAATGTGAGTCAGAATTATAAGTATATTGTACTAGAATATAATTTATAATAAAATTTATATATATGTCTGTGATGTTTATTTGATCATTCTTTGATAGTTTCATTGATTTAAAGATTGATATTAAGACTGTGTAAATGTAGATTATACATGGAAATCTAATTTAAAATTTTCACATTATAATAATTGCTCCAATTTTTTCTTGTTTGCTCCGATTTTTTTAGTCTCTTGCTCCTAAATTTTTAGTCATGAGGTTGGCAGCTCGGAGATTATGGATTTGACTAAGCCAATAAGAAAAGAAGACAACTTATTAACAAAGCAACTTAATATTATATTTTTATTACCAGATAAACTTATTCTTTTTAATTTAATTTTTTGCAAACATTTAATTCACCTTACTTTACTTCTCGAGTTTGCCTGAGTACTTGCGGGTTCGGAATTTCGTGTAGAGAAACTATCTGAAAGTGAAGTGGATAGTATAGAACAACATGATGACTCATTTGACACTACGGATGAATGTGAGTCCTCAAGTTAAGAAAGTGAAGACGAAAATATTTTGAATATAGGCAGATTACAAAAGAGAAAAAGACCATTATCGACTGCACAGATTTTCTTCAATATTCTTGACCAGGATGGAATCAACTCATGGATTTAATACAGAGAAACAACCGGCAAAAAATTTCTAGACAATAATTTTTATTCCAATTAGCTGAAGAACTTGCCAAAGATTTTCAACATGAGCAACAGGAAGAAAAAGAAATTATACAGAAAACTTCAACAAATTCAAGTTCGGATTCTCATGTGCAATTGTGAAAAAGGTTGCCAAGTAGGTTTTTGCAAAGAAAACAAAACTAAAAAAAAAATTGTTTCAAATGCAACAAATGTGTGTGTGGAAAATGTGCCTTCGAGAATGCAATAATTTTCAAAATATGCGGTGAATAAAGTTAGCATATTACTTATTTTCTAAATTTAGGATTCAATTGAAAAATATTTAATTTTTTCTTGTATTATTTTTATGTTTTTTAAATTTAATAAATAAACAATTTTGAATTATTTGAAAAAAAAAAAAATTTTTATTCATGTACCAAATTGTACTAAATAATATATTTTTTGCTATACATAGTTATATATATAACATTTTAAAGAGGGGTCACTTGACCCGCTGTGGTAGGAATAGGTATACATGAAGTATCGGTAGGTTTAGTGTTAATTTGTTACATTTTTAATTCAATGATTTATTTATGTTCATATCTTAAATCTTTTTGCTTCATTAATATACCTAATCTATTACAATTTTGTAATGAATAGTCTGGAATCATGTTGCTTTCAGTATGGTACTGGTATCATACTGGATCTGGTATGTTATATTGGATCCGGTATCATACTGAATCTGGTATGTCATATTGGATTCAGTATCATACTGGAACTGGTATGTCATACTGGATCCCGTATAATGCTGGAACCGGTGTTTCATAAGCCGGTATGTCATACTGGACCAGTATGTCATACTAGATCCGGTATAATACTGGAACCGGTATGTCATACTGGATCCAGTATAATACTGGAACCGGTGTTTCATAAGCCGGTATGTCATACTGGATCCGGTATCATACTGGACCGGTATGTCATACTGGATCCGGTATCATACTGGAACTGGTATGTCATACTGGATCCGGTATAATACTGGAACCGGTGTTTCATAAGCCGGTATATATTTTTTTACCGGAAACGAAAATTTTTTTCCAATAGGGTACAGATAAGAAGTATATACAATGAAAAGAGACAAAAATAAATATCACGGCCTTTTTGAGGAAAATCCTTTTTTGGTGAAAAAAAAAAAAAAAAAAAAAAATGAATGAAGAAAGTAATAAAGAAATAAAGAAAAATAATTATAAAAAATAAAAATAATTAATTCATTAATAACTAGCAGGCTACGCCCGCTTCGCTGGTCACTAAATTTAAATGAATTTTCAAAAGAATTAAATCGCTGTTTATTTTTTATATCACATTATTAATATATATATATATATATATATATATATATTGAAATGCTGTAATTCTCGTTTCGGGTACCCGCTGCCTACGGCAGCTCCCTTTTCCCTGGCACTGCATCGGGCCCAGGTTCACATTGCCTACAGAAAAGGTCTTTCCCGGGAACTTCAATCTGGATATTTATCGACGACAGGTGGATCAGCTATTATTTAAGAACTACGATAACTGCATCTCAGCATCTATTAAATATTTTAGTTTTTGAAGAATGTATTGTATAGCTGTCGCTGTCTAAGCTATTTTACCATATGATTACGACCAATATAACAAACAAAAGAAAAGTAGATTTGCTTTAAAAGGAATTAAATAAAAATAAATAAATAAATTTTAATTAAACTTAATTTTAATAAGTTTATTCTTTTCTACTATACACTAACATTTTTCGGATAAATAGTATAAATAAATAAATAAAATAATTACCCTTTCAAAGAATTAATTGAAGAAATGAAAAATAAAAAGTTGTTATACTATAAAAATTATACATAAACATAACTGCTATAAATTTTTAAATTTTATATTTAATATACTTACTTTTTTCTACTTCATTACGATTTTCAATAAATATAATAATAATGATAATAATAATAATAATAATAATATTTCGCCTTTAAATGAAGAAATTAAATAAAAATATAAACAGCGTTATAGTCGTTGCTAAGATACGCAGACGACTATAAGTTTTAGAAAATGAAACAGAAAAATCAATGGATAAAATCTAAAAAAAAAAATAATTTTTAGAATTTAAATTCGAAAATCCAAAAATTATAAAAAATATAATCCGCGTTTGTAATGATCGATAGATGGCGCTCTCTGAACTGCAGTTGTTAGTAAATATAATAGCCACGTGTATATATTATTGTTCTTTCTCCGCCATTACATCATGGAAAATCGATTGCATAATATGATGATATGCAGTGGTGTGATAATTTCACCTTAGCCCACCAGAGGGCGAGCATTTCATTACAATCGCGGATAGCTGTTGCTAGGGGAATTAATGGACAAAATCAAAAAATTTAATATACTTAATTTTTTCTACTGTATTTGTACTACTATTTGATTTCAATAAATGTAATAAAAAAGGTTTCTTGCTCAAATGAATTTAAATAAATAAATAGTTTAATAGAGGTTGCTAAGATACACAGACTTTTGAAACGAAAGAAGTTTCTGAAAAATGAAACATTGAAGCCAATATTTAAAATCGAAAAGAAAAAAAAAATTTAAATATGCCTGTAGTTCTATCCGCGATTGTAATGAAATGCTCGCCCTCTGGTGGGCTAAGGTGAAATTATCATACCACTGCATATCATCATATTATGCAATCGATTTTCCATGATGTAATGGCGGAGAAAGAACAATAATAAATACACGTGGCTATTATATTTACTAACAACTGCAGTTCAGAAAGCGCAATCTATCGATCATTACAAACGCGGATAGACACAAATACCACTGCATTTCTTGAAAATTTACAGAAAATGCAGAAATTTATAGCAGATAATTAGAAACTACAGTGTAAGATAAGCTATATCTGACCAAAAAAAAAAAAAATGCACTCCGGGAGTGCCGACAGAAGTGAAAAAGTGAACAATCCGCGATTGTAATGAAATGCTCGCCCTCTGGTGGGCTAAGGTGAAATTACAATTAACATGCTTTTATTCGAATGTCATTAAGCCGCCATTGCTTACCGATGTTTAGTTTCACATATATTTATTGAATAAAAATGAATAAATCCGGTAAAAATGATAACACATACCGTTGTGTGCTACAGTGTAACTCCAAAGGATCAAGAAATCCAGAATTAAGCTTACATTTATTTCCAAATAACAAATTTAAAATTTCAGTTGCTTCGGCTAATGGAAGTAAAGAATTAATCAGATGATTTGAAACTAATATTTGCTCAACTTCAGTTAAAAATCTACTTCCGATCGAACTTTGAATAAACTGAAATATTTCTTTCCAAAAGCAATCAATTTTCCATGATGTAATGGCGGAGAAGTTATAGTACGAATATTAAGTAGAATAACAAAAAGAACAATAATAGCGCCATCTATCGATCATTACAAACGCGGATTACGTGGGTATTGCTTGAATCGTCAGGAAATATTTTATTGTGTAGGAAATACTTTTAAATGAAATGTTTTTTTTATTCATTAATATAAACTACTACTACAAAAAATATATTACAATTTTATTTAATGCGCTAACTGCAATAGAGACAGTGTCCAGAGATGAGAGAAGTCGTGTAGAGCCGCACCAGATTGTAAAAACGTGAGAAAATGGCGGCTTTGGCCTTTCTCACGGTTTTGTGAGGTCTAACTGTAACATTTCCGGCTGCAATCTTTAAGAGACAGTGTCCGGAGATGAGAGAAGTCGTGTAGAGCCGCACCAGAGTGTAAAAACGTGAGAAAAATGGCGGCTTTGGCCTTTCTCACTGTTTTGTGAGGTCTAACTGCAATAGAGACAGTGTCCGGAGATGAGAGAAGTCGTGTAGAGCCGCACCAGATTTTAAAAACGTGAGAAAATGGCAGTTTTGGCCTTTCTCACGGTTTTGTGAGGTCTAACAGGAATAAAGTATTTTAAAATAACTATATTTAATATTAGATCCTCCTCGGTAGTGCAAATTATTGCGCTTTCTTAATTATTAGCATCTCTTATAAAATTATATATATATAATTTTTAATATAGAGCGCTTGTATAATATTATATTTATATTATATAATATTGACAATGAATAGGTAAGATTTCACTTACCTGGATAAGACAAACAGCACTGGTACACCATGCGTCCAATTAATTATTTAATCCATTTGAATGCCATAATCTTGATTCACCAACAGGCTGAAAAATAAACTTATGAACATGTTAAACTATTATTTAATTGTGTAAATTATGATGAATGATTTTGTAATTCTTCCTTTTCTTTTGTAACTTTAATATCCTTGATTAAATACATATCTTTATAATAAAAATATAGAATAAAATATATAAGAGCGTTTTCAAACGCCCCGTTTAACTAAAGCTACATATTCACAGAAAGACAACATTACATATACATCGGAGATTGAAATCGAGCAGAAGAGAGTTTCATAAAATGATGACTGGACAGTTTCACTTCCTCCTTTAACTGGGAGTGCCGCGTATTTTTCTCTCTACGTTTGCATTGAAATTTACTCGGAATAACTGATAGTCTTTAAGACAATTCTTGATTAAAATGAAAATTAACGGTCACACAAATGTCAATTTAATGTAGTTTTGTGACACCCCTACTTGACCGGTATTTTCAATGTTCTCCTAAATTTAGTTTGATTCTTAAATTTTTAAAAGCCGGCCCTGGTAGGGGTTTAGTAAAGATGTCGGCAATCATTTCGTTGCTGGGGATATATTGTAGTCTGATGGTTCCTTCTTCATACAAATGTTTGATTAGATGAAATTTAACATCCACGTGTTTAGTCCGCGCTTGATATTTGTCAGATTCAATTAATTTAATCGCTGATTGGTTATCTTCATAAATTGTGATTGGTTTTATTTGATTTAGATCTAAGTCGTTTAAAAGTCTAATGATCCACATGCTTTCCTGAGCAGCGCATCCTGCTGCTATATATTCCGCTTCTGCGGTGGATTGGCTGACGCATTTTTGTTTTTTTTGAGTACCAATAGATGGGATTATTCCCAATAAAGAATACGTTTCCTGTAATGGACTTTCTGTCCTGGGGGTCATTCGCATAGTCTGCGTCCGCATATGCGGTTAGTATAGCAGGATTCTCGTTGTCATATTTTAATTTTAAATTAATTGTAGTTTTTAGGTACTTGATGACTTTCTTGGTACTTTCCCAGTCACACACTCTAGGTCTTTCGTTGTGACGAGATAAAAGGTTGACGGCAGCACTGATATCAGGTCTGCTGACAGTGGCTATATATAGAAGTGCCCCTACTGCCTTTCTATAATCAGTATTGTCAGTTAAATAATTTTCATTTTTATAATCCTTTAAGTAATTTGTATCTATGGGAGTATTAGTGGGTTTCGCATTTTCTAAATTAAATTTATTTACTAATTGTTTAATCTTGTTTGACTGATCTATTAGCAAAGTATTGCTGTCTGGTCGTGTTATATTTATTCCCAGATAATTAGTAACGCTCCCAAGGTTGGTAATACTATATTCACGCCTAAGTTCTTCTATTATTTTGTTTATATCATGTTTGGTTCCAGCAATTAATATATCGTCTACATACACTAGTATGTAGACGGTTTTGTTATTTGTGTTTCTTTTGTAAAGGCATTTGTCAGTGGAACTTTGTGTGAAATTCAACTTTGTTAATGTTTCGTTTATTTTTGAATTCCAAGCCCTGGCTGACTGTTTCAGCCCGTAGATGGCTTTGTGTAATTTACAAACTTTATGTTCTTCACCGGGATTTATGAATCCCTCCGGTTGTTGCATGTAAATTGTTTCTTCGAGCTCACCGTGTAAAAACGCGGTTTTTACATCCAAGTGGTTTAATTCTAAGTTTTTATATAGGGCCATTACAAGAAAAGATCTAATTGTCGTATGAGACGCCACCGGGGCGAACGTCTCGTCATAATCTACCCCATACTTTTGGCTAAAGCCTTTGGCGACAAGCCTGGCTTTATATTTTTGGATTTCACCCTTATCATTATATTTCGCCTTGAATGCCCATTTTGAGCCTACTATGTGTGTGTTAGGGGGAGGGTCTACCAATTCCCATGTATTATTTTCGTTTAAAGAAGCAATTTCATCTTTGGCTGCTTTTAGCCAATTTTCCCTTTCTATGGAATTTTGTATCTGCAATATTTCATTGAAGGTTTTGGGTTCGTTTACGTTCATAGTATTTGTCATTAAAGCAAATCTGTCAGGTGGAACACCTTTGTTAGCTCTTTCCGACCTTCTCGGAATTGTTCGATCTGTTATGTCACGATTAACATCCTCAGTTTGGTCCGAATTTTGATTTATTTCATTTAGTATCACCGGGAAGTTATTTTTATGATCGTTTGTTTCGCTAGAATTCCCTTCATTTGTATTATTGTTTGTCTCTAACAGTTCATTATCGATAGACTCAAAATTATTATCCTTTGTTTTTGTTTCAACGAACTTTACGGTTCTACATATCCTAACATTATTATCTATAAATACTCTATAACCTTTACTTCTAAGGTCATAACCAACAAGTATTCCTTCCTTTGCCCTGTTGTCTAGCTTCCCTCTTGTGTTTTTGTGAGTATACACATATGCCTTACAACCAAATGATTTTATATGCGAGAGATTTGGTTTATTTCCATTCCATTTTTCATATGGTGTTTTATCGCATGCACTCGTTGGCAATCTATTCTGCAGATAATTAGCGGTCATAAGGGCTTCACCCCAAAATTTATTTGGCAAGCTGCTTTGTCTTAACAAACATCTGGTCATTTCAACCAATGTTCTATTTTTTCTCTCCGCCACGCCATTTTGAGGAGAACAATGCGGTACTGTTAATTGGTGTTCGATTCCTTCATTCGCGAGAAAGTTTTCAAATTCATTGCTTGTATACTCTCCGCCGTTATCGGTACGCAATATTTTTATTTTCCTGCCGAACTTGTTTAAAGTCAACGCATAATATTGTTTAAATTTATCAAACACCTCACTTTTATTTCGCAATAAGTATGTAAATGTGAAACGACTGTAGTCATCTATAAACGTTAAAAAATAATTTTTCCCTCCTATTGTGGAAGTTTGAAAGGGTCCGCAAACATCTGAAACAACTAGATCTAATGGTTTTTCTGCCCTAAAAGTTGCCTTTTTCGGATATGTGTCTTCCTCCAATTTTGAAATGATACAGATTTCGCATTCTGTGTTGTGTTTACATTTATTTAGCTCTATTCCGGTTGCCATATTTTTGTCGACGAGTTCTTTTATTTGTTGTAGATTTTTATGCCCTAATCTTTCATGCCACAATTTAGTACAATTCCTGTTTTCGCACGCTTCTACAATATTTACACTTTCGGAAAATTTTTCGCTCGTTTGTAGTTCATATAAATTATCTGTCAAGTTCGCCTCTATATAAGTTTTATTCCCGAATTTGATTTTACATTCATGATTTTTAAATATGGCAACACAACCATTCTCTGTTGCTTTCTTTACCGATATTAGATTTGTGGCTATATTGGGTATGTATAAAACCTCTTTTAAAGTAATATTGTTTATTTCCTTATCCGAGTTAATTACTTTAAGATTTACGTCGCCGCAACCCTGTGAGACTACGGAGTGCCCGTTCGCTAGCACAACACTAACCTTTTCGTTGTCTTTCATATTTGTAAATTGGTTTATGTCGTTGCAGATATGCCTGCTACTCCCACTGTCGACTATCCATGAGTTATGCTTAGAGTCCTGCGCGGGTCGGGTTTTACCCGACCCGAACCCGACAGATGAATTTTAAATCAACCCGAAACCCGACCCGAACCCGACAAAAAAATTTTCATCAACCCGAAACCCGACCCGAACCCGACAAAAAAATTTTCATCAACCCGAAAACCGACCCGAACCCGCAACAGAGAATTTTTTGCGACCCGAACCCGACCCGAAACCCGACTTATCTAACCCGAACCCGACCCGAAACCCGAAAAATGAATCATTACTTACTCATCTAAAAATCATGCAAAACAAGGTAAAATGATATAACATGATATAAAATAAATTAAATTTTTATTGTCACACAGTTGGTAAATTATAAAAAAAAACTAGTATGTTGTGGCCGCCACAAGACATTCTTCTATATTTTTCTGTCAAATTTACTAAGTGCGAATAATTTATTAAAACTATTATTAAAAAGTTTAACGTGATGAATGCAAATAATTTTCATCTTAGGGAAATCTAACACTAAATATCCAAAGAGAAACAGTTTCATCGTCTATAAATAACATCTTAAACAATGCGTTTTTATAATGGTTATCTCACATATCATGGTTCGTACAGTTATATGGCATAGAAGTTGAGATATAGCCATCCTGTTATCGATGAAATTTGCAGTATAACAGCGCCACCTATTGGCCGACAAGCATTCAAACTGAGTCAGCATAATGTCTCATAATTTTCTTCTCACATATTAAGTTTTGTTTGATGATACACAATAGAACCTGAGATATAGCTTTCCTTGTAATTGTGGAAATCGCTGTGTAGCAGCGCCACCTGTTGAGCGGTTTACACCAAAAGTTGACAGGCGCTAATACATATTAAAGGGCACCTACATACAAATTTATATGAAATTCTGTGCAGTAGTTCTTGAGATATAGCCTTTCTTTAAATTGCGGAAATCGCTTTGTAGCAGCGCTACCTGTTGGCTAATAGGCATTCAATTTGAATTAGCGTAATATCTCATGTTGGTCTTCTCACATATCAGGTTTTGTTGGGTTATACGCAATAAAACCTGACATATATAATCTAGACCAGCGGTTCCCAACCCATGGGCCGCGGCCCACAAGTGGGCTGCGGGCAGTGCGGTACTGGGCCGTGGAATATTGAGGTCAAATACCCGTTTTTCAGGACGATTCACTAGTGAGATGTGGTGTTACACAAGATTTCCGTGGTCCGTAGTAGTCAATAAGGAAAACGCGTTGGCTGTTGTTCAGGGATTTCATCAGATGAAATCCGATTCATCAGAAATACCTTTGAAGAAAATTACCTAAAAAAATTGAAATTGTCTTAAAGAGTGGAAGACTCGTTAATAGAACTATCATGTGACCAGACTCACTTTTTAAAACAACACCATTTGTCACGTTTTGGATAAACGTTCGGCAAGATTACCCAGCTATTGCAAAAATTGCCCTGACACACTTGATGGGCTTTTCAACAACCTATATATGAGAACGAGCTTTTTCAACTTTATTTTTTTGAAAAATAAATATAGTAATAAATTGAATGTTGAGAGGGATTTGAGGCTAAAACTATCCAGTTTCAATACAGATATTGACTCACTCGTGGAGGACAAAACGTCAAAAATCTCATTAAGTTTTCTTATTTTATTTTATTTTATTTTATTTTATTTTATTTTATTTATTTTTTTTTGGGGGGGGGGGGAATCACTTGTTTTTGAAATTTATTACAGAGGTAACAGCTAAGTAAATACAATAAAGTTATTACTATTATTAGTATTATTATTAATAATTCTTCTTGTACAGTATCTTTTACTAATTACTGATATATCTGCCCTGTATATACATATATATATATAACATATATAGGTGTCTATTTGCCATTAACTTTTTTACTTATATATTAAGTAGTTAGTGGGCCTCAAAGTTTTTTTTTATAAAAGATGTGGTCCGCACAACTAAAAAGGTTGGGAACCGCTGATCTAGACATCTCAAAACTTGTAAATCCGTCGAAAACCGGAAGTCGAAAATTTTTACGAATCCAATACCTTTTTCGATTGAATATAGAAGAAAGTAAAAAAATAAAAATAAATAAGTAAAATGTAATTACTGATTGTATTGAGTTAAAAATTAAAAAAAAATCTAAAAAAAAAAGTTTAATAATAATGTTTGAACATTTATGTGAGTTGTGAACTTCAAGATTGCAAAAATATGCTTCATTTTCAGTGTTAATAGTTCGTTGTTTAATGATTATTTCTGAAAAAAAAAAAAATATATATATATATATATATCTTTATTTATTGCTTTTGTTCGACATGAATGTTTATAATAATTTGGGTAGCAGGGATATATGATTCACAATTGGACATCTGCTTTCCCGCAATCACTTTCAATTCACACAATCAGCAAATTATCTTCTTACAGCTGCAATTTTCGTGCGTTGTTTTTGTTTATTTGTTCTAAAGAAGACGTTAAAGAATATTATTATTATACCTTAATGGAATCCGTTTCCTAAATGTGTTTATTTTACATTACTTTTTACGTTCTTCTGTATTCAATTGAAGAAAGTATTGGAAAAGTAAAAAAATTTCAGCTTCCGTTTTTTGATGGATTTACACGTTTTGAGGGTTCCAGAACACAATTTGTCTAGGTATTCTTAGAAAATATGTATCTGTCAGTTTGTGTGTCTGCGTGAAAAAAAAAAAAAAAATGTGCGACTGTATCTCGGGAACTACTGCAGTTAACCTTGACCTAAATTAATACCTATCAACTTTTGGTGTCAATTTCGTAACAAGTGGCGCTGCTGAACCGCGATTTTCACAGTTTCAGGTAAGGCTATAGCTCAGGAACTACTACACGATTTTGTATATAAATTTATATGCAGATACACTTTGACATAAGTTAGTGTTTACCAACTTTTGTGTCAATTGCTGAATAAGTGGTGCTGTTATACGTCGTCTTTCGCATTTTCAGGGAAGGCTATATCACAGGTTCTGTTGTGTATTATCAAACAAAACTTGACATGTATCAGTGTAGCCATTACGCTGATTCAATTTGGATGCATATCAGCCAATAAATGGCGCTGCTATAGTGCAATTTTCCCTGAGAACGGGATGTGGCTGCATCTCAACTTCTATGGCATATAACACTACGAAACCTGATGTATGAGGTAACCATTATGAAAACGCTTTTTTTAAGACTTCATTTATAGAGAATTATACTGTCTTTCTTTTATTATATTTAGTGTTAGTTTTTTCTAAATGAAAATCATTCATTATGGTATATAATTTTAATAAATAATAGTTTTAAGAAAATATTTTTACTGAGCGAATTCCTATAGGAAAATACAGAAGAAAGTTTTAGGTGGTCACAGCATACTAGCTTTAGATGAAATCACAACAAGTATTTCTTCTATATTTGCTGTATAAACAAGTATAAATGGAGGAAAATTCAAAATTCCGTTTACACAAAAGCGAGGATTGAATTTCGTTAAAAGTAAAGGTATTAAATAAATAATAATTAAGATAATTAAAAAAAAAACAAAAAAATATTATGTTGTGCTCACCACAAGACATTCTTCTATATTTTCTAATACAAATTCGCTCAGTACAGATAATTTACTATAGCTATTATTTATTAAAATTACCTACCATAATGAATGCAGACGATATTCATCTTAGAGAAAAATTACATTGTACAAAGAAAGACAGTTTTATTCTCCATAAATAGTATATTAAAAAACGCGTTTTATTTTGTACAGTTATACACCATAGAAGTTGAAATATAGCTTTTCTGTTCTCGGGGAAAATTGCAGGACAGCAGCGCCACCTATTGGCTGATATGCATCCAAATTGAATCAGCATAATGTCTGATAATGGTCTTTTCAGATATATATATATATATTTATTTATTTATTTATTTATTATACACAATAGAACCTGAGATATCTCTTTCCCTTAAATTATGGAAATCGTTGTATAACACTGCCACCTATTGAATTATTGGTACCAAAAGTGAAAAGACAATAATTTATATCCACATATAAATTTATGTGCAATTTTGTGCAGTAGTTCCTGAAATATAGCCTTTCCTTGAACTATGGAAATCACTGTATGCAGCGCCACCTTTTGAGAAATTGACATAAAAAGTTGATAAGGACTAGGTTATGTCAATGTGCTTCTACATATAAATTTATATGCAATTCTCTGCAGTAGTTATTGAGATATAGCATTCCCTTAAATTGTGGAAATCACTGTATAGCAGCGCTATCTGTTGAGCAATGGGCACCAAAAGTTGATAGGCACTAATTTATGTCAAGGTGCATTTATTTATAAATTTATATGCAATTATGTGCAGTAATTCCAGAGATAAAGTCGCCACAAAATTTTTGTCACACACATACAGAAACGCAGACTGATATTTTCTAGAAATAGTCAAATCGTGTTCTGGACTCTCAAAACGTGCAAATTCGTCAAAAATCGGAAGTTGAAAATTTTTACGAATCTAATACTTTCTTCTACTGAATATAGAAGAAAGTAAAGAAAAAAAAAACTTGTAAACTGCGATATCTTTTCAATTTCTAGACTGTAAATGCGAGGTTATATTTCTTTATATATTAACAACAATCGAGAAAGATTTATAATACTTTTCTAATTTTCATACAAATTCTACAAAAGATACAGTCGGTAACAAAAGTGTCCGAACATTAGCAAAAATTCCTATGTAAAAGAAGTACATTTCATTCGGTTTTGTTAAAACAATCCTTGTCGAATCATGTTCTTACACTGACTAAGAACAGGATTCGACAAGGATTTATTTAACAAAACCCTATGAAGTGAACTTTTTTTACATAGGAATTTTTGCTAGTGTTCGGACACTTTTGTTACCGACTGTACATATTAGTTCCGTTGAAGAAAAGCAAACAGATCCAGATGCAAATACGGATCTATTTTTCTGGCGGATATCCGCGGATACGAATAGGGTGCTCCGGTACATGTCTGCCCACCAGCGGTTCTGCGCTCGAAGCTGGTAGATGGGAGGTGTCGGGTTCGATCCCAGGTCGCGCTCATCGACCTAGCCGTTCGGAGTTTTCCTCCAAAACACGCGTAAGTACGGGCTAGGACACCTTAGAAAGACTCAAACGGACGGCATACCCCCTATAGGCCTAGGACACATCTGGAGTCAATCGACCTTAAATCCTCCAACCAAACAACCAACCGATACATGTCTAGTATGCGCACAGAATGTTTAAATTAGTTACATAGTTGTAAACATGCCTATAAATATATGTTTATAATTGTAAAAAATATTTTGAAAGATGTTCTCCAGTCGACCCGACTTCTTGAAAACCAAACCCGACCCGAACCCGAACCCGACCCGCAAGAAAAAAAAATCTGTCAACCCGACCCGAACCCGACCCGCACGAAAAATAGATCAGTCAACCCGACCCGAACCCGACCCGCAAGAGAAAAAATTCTGCCAACCCGACCCGAACCCGACCCGCGGGTCGGGTCGGGTTCGGGTAAAATCGGGTTACCCGACCCGATGCAGGACTCTAGTTATGCTCAGTTTTATCAATGATAAATGTAAGATTCTTTAATTTATTCTCAGTTTCCCTTATGAGTTGTGTTTTGTTTTTGTTTTTGTACTTGCTGGGATTGTTACCGCTGTTATGAAAATTATTATAATTCCTTTGGTTATGATTTGGTCTGGCGTTTAAATGCCAGCATTCGTTACGGGTGTGTGAATTCTTTCCGCAAAAATTGCGATGTTTACTTGGTGGTGTTTTACGCTTAATTTGAGTTTTATACGCGTTTTCACCTTTTGTTTGGTGATTTTCTGTCCTTTTAATATATTCGTCAAACAATTTGCTTTTAATGTACTCTGGTGTAAGTTCATCGTCATTTCTGGCTTCGATAGCCGTTATCAGGGTATCATAACTAGGAGGTAGCGAGCACAACATCAACGCTGATAAGTGCTGTTCATTTATTTCTTCTCCTATAGCTAACAATTTGTCCCTTAACTTATAAATACTAGTTATGTGTTCTATCAGATTTCCCCCTTCTGTTAGTTTGGTGGAATATAATTTTCTGAGTAAGAATAATTTGCTGCTCAGATTAGCCCTCTCATGTATATTTTTAAGTGCATCCCATGTCTCCCTGGCTGTGGACAAATGCTTAACATATACTATTTGTGTGTCTTCTATAGCTAAATTAATTATGGCACGCGCCTTTCGATCTTTAGATCGCCATTCATCAGTTAATGGGTTTGGGGGCGCTTCTATAATAACCTGGAAGAGATCCTCCTTCGTGAGGAGCATCTCTATCTTGAACTTCCAGTTATCATAATTACTGGAGTTCAATTTCTCAACTAATGTTATTTCTTTTGCGGGAGCTGCCATTTTGTTTATTTATTATTTTTATTTTTATTTTTATCAAAACATATTTTTATATATCACGTATATTTATTCTTTGAAAAGTTCAAATAATATTTGGAGAGAGAGTATTTACTGAGTGTTTATCAATGTCTATCAGTTATAAAAATTTTATGTTTAGTTATGAACACATACCAGTTGATTTCAGTATATAATAATTTCACACACACTTATACTGTTTGTATATATATATAATATGCTTAATATTGAATTTCTTCAAACACATATGTTAATTATATTTTATAATTTCTTTCTTTTTAAGTCCCAGTGCTGTAATTTTATTTTGCGCTCTTTTATTTAAGAGACCTCTTTAATTAAGAGAATCAGTCTCTTAATCTATTTTAAAATAACTATATTTAATATTAGATCCTCCTCGGTAGTGCAAATTATTGCGCTTTCTTAATTATTAGCATCTCTTATAAAATTATATATATATAATTTTTAATATAGAGCGCTTGTATAATATTATATTTATATTATATAATATTGACAATGAATAGGTAAGATTTCACTTACCTGGATAAGACAAACAGCACTGGTACACCATGCGTCCAATTAATTATTTAATCCATTTGAATGCCATAATCTTGATTCACCAACAGGCTGAAAAATAAACTTATGAACATGTTAAACTATTATTTAATTGTGTAAATTATGATGAATGATTTTGTAATTCTTCCTTTTCTTTTGTAACTTTAATATCCTTGATTAAATACATATCTTTATAATAAAAATATAGAATAAAATATATAAGAGCGTTTTCAAACGCCCCGTTTAACTAAAGCTACATATTCACAGAAAGACAACATTACATATACATCGGAGATTGAAATCGAGCAGAAGAGAGTTTCATAAAATGATGACTGGACAGTTTCACTTCCTCCTTTAACTGGGAGTGCCGCGTATTTTTCTCTCTACGTTTGCATTGAAATTTACTCGGAATAACTGATAGTCTTTAAGACAATTCTTGATTAAAATGAAAATTAACGGTCACACAAATGTCAATTTAATGTAGTTTTGTGACATAAAGACAGTGTCCGGAGATGAGAGAAGTCGTGTAGAGCCGCACCAGATTGTAAAATCTTGAGAAAAATGGAGGCTTTGGCAATTATCACGGTTCTGTAAGGTCTAACTGCAACGTTTCTGGCTGCAATCTTTAAGAGTGTCCGGAGATGAGAGAAGTCGTGTAGAGCCGCACCAGATTGTAAAAACGTGAGAAAAATGGCGGCTTTGGTCTTTCTCATGGTTCTGTGAAGTCTAACTGCAGTGTTTCCGGCTGCAATCTTTAAGAGACAGTGTCCGGAGATGAGAAAAGTCGTGTAGAGCCGCACCAGATTGTAAAAACGTGAGAAAAATGGCAGCTTTGGGCTTTCTCACGGTTTTGTGAGGTCTAACTGCAATAGAGACAGTGCCCGGAGATGAGAGAAGTCGTGTTGAGCCGCACCAGATTTTAAAACAATATACAGTATATAATTATTAGCAAGTTAATTGTATGATACAATATTTGTATCATACAAGGATGGAAAGCGTTTGCTGACGATGACGCGAGTTCAATGATTTTTGTTCACCCAAAAGTTTTCACTTTAAATGGAAAGCGTTAGCTGTCGATGACGCGAGTTCAATAATTTTTGTTCATCCAAAAGTGCTCAACGCGCCTAAAGAAGTTTTCACTTCAAAAAAAGGAATTCTAAAAATGATTTAAAATATCTCAATTAAATAAATTTGTTGATAAAGCTAACAGACGGTCTGAAATCAAGCACAACAAAGGATTACACTGTAAAAAATCATGTTATATTACAGAATATTTCTACAGAAAATATCCGTATGCTCAGGAAAATTTACAAAATTATAAATTTACAAAACCCCCCTACAATAGAATAATATGTGGAGTATTCGCACACAACAAATATTTTCAAAAAAGAACACTGTAAAAAATCTTGCTTTAAATAAAAATTCTCCACATTTACAAGGTGGGATCGAACCAGAGACCACCGTATAGTAGGTCACGATGTAACCTCTCAGCCACGAAAGCACGATTTGTGCTGTTATTTCCCAATCCTGCTTTGATGCTGATTCTCCGTATGTAAACTAGAGTAGAATATGTAACCATCAGATAAAATCTGTATCAATGGTTGCGTATCATACTTGGTTGCAGGAAAAAAGGTCTCTTTTTTGGCGGATAGATATGTAATTTTGCACTAAATTTCGGTAGTTTCAGAAAAGAAAAAATGTCTGTAGGAACGTTACGTTAATTTTCTAATTTTCAACAGATTTTTTTCCCCCTTACAGTGTACAATACACTTTAATATGTCGAGTATCTATTTATTACTTTCTTCTATATTCAATAAAAGAAAGTATTGGATTCGTAAAAATTTTCGACCACGGGTTTTTGATGGATTTACACGTTTTGAGAGCTGTAGAACACGATTTGACAATTTTTAGAAAATGTCTGTCTGTTTGTCAGTCTGTCTGTGTCTGTGTGTGTGTGATAAAATTTTGTGGCAACTGTATCACAGGAACTACTGACCAGAATTGTATACAAATTGGTATGTAGTTGCGCCTTGATATAAATTAGTGCCTATCAACTTTTGGTAAAAATTGTCTTACAGGATGCGTTGCCATCCCGCTTTTTCAAAATTTTTAGCATGGTGATATAGGACAAAATTTTGTATAAATGTACATAAAGAGAATTATTTGTCAGTAATCATTATGAAATTTACAAGAATTATTTATAATAGAGATAGTCAACTGGAAAATTTTTTTTGTATGTGTAGGAGCCTCGTGAACCCACCTGGGGGGGGAAGTCCCCCCTCGAGAGGAGTAAATTTTCAAGATGGGTATCTTTCGAAAGGTCTCGTGAATACTTTTTAAACGAATGGTTGAACTATAAATCTGTGATAATTTAAAACAAAGTTATCGATTTTTTCTATTTTTTACGAGAAAAAAACTTAGAAAAAAAAATCGTAATAAAAAAAAAAAATTCTTTTAACGAAATTTAACTAAACTTGGTATTTAGTTGGCCATTGAAATAAACTGGTGCTGATTAGATTTGGGGATCAATCACTCAACAGGAGGCGCTGTGATCGTATTCTTTCTAAATTTTTAACATGACAGTATAGGACAAAATTTCGTATAAATGTACATAATGAGAGTTATTCTTAACCTGTGATTGTAAAATTAATATGAATTACTGATAATAGTAGTAGTTAAATAGGAAAAAATTTTCTACATTTGGGGGCATCGTTCCCCCCCCCCCCCGGGGGGAAGTACCCGTCCGGGGTGTGGGGTAAATTTTCAAGATGGGTATCTTTCAAAAGGACTCGTCAATGCCTTTAAAACGAATGGTTGAACTATAAATATGTGATAATTTAAAACATAGTTATCGATTTTTCTTACTTTTAACGAAAAAAAACTTTTTTTTTTTTTAATTTTGTTACTGAGTGAATTTGTATAGGAAAATATAGAAGAAAGTCTTGTGGTGGCCACAACATACTAGTTTTCATTAACAGGGAGCAGCCCCCGCTCATCACTCTTGGAGCGATTTAGAGCGCTTCTAAGGGGACTACTCGCAGTTTATTGAAAAACTCAAAAAAAAAAAAAAAAAAGAAAAATACAAATTTCGCCAGGCGCAATCCGGCCTAAGCCGACAGTGGGCGATTATTCAGGTGCTAAATTTCCGGGCTATGCCCCACGCGACAGGTGGCATGAAGTATACGAAAGTTCTTGATTGAAAAGTCTATATGAGTAAAGTCTCTGGGAAATGAAACAGATTGCTAAATACTGGTACTCCTGCAAGTTTCCAGGATAAGATCCCATCGCGACAACGGGCAAGAGCAGATGGTGGAAATTATTGCCAGGAAATTATTATCCTTTCGCGACAAGGGGCAATACTTGTGTAATGAAGAAGACTCTGTTAAATAGCCACGGAGCAGGCAACCAAGTGCTATTGATATTAATTAATCAGTTGAGTTAACTAAATCCATAAGAAAAGAAAATATTTTATTTAACTTATTTATGAGTAATTTGCGCGATATTATATTTTCCAACCAATTATTTGGTCGTGGGGAAGGATTTCTTAAGTGAAAATTTTTGGTCAGGGGACAATGAAAATAATAATGGCTGGGAGTACCCTCTTCGCCACAAGGACACAAGGGAGAACGCCGACGACGAAACCTGTGGAGATAAGAAGGAAAAGGACCATGACCGGTTAAAAAAGCAGTAATGGGTGGGGTAAGGGTCCAAGAGTTAGGGCTGGCCTGTGGCAAAAGATTAAAAGTATGTCTGCCCTTTTCAGACACACTCCACAGGTCTTGCCATTTTAAATTCAAAATTTCCTTTATTCGAAGTTTAACATAAGAGGGAGGGGCGGGGAGGGAGAAATTTACATTTTGGAACTCTGTGGCTTCTTTTGCCAAAGAGTCCGCAAGTTCATTGCCGGCTACTCCCCTGTGGGCAAAAACGTGTGCCAGGGATATTTTTAATTTTAAGTTAGATAGGAGATTTTTTATTTCTATAATCTGAGGATTTCTGCTCCTGTGGCGAGCAATAGCAAGCAGACCCGAGAGGCTGTCACTAAAAATGCTTATTTCTTGGTAATTATGATTATTTGTTGCCCAATCTAGGGCTTGTTTAATTGCAAAAATTTCAGCCTGAAAAATTGTATTATAGTTCTCGAGCCTGCCCGCCCACCGATGGACAGTCTCACCAAACGCAATAACACAGAATGCCGCAGCGACACCCTGATCGGTCTTGGATCCATCGGTAAAGATCGCCACCGAAGCAGAGGGAGAAAAGCTATTTTTAGAACAATTGGTTAACAGGGAAGCAACGTCCTTACCAGGGTGAATATTCCAGCTGCAGGTTGTAGTTTGGATGGGGATATTGGGAAAGACTATTGTAGCTAGTTCAGTATCATTAAGTTGTAATATTTTGGTTTTAATATATGTCTGGGAAACCTGCAGGTGGGCATGAGGAATTCCAGTGATGACGGTGAGGGCATCAGTCGAGATAGTTTTATAACCTCTTGCAATTTGCAAGAGGAAGGGCCTTTGAGCAGAATTTAGTAGAGCTATTGCGTCAGTTCTAAGATGACCACCCCAGATGCCGGCACCGTATGTTAATATTTTTTCTATTATAGTAGTGTACCATGTTTTAAGGAAAGAGGTGGAGATACCCCACCTCTTCCCCACCATCTTCATTGAATTGTGGTAAAAAGTTAAGGTTTTTAATTTGAGATATTTGACGTGTGCCAGCCAGTTGAGGCGATCATAAAAAAAAATGCCTAGTAATTTCAGTTGTTTTACATGATGAACACTGATGCCATCAATCCTCATCTTGGGACTCCTCTGCAAGGCTTTAGGAAAGGCTAGGGTTAAAGCGTTAGTTTTTGAAGGGGATAATTGGAGATCTAAATCTTTAAGGAGTTTACTAAAAAGGGTGAGAGCTTCCTGGGCTTGTTCCTCCAGGTCTTTCCTTCTTGGCCCCGAGAGAATCAAGGAGAAGTCATCCGCATAGGCGAAGGTGGTAAAGCCCCCAGAGGTCATGCCGCACAGGATTTTATTGGCTATAATTGTCCATAAAACTGGACCTAGACATGAGCCCTGAGGACAACCTTTCGTTTGAGGAAATTCAGACATACCCTCGCCCCAATTGACGAGGATTTTCCTTGCTGAAAGATAACTACGGATGACCCCCGCAAGATTACCCGGGCAGTTAAGTTCTTGTAGTGCTTGGAATATGTGTGGCCACTCCACATTATCAAATGCTCCTTTGATATCCAGAGAGATGATAGTGGTGTAGTTCTTTGCATTAGAGCTGAAGGCGCAGGAACTTTTAATTGCATCTAAAGCCTGTTCACAGGATCTGCCCTCTCTGAACCCGTACTGATTTACGTGGAGGAGTTGGTTTGTTTCAAGATGATAGTTTAATCTGGTTACTATGAGTTTTTCGAGCAATTTTCCTAAGGTGGGAAGTAGGCAGATCGGTCTATAGGAAGTGGGTTCAGAGGGAAGTTTCCCTTGCTTTAGGAAATACACCACTTCACCTCTTCGGAGGGATTCTGGAAAAAATTTGAGATCTAAGCATTTGTTGGTGCAACCCACGAGAATCCGTGGCATTGTGTAAAAAATGTTTCTTAAAATTTTGAAATCGATATTGTCAGGACCAGGGGCCTTGTTTGTATTAAAACTATGTAGAGTGGCTTTAACCTCGGTCTCCGTGAAAGGAACATCCAAGGGAGCCGAGAAAGAAGGTTCTGGAAAATGTGGGTAGATTGTTTTTGGGAAAAGTATTTCAGTTAAGTGTTCTAGGTTATTTTTCTTAGAGGAAAGAGCTGGAGGACGTTCAAGTTTCAGCTCAGTGGGTGTAAAGAATTTATTACTAAAGAATTTCTGTGCTGTGCCAAAAACATTTGTTTGAAATGAACAAAATTTTTTCCATGCGATATGTTTTGCCAAGTTAACTTGTTTTTTAAATAAGGCCGCATGACGTTTGATTTTCAAATTGTGTTGCTGTGTAAGTGAAGGGTCTAGGTATTTGAGCTGTCTTTTTAGTGCTGTAAGATGATTTCGCATGGAACGAAGCTGGGGAGACCAGAAGGTATATGTGAACTGCCGGCCCGACTTCTTAAGTCTGAAAGATGAAGCAGCAGCGGATTGAATAGTTTTAACAAGAGTTAGGGTGAAATTTTCTAATTGAGTTGTATCTGTTATTGAATTTAGGTTATCATTAAGGGAGGAGATATGTTTAGAAAGAAGATTATTAAATTTCTTGAAATTGCCATGTTTTGTTGCAAATCTTTTTGAGTAAGTTAGGGACGGAGTTGAATTTAACGTATAAGTTATATAATTATGATCTGAGTTATTAGCGATATCAAGGACTGACCAGTCATTAATTCTTGCAAAAGTCTTAGGATTACACAGAGTAAAATCTGGCCAGCCCCTGGCATTATTTTTGAAGAAAGTAGGTTCGGAATTCTCTATGTTTGCCAAACATATGTTATTTGAAGTTATGAATTCTATGAGGCTGCAACCCCTGGCATCCTCCCGTGGGGAACACCACAACGGGGAGTTAGCATTGAGGTCACAGCCACACAGAAAGAGGGATTTTTGAGAGATTAAATGCTGCCACTCCAGCAGACAGTCATCAAAGTCTGCGGACGGGGGAGCATAGGCGCTGCCCAAAATCAGCTCACCCTCCTTCGTAGTCAATGTAATGAAGACACAAAAGTCCCCAGTGAAAAGGTGTGTGAAGTTGAGGTTTTGGGTTTGAATTACAAGATGTGCTTTGTTGTTTTTCGAGCTGAACTTGGACCAGGAAGAGGGGAAGTCGTACAGATGACCCCCAACAGTGCAATAGGCGTCCTGCAACAGTCCGATGTCTATGGAGTTCTTCTCCATATATTCCCGAGCCGCTGAGTTAGCCGCCATGCATCTGTTGAGGTTGATCTGCAGGAATTTAAGGTCACTAAAATTTAGTTGAGAGGAAGAAGAGGGAGTGGGAAGAGAGAACTCTTTGTTTTTTCTTTCGTGAATTACCCATTCAGAGAAAAAAAAAAAAAATAGGTGAAGAAAAGGGGAATAACGATAAGAAATATTTACCCCCGTACTCCTTGAGCTTCTTGTTGATTACCAAAGGGACCCGATGGCGATAGGTACCGATTGTTACCTTCATAGTGGCAGTTAGGTGTAAAGTTGGTGCTACCTCCTCCGTAGATATTTAAGTGTTGTCCCTGTTGGAAGGCATTCTGTTGAGGCATGAATTGTGTGAAGGGGTTAAATAGCCATGGGAAGGGACTTGGTAGAGCTTGAAAGTTGGATGGCTGCTTGCTGCGTTTCGGTCTGGAGTTTGAGTTAGGTGGACCGTTAGTTCTTGCATTCGTTGACTGTTGCATACGGGGTGGTGGTTGAGTGTTTTTAGCTTCTATCTCGTTAAACTTTTTGTCCAATGCTTCCCTGCATTTCCTGTATTCTTCCAAATGAACTGGGCAGGAGGGGGAATATGCAGGGTGGTTCGAGTTGATTGGGCGGATGCCTTTGTTTGCATTTTTTAAATTTAACCTATCACAGTTTATGCAGTTTGGCTGTTCTTGGCAGTTATCGTTTCGATGCTTTTGAGCACAGTGTGAACAATAGAGTTCCTGGTCACAGTGTGATGGTGTATGCTCGAAGCTTTGACAATTTGAGCATCTGGACACTTGAGTTTGCGGTTTAATCGTGCACCGCATTAGGCCTAGCTGAAGAAATTTGCGCTTTATAATGGCCTCAGCTATGGGGAGCGGCGCTTGAAATATGCTGTTTTTGAGTCCCTGCACCTTTGAAGGAGACTCTCTGACTAGCTTGAGTACTGACGTGGTGGATTGGGAGAGGAAACCCGAATCTTGAAGCTCTGATTTTATTGTTGCTTCTGACTGCTCCTCTGGGACTCCCAGGACGATAAACCTAAGTTGTGGGCTTGGCTTCGTCCTGAAGGTGAGACTCTCCGTGAGGGCTTGGTTACATGAGTAGTCTTGGATAAGTGTTTGTGCTTCCTCCTTGGTGTGGCATAAGATGTCTAGGGAGCGTCTGTAGGTATTGTACTTGATAATTTTTGCAGCCGTTGCAATTCTTGAATTGCGCATAAGCTTAAGAATTTCGAAACCACTTAGTTTGGAGTCCTTGGATGTTACATATACTGTGCTTAGCATTCTGTTATAGGCGTTGAGGGCTTTGGAGTTGTTGCTGTTGCTATGAGACGTTTGTTGGAGAGGTCGGCTGGTTGAAATGGAGTTGTGGTGCGCCAAATGATGAGCTTCTTCCAGGGATGGGAAGGCGGGGTCAGAGACTTCGATGGGCCGTTCATTGGTTGCCAACTGTGCTGTGACAGTGTTTTCATTGGCATGCTGTTGCTGTGTTGTTGTTGATGGAGCTTCGATGTTTCGCAGGTGGATGTGCCTTGTGAAATTCCTCAGAATCTTTTCTTGCTGTGCTGCAATGTGGTCTAGTTTCTCATGGATAGATAGTTGGTGATCCTTCTGGAGGTCCTGTATTTTTTGTGTGTGTTGTTGTTGGGAATTTAAATCTTGAGTTGATGTGGAGGGGCTGTTTGCTGCTTCTGAGTGATGGCTGGTGGCTGGTGCTTCTTCTACAGTTTGTGCATCGTTGTTGGTAAAAGTTTTGAGTCTGGCCTTTTTGTTGATAGATCGTATTCTTATGAAGGCTCTATTGAGTAGGGCCAGAGGTGCTCTGCCTCCCTTTGCTCGGACTGTGGCAATTATTTCCATGGCCGCCTTTGTGACGGCGACTAAGGTTTTGTATTCCTTAAAGTCCTCGTGTGGGTTGAATGAGTCCTTTGAGGGGGTGCTGCTTGTTTTCAAAAATTGTTGTTGTGTCATCTGTGGTATTTTAGTTTTTTTCTTTCGATTTCTTCGTGTCTGAGACCTTGTTAAGGTCCCAGATTTGATGGAATGGGTTGATGTGTCTGATGAGAACGAGGAGTCATAGTCGTCATTCTGATCTTCGTTGATTTCTAGCGTTGGTTCGGTTTCCTCCTCTGATTCCGACATCTTGCAAGCTTGCAGAGCTGGTTGCTTTGATTGTTTGGGGAACAATTGGAGATTGATCAAAATTAGTGATAGTGGTAACACTTTGTACCATATAGGAACAGAGATAATTTTATAGCTTTAATAAAAGCTTTTGATGTTTAAATTTGAAAAAAGAAAATCTCTAAATAACTAGTAAGGTGTTCCAGATAAAATAAAAACGTGGGAGGGCTTTCCCAGTCACGTACACGCACACCAGACGCAGAACGTCCAAGCTCAAAAAAAAAAAAAAGAGTATAAAAATAAAAATTTAAATAAAATTAAAATGAAATTTAAGTAAAAAGTACCCTGTGAAGGTGGGGGGAAAAGAAGAAAGGTGAACCAGCTGTCATAAAAAAAAAAAAAAA
Source organism: Salticus scenicus (assembly GCA_963930645.1). Taxonomy (NCBI): domain Eukaryota; kingdom Metazoa; phylum Arthropoda; class Arachnida; order Araneae; family Salticidae; genus Salticus; species Salticus scenicus. Next base: position 240,541,237 of record OZ005649.1, read on the forward strand.
AAACGTAGGGGCAGGGGACAGTGCTGAAAGGAAGGGGCAAGCCAAGATCTATTCAGCGAAGTGAAGAAAATTAAAATCGGATAATTTGGGGCCGAGAAAATAGCGGAAAACCTAAATTCTGAAAATGCCAACAGAAACGGCGCCAAATAAAAGGTCCAATGTGAAGATTAGAAGCACTTAAGTTATAAAAGAAAACCAGGTAAAAAAATAAATAAATAAATAAATAAATAAATAAATAAATAAATAAAAATAATTAAAATGGGGGTGTTAGAAAATTGGCGTCCAGGTTGCCAAAAAGCCAGAAAAGAAAAGAAAGAAAAAAAAAATGTTATGGAAATATAAATAAATAAAATAAAAGGCCACAAAATTGGAAAGGGTGGCGGGTAAAAAAAAAAAAAAACAATCCTACAACTATTAAAATTTTCTGGTTCCCGGTCGCCAAAAGCCAAATGTGTGAAAGGGCTATATGAAAATTAAAGTTTAGTAAATTTGGTCTAAATACAACCGGAAACGCAAAAATCCAAACGTTGGATTAAAAGATATAGAATTTGAAGAATAGGGAATGCGCCCTCTGGCGGGGAAAAAAGGAAGTTAGCTCAGAGGGTGGGGCATGCAAAGACCTATTCAACGGTATAAAGCAATTTGAAATCGTACTATTAGAGGCCGAGAAATCAATTAAAAACCATAAAAACTGAAAAAGTCAAATAGAAAGGCGCCAATTATTTGGTTAACCAAAAATGTCGATAGCACTTGAGTAGTTAGTTAAGTTAAAGTCCCATATAATAGAACAAGTTAAAATTATGAATGGGGAAGGTGGTAAGTTAAAAATTACAAACTGGCAGTTATTAAAAATTGGCTCCCTGGTCGCCAAAAAAGCCGATGATAAAAAAGCGCGATTTGGCTACAAATATTTAAGTAAAATAAAAAAGGGGTAACGAAAAACGCGAAAATTCTATGAAAAATTAAAAAGATGTAGAAAAAGAGGGATAGGAAAAGCGCCCTCTAGCGGGGAGGGGGGAGGGTGAGCTAAGAGGGTGGGGCAAGTCAAGACCTATCCAACGGTATAAGATAATTGAAAAACCGACAACCGGTTCACTCAAAACTGAGAAAAATGTAAAGAACCTGTGTCCTTAGGATATAACTGACATAGGAACTAACTCAATTGTTTGAAAAACAATGCTAAACGTGCCCGACCCAGGGCGCAGCATGGTTAGGACAGTTTTGTGAGGCAATAGAGCCCCACATATACAAAGGAAATTACTTAATCTCCCATAATTAAGGAAAACGTATTTAATTAAAACAGGTAGTTTTAGAAACGGTTAATAACTGACATAGGAACTAACGCTATTGATTGGAAAATGATGCAAAACGAAACCGACCCAGGGTACAGCAAGGTTAATACAATTTAGGGAAGCATTAGGGCCCCACTGATTCAAAAAGAAATTACTTAATCTTCCAGAATTAAAAGGAAAACATAATTATTAAAACAAGTAATTTTGAAAATGGTTGGCCACCTTAATATAGCGAAAAAACGAGTGAAATTTAGAAACAAAGTATGGCAACGAGTTTACCGTAAAAAGCCATGCCCGCGAAATCGTTAGGGATTAACCAATCATAAAATACTCGAAAAACATTCCTTTTTTTTCTTCTCTTTTTATTCTTTTTTTCCCTTTTTTTTTCAGTGGCAACCGCATAAAAGTTTTGGTTTGATATTGGAGAAAAAAAAAAAAAAAAAAAAAATCTCCCGATACAAAAAGAGAAAGGGAAAAACGATAATACGAAATACAATATTGAAAACATTTAAGGGAAAAATAGAGGGAAGATTAAGAATGAAAAACGTAATATGAAAGTTATATAGTTATTTACACACATAAAATATTTACAAATTTGATTACAGTTGCAAAAGAGGTTTTGGATAAGTATAGTAGACATCATTAACTTGATTATCATTAATTAACTATATTATATAATAAGAAAAAGCCCCTACAGAAGTTCCGTAGAGGGAAAAACACACTGAAAAACATAACATTAAAAAGATAAACATAGAATACGAACCAGTGGGGCTAGAATTAAAAAAAGGATAACTACAAAGAGCTAGGACACTCACGCATCCAAAACAGCATAGTACGCAACCGGTACTCACCCCTGACCCTAGTAGATTAGCCGATCATCTGGAGCATCAAAACACACGTCTTAATACTTCAAAGGCAGGGCTGGATCCCTCCACTAGTTTTCATTGTACTAATATCTCTAAAGGTTATGATAATTCCAGAATTTCTGAACTAGGTCATGTATTTAAGCAGTTTAATGTTCACTTATGTACGCACTTTTGAATTATTCATAAAAACTAAATCGGATTTAAGACACTTTAGGAGAAATTTTCAAAAATGTGTGTAATATAGTTTAACTTTGCTTTGCAGTTTGAAGCAAATGATTGAGTTTTTGCTATCACTTATTTAAAACTTTCCCTTTTGCTGATGTTCAGTGAAGACTCAAAAACAAAAATAAAATAAAAATAAAATAAATAAAAATAAATAAATAAATAAAAATAAAAATAATAATGATGATGAATAAATAAATAAATAAATCTTTGTTAAATAAACTCTTAATTTTAGTAAAAAAATATTTTTATTTTATTTTGTTACAGATAACAAAAAAAAAAAAAAAAAAAAAAAAAAAAAAGAAAGAATTTTATTTTATTTTATTTTATTTATTTTCGTAAATGCGATTTAAATCAACAAATATTATTGTTTTCATGCATTCTTGCTTTCCGAACATACTGTATAAGGAAATCACAGTAATCATGTCAAAAGTTCAACTTTAAGATTTTGATGTATCTATACTTTTTAGGTCCCCTGAGTTCGATTTCGCTATTTTTACGATGATGTATGTGTGTGTGTGTGTGAGTGAACATGCTAGCGTCTAAATATTTTTGCTTAAAAGAGCTGAAAGTTGGTACATATGTTGTAAGCACCGTAACACGAACCTTTTGATTTTGGTGAATTTATCTTTTATATAGTTTTGTTTACAGGCACACAAAGAAAAATTCTTTATCATTATGGCCTATGAGCTCAAATTATTAAAGTGCGACAGTGTCTAAATGACTTATTCAAATATACCGAAAATTTATGCACTTGTTATAGGCCACAGTCACACAAACTTTGTTGATTTTGGTGAATATAGCTCTCATAGATTTCTTTTTTACAGGGACACAACAAAAAATTCTTTATCATTATAGTCTATGGGCTCAAATTATTTAAAGTGAGGTAGTTTGTTAAAAGTTATAGGTTACGATCACACGAATTGTATAGATTTGGTAAATTTACCACTTATTGTTTTTTTTTTTTTTTTTTTTTTTTTTTACAGTGACACAACAAACAGTTCTTTATCATTATGACCTATGGACTGATATTGTTTAAAATTCAAAAACATCTAATTTTTTTTATCCGACTGGGCTATAATTTATATACATGTTAATAGGTCACCATGAAATGAACTGTTTACATTTTGGTGACTCTAGCACATAAAATTTTTCAGGGAAACGAAGAAAAATATTTTATTATTATTGACTATCGGCTCAAATTATCTAAACTGCAATAGCGTCTATTCAAATTAATTAAAAATTTATATGCATGTTATAGGTCCCCGTCACGTGAACTGTATGTATTTTAGAGAATTAATTGTATGTATTTTAGAGAATACTAGTACTTATAGTTCTTTTTACACGGGCACAAAGAAAATTTTTTTGTCATTATGGCTTATGGGCTTAAACATTAAAGTGCGATAGCGTCTAAATGTCTCATCCAATAGACCTGAAAATTTATATATGTATTATAGGTCACGAACTGCCACACGAACTTTATGGATTTTCTTGAATCTAGAATTCATAGATTTTTACAGGTACACAATGAAAAATTCTTTATGTTTATGATTTATGGGCTCAAATTATTTAAATTTCATTTCTTTTGTTTATTTAAGGACTTCTCATACTTTTATATATACAACTGTTAATAACTTGATTTTCGGAAAGTCGAGCGGACTCACTCCAGATTTTTTAAATCTTGAATTTCTTTCAATTCTAAGAAAATAATAATAAAAAGACGCTGTGTTGTAAAGTTAGATTTAATCTATCCCTGTTTTAATTTTACCAATTTCTTTCATATTTTAAATGCTGTCAAAACAGTTTAATTCATTTTCTACTTTTTAGTTATTTGAAAAAATAAAATTGTTAATTTATTATGAAAACCTTTATGGTGGACTCATTTATTCTTTATTTGATAATATTTAGAATAGATATTGAAAAGAAACCATGTTTATCTACAATATTATTTCATATTAAATTATACAATAAAATAGTTATTAATTTTTAGAAATAAGATTTTTCAGAAGTTATATTTAAACACTGATTCGAGATTTTAAATAAAATACAATGTAAATAACTGAATAATACCGAAAAGAGAGATCATTTTATTGATCTATATGAATCGATTTTTAAGAGAATTTGACTATTTTTATACAAAAAATCTTCTTTCTGATATTCTTAATAAATATAATTGTTTCGAAAATAAATCAAAGAAGGAATTCTGATATATGTATTTCTCAAAGAACCGATTTCGGACTCAGGCCATGTTGTTTGGCTTAGTCGTTTAGATTTCCTCCTTTTTTTCTCCTAAACTCGCGTGAGTACTCACTACGACTCCTTAGAAAAGCCCATGCAAAAGGCATGGCACACAGGCCTAGGATACTGTGCAATAAATTCGGCTTTAACATATACAATACACATCAGAACACAACCCAAATAAAAATTCACAGTGCTCAAAGTGATTTACAAAATGCAGTAAGTCTTCAAAATTTAAAGAAAAATATATTATAATATTTTCTTGTTAATGGTATGTTCTTTGAAAGTTATCGCAGTAATAACTTCACTGCAATTCTTAATGAATTTTAAAATGCGAATATGAAAACTAGAGGGGTGTTAGCTTTTAGTATTTGGATTTTAAATTATCATAATTATCAAAACAGTAAATTTGTAAAGCAGTGTTTATTGCAATAAATATAATTCTTTGACTTTCTATTTACTTATTTTTATCACTAGAAAATTATACTTTAAATTCTGCTTTAAATTATACTTTAAATTATACTTTAGATTTTGTACCAATATATAAATTAAATAAAATTATTGTGAAAGAATTTATAAGTGAAATTGATTTTATACTGATCATCCTATTCTAAGATCTTGTCCCCCCCCCCCCCCCAAAAAAAAAAAAAAAAAAGAGAGAGAGAGAGAGCGTACTAAAGCTACCTATTTCTTTTACGAAGTACAGATAAAATTTTGACAAATCTCTCGGTACTTTCCGATTACATTACCAAGTTCAAAATTTCTTTTCTTTTTTGTTTCTTTTCAAAGAGCACAAGAAATCCCATTTCAATTTCAAATTCTTCTCGTATAGACTTTTTTCAGATTTACTTATCTTTTGCTATATAAAAGAAATACGATCAGGATTTCTAAAATATTAAAATCTGAAACAGAAGCTCTCTATTTTCAGAAGCTCTCTACAGTTTCTTTATGAGAAATGTTTAGAAATTTAAAAACCACTTATGTAAAATTTTGAGGTAATTCAGGTTCCCCAAAACTGTTTTCATGGTTAAGGACTACCCACATTAAACTGTGTTTTTTTTTTCTTTATCGGATATTTTTATAGTTAACAATAATAATAATATTAATAATAATAGAAATGTTTTATAAGAAATCTCATAGGTTTTAATTATTTGTTTATTTTTAACAAATATTTTTATAAGTTGAGGAAAGTACATAAATCATCAAAATTTGAAAACCTGCGTGAATTTTTGAATAAATAAAGTTGTTTTTGATTTTTGGCACTAAAATCTTACTTACCATACATTTTTTAAAACTTCAAAAATAAAAAAATTTAAATAAAAAATAAAATAAAATAAAATAAATAAATAAATAAATAAAAATAAACAGCAAAAAATTAAAGATAAGGAAATGATATTATAAAATAAATGAATGTTTTCTTTATTTTTCTTAAATATCGCGAGAAAAATGAAAATGTAAATTATTTTTTTTCTACGTAGAAGCAACAGTTATTAAGGAAAGTCCTTATTCATTCATTAGAATTATGTAAATGAACTAAATCGATTTACTAACTCAGGTTTAAAGATACAGGTATGTGGTTGATTTTGTAATAATCTTGTTGCATTAAAAAAATAAACTTTCTAATTGATGAAGTTTGGCTTGAGGAGCCGTATGAAAATGAAACTTTTTGAAAATTAACAGGAAGACTTTTTTTTTTTTTTGAAAATTTTTGCAGCATACATTGCCAGTTTATCTCTAATAGTAAAGAATCAAAAGCCTTTGAATCTTTTTGAAGCACTCTCCTTTTTTTAATATTTTCTGCTTCATGAATTCAGGTTTCACGTGGTTCAATCAAATATCTCATGAAAAAATAAATCTGAAATTCCAATAAATAGCTATAATTTTTTTTTTTTCTTTTTACTGTTTTAAAAATTTTGGGCATTTTTTTTTACGTCTAGGCAATACTAGAAACGTAATAAGTCTCATTTGAATTCCAGTAGATGTCTACCAAATACACTTTTTTCTCATAGAAAAGATTACAAAAAAGGAACAGGATCATGAACTAAAGATATTTCATGGAAAGTATGTTTAAAACATAAGCTCCATTTCAGACAAAATAAGTATCATCATCTATATTTTTCTTTTCGAAGTGCATGTCAAAAAATAAAGGCTGTGGTTGAAAAATTTTTAACATGCTGAATGATTCTTAGATTCGAACGTGAAGACTTAAAAACGCTTTTTATTTTCTTTGATCTTAAGAAAAGAATGATGATACATCTTCGATAATGATGAAGATCTGTGTGTTTTATGCAAGCAGTAAAAGGAAAATATTAATATGTTTTTCTATACTTTTCAGATGTTTTAAGGCATTACATGCGTTTAAAAAGATGAAAAAAAAGCATATTTTTGCTTAATTTTGAGCACATAAAATATCAACATTTAAACAATATTTTTAAATAAAAATTTCACTAATGGGTCCTGGTTTCCGGAGAACCTTCAGAAAAGCTGAGAACACGTTTTCTCAAAAACTAATGCACCGATTTTATTACCATTTCACACACACACGCACATACAGTGGTGGACATAATTATAAGACACCTATCTAATTTGACAAATAGTGAAAGAAAAAATTCACAGCTTAAAAATGTTTTATCAAATACGTGAAAAACATAAATTTATTCTGTTATCACATGTAATTGTTTTACAGAAATGATATTTTTATAGAGTTTCATAAAAAAAATTAAAAGTACCATGGACAAAATTATAAGACACACTAACATTTTAATTAAAACACCTGCTTTTTTTCGAAAATAATGTGGAATATGCAAATTTTCTGCACGCTCTTATGACGTCAGCAGTTAACTAAAGCAGACGATAACCGACTTCACGCATTTACAAACATGCCACGAGATACAGAATTAAAAGAAAGCGAAATTCGCGAAATTTGGAGATTAAATGGAACTGGTGCCTCAATTAATAATATTTCAAAAGATATTAAACGCTCTAGATGTGCAATTAGAAATGTTTTGAAAAGAGAAATTAATGGATCGGTGATTAAAAGATCTGGACGTACTCCTTGCTGGTCCTCGAGAGACAGACGCCATTTGCTTTCGCTCGCTACACAGAATAAGATGACCACTACAGGCATTAAAAATTCTTTGAAACTTAATTGTTCAAGGAGAACCATTCGCAGGGTGTTGCATAATTCTTCCTATGTGAAATATAAAAAATTGAAGAAAAAAACCATCGCTTCTAAGCCGGCACAAAATGGAGCGTCTAAACTTCGTTAAACAAACTGTTCGATTTCCACCATCCAGTCATATTCGATTCTTAACATAATCGAACTCCGCACTCAATTACACTTTCGATTTAACTGTTTTCATCTCATCTTTACTTTTTTTCTGTTCAACAGGTACGAAAATCTCAACTCTACTCAAACAGAAACCGAAAAGAACAGTTTATTCTTTTTCACCCGCACGGTAGCTTGCATGCTATCTTTCACATTATTATCTTTCGCATTATTTTCGCATTGTTACTTCACATTATATTGTTTATTATTTATTCGCAATGATTTATCGCACCTCATGTTTTCCACGCATATTTACATCTGTGTATTGTATGTTTAATATAGTTTTGGTTTGTGAATGAAAGAACGAGTATTTATTATTATCTTCACATCACGTCAAATAACATTTTCTGATCTCGCCGGTGCCTCCACCAGAAAATGTTATTTGACGTGATGTGAAGATAATAATAAATACTCGTTCTTTCATTCACAAACCAAAACTATATTAAACATACAATACACAGATGTAAATATGCGTGGAAAACATGAGGTGCGATAAATCATTGCGAATAAATAATAAACAATATAATGTGAAGTAACAATGCGAAAATAATGCGAAAGATAATAATGTGAAAGATAGCATGCAAGCTACCGTGCGGGTGAAAAAGAATAAACTGTTCTTTTCGGTTTCTGTTCGAGTAGAGTTGAGATGTTCGTACCTGTTGAACAGAAAAAAAGTCAAGATGAGATGAAAACAGTTAAATCGAAAGTGTAATTGAGTGCGGAGTTCGACTATGTTAAGAATCGAATATGACTGGATGGTGGAAATCGAACATGACTCCCACCCTATCAGGGCGCTAGTCCTGATATAAAGGAAGAACAGCAATTGGCCAGGATAAAGGTGAGCAGCTGTGGTCTATGATAATCACCAATTCTCCTTCCTTGATTTTTGTTGCAGGATGTTGCCATCGGTTCTTGAGATTCCTGCTACAGGATAATGGTTCATCTGCAGGTGAAAGCATGACATCACCTGCAAGAAAATGTGATGGGGTGAGAACATTATTAGAGCATAAGTGTGCAATGTGTTTCTCTTGTATAATAAGGTCGCTCAATTTGTGTTTAGACGGAAATATTACCGGATGCTTTTCGTTAAATGATAATTGAGCATTTTGTAAGCGACCTCCCACCCGTAACAGACCGTTCTGGTCAATGAATGGATGTAGAGAGTGTAAAGGACTTTTTCTAGACAAAATGTTTTGATTCTTGATGCGTTTTAAGTCTTCGTGAAAGTATTTATTTTGTACCCATCGAATGATGTTCTCTTCGGCGTGTTTAGTTTCCCTACATGTGAGAGAGGAACAAGAATCATTTGTTGAGACATGAACTTTACTTGCTGATTTGCAGTTATTTATGAATCTTATGCAATATTCCAGAATGCGTTTGATTTTAAAAAATGAAGAAAATTTATTGAATAGATGATCATAAAGATCATTAGATGTATCAATATGGTAAGACAAAATGGGATCAGCTTTCTTTTCAGACGAAATTTGATCCTCGATTTCCTTGGACTTAGATGCGTCATTTGGCCAATGTGTAGGATCCAAAAGTAGCCAACTTGGGCCATTCCACCACAAGTTGCATTCAGGTAAACTTTTAGGATCTATGCCCCGAGAAGCGATATCAGCGGAGTTTTCTTTAGATGGAACGTGTCTCCAATGTTTTGTGGAAAGAACATCTAATATTTGTGAAGTTCTATTTGCAACAAAAGTTTTCCACTTACGTGGATGTGCGGATAACCAAGAAAGAACAACTGTTGAATCTGTCCATGCGTAAATGTCAAAGTTATAATTTTCTAACATTTTTATGACTGAAGAAAATAACTTAGATAATAAATAAGCACCACAAAGTTCCAATTTGGGAACGGAAATTTGCTTGATAGGAGCTACTGTAGTTTTGGCAACTAAGAGTGAGACTTTTGATTTGTTATCATGAGTCTGTCGACAATAGATTGCAGCGGCGCACAGTGGATCGAACAATGTTAAAATACGAACATAGGCCCAAAAATCAATCTCCAAATAACTGATATTTTGCAGTGAAATAATTTAAAAGAGTGTCTAAAAAATACAAATATATGGTTATTTCTTCAATTACACGAAGTTTTATTATATATAAATAAGTTCAAAACGAAAACTTTCAGAAATAATATTTTTCGATGAATTTCAGTGACTTTATTTGAATAGCCATCAAGTGGCATTTAAGATAACTATGAAAAAATACGAAATAAAAATACTTTTAATAATGTCCTAATAAATGTTTAAGGTACTTCTGCCAACATTTTGTTGTTTTTTTTATGTTGTGATTCACGCATGAAATGTGAACATAAAATTAACAACAAAATTAAAATTAAGTTGTGCAACTTTTTTTGTCCAAAATTGTCCAAAACTTCAAACACATTTTACTACTCCTAAAAGTATACATTTTAATCTGTGAAAAGGATTTTCGCCACAAATCGCCACTTTTAGAGAAAAATAAATTTTTATTCTGTTTACCCCCAAATTATCAATCGAGAAATTTATCTGAATAACTGTATTCATTAATGGCAGAAAATATATTAAAATTTTTATAGTGAAAATATTATAGAAATTAGATGATTAAAAAAGATTTGATAAATCAGAAATTGATTCTCACTTTTTAAATATTTAATAAAATAATTACTTTTACTTTAAAGGTACTGAAAAGTACCGTTGGACCCAAAAAAGGGTGGAAATGTAAATGGTTGCTGTGATTTGACATAAAATGTTAAAATTAAATAAATGTTTAATGTTAAATTACTAAATGTTAAAATCAAATATTATAATCCAATATTACAATTTAAAGTAAAAGTTTCTGTGCAATAAAAATAAAGACAAATATGAGTTTTTCATAAAGTTTGTCAGTAAATGCTTGCATGAGTTTTCTATTGAAATACTACATTAAAAAAAAAAATGAAGCAGTAATGTGATGATATATTTAACATTGTGTGCTAAATTAATTGTGTTATAAAAAAAGATTTTCTTCACGAAATTTTTATTTATTTCCTTTTATTCTCTTCTTTTTTGCAACATTTGTTTCTTTATCAGGTATGTTTCTAAATACCTGTTTCCAGCAGAAAAATATGATACCGTTTAACTGCTTTATAATGCCAATTTTTCCTCAAATGGCATATTAAACTATTTTCACGAATAAAAATTGATGCAAAGAAAAAAAATTCATTTAGCTTATTAGAAATAATTAATTTTAATTTTGACTCATTATTCTGTTAGTTAATCGCAAACTTCTCACAACCCATTATACTAGCATAAGCAGAATTGCCACATATGACTATTTTTTATTTTTATTTAATTTTTTCTTTTTTTTTTCCGCATCAATATTATAAAAATTATATTTATACTGATATTTTTCCAGAGAAATTATGCACAGGAATCATTATTTAAAAAAAAATGGTGCCAGTTGAATAAAATGATAACGAATTTGGTGGGGAAAATATTCCTGTGGCCTTATAAAGGGTTAAAAAAAACATAGAATCGCTTTTAGTATCATACATATATACATATTTAAATCGAAATGTGACAAAAAACATCATACATAGATAATAATAAAACCATAACCTTCCTATGTTCGCCACTGCCTATACTTCGATCCACTGTGCGGCGTAAGCATGGGTTGACGCATCGTTGAAACCATGTAATTCAAATGTACTATCGGATGAAAGCGTGACGCATCTAGGAACAGAAAATTGGCTAATTTTATTGAATGAATTCTCATATTTAATGAGCTCCTCTTCAAATTGTTGCGGAATAGGAGAATCCCAGTCTCCTTTTGTTAACCATAGCTTTTGATAAAATATTTTTAACACTACTGTACAAGGTGAAATTAACCCTAGAGGATCAAAAATGCGTGCGGATTCAGATAAAATGCATCTTTTTGTTAGTGGTGGTTTGAGAGTAAGTGCGGTTTTGAAAATAAATGTATCTGCTAAAGAGTTCCAGTAAAGCCCTAGAACTTTAGAACTTTCATTGTTGTTTGGTATTATTTTAAAGTCTGTATCTGTGATGCAATTTTCTCGAAATTCCGTAAGGAATTCATTCGAATTGGAATTCCACTTTCTGAAATGAAACCCATGTTCTTCCAAAACATTAGCAGTTTCCTTCGCAATTGATATTGCGCTACTAACTGAGTTTGAACCAGATATCAAGTCATCCATATATATATCTTTTAACAAAGTGCGCGAGACGTGTGTATTTTGATTATAATCTAGAGCGATTTGCTTAATGCACCTAGTGGCCAAAAAGGATGCTGGAGCAAGGCCATATGTAACAGTCTTCAATTTATATTCCTTTATTTCCTCATTGGGGTTGTATCTCCAAAGGAGTTTTTGATAATTTTGATCGTCCTCAGAAATTAAAACCTGGCGGTACATTTTCTCCACGTCTGCAGAAAAAACATTTTCGGTAATCGAAAATTAAGTACGATCTCAAAAATGTCTCGTTGTAATTTAGGGCCAACACCTAAAACTGAATTTAATGATTTACCATCAGAAGTTTTACAGGAACCGTCATAAACGACTCTTAATTTAGTGGTAGTGCTAGAAGGTTTAATAACTGCGTGATGAGGTAGGAAATATTGTTCCCTTTGAGAAATATTTAGCGAATTCCGAGTAATTACTTCCATGTGTCCTAATTGTTCGTATTCATATAAAAAATCTTTATATTGTTGTTCGAACTCCGGATTTTCAGGAAATTTTCTCTCCATTGCATATAATCGGGAAAGTGCAGCGGGCTTTGTATTACATAATTCAGATTTACATTTATAAAATGGTAGTTTTACCACAAAACGGCCTTCTGGATTAATTGAATAATTTTCCTGAAAATGTGATTCCACAAACTGTTCCTCGGGTGAAAGTAACTTCTCACTTTGATTAAAAACTTCTTCTAATTCCTAAAAACGTTTTAACTCACTATCAATATTAGTTTCGTAAATATGTAAATTTGAAATCGAATTAGATTTTGTCTGAGATTCAGGTAATTTTCCGGATACGAGAAAACCAAAAATTGAATTTTGAGCAATTAAACCATTCTCAGTACAAATTGTTTGACCAGGAAGTAAAATAGAAAAAAAAACAATCATATCCCAAAATCATATCAGTTTTACTTGGAATTTCAAATTTGGGATCGACCAGTTGCATATTTTTTAAATGCGAAAAATGTTCCTTGTTTATTTTCTCTGATGGCAATGGAGCTGTTAATTTATCTAATATAAAAACTCGCATGGATAACTTGACATCGGAATCGTGAATGGAAATTAAATTAATGTCTGTATAACCTTTAGTTATTGCAATCTTTGAATTTGCCAATCCTTTGACAGGTAATCTTGCATTTTTTCTCTCATAACCTAAAATACTCATACATGATTCAGTTATAAAAGAACTTTCAGAGCCCGAATCGCATAAAATTTTTATCACATGTCTCTGACCCATTGAATCATAAATATAAGCGCTAGCTGTAGGAAGTAAAGCGAAAGATGTTTGTATAGAATGGTTATGAGTACTTGTTTGCAATTGAGATATGCCAGATGGCTCTGTATGATTCTCAGAATTTTCAAAATTATTACCAGCAGATGAAGCCGAAGCTGTATAAGTTTTCAAATTATTATCGCATATACTAGAATGATGTTTTGCATTACAAAAATGACAGGTATAAGTGGAGTTACATTTAGCAATAGAGTGCTTATTAGATAAACAGTTGCTGCATAATGAGTTCTTTCTAACAAATTCTTTTCTATCCTTAACAGGGAGTTCTTTAAATTTAAAGCATTTGAACAAGAAATGATTATTGTTTTTACATAAAATGCATTTGTAATTAACGTTAGAATGAAACTTAGATAACTTAAATTGTTTATCCTTATTTTGTTTATACTCATTCTCTTTACTCTCATTTTCATTACATAATTCCATAGAGGCACATTTATCATTAATAAATTGCAAAAAGATCTCTAAAGTAGGAAAATCAATTTTTGCAGAATATTGTGACCATTCTTCACGTGATTTATGGTCAAGTTTTTAAAATAAAATATAAATTAACCATACATCTCTTTCAGTAGCTTTAGTGTCAATAGTTTTTAATCCCCTAATTACTTCATCCGAAGTATCTGCTATCTTACGTAAGTTATATGCATTAGCATGAATTACAGTTGGTTGATCCATAAAGGTTTTAATAAGTGCAGAAATAATTTGTTTTTTCTTATCATACCTAGTAAGTAATTTTTCCCAGGCTTCTAGATAACTATTCTCAGATATTGGAATGTATTTAATAATAGAAGCCGGTTCATCTTTTAATAAACCCTTTAGGAATTGGAATTTTTGTACATTACACAAGTTAACATTCTCGTGAACTAATGATATATACAAATCCTTAAAAGACATCCAATCTTTATAATTACCGCTAAACGGGCAAATATTTAATTTTGGTAAGCGAAAATTACTAGATATAGCATTTGTATTAATGGTAGGATTTTGAAAATTTAAACCATTAGATTGCAAGTTTACAGATAAGTTTTCAAGTTTTTGTAGAAGCTTGGCTTTGGTTTCATAATATTTTAACTCAAATTCTTCTATTTCTGATACTTCATCAGGTAATTCAGAATCGGCTTTATCAAAATCAGAATAAATAATTTCATTCTTTTCAAGTTTATTTAAGAGATCATGTTTTTGAAAAATTTGATTTTCATTATTTATGAAATTCATAATTCTAGTAAGCGCAGATTTCGCTCTGCCTCGATAATGTTTTGCTATTTTTTCAGCATCTTCTAAAGCAACAGTTTCATTACTGTCATCGTCATTGTTCTTTTTGCTTGCCATTACTACGTAATGGAGTAATGCGAAAAACCAAAGTCAAACTTGTAAAATAGGAAAATAAGTACTTATCTGTTTTATTCCTTAATAGCTGCGCTTGGATATCCAAATTTGTAAGCTAGCCAAAATTCACACAGAATATCTCGCCGGTGCCTCCAGAAAATGTTATTTGACGTGATGTGAAGATAATAATAAATACTCGTTCTTTCATTCACAAACCAAAACTATATTAAACATACAATACACAAATGTAAATATGCGTGAAAAACATAAGGTGCGATAAATCATTGCGAATAAATAATAAACAATATAATGTGAAGTAACAATGCGAAAATAATGCGAAAGATAATAATGTGAAAGATAGCATGCAAGCTACCGTGCGGGTGAAAAAGAATAAACTGTTCTTTTCGGTTTCTGTTCGAGTAGAGTTGAGATGTTCGTACCTGTTGAACAGAAAAAAAGTAAAGATGAGATGAAAACAGTTAAATCGAAAGTGTAATTGAGTGCGGAGTTCGATTATGTTAAGAATCGAATATGACTGGATGGTGGAAATCGAACACAAACTATGGCCTGGACCTCCAAATGGTACTCTGTGTTATTTTCTGATGAAAAAAAAGTTTAACCTGGATGGTCCTGACGGGTTTCAATATTATTGGCATGATTTACGGAAGTCTCCTCATGTACTAATGAGCCGCCAAATGGGTGGAGGCTCAGTAATGGTGTGGGCTGGTTTTTCGGCTCAAGGGAAAACGGATATTGTTTTTGTGCATTCAAAAATGAATTCCGAAAAGTATAAGAATCTTCTTAAAGATAAACTAGCCAAAAACGGTGAACTTCTTTGTGGCGAAAAGTACACTTTCCAGCACGATAACGCGCCGGTATCACACGAAACAAAAAAGTGGCTTTCAGAGCAAAATATCAATGTTCTCCCGTGGCCTTCTCACTCCCCAGACTTAAATCCCATCGAAAACTTGTGGGGATCTTAGCTCGTGCGGTTTACCGAAATTGGAGGCAGTTCATATGTGTCGAAGACCTAAAGAATGCTATAAAATGTGCTTGGGAAGAACTGTCTTGCGAAATTTTGTTAGAATTGATAGATTCGATGCCGAATCGCATCTTTCATGTTATAAAAAACAATGGCGGCTCCACCAAATATTGAATAACCATGTTAGAAAATTTTCTTTTAGACCATTAGTGTCTGCTAATTATGTTGACCACTGTATTTGGAAAGAACGGTTGGTGTCTTATAATTTTGTCCATTATGTTTTTAAGTTTTTTCATTAAATTGTATGAAAATATCATCATTATAAAATAATTATATATGATAACAGAATAAATTTATGTTTTTGACGCATTTGATAAAACATTTTTAAGTTCTGAATCTTTTCTTTCACTATTTGTCAAATTAGATAAGTGTCTTATAATTATGTCCACCACTGTATATATATCTATCTATCTCTCTCTCTCTCTATATATATATATATGTAAATATATAAATGTAGGAATATATAAACAAATGAATGAAATTAAACCCCAAAAAACACTGAGATCTTCATCAGGGAGGCCCCTCATTGTAGGGGTGAAAGAGAAGTTTCTGAAAGGACAGTAGCATTTAGCTTATAACTATCCTTAGCCCCCAACTTCTCACCAAACAGAAAACCACCAGCAACTGAAGAGAAATCAAACATATATATAATGTATAAAAATACTAAATCAGTTATAAAATTACATCAGTTTATTTAAAAATATACAATACAATAAAGAATTACTGAAGGTAAACAAGAAAGTATAAAATGAAATAAAATAAAACCTTTCTTCGGCAGACGGGGCTACTCGTCGGTACTTAAATATCGCCCTTGAATGAGGAAGTAGAACAAACCGAGATAGGAAAACTCTGGAAAAACACAGTTAAAAATTGGGACGGGTAACAGTTAATTTGCAAGGTGTTTTTTAGGTCTTCAAGAGCAAATTTTAAATCATTATCATTATTGCAAATAGTACGAATTTTTTTAAGCTGGCTCCTTTCGGTTTTTCTAGTCTTTAAACTTATATTGTTATACATAAATTTATTTCAATAGTTTTGTATATATATATACCATGTATATATTTAACAAAGTTAAAATCAATTATGAGCAACACCCTTCATACCCCCAAACACATATTTTAGTTTTTCCCTAAATTATTTTTGCATGTGATTGAGATATATAGCCTAGCCAGTGGTTCTTGAAACAGGCAAAGAAAATACGTTGACTTAAATTTCTTTAAGTATAGAATATTTTATTTTATTTAGAAGAGAATAGATAGGGCTCATTCTAAAGCGTAAGTAATTGAATTATGGCTGTGGCATGTCAGCAGTTTCGACACTGACTGTTTTTTCAATCAAGAACATTCTCTCATCTCAAGAAATACATAATCTTTTCGCTGGCATTTGTAAAAATGGGCTACGTAATGATACCTGTTTATTATTTTAATTAAAAGTCAGGGAATATTTATGTAATTTATTTTCTCGACTCCATAAACAACATTGATAAAAGTTTTAATAAATGATTTAATAAAATTTTAAATATGAAGAAACGCAATGCCTAAATTTCTTTTTAAAACATGAAAATTTTATTTAATAAATATTTTTGAGCTAGAAGTTAATTTTTATCTAAAGTTATGTTTTTCGTTTTTCATGTTGAACTAAAATATATAATATGGTTTGTATATACAGGGTGTCCATAAATTATCTTTACAACTTTGAAATTTAATAACTTTTGAAATAAAAAAGATATTCACATTCTGTGTTCTGCAGTTATTAGTGCATCTCATAAAGTTTTTTTTTTTCTGTTTTGGTTAGCCAGTTGTAACTGAGCATGTGGACCCCACAGGAGAAAGCACAATGTGTGGCATGGTTCATTGAGAGCAAATCGGACACACAAGTTCAATGCAATTGCAGGACCAAATTTGGCAAGGTGCCACCATCCAGACCCACCATCCGTGCATGGCACACCAGCTTCATGACCACAGGCTCAGTGTTACATAAGAAAGGAGCAGGACGACCCAACACAAGTGATGGAACTGTTGAGAGCGGGTTCGCGAAGCATTCCAGTGCAGTCCAAAAAAATCAGTTCGTTCAGCTGCTACACAATTAGAAATACCCAGATCAACAGTCCACAAGGTGCAAAAAAAACTTTATGAGTTGCACTAATAACTGCAGAACACAGAATGTGAATATCTTTTTTATTTCAAAAGTTATTAAATTTCAAAGTTGTAAAGATAATTTATGGACTCCCTGTATTATGTAGACAATATACACGATTACCCAAAATTAAGCGAAATCATTTTTTTCAGTTGAATGTAATTGATGGAAGTGCTTTGTTATATTTTGCCAAGCCAATGAAATGTGCTCAGGAATAAAAATTAATTTTTATTCAAACAAAATGTTATTCTAAGTTCAGTTTTTAGCCCAGTTTTTTTTTTTTTTTTTTTTTTTTAAATAATAACTAGTTTTGAGGACCAGTTTTGAAAATTAAATTTTCAGCTATTGGTTTGTATATATGTTTGTTATCAACATAACGTAAAAGCAAATAATCGCAGGAAATTAAAATATGATATTTTGAAGGCCATGCGAGGCTGACCACCTGAAAGTTTGAACAAGATCGATAAGTTTCAAGGCGTGTTGCGGTGAAAGTTGCCTGAATAATTTTGAATAAACTTTAAATTTTTATAACAGCCGAGAATTTATTTTATCATTTTATTTCTTTTTAAATAAATATAGATATACTAATTAAACGGGAGACTGAGGCGGGTAGTATACAGAATTACCTAAAATTAAGTAATTACCTTTTTCTCTATTGAATATAATTAACAGAAGTGCTTAGATATGATAATTGCTTTCTCATTTCCATATAGTAAACGAAGTACGAGTTTGGATTCTAAATATTTCAATGATGATTTTTTTTTTTTTTTTTTTTTGTGTGTGTGTAATAAAGCACTTTTTATGGTCCCATGTATACGAACATCCACGTTTTAGCGGTTTATATGCGTATATGACAGTAATAAGAGTAATTTAAAAACCAAATTATTATAGGAAATTTAAATTGGGTATTTTGAAGATCATATGAGGATACCGCTTGAAAAGTTTAACCAATATTAATATGCTTCAAGTAGTTGTGTGGATGAAAGTTGTCTGAATAATTTAGAATAAACTATTAAATTTAATAATTACCTTCATTTCTTAAAATAAACATAGGTACTATAGTAAATGGGCGGTTGAGACGGGGCAATACCCCACCCTTACACAGATTTGTATGTCAAGTAAAACTGTTCCTAACCCTATTTTAAAATGTTTTTAAAAAAGGTTCATATACAATATTTGTTATCTTACCTATTCAAGTGCACTCTGTCTTTATAATACTGAAATGCAGGTTAAGAAGAAGTCTTTTAAGCCACACAACAGAATATTTTCACTATTTAAATGAACATTTATCACGGTACAATTTGACAAAATTTATGCTCTTTAAAACCTGGTTTCCTAAAAAACGGAAATATTTATCTAAAAAATTGCCAAAATTAATGCTTTTCATTTAGTATTTTATCGCTCAGTAATATATTTTCTGATTACTGCATTTTTTTTTTAATAAAATACCTTTTTAATCGAGTATTTTTTGTGAAGTATCTTTTTTGACACCATCGACATTTGTGAAGGTTGACTTTTTGTACCCATGTTTTACCCAGATAAGCCTCAGATCTCTGTAATTTATATTGTGAATTTCAAAAAAAAAAAAAAAAAAAAAAAAAAAATGTCAGCTCTTAAGAGCCGTGATGCCTAAGAACTGGCGATTACTGAATTCGTAAAAATGTTTGACCTCCGACAGATTCAATTTTTGATGAATTTAAAAGTTTTGAGAGATATAGAATTTTATATAAGTTTACAATTATTTTTGCTATGACATAAAATCAGGGACAAGCAAATCTTCATGCAAATCAATCAAAAGATGACTTTTTTTCCTGTGATTTCACCTCTTTAAAGGGGTGGGCACGATATGTCAGGTTGCGTATAGATGCAAAAATTTTAAGAGTGTTATTAGGAAACGCTAAGTTGATTCATTTTGGGTACATATTGAACGACAGGTGGCGGTACTATGCTGCAATTTTCTTTAAAGTTGGGAAGTTTATATCGCAGCTTCTATTGTGTATAATTGCATACATTTTTATATGTGAGAGATTTATTATAAAACGCTATGGTGATTCAATATGGAACCAAATCGGCTAAAAGTGGTGCTATTAATTTTTTCGATGAACAGGAAAACTATATCTCAACTTTTGTGGCATATAAATGCTCCAAACTTGACGTGTGAAACAACCTTTATGAAAACGAATGATGATTTAGTTTTGGTGTATATCAGAAGATGCGGGTCGCTACGATTATTCACGTTCTGTTATTTTCCACATAGACACATCTCGGAATTTCTTGGTTAAAATTGCACGAACTGCATATCTTAAATCTTTATTGAGAGAAGTTAGGATTAAATGTTTGTTCATGACACGTAGAATGTAGCGCTGTTTTGTAGAATGATATAGAAGAAACTTTTTGTGATGGTTACGCTTATTTATTCATTTACCTTTAATATTGAGAATAGTTCTGAAGCAAAAATATTTGTCCTGCGATGTATGTGGCATTCATTGGCATGCTTTGATTTAGAAATTACAAGCATATAAATGTTTCTTTATCAGTTATATTGATTTAAATATTACTTCCATTACCCGACAACCATAGGTAATGGAAGTATTGTATTCGGTCCAAAAAATTCGATGTCGAGTTTTCACCTGATTTACACGTTTTAAGGTTTCCTGAGTCTACAAAAGTAGATTTTGGGCAATTGGTCAGTGTGTTTCTATGTATGTGTGTATGTGTGGAATCTTCTGGCTATCATATCTCCGAAACTAATAAAGATAAAACTACGAAACTTCAGAATTGAGACAGGACAGGTATACAGATGAATTTTCCAAATTTTGGTAAAAATCGAAAAACCGGAAATGGGACCGTAAGTCCGTATCTTAAAAACGGCTCTAACGATTTTCTTCAAATTTGCTATATAAATACTCTATTAGATGTGCTTTCGAATGATATAGTTGGTTAGTTCAGGAAAATTGATAGACGCCCTGTATAAATAGCTCAATTTCTGGTTTCTCAAGCGCGTTCCTTTAAAAACGGCTGTACAGATTTTTTTTTTTTTTTTTTTTTTTTCAAACTCGACATATTAAGTCCCTTTTAAATATACTTTTGTATGTAAATATTGTTTTCAGGTCAATAATTGCGTACACCAAGTTTTGGAAAAAGTTGGTATCTCAAAAACGTCTCTAACGATTTTCTTTAAAATTATTACATAAATCGATTTTAGATATCCTTCCTTGTGTACTACGTGGTTATTACAGGAAAATTAACAGTGTTCCGCTTAGGTAGGTAAGTTTTAGATCTCAGAAATTGGTGTTTAAAAAAATAACTATAAAATTTTCCCTTATTTTTTAACTTCGTAAACTCTGTTTTACTTGTAATGTAAACTCTGTAAATTTAACTATATAAACGCTGTTTTACATGTCTTTATATCAGCTTTGTCTCATAGAAAATTTGTTAGGTGTCTTCTTCGTTAGGCCAATTTTATGTCTTCTGATCACATTAATTTTAAATCATGCATATAATACGCGTAATATCGTGTAATGGAAGTCGTGTGGTTGTTTCACACCATTTTTTTTTTTTTTTTTAATGTGAAATCAGTATAATATTATTTACAATAAACGAAATTATACTTACCTCCTATTAATTTATAAAACTGATGCAGTAACAAATTTTAATAAATATAAAATTTACTTTATTGTAAAAGAAAATTTGTTGAAGTAATCTTCTAAATTATTTTATAATCTAAATTTAATTACAAATTAATAACCTAAACATAATTGTACTCTTCAAATTTTGTTGCAAAACCTTATTGTTTCATACCTTTTACTTTGAGATAGAAAGTTGTGAACTTTGATTCTCTCAGGACTTAAGATATTAATTGGTTTTGTTAGGCAAGAAAGTTTTTCTGAAATGCTTACAGCTTCTTAGCTAATGGATCAATGAATTTTTATATCAGCAAAGCTATCTCTCTAGTAAATTAACTTCGAGAAATGTTTTAAGAAAATTTGCAGGATAACTTAGAATTCTTTAATGCTATGTTATAAAAGAAAGTATGCGTCGATCAGATTTCAGAAAATCAGCAATGCAAAATTACCTAAGCTAATGATATAATCAATGAAAGGAAGAATCACTGATAAAATGTACAACTTATTATTATTGTTATTATTATTATTATTATTATATATATATATTTGTTTATTTATTTATTTGCTTATGTATAATTTTAAATTTTAGAATTTTGAATTCCATTTTTATTCACCTTTAAATATGTTTTATAAACAACATTCAGGAATTATTTGTTAATAGATATTATTAATGAATTTCTTTGTAAATAAACACCATAAATATTTTTAAACACGCGACAACCATTTTAGATTGTGGATCATACTGCTGTCTTATGGTAATCATTTTGATCCAGTTAATATAATTTCTTCTCCTATTTTTTCTTCAAACAAGAATTTCCGTGAAGTATTATATATTGGAGAGGTTGCAATAATAGTATCTGATCTCACTGATATATTTATTCGTAATTCAGCTCATTATAATGCATACAATAAATTTCTGATCTGTGTGCTTAGCTCTCCGTGTACTGTTGACGGTTGCCTTCCTTATAAAACATAAGGGATAACTCATTATCATCTTTTGAAAACTTTACTGAATTAAATATTCATAATCCTAATGTGTATTATCATTTAAAGAGCTTAGATACACATAGAAACCCTATATTCCGCGCATTTCTAAAAAACGGGACAGATTGAACTGTATTCCCAATATTTCTATCCTTAACTGTCAATAAAAAAAAACGTTGTTTTGAATCAACTCACAGCTGGGTATGAAATATGGATTTAGCATAAAAATAGAAAAAAAAAAAAAATACAAGAGAAGAATTTATCGTAAAACCTTAGTGGTATCCAGTGGAATGCCACTTGTGGCATGGTAGTGAAGTTAAGTATATCCAAAAAGTATGATTCTTGAAAGGGTGAAAAATGTTAGAATTATCAATATTTAGACCCTCAGTAAACTTTTCAGTGGCCGTACACAGTAAATGATTAATTAAATCACGAATACTAGAATGTATGAACAAGGGCATGAGCTTTAATAATCTTCCAATATCTTACATAACTCGAACAGTCTTTTAAATAACCTTTATTCAATGTCTTTCTAGTCTGATGCTCATTCTCTTCTAAATGTACTATTGTAATTTATTAATTTTGTTTTATTTATTATTTGACAAATTTCTGCTTCCCCCCCCCCCCTCAAAAAAAAAAAAAAAAAAAAAAAAAAAAAAGTTTATTTATTTTAACAGAAACCAGAATTTTCCTTGGAAATTTAGTCTTTTTTTTTTTTTTTTTTTATCTTGTGATTTAAAATGATTTTTGCATTTCGACTTTCTGCTTCATGCGTGCCCACCATTTTTGTTTCTCCTAGCAAAGGACTGTTATCAATAGTTTAGACCGAAATAATTGTAAAGCGATATTCAAATAGGATGTGCTTCTTACAAAGAATCTTACTTACCAACCCGTAACATTTTCAGAAGTTTATTTCAAATTGATAAAAGATTTTCAATTACAATGTGCTTCATTGATATACTATAGAAAAGGGGTAGTAGCACCACTTTATCTAGCACACGTCATACAAAATATGCAACTTATATAATTTTCGGTTATGTAAATAAATAATCAACAGTAAAATACCTAAAATAAAGATAGTGCTTTTGCGTAAATAATAATAAAAATGTTTAAGAAAAAAAATTGATAAAACTGTAAAAATTTTTAAGAATGTACAAAAAAAACATAATACAACTAAAAATATCATATCCTTTCTTAATTATATATAAAATTATCTTATACCCTTTTGTTTAATATAATGTCATTATGGTTAAGTATTTTATTGTGCTTTTGATAAATTAAAATGAATAAATGTTTAATATAACTTCTTTATTATATTATTAGAGTTTTTGACAAATTATGCATATATATATATATTAGAAATTGTTATCGTTATAAAAGACGAATTAAATTTTATATTTTTACCAAGTAAAAAAAAATAGCTTTTTCACTCATCATTTTTAGCACATCTATAGAAAAAATTAAAAGAATAAACTGGAACAAAATTACTTCAATAATTCACTAAACAAAAACTTAATGTTTTCATGAAATAAAAATACATTTGAAATAAAAAATATTTAATATTATTTTGACTTTTTATTTTCTTATTTCAGTCTATTTCTTGTAAAATCTCAGTGGGAAAACTTCTTTTACGGTAAGGTCTCAGAAGATCTTAAATAATTCATGGCCCGTTTACGTCAGCAGTATTCTTTCTATGTAACATTTTTCTTAATACAAAGGGACAAAAAGGATATTTCAGAAAAATGTTTTGATAATTTTATTATATTAGATACCGGGTGTCCAAAAAGTTTGTAGATATTTTAAAAATTCGTAAAAATTGAAGGAATCGGTAGAAATGAAAGTGGTATGCGAAAAAGTTATTCCCGAGAAGGGGGATTTTTATTGGTGGAACAAAAAAAAAAAAAAAAAAAAAAAATAATAATAATAATAATAATAATAATAATAATAGTTAAAGTTTCCTATGATAGAGGGCACTGTATATGAAAAAATCACACAATTCCGTGAAACAATTATTTGCATACAAATCTTTACAGGCATAT
This sequence comes from Salticus scenicus, assembly GCA_963930645.1. Taxonomy (NCBI): domain Eukaryota; kingdom Metazoa; phylum Arthropoda; class Arachnida; order Araneae; family Salticidae; genus Salticus; species Salticus scenicus. The sequence continues at coordinate 240,565,839 of OZ005649.1, forward strand.
AAATATTATTCTATGTGTTCGCTATGACTACAAATTACAACCTGCAAACGATTCACATCACCGCTAACTGTAGCTTCAGTCGACGGTTCTTACCTGAATGAAAACATCTTCATGAAACAACGCTTTATCCAACAAGTCAGTATCGAATTAAAACTCCATGTATGTGCAAGTAGGAGGCAAAATAAGAATAAGCTGTCATAAAAATGTACAATTTATGGGACTCTGATTCGCATATTTCTCGTTGCGCAACCGTACAGCGCGAAAAATTTAACTATTTTTTTCTTTACCCCCCCCCCCCCCCTTTCCTGCAAAAAGAAAAGAAAATCCCATTTCACAAGAATAACGTTTTTTGAAACCGCGGATAATTCTTCAAATTCCTTCAATTTTTATGAATTTTTTAAATGTCTACAGACTTATGGTACAGCCGGTCCGGTATACACCGTGACCAATAAGTTCTCATACAACTTTTGAAGCACCTTAAAAAGTTAAGGTATAAAGCTATTGCAAGTGTAAATGTTGTACTAATTATAATTTTTCTTTACTTAAGGTAGAATGAAGAAATTGAGAGAGATTGGGATAAATTCATCAAAGGAGAGCAGCCGGGTGAAAGTTTCAAGGACTTGAAAACCCTGGGGGTAAGATAGATTTCATTTACAGAACTATCAGAAGGTATAATGAGACATTCTCTGTCGATGACAAAAAAAGATCCGGCAGACCGAGGTCCGTTCGGACAAAAGAGGCTGTGAAAAGGGTCAGGGAAAGGATACGACGAAACGGACAAAGATCTGCTAGAAAACTAGCACGAGAGCTCAAAATATCCAGGGGATCAATGTTAAACATTCTGAAAAAGGTCTTTGGGTGCAAAGCTTATAGAAAACGTAAAATCCACTAAGTTTCAGAGTCTGCTAAGATGAAAAGGAAGAAAAGGGTGGAAGACATTCTTGCTTGGCACGCTGGGGATGGACTTGACTTTTCAGACGAGAAACTATTCATTTTACACCAAAGTCTCAACACCCAAAATAACACAGTATGGTCAGGTTCTATTGATAACATCCCTGAGAGCCAGAATTACGTTCCGCGTTACCACAATGCTTCGTCTTTGATGGTTTGGACCGATATTTCCAAAAGAGGAAAACTCCCGTTAGTCTACATTGATAAGGGGGTAAAAACCAATGCCCAATATTATAAAACTGACGTTTGGAAAAAAGATTTACTCCCAAATGTCCAGAGTATGTATGGGGCTGAATATTTCTGCTTCCAACAAAATGGTATCCCTTCTCATAGCGCACATGTGGTTCATGAGTGGTGCAGTGAAATTTTAGCTGACTTTTGCCAAAGAACGAACGGCCCCCCAACTCCCCCGATCTGAACCGCTTGATTATTTTGTGTGGTCATATATGCTCTCCCAACTGAATAACTATAAAATCACCGATTTGAGCAAATTCAAAAATGTAATTCAAAAGATAAGGCAGGAAATGTCAATGGAAGCCGTGCGTGCCGCATGTGATGGATTTGAAAAGAGACTTAAGCTCGTTAAGAAACTAAAAGGCGGAATTATTCCAAAGCATTTATTGTAAAGATACTCAATGATTCCTACTTTAATTTGATGCAAAAAGTTTTTGTGTGATTTAATTTGTGTTACTGTAATACAAATTTGAATGTGTATGAGAACTTATTGGTCACGGTGTATATAGGGTGACCAAAAATGATTGAAAAACGATTCAGTTCTTTACTTATTAGAGGTAAATAGGTAATTTAAACTGCAAAAGTGAACTAAAAGAGGTAGGAATATGACCATGCTAATGAAAATCTATTCTCTCTATTTTCCAAAAATTACGATTTTGAATTTTTATACGACTTCATTCGAGAAATTTTATTAATTGGAAAGTTTGTAATTTTAATGCAAGAATATCATTTAAAAAAACAACATACCTGTATCTTTAAAATTGAATGAGTTATACTTTATTAAAAAGTAAGCGCTGTGCATAAATATCATAGGAGAGACCAGGGCTAATAAGAGCAGCTTTTAGTTATTAATTTTAGTTATTTTTTTGTTTAAGTTTCTTCACGAAACTTAACTGTGTCTTTAAAGCTCAGATATTTGGTTTGAGTATGTAGCTTATGTAGTTTATGTTTGACTGAAGTCTTAAGCAAAAGAAATGTTTTGTTGTCTATAATAAGAAAGTGTCTATAATAAGTCTATATCCATGGGGTAAGTTGGTAAACGCTTTAGAAAAAAATGAAACTCAAATATGACACGCAATTAATAGAAATTAATTTCCTTGTTAGTAGTAAATTTAAACAAATGAATTATCCACAAATAATATAAATTTCATTGTACTACATTCTACGTATATAAAAATAATGAATGAAACGTTAACTTTGAGTAACTTATTTCTCATTTGATATGAGTACCAGAGAGTTGTACAACTGTCACACATATTATATAAAATCAAGAGTCTCAGTTTGGGTAGGCCTTATACGCCCAAAACTTGCATATTGCCTCCACTATTCACTGTGTATGATACCTACATACGTGAAAGCTACCTACACCCACCAGATAACAGTATTCCTCGTCACCTGACCTGTTGTCAATATTCGTGTTTTTCTCAACCAAACGATTGCTTTTTTTAATTTTTTTTTTTTTTTTATTGGCTTAAGCATTTTTTTAAGTTATTCTTTTACATTTTGCCAACTTCTCCTGTGCCCGCCCTTTATTATTATTTTTTCTTTTATGTACTTCATCTTCTTTTCTCGTTAAAGTTGTATTTTGTCTCTAAAAGTCTTTGGATTTAGAGAATTTGTCAATATTCTTGTAAATACTTTTTTTCCTGCGTCTGTTTTTCCCTTTTCAATGGTCGAACATCCTGAAGAGCTCAACTTATTTCAATTAATTAAAGAGTTAAATCTACTTTTAAATCTTTTTGGTGCACCCTGTTTATTTAGGATAATTGTAATTAAAGTTCAACTTCCAAAATGCTGCAAATAAGGAATAACTGTCCAGAATGACGAGAAATTTGAACTGTGTATACTTAATGAAGCAGAACGGTAGGGAATGAATAAAAACAGTAGTTCCATATTCTAGCAACAAATAACACTATAAGCGTCATAAAATGCAAAATAAAAAATGTATCAAGAGCACAAAATATTGAATTTGTTATAAAAACTCAGGTAACAAGGCGTTTTCCTCATATTGCGTCTGAAAAGCTCTCCATGATTCTATCCATGAATGATCGCGTGCTGCTTGTGACACTATTTTACAAGCTGAGAGATTTTGCGTCAGTAACTCTGAAGACGTTCCGCTCAGTAAAAAATGCTGCGACCCGATGTTTGCAAGAGTCTCGAGAAAATGATTAAGAAATTAGAAGAGACGGTTACTTTTGAATTGTAATTGGGCAGAGGGAAGTATCTAATTGCTTCAATGTCACTAGAAGATGCTGTCACAAAATTTCAGGAAAAGGTGAGTGGTGATGCGTAAATGTTCAGTGCAAGGGAAATTGCGGAAACTTTGGACACATCTGTGAATACAGATCATGAATATGTATGAAACATCTTGCATCGCTATCCATTTAAAATTACCTATTATCAAGAATTGCTCTCTTCTGACCAACAAGTAAGAGAAACTTTTTCTTGTTTGCATGAAAATACACAGAGGATAGCCGTGGAACATTTTGCGGACAGATGAAGCCCATTTTCATCTTCAAGTACATTCCAATACTCAGAATTGCGGAATATGGACAACCGAAAATCCGTTCACAGATGAATCATTACCTCTTCATTTGAAAAAGTAACTATGTGGTGTGGGCGATTGTATCGTTTATTGTCGTCCTTTTTTTCAAGGATATGAGTCGTGCGAGCTCTGTTACCTGTATTGTCAATGGTAAACGCTTTTTGAATCTTTTGCGCAAAAACGTCCTTCTAAGACTTCAACAGCGTACATGTGTAGATAGCCCCACTTTTATTCAAGATGGTGCTTCTCCGCACATAGGAAAACTAGTCAAGCAACTGCTCAAGACATATGTCCGAAATTATAGAATTCACAATCATTATTTTACAACAGCCTGGTCATCAAGATCACTTGACATTAATCCTTGTGATTTCTGGTTGTGTGGTTATCAGACAAATGTTGTGCTCAGTAATCCGATTGAAAACTTTGTTAAATTTAAGTCACTCATTAGGCAGCACATTCACAACGCTACGCCAGATACTTCTCGATACCCTGCTTGACTACGATCTGTCGTAAAATATGCTGTTTATTCGATTCAACGGTGGCAAAAAGTAGTAGTCAGAATATTGAACATGTCTTGCGCAACTGGTGCATGACTTGAAATTAATTTTCAAGAAAAAAATCGTTACAGTAATTCACATTGAAGAGTACAGTTGTTTTAAAGAGCAACTCACGTCCTTGCAGTCGTATTGTGATTCAAATGTACGTTACTTCAATATGTTCTTCTATTTCAACCCATAAGCTTTATGAGGCTTACAGTGTCATCTATTGCTAAAATTTGGATTTTTTTACTTATGCCATATCATTTCCCCGTTTTCTTTTTCTTTTTTTTTTTTTTTAGTATATTCAGTTCAAATTTCAGGTTTCTGAGCAGTGGTCCATTTTTTACAGCTTTTTGAAGTTTGATTTTTATTTATGAACACCCTGTATAGTTTAGAAATAATGGATGATTACAAAAGTTCATACCCTGTTTCATAGATGATCTAGTTTGTGATTTAATTAATTATACTCCATTGATTACTGCTGAAATGGTTACTTAGAGACTAAATATTACTCATTCTATTGTTTTTAACAATTAACTCTTTGAAGGACAATTTAATTACACTCATTTAATATCAAAAGCCATCAGAATTTACAAGCAAATTTAGAAGAACGGATATAAATGATATTTTTTCAATAAATTAATAATGTAATATTGTGTTGCAAAATTACAGGATCAATTCTTGCATTTGGAAATTTAAAAAAAGGTGGTTTTAACAACCGCTGTCTTTCAAGAGCTTGGGTACTCTTCGAAATTCAATTTTTTCACTGTTATTATTATGCCAAACGATTATTTCATATGCAGTCATGACATGATTCAAAAAAGACTTGTTTTGTTGACTGGCAAGGAGACAAAAATTAAAAACACGGTTTAGTTCAATTATGTCAAAACATACGGAACCTATATATCGGATATCTAAGTATGCCCAAGTTCTTACCAGTATTTAGCCTCTAAGCCATCTTTTTAGTGAAAATTCATGGTTTATAATGACTTAATAAACGGATCAAGTCACTTATGAAATAGGGCATGGATTTGTTTATCACACAATATATAATAAATGAGAGAAAATTATCATTATTATAAAAAACAAATTAAAGGTTTGGATTATTACACACAATATTAAAAAAGACAAATTTATTTTAAATATTCACCGAATGAATGTTTTATGATTTTATAAAGCATAATTAGATTTAATAATAATAATAGTATTATGACTTTTTCTTTTCTCATTTCAGAATACTTTTTGTGAAATCTCAGAGGGAAAACTTCTTTTCTCAAAAGATCTTGACAGATTCATTGCTTGTTTTCGTCAACAGAATATTTCTTACTGCAAGTTTCTTCTAATGAAAAAGAATAAAGGAAATTCTTTTCAGAAAAATGCTTTAATGCTTTATTTATATTTGAAATATATGTTAGAAACATATATTACTATCATTTTGGAATGTGAAATGAAATGTTACCAGTCGAACAGATATCCTTATTAAATAAACACCCTACAGCAATAATAAAATGAAAAAAAAAAAAAAAAGATAAATCTATCAGTAATTTATAAAAATAAAGCTTGATGTTTCATGGAAACACATAGTTTTAAAATAAAAAAACATTTAACTTTCATTTCATTACTTTTCTTGTGTAATCTCAATGGGAAAATAGCTCATAGATCATGATCTTGAAAGATTCATGGTTAGTTTCCGTCAACAGAATACTTCTTACTTAACATTATTTTATAATGGAAAGGAATAAAAGGAATTCAATATTTTAAGAATTCTGTTTACATTATATATATAAATTATAAATATATATGAGACAAGAATTATTATTCTTATAAAAAATATAAATTGAAAGTTTTTACCAGTCTAAAATATTGCCTCATCACAAAACATTTTTAGCAAAATTTTTGTAAAAATTAACTATATGATCTGTTTTAACGGTCACACTACTTTATCTTAACCTGCTAGCCATCGAAACGTTTTTTTTTTTTTTTTTTTTTTGCCTCTCTCTCTCTCTCTCTGTGTGTGTGTATGTGTGTGTGTTGGGGGGGGGGGTTACAAATTACCTCAATCCCCTGTTTAAATAGTTAAACTGGATTCATAAGCCGTTTAAGGTTGCTATTAAATTTAGAAATGCATTTCGGATTATACAAAAAACCTTTACCCAAACTAATCTCCGAAGCTTAACGATCATAATCAAAATTTGCAAATGGTGCCATACGATCCTGGAAAGCGTATAGGTCATTTGAGTTTCCTGCATTTATACATTTTAATGATTATACTGATAACTGTGTTGTACTTTGAAAGACGTGACCATAAGTCGAAAATTATGACTTCGCAGACAGATGCAGGAAACATTCGGAGATTCACATACAATACGTCTTTATTTACAATTACACGCGAGGGTACAAAATATGCAGAACATTTTTTTAAGAACGCAGAGCAAGAAATATGAATTAGCACTGAACGTGCATTTTTGAACAGGATTATTTGGCCCGCCTGGCCGTTTTCTAGATCATACACAAAAAAGATATTGAATCTAGGATAGCTCTTACACTTCCGGAATATTTTCGCTTGATAAATATGACCAGGACGGTCTACATTAAACTGATCAAATAACGACGATCATGAGAAAGCCTGGGTGTGGCCAGGACAGTCCATTATAAAACGGAACTTTGAATAATGAAGAACTCCGGCAAATGGGGTGGATACCGCTTTTTAAAAAACACAGAAAACTTAGTCGGTTTTCTAAAAAATAAAAATAAATAAATAAATGAAATAATATTAAAAAAAAAAAAAAAAAAAAAAAAAAAAAAAAAAAAAAAACACTTTATATATTACTAAATCCGAACAGCTTTTTCCCTTTATAATGTCCAATGACATCCTAAAATAAGCTATAATCAACGATATCCGGCTTTATAGAATGAGCCAAATTCCACAGGCTATACATCAGCGCAGGAGCTCTTCAATCTTTACTAGCTCTCACTTCACTGATCTGCAAGAAAATTTGAAAAGCTTTTTTGAGTTGTGGCGTCATACATTTTGATCTCTTTCGACGGAAATTAATCTTGCTTCTTTTATGATAAAAAATAAATTAGCTTTTTATTTACAGAAATAAATTAATATTCTAAGACATAAGAAGTAAATTACTTTTGATTGGAGAAATAAGTAATAAATTAATGCATATGACGCATTATAAAGTAAACAAAATAGTAAATTAAATTACTTTCTAAAAATAAACAATCTGAAGGCGTAAGCATTTTAATATTTTTAATAATTATTGATAAAATAAAGATCTTGTAAACGTTTGAATATATTTCCTTTAAATAAATGATATGAAAGAAATAATCGATTAAATTGTTAAATGGATAAATCATGATGTTAATTTTAAGTGGGAAAGCTGATATTAAAAATAACATTTGATGACGTCACAACTGACGCACAGATGAACTACTAAGAACGTGATATCCGTATTCGAACACCTCAAAACGTGTAAATGTAGTAAAAACTTAAACTCGAAGAACTAAACTCCAAAAAAATATTTTGGACTATTTAATTAACATATGAGTGCGAGAAGGTAATTATCATTTTTAAACAATTTCTCGAGGCATGATATGCATACATGTCAACATGTTAATGTATTCCGGAGTATTTCTAGTCTCGCCTCTATTTAGCACCACTTTATTTATAGAAAGTTTTTCTCCAATACATAACTTCGATAAAATAAGAAAAATCACTCTCAAAAAATAAGTGATATGAAATAAAGGCGGGGCTAAAAACACTCCGGAATAAATTAAAATGTTGGTATCTATGATGATATAATGTGGCATCCGATAAAAAACTGTATATTTGCTCAATTTTGTGTAGTCAGATATTTCGCATGAACATTAGATACATATCCAATAGCGTACTGAAATTTATCACATTAACAAAAAAACATGAGATCGTTCGAAATGCATTTTGAAGCATTTCTAACTTGATACTAGTTTTTGAGTTATGTTGATAACAGACTCTCTCTCACATACACATAAACACAAAGAATAACCGCCAAAATTTTAATTAATTTCTGGACTCAGGGTTTCAAAATGTGTAAATATAGTAAAACTTTAATTTTAAAATTTTTACTGGAAAAGCAATACATTCGCTAAGATATATATGCCTAAGATAAAGTAGAAAACTAAGCCAAAATTGCTTCAATAACTTACTAAATGTGTACTTAATATTTTCGCAAAATATAGATTTAAAGGAAAAAACAACAACATGTAATATTACTTTAATGTTTTTATGGAATTTCTGTATATTTTTTTGTGAAATCTCAATGGAAGAAACATACTTTAAGCAATGGTCTTAAAAGTTCTTGAAAGACTCATTGCCCTTTTACTTCAACAGAATACTTTTTACTTACCATTTATTATAATGGAGAGAACGAAAAGGAATTCTTTTTAGAAAACTGTTTTAATGATTTTTCTTGAAAGAATTCTTTAATAAAAATTGCCTGATGTATATCCCGATCAAGAAAGATATTTAGTTTTAATTAAAAACAAAAATTTGCTTAGGTAAAGTTTAAATATTTATTTATTTTATTTTATTTATTTATTTATTTATTTATTTTTTACAAGTAATGTCGTTTTGAAAGAACTGGGGGAATGGTGTGTTTAGAAGACATAAAATTAAAATAACTAATAACTACTCCAAAAAAATTTTTTGTAGTAAACAAATTATACTATATGCGTTGTAAAGATATCATATTTTATATAACGAGTTTAAAGAAAAGCAATAGAGCTATAATTATATTACATAAAAACCTTTTAAACTTGCCTCATTATTGGGCCGTAAATTTTTCACCTGGGCGCCCAGGCCTCTTCGGCGGCTTCATCTGTTGTGAAGTTTACTTGAGACTGAAATCCGTGGGTGGTTCTCTCCATGAGGTGTCGTCACGCTCCATCTGGGGCCATTGCGCCGCTGTCATTGCACACATTAGAATTTGTAGCTATCTCGATGGATTCGCGAAACATTGCGTAGTGATAGTTATTATACTCAGCTAATTTTTTAATTTCGTTAAAGTTTATTTCAATATTTTCGCTTTTATATGTTTTTGCGAGATCGGTATTTACTTTGCCAATTTACGTAGCGATAAAGATCCCATTTCACCCTTTGAAACCGCCAGAATTTATAAAATACCGTTCATTAATCAAAATAAAAATGCAGGGTGATACATCGGCGTCACAAAAAGAAAAATTAAAGCCAGAATCAACGAGCGATATTAAAATTGGCAAAGTAAATACCTACCTCGTAAAAACATATAATAGCGAAAGTATTGAAATAAATTTTAACGAAACTGAAAAATTGGCTGAATATAATAACTATCACTACGCAATGATCCGCGAATCCATCGAGATAGCTACAAATTCTAATGTAAGCAATGACAGCGGCGCAATGGCCCCAGAGAGAACCACCCACCGATTTCAGTCTCAAGTAAACTTCACAACAGATGAAGCCGCCGAAGAGGCCTGGGCGCCCAGGTGAAAAATTTACGGCCCAATAATGAGGCAAGTTTAAAAGGTTTTTATTTAATTCAATTATAGTAATGTCTCGTTTAATTTATATAATTTCTAATCAATAGAGCTGTTTTTTCAGACGCTCATTTCTGAGATATATAAAATTAACTTAACAAATCATGATGCCTATCATTTTTTCTGTACTAGTAGTCTAATGCATAAAAATTGACATTTAAGAGAGGTTTTATATTTGCAATGTGAAAAAAAATCATTACAGCAGTTTTGAGATACCGTCTTCCGGTTCTCTGTCCGATTTTTAGCAAAATATGTCAAACTCATCTGTATACCGAGAATGACTAATACATACAGAAAGATATTTAAAACAGAGTTAATATGATGAGTTTCAAGAAATCCATAGAGCTGTTTTTATACGACATCCACTTCCGAGACGTAAAATTGGCCCAATAAATCCGCACGATTATAAATCTTCTAGCAGTAACCAACTAATGCATATAAAAAGGCATCTGAAAATGTGGTTATAAAGAAAATTTGAGAAAAATCATTAGAGCCATTTTTAATAAATGGAATCTATTTAAAATACGGTCTCATTTTCGGTTTTCCAATTTTCATCAAATGTTGAAGTCATCTGTACACCGGACTTGCCTGCACACACTTACACAATCATACGCACACACATACACATACGCACGCACTGAGCAATTAAAATGTAATATTTTTTGGGCTCAGGTCACCATAAAACATGTAGATTATGTGAAATCACGATATCGAAAATTTTTACAAAATATATTTCTTTCATTTACAGTAGTCAGGTAATGGAAAAAAAAAAAAAAAATACTCTCGGGAATATTTTTTGTTTTTGTAAAACTCACTTTTATCTAACACTATACCCTAAAGAAAAAAAAAAAAAAAAAAAAAAAAAAAATCAGAATTATTTTAGTAGTAGGGCTAGACGCACCCTGAAACAAATAAACAAACATCAAACGCTACCGTTTTCCTTGAGCAAAGAATATTTGAGATTAAGCATTATTTAGTCACTATGCCTTATTTAACTAGTATGTTGTGGCCACCACAAGACTTTCTTCTATATTTTCCTATACATATTCAATCAGTAACAATATTAAAAAAAAAAAAAAATACGATTTTTTTTTCTAAGGGTTTTTTTTGGGGTGGTACTTGTTTTTTTAAGGGTACTTCCCCCCCCCCAGGGGGGAAGCGATGCCCCCCCATGCACAAAATTTTTTTCCTAGTTACGTACTACTATTATCAATAATTCATATTAATTTTACAATCACAAGTGTAAAATAACTCTTATTATGCACATTTATACGAATTTTTGTCTTATTCTGCCATGTTAAAAATTTAGATAAAATGCTATCACAGCGCCTCCTGTTGAGCTATTGATCCGCAAATATAATCAGCAGCAGTTTATGTCGGGGACCAACTAAATACCAAGTTTGGTAAAATTTCGTTAAAAAAAAAATAAATAAAAAAAAAAAAAAAAAACGATTTTTTTTCTAAGTTTTTTTTTTTTTTTTTTTTTGTTAAAAGTAAAAAAAATCGATAACTTTGTTTTAAATTATCACAGATTTATGGTTCAACCATTCGTTTTAAAGGTATTGACGAGATCTTTCGAATGATACCCATCTTTAAAATTTAACCCCACCGGGGGGTGACTTCCCCCCCAGGGGGGAACCGATGCCCCCCATGCACAATTTTTTTTCCTAGTTAACTACTACTATTATCAATAATTCATATTAATCTTACAATCACAAGTTTAAAATAACTCTCATTATGCCCATTTATACGGAATTTTGTCCTATAAAATGCGATCACAGCGCCACCTGTTGAGCTATTGATCCCCAAATCTAATGGGCACCAGTTCATGTCAGGGTGCAACTAAATACCAAGTTTAGTTAAATTTCATTCATTGGTTCGTGAGATACAGCGTCCACAAAAAAATGATACAGACACACAGACAGACAGACAGACAGACAGACGCACAGACAGACATTTTTTAAAAACTATCAATTCGTGTTCAGGACATCCCAAAACGTGTAGATCCGCAGGGATGGAACACGGGCGCAGAATTCATACCACTATCAATGTAAGAAAATTTTCTACCTCTTAAATCGACGATATTATAGGTAGAGAAATTTCTTAAACACATTCCGGTATGAATTCTGCGCCCGTGTTCCATCCCTGGATCCGTCAAAAAACGGAGGTCGAAAATTTTCGCGAATCCAATACTTTCTCTATATTACATATAGAAGAAAGTAAAAAATATCAGAAACTGGCTGTTTATACTATGCTACATATTCCTCTACTCATGTACGCACTACATAATATTTTGCATTTCCACGACATATTTTATTTAATATTATTTAAAAATTCAATAACGACTGAAATAATATAAAGTGATACATAATGTATAAAGTAGTAATAAAAACAAGTAACTTTTTTATTTTTCAAACAAAGAATCCTGAAAATAAAATAACATTCTTTATCATAAAAGAAATTCTCTAATTTTGAAAGAAGAAAGAAAAATTTGTCAGTCTGAGGAATTTTATACAATCTTTTGTTTTGAATATAAATTTACGTCTTACATGATTTACAAACCATTCATCACAGTTTTTAATTAAACTCGCATCTTTCTTACAGCAATAATACTCACAGTAGCTAAACCTTAACGCATTAATTAAAACTATACATCTAATGCACGTTAAAACGCTAAAGAGGAAAGATAAACTAAATTAAAATTCTGACATCATTTAGTGTACTCTATATACAAAAAGCAAAATAATTAACGTTGTTTTGTAGTTGTAACACAATATTACTAATTTTCTTTATTTAAGTGTAAATTTCGTTAATGAAACAAGTGCATAAGTATGTATGCAAATGACTTTCTTCTTTAAGTAAAAAGAAAGCAGTTTTCTTATAATACATTTAGCAGTTTAATTCAAGATAGAATGGACTGCTTATTAACTTCCAGGTCATCTTTTTTTGGGAAAAACTACTCGTACTTTCATAGTTTCAAAGGATAGTGAAAGATTTATTTCATCCTACGTGGATAGATCCTTTACTCCTCCCCAGTGTCTCTTTTAATGGATTCTGGAAAAGCAGAGTTTGAATAATAATCCTTTTTTTAATGCCATTAGTGCATTTAATTACTGTTGTTTGCACCTTTTAAAAGATAATTTTTAATGAGCCACATTTCTTGTGCCTTGAAGAATTTAAATAGAATTCTCTCACACACACCAAAAAAAAAAAAAAAAGAAAGAAAGAAAGAAGTATAAATATAAATAAAATAAATAAAATAAAAATAGAAGTTCAGAGCTATGAATAAAATTTTCTTTTTGAAGAAGGTTATTTTTACTTTTTGTTTGTTTGTTTAAATTATCAGAAAAAAATTTATGAAATGTTTACCAAAAAAAAAAAAAAATAATAACAATACGTATAGAATAAAGATTTTTTTTTTTTTTTTCTGATTAAAAAAGTAAAGAAAATACATTTCATTGCACGAGATGTTTATAATGATAATTTAATTTCTCATCCTATTCATTGACATTAAAATAATTATATCTTAATATATATAAATCTCGTGTCACAATGTTTGTCCTCAATGGACTCCTAAACCACTTAACCGATTATAATAAAATTCGCACACCATGTGCAGTTCGATCCAACTTGAGAGATAGGATAGTTTAAATCTCAAATTATAGTCGCAATTTTAATTTATTGCTAATTATTTGTCTGTTATTATTTGACAGTCACAATTATCTGTTAACTCCAAATGATTCTAACAGATGTCGATACCTTTCGACTGGGTTGAAATGAAAGCTGAAATATATTTGGTGCTGCCATCTACACAAAGAATCTTCAACTTTTTAACCTATTAATAAATTTCGTATAATTCAATTATTTCCACTTTTTAAATTTTTGGTGTTAGCATAGCCGGCCACGTGTTACTTAGACTGAAGTGTAAATTGAATTCATATTATAATGAAGATAATACAGTGAAATTAATCCTGTTTTTTACTTATTTGTGCTTCATTGATCAAAACTTTATAATTTAATATATATATATATATATATATATATCTTTATATATAAAATTTATTATGTTTGTCCGCGATGAACTCCTAAACTAATGAGCCGATTTTAATGAAATTTGGACACTGTGTGCAATTTGGTCCAACTTGAGAGATAGGATAGTTTTTATTGCAAAATTCGCCTTCCAAAAGGGGGGGGGGGGAGGGGCCAAAACGTGATTTCACAAACAAACAAACAAACAACAACAACCAAAAAAAAAAAAAAAAAAAAAAAAAAAAAAATAGAAATGCAGATAGACTGTTCAAAATTGGTATAGAGAGGTTTTAGAGGCCTGCAAATCAAATGAGGATATTTTCGAAAGTGTAAAGTTATTAGGAGGGGCGGGTAAGGGGGCGGAGGGGCAAAAAAATAAAAATAGAGTTACATCGCTAAAAATTGGTACATAGAAGTTTTTGATACGTACAAATCGATTGCAGATATTTTCGAATTTGTAAAATTATTAAGAGGAGCGGGAAAGGGGGGGGGCAGAGGAGCAAAATATAAAAATGGAGTTAGATCATTCAAAATTGGTGCATAGAATTTTTGATACCAACAAATCGATTGCGGATATTTTCGAATTTGTAAATTTATTAGGAGGGGCGGGAAGGGGGGCAGAGGGGCAAAAAATAAAAATATAGTTAGATCGTTCAAATTGGTGCATACAGGTTTTTGACACCTACAAATAAACTGTAGATATTTTCGAATTTGTAAAATTATTTAGAATAGTGGGAGGGGGGAGGGCAAAGGGGCAAAATAATAGAAATAAGAGTTAGAACTTTGAAAATTAGTATTATTAAGTTTTAAGGCCCGATAAATCGATTGCGGATATTTTCGAAAGTATAGAGTTATTAAGAAGGGCGGGAACGGTGGATGAAGAAACGGTGCGCATGGTTTGCGCAGGTATACACTGCCGCAGGCAGTGGGGGTCCGAACAGATTATTCCACCAATGAGAGAAGATTTTTTTGTATTTTATATCATTTTCCTTTCGATAATATATGGATTCATTATGAGTGTTGAACATTTTTCCCGATCAGATTTTTTTTTTCTCTTTTTTTTTCACATGTTAAAAATTAATGCAATTTTGAGAATTCTTTAATTATAGTGAATCATTTAAAAATAGGGACCAGCGAAGCGGGCTAAGTCTGCTAAGATCAAGGATGTTATCAAGGATGGTCTTTATTCGTAAATAATAATTTTAATATATTGAATATTTTACTACATTATAATTCAACGTATAACATAGCCACAGCAACGCGTGGCCGGGTCTGCTAGTATATATATATATATATTCTACTGCAAAACAGTTTGCTTTACAATGTATGACGCATTTACTGACATATTCTGTTTTAGAAATCATAATAAGACATAATAGTTTTAATATTAGTTACAATGATGTGGAATTTGTATATTATCATCTAAAATAAAATATACTGCACTTATTTGATATTAGTTTATAAAAGTAATACAGTAGCAAGTAGCATTGAAAATAAATTTTGCTTTGTTATCAAAGAAAAATTTAAAATTGTATAAACAATTAATATATATATATATATATATATAAATTTAAAATTAATACTCCAAACATTATTCTATGTTTGAAATTTTGTTGTAAAATCTTAATATTTCAAAACTTTTAGCTTCAGAAAGAAAGTTATGAGTGTTGATTCTCTAAGGATTTAAGATATTAATTGATTTTGTTAGACTAGAAACTTTTTCTTAAAAAGTCACAATTTCTTAACTAATGGATCAGTAAATTTTTATATTAGCAAAGCTATCTCTCTATAAAATTAACTTCGAGAAATGTTTCAAGGAAATTTGCTGGACAATTTAGAATTCTTTTATTTACTATGTTATAAAGGAAAGTATGTATTTCTCGATAAGATTTCCGTAAATCAAAATTACAAACTTATATAGAAAAATGCTTATGATATAATTAATGAAAGGTAGAATATCTAATGAAATATGCAATTAAGTCTTTTCAATTCGAGCATGAGTGATTCGAATTTTTAGAGATTTGAATACAGTAGATTCTTTTAAATATGTTTTATAATCTAATTCAAAGTTTTGGCTTTTGGGATAGTAGGTTTCAGGTTCATATCCCGGGTAAATCATGGATGTTTATTATATTTTGATGTGTATAAAACAAATTGTGCTTTGTTACTTATAATTTATGTACACTGTTAAAAATTTGGTGTTAGTTTTAACCAAAACTTGGTACTGAAGTAGCTTCAACCACCCGGTGGTTTAACCTTTTGCCATGATTTGGTAGTTTTATGTTGAAGCATATGATGGTAGTATGTTTTAAATAATTAAATAAATAAAAATTAATTAATTAATTTCAAAATTCTACCGAAGCGGGAATCAAACTGAAGAGCTTCTTGTCTCAAGTCAAACACTGTGCCACGCTTTCTTCCCCACTCATTCTGTGTGTGTTTTGTTGATTTTAATAAAAGGGGCTAAATTTTCTAGGGCCTTATCCTGTCCCATGGTTGAGTTGTTGCACAAAATTTGCACTTTACCTTGTGTTTTCGAACACGCTCTTTAATTTAAGCTTGGTTTGGTTAATTAGGAATTTTACTGATTCATACCTCCCTTGTGAGTGGATGTATAGTAGCTCCAAGTTTTGACGCAATTTAAATTCAATCGGAAGAGGTAGAAAAATTTAAAAGTGAGATCCATATTATGAATTGCTTATATAATTTTACTCCATGTAGAGGTTCAAGCTTGAACTGAAATTTTTAACAAGGTAATATGGATCATTAGGAACAAAAGTCATATTTACTTTTAATCTTAAAATCGTCAGATACATAAATAAAATGGAATTTAATCAGATTATATGCGAACAAATACATAAATCATTTTAAACATGCGACTTCTATTTCCAGGTTATTTTTCTCACATCCGTCTCATGGTTATTGTTATGATTTTTAATAGGTAATGTTATTTTTCTTCCTATATGTTATTTTAAAATGAATTTTCATGTAAATTTATATACTATCTTAAATATATATATATATATTATTAATGACCTTTATTCAATGCCTTTAATGCTAAAAGATTGTGATTAGTTGTTTCTACCCGAAAAAAATTGCTATATGTTTTTGGAAGTTGTGGTGTTTGCTTACAAATAATTGTATTCTTTATCGTTGTTTAACACTTATCTTCTTTTTTCGTGCATTCCATTATAATTATTTAATTAATTATTCAAAGATTTTCTGTTACATTGTATTTGATACATATATTATGCTAAATATGTCATAACCTTATTTTATATTGCATATATAACACAAAAATGTAACATATATAATTCCCGGTTGTGTAGATAAAATAATAACTGAGAAAGTTTTAAATAAAAACAGATATCGCTTACGGATAAATAATAATAATAGTGTTTATTGAAAAAATTATAATTTTTTTTTCAAAATATACAAAGAAAAAATAGTAAGAAATACACAACTGAAAACATCACATCTTTCACGATTGTATCAGCATATATAGTTACGCTCATCACTGACTGATTGACTCCGTCAGGCTTAAAATGGCTAAGAGATTTCTTTGGACTCTGTCTGTGTGAACGCAAGTTGCCACCTAATTTTCATCCTTTAATTAATTTTAAAAAATCTTATTGTCCGATCGATAAGCTGTTGATTCCGACGGAATCAGAAAAATCGCCTCTTTCATTTGGTACCTTATTTGTAACGAATTTTTGATTAATTTTTTTTTTAATTAATTAAAACTAGCAGGCTTTGCCCGCTTCGCTGGCCACTAAATTTAAAGAAAACTTGTTTCTATATAGCTTTATAAAAATAAAATAAAATAAATTACTGAAATTGTTCAAAAGCTCGCTCCAGGTCACTGCTGCATTCAGCAGCGATTTGGTCATCAACTGCAACTCGGGCGCTTGTCCCTATTACCTGCGACAATAGTTTACCAATGAGCTTCCATTTAGGTGCTTATTATATAACAGTTTCGAAATCGATAGTATCGAAAAAATTGGAGTTTCCCTTTTATATTTGAGTCCCAGTTACATGTGAACAACACTATACGTGTTGTTCACATGTAACTCGGACTGGACTCAAACGTAACTGGGTTTAGACAACATAATATTTGCTTTTACGTTATTTCATATGTTTTTTTTTTTTTTTTTGTTTATCCAATCAACCATTAAATGACAGCAATTTCACGCCAAATATTACAATATGCTGTGACCGGCTACGTCTGTCGCATGAGACAATTAATTTTTTGTGTTTATATATAATTGATGGGTTGTAAACCTGATAGTACAGCCTTAATATAGTTCTCTTTGGCGGCTATTGAATTTTTGTCACCATTTTAGACTTAATCCATTATAACAATAAGACTTAATCCCTTGTAACAATATGCTATGAGCGCTATTTCTGCCGTGTTTTAGACAACTAATCTTTTTATGGTTATATATATTTCCCATTAAACATATTTTTATTTATTTATTTAAATATTAATTTGAATTTTTCAAATATTTCTGTTCGACAGCGTGAGAGTGCAGTAACACACAGAGGTTCATTTGTTTGTATGATAAATTAGCATAGTGATTATTATATAAAAAAATAAATAAATAGGTAAACATTATCGTGTTACACAACTTTATTATGTCGCTCCATTGGCGGCTTTTGAAATTTTTTCGCCATATTAGCGATGGATTTTTTTTTTTTTTTTTTTTTTTGTATGAAAAGGCGAAGACTATTTTGCTAATAATTTTATCAGACACTTTTTTGTTTATACATAAGAATCCTTTATATTCTGCTTATATTTTTAATGCTTTTTAGGTTTAAAATAGTGCTTGTTGAAATAAATTTCCTATCTTTAAAACTGCATTTGTTCTGTAAATTTTGTGTAAAAATAAATCATTTATGTTTTTATATATTTGATGCGCTACTTAGATTAAGATGGCTGTTGCTATATTAAACTTCTTGTCGAAAAACATTCGGTGTACTTCAACACCAAAATTTAAAAATCGCCCAGCAGGATCTGTTAATGAAGCTGATAAAATAAAAATATGGTTCATAGAGTTTAAATAATCTATTTAAAAAATTTTTTTAAACCCAAATTATTAATCTATCGTATCACATACATAGATATAGTAATAATATATAGATTGATCATTGGGGACAAAAAAGTGATTACTTTACACTCGGGAAAAGACGGCGATTTTACCAAAATATGGCAGTCTTTCCCCGAGTGAATACACACGGGAATATGCACGAATGTTTTAGCAAATAAAATTCATGGATAATTTATTTACTAAAGGTGAATGAAAAGCCCCAGATATAAATTCCTTCTTCTTTTTTTTTCCTTCAATACCACTTAATGGCTGATTCCAAAGCTTTTTTTTCGGCATCAAAAATCTTTGCACGATAATATGGGGATGATAGATCTATATATATTATTATATATATGATCACATAAATATTTTCGAAAATAGAATAAAACTTAATTTGAAAAAAAAAATAATAATAACTTTTGTTTATTAACCAAAATAATTGATGAAATTTGAAATGCAAGTTGGTCTTATGGGGTACAGGCTGTATGTTATATTTTTGTGTTCGTGAGAGAAAATTTAAAAGAATTTGAAAACTGCAATTTTTAATCCTTTTTAAAAAATCATGTGACTTAATGTGAAGCAGATTTTTCATTTTTTTTTCTCCTAACGGTTTCCATACAATCTTCTGCTGTTGCCACCTAAAATTCATACTTTAGTTAATTTTAAAAAATCTAATTGTCCGATTGATAAGCTGTTTAATGCGTCGGATTAAAAAAAAATTCCCTTTCATTTGCTATCTTATTTGTAACGATGCGACTGATATTTCTAATTTATTTTCTAATCTTTCTGATTTATTTTCCTCGTTTTAAATAAGTGTACGTTTTTTTTTTTTTTTTTTTTTTTTTTTTTTAATTATTATTATTTTGTCAAAAAAATGGCAACAACTAAATTATGGATAAAATTTTAAAATTTAACCATAGAATAATAATTAGGAAGAAGGAGCATGACAATACTCTTAATGCTTACAAACCCATTCTAGTGAAATGCCAGCGAAAGCTACTTTTGCTACTCAAAACCTTAAAGAAGGGCCATAGAAGAAGAATAATATCGCTGTTTGTTGTGGCAACACAACAGCTTATTAGAAACACTTATGCTCCTTCTTCCTTTATTATTATTCTATGAATTTAACTGTCTTATTTATCAGAAATTAGAAGGATTTTATTTTCACATTTTAATTAATTAAGAAAAAACTAATCATCCGATTGATAAGCTGTTTAATGCATCGGATTTACAAAAATTTTCCCTTTCATTTGGTGTCTTATTTGTAACGATGCGAGTGATATTTCTAATTTATTTTCTAATATTTCTGATTTATTTTCCTCATTTTAAATAAATGTACGTTTTATTATTATTATTATTATTATTATTTTGTCGAAAAAAAATTGGCAACAATTAAATTATGGATAAAATGTTAAAATTTAAATGGCTTTTTTTTTTT
The DNA here is from genome assembly GCA_963930645.1 of Salticus scenicus. Lineage (NCBI taxonomy): Eukaryota > Metazoa > Arthropoda > Arachnida > Araneae > Salticidae > Salticus > Salticus scenicus. The sequence goes on from OZ005649.1 coordinate 240,586,224, forward strand.
TTTTAATCAGAAATTAGAAGGTTATGATTTTCACATTTTAATTAATTAAGAAAAAACTAATCAAAAATTCGAAAATCTGACTTCGATGTGCACAATGACCCTTCGGGATGCACCTTTGTGTTAAATCTCGTGACTGTCCGAGCTACCGTTTTCGAGATCAGTGAAATATACATACAAATATTGCTCACTTAATAGTATAAGATATGAAAATAGACATAACTTTAAAATAGACATTTAAATTTTTAATTTTTGTTTTTTTATTTTCCCCAGCATAAAATAAAATATGCGTTCACGTGGAATATATATATATATATATATATCTATATCAGGGGTCTGTCCATACTTTTCACACAGGGTCCTGTTTTTGTGAAATTGTGAAAATTTCTACACGTAATTTTGGAATCTAAATTTAGTGTGAAAATAAAGTTCTTCCAAACTTTTCGGCTAGGGTCCTCTTTTGGTGAATTTGTGAAAAATGTAATTTTTCAAAATAAAATTACAATTAAGGTTTCATTTTTGACAATGACAGTTCAGTTTTATAGAACTAAACTCACACATATGCATAGAATTCCTTTATAAATTAGAAATTGAATATTAGCTTTTCGAGAGAAATACAATAAAAACGTCCAATTATTCAGGCAGTCTGGGTTTGTTCCACTGAAGATTTATTTTGAAAATGAGAGATTTATTAAAGGTCTGAAGAGTTGTGAAGGGCTCTTTTTTAGGATAAAAAATTTTGTGAAGTGTCCTGTTTTGCGATTAAAATTTTGTGAAGGGTCCTGTTTTGTGATAAAAATTTTGTGAAGGGTCCTGTTTTGTGATAAATAGTTTTGTGAAGGGTCCTGTTTTAGGATAAATAATTTTGTGAAGGGTCCTTTTTCAAGATATAAAATTTTGTGGAAGGTCCTTTAACGGACCCAGATTTGCCTCTGAACAGACCCCTGTATATGTATATTAAATTTGCTCATGCATATGAAAAAATTATAAAATAATAATAATCATTTTAAATTGTAAGGTTAACGAAGAGATAAATAAAGTGCGAAAATTTCGCACGGGCTTGGTAGTAAATGAATTGTTTGAAGAGAGAAATAAATAAAATGAAATGATCATTTTTCAACGGGCGCCTTAGTTGCCCTACATCTAACTAGTAAAACATAATGTTTAATACAAGTATTTTATTACGTTTTTGAGAAAATGAAATATATAAGTGTTTAGGATAACTGTATTTATTATATTATTATATATTTTTTCTTTTTGAAAAAGTTCCTTCCATGTTATTATAAGTACAAATTCGAATTATATAAGAGACGAGAATTCTTATCGTTATTATAGACTAATTAAAATTTAGCTTATTTCCAATTAAATAATTACCTTTTATGCTTATCAATTTTACTACAACTTAAAAATAAATAAATAAATAAATAAAATTTTTAAAAAAATTGCGACAAAATTACTTCAATAATTCACTAAACGGAAGCTTGACGTTTTCTTGAAAAATAAATAGATTTGAAATAAATTGCATTTAACATTACTTTGACTTTTTTTCTCTCGTTTCAATATATTTCTTGTGAAATCATAGTGTGAAAGTTTTTTTAAGGTACGGTTTCAGATGATTTTAAAAGATTTATATCCATTTACGTCAACAGAATACTTCTTATTTAACATTTTTCTAATCTCAAAGAAAAACTACGGAAGTCGGGTAGTGGAAGTAACTAGTATGTTGTGGCCACTACATGATTTCTTCTATATTTTCTCATACAAATTCCCTCAGTAAGTAAATATATTTTACCCATAATGAAAATTTGACCCCATTGTGAGGGGACTTCCTCTCCTCCGCAGGTGGAAGTGATGCTACTACATATGCAAAAAAAATTTCCCAGAAATAATTCTTTTTAATTTCATAATGATTATTAAAATATAATTCCCTTTATGTACATTTATACGAAATTTTGTCTTATACCACCATGCCTAAAAGTTAGAAAAATTTAACGTCACATGTTGAGCAATTCTTACCAAAAGTTGGTAGGCACTAATTTATGTCAAGGTGTAACTGCATATGAAATTTTAAGAAATTCTGAGGAGATGTTCTTGAGATACCGTTGAAACAAAATTTTTTCACAGAGACAGAGTGAGAGAAAGACAGACAGACATTTTCTAAAAATGGTCAAATCGTGGTCTAGACCTCTCAAAGCCTGTTAATCCATCAAAAATACGAAGTTGAAAATTTTATCAATCTAAAAGTTTCTTCTATTAACCCACCAGTGCACGGATTGGGACTGTGAGATCCAGTTCATTTACTAGAATGCAATGTAAGAGAAACATTTTATATATTCTGTACAAAAAAAAAAAAAAAAATTATAAGAAACGTAAAATTTATACTTCGTATTTTTTTATTGTGTGATTTTATTTTGTGGTGTTATATTGTAACCATTCAAATATTGAAAGAAAATTGAGCCTTTTTCCCACCCGTGCACTGTCGGGTTAAATATAGCAGAAAGTTTTCTTTTTTTTTTTTTTTTTTTTTTTTTTTTATAAAAATGTTATGATTATTTTTTTTTTTTATAAAAAGTTTGGGTAATTGCAAAATTTCGTGCGTTCGATCTCATCGATGAGTTTAGCTGTGATTTAAGGAATTATACTCCATATAGATTACCTATAAAAAGGATATTGAAAGACAACATACAGATAATTCTATTGTTTTTTGCAACTTAAAGAAGTTGAATAACTTCGAATCCCGATTTCTCAGGATTGCCCATCTGCGCAGAACTAGTGCGACGTAAAACCCAACCATCTATCCATCCATCCCGATTTCTCTGGAATTCCACTAATACCACTTTGATTGGATGAAACTCAGCTTTTGCGATAATTACTGCTCTTCAAGGGTTTTTTTTTTTTTTTATGTCAAACTTATATTTCATCTGCAGTCATGATTTGGTACCGGAAAGACTTGCTTTGTTGACAAGCAAAAAGAAACATTAAAAACACTGTTCTACACGTCCCGTTCTGTGAAAACATGTGGAACCTATATATAGGTATTGAAGTGTCTCCAAGTTCTTTAAATGGTGATATACAATATAATATTTAATATCTTAGTGGATTTTTTAATGGTAATTAAGGGATTATAATGATTCGGATCAAGTAATAAATAACAGACACACATAACGGAAATAACGGATTCAAATACGGTTAGAGTCATTTATAAAATCAGCTACGAAGTTTTACAATCACATGATGTAAATGAGAGAAAATAATTATACTATTTATACCAATATAACTAGTATGTTGTGGCCACCACATGACTTTCTTACAAATTTTCTTATACAAATTCACTCAATAAAAATAATTTATTAAAATTATTATTTAAAGAAATTATCTTCCATGATATTGCAGACGATTTTTATATTAGAGAAGCAGTATAATACTAAATCTCCCCCCCCTCCCCCCCCCCCCCCAAAAAAAAAAAAAAAGTCAATTTTATTCCCAATTTTACATTTAAAAAAAATTTTTAAAAATGAAAAAAAAAAAAAAAAAAAATCGGTAACTTTGTTTTAAATTATCGCAGATCGATGGTTCAGCCATTCGTTTTAAATGTATTGGCGAGCTTTGAAAGATACCCATTATGAAAATTTACTTCCCTCGAGGTGGGACTTCTCCACCATGGGGGGAGGCGATGCTCCTGCATATACAATTTTTTTCCCAGTTGACTATCTCTATTACAAAAAATATATATTCGTTTCATTTGGTTTAGTGCAGTCTATAGATGTTAAACTCTACTTACCTGTAATTTCCCCCATTGACGTAATGTATTTGAATACTTTTGAGTGTCCCTGTACACGAACCATTTGCTTCATCTCAACGAAAAGCTTAGTGTAGCATCCCTATATGATACACATTTAGAATACCGAGTTTGGAATTTCTGCTACTATTTGTTCTTGAGATATGCTGATAGCAGACACACAGACAGCGAGACACACAGACATACAGACAGCGAGACACACAGACCATTCTTGAAAAACATGATTTACGTATTCAGGAGACCTCAGAACATGAAAATATAACAAAAACTCACATTTGAAAATTTGACAATACTTTCTCGACCCAATGGGTAAGAGAAAGTAAATAATCTTGTGTGTCATTGACACGACTTACTCTTACCCTGAAATTTAATATTATAAATACAGGTTGCAGATTAAGAGGTAAGATAACGAGTACTGTTAGGTAAATCTGTGTTAAACAATTCAAATTAGGCTTCGGAAGACTTTTATATGATAATTAGTTCTGTGTGTGAGGGGGGGGGTACCGTTCCCCTCAACCACCCGTTTCATTAATGTTCCTACATTTATATAGAATTTAATTCGGTTATTAAAAAATAATTTTGTTAAAAAAAAAAAAAAAAAATTAAAAATTATTATTTAAAAAAAATATCTTTTATGATAATGCAGACGATTTCCATATTAGAGAAGAAGTTTATCACTAAATATATAAAAAAATTAATGAATAAATAAATAAATAAAAATAACAATAAATTTTATTCTCAATATTACATTAAAAAAAATGTTAAAAATGAAAAAAAAATTGATAACTTTATTTTAAATTATCGCAGATCGATGGTTCAACCTTTCGTTTTAAAGGTGTTGACGAGCTCTTTTGAAAGATACTCCTCCTGAAAATTTACTTCTTTCGAGGGGGGAGGCGAGGCTCCTACATACACATTTTTTTCCCCAGTTGATTATCTGTATTACAAATATTTCTTTTAAATTTCATAATGATTATTATAAGCAATTCTCTTTATGCACATTTATACAAAATTTCCTATTATACCACCATGTTAAAAATTTAGAAAAAGCGGGATGGCAAAGCAAGCTTTTGGACAATTTTTACCAAAAATTGATAGGCACTAATTTATGTCAATGTGTAACTACAAACCGATTTGTATGAAATTCTGTGCAGTAGTACCTGAGATACAGTCACCACAAAATTTTGTCACACACACACAGACACACAGACGGACATACATACATTTTCTAAAAATGGTCAAATCGTGGTCTACATCTCTCAAAACGTGGAAATCAATAAAACCCGAGGTCGAAAATTTTTACGAATTCAATACTTTCGTCTATTGAATATAGAAGAAAGTAAAAATATTATCACTACAAATTAAATATTTGTATTATTACCGGTTTAACACACAGTCTTATCTTGAAGGATATATTATAAAAAAAAAAAAAAAAAATGTTACTTTAGTAAGTCATAAATATATAAAAAAAATATATATATACATAAAGCGCAATTGGATTGAATTTTTTTTTCTTTGATTACGATACATTTCTTGTAAATTCTCAGCGGGAAAAACTTCTTTCAAGTTATGGTCTCAGAAGATTTTGACAGATTCATTTCGTGCTTACGTCAAACAGAAAACATTTACTTTTTATTTTTTCTAATGGAAAAGAATAAAAAAATTCTTTCCAGAAATTGTTTTATTAATTTATTCATTTTGGAAATATATGTTAGAGATTGTAATTTCAATGTTAATTTCAAACTTTGCATAATCTTTCATTTTCAAAATACTACTGTTTAATTCATATATATTAAAATCACATACAAAAAATTTTTTTCGGTTTTATGCATAATATTTACTTAGAGATAAACATTTATTTGTTAATTTATCATTAAATAGAAATAAAACAAATCCATATAAAGAATTTACTTCTAATTAACTTCATATTTACAATCAGCTATACAACACAACGCAAGGTTTATGAAATTGCTTCCACAAAATTCTATAACAACCTTCATTAATATCCATTGACTTCAATAATTTTCATTCCACTTTCATTATTTACTTTAAATACCACTTAGTTCAACAAAAATAACATATATTCAAGTAATATAAAACACTTCCTTTAAAATCACTCTACAATACTATGCTATCGTCACTTTCATACTTTCAATTCAAAAGTTAAAACGCACGCTTTCTTTAACTAAGCTCCCTATCATCGAGTCATATCATAACTACTCGCAGTCTTTAATAACCCTACTCTACCATGCACCGATAATGTATATACATGACGATTCGAATGTTAAGCCAGAGAAAACAATTTACTCAGGTTGGTAATTTAGCGCGCTCACGAAATACGCAAACGCAAGAGAAGACCTAAATTAAATCTTATCCGTAGTCGTGTAGTTTTTACACACCGGATGCTTTTATATTATAAATATATAAGAGGAGAATTATTATCGTTAAAAACATGTGGCTTTGCAGCCAACATAGAATTTCGACTAATCAATTTATGCATTTCGAATTAGGGTTGATTAAATTTAGTATCTCGGATTAAGGATTGCTAACTCATTTATTTAAAAATTCAAATTTTTCAACTTTTACTTAAAGACAAATCAGCATATAATTAAATGAGAATAAGTTTAAATCTACTTACCCCTCTGCCAGAATTCCGAAGATTAACGACAAACCACACCACACAATTAGAAGACTATATTCCATATTTTGAAGAATCGTTTATTGGACTTGAATAATTAATTACGAATTTTATTATATTTAAGAATAATGACTGGAACTATAATGTGTACGATTAGAATATTTAATAGTTCTGAGTTTATTTAATGTTGAGATACCTCGTACCTCGTCCGGATTCGAAAAGCGACTGACAAAACTGCCCAGCGCCGTTCTAAATCAGTTCCTATGTGCGCACCTTCTCCTTCTCCTCCTCCCCGACATCCTCCGGGGGGGGGGGGGCTGAGCATGGCAGACTGGCAATCCGATTCACCGGTCTTATGATGACTCCAGATGGTGTCTTCAGACTCACAACTCGAATGATGCCATCCTCACCAGGATGGACTTCCAGAATTCGGGCAAGGGTCCAGTGTGCTGGCTGAATTGAGGGTTCTAAGACCAGGACTAGCTGACCAGGTTGCAGATGTGTATTGCCGCTCGTCCACTTTTCTCTTGATTGGAGTGACGTCAAATAAGACTTGGCCCATGTACTCCAAAATTGCTTCTTGATCTGCTGGACGAGTTTCAACTTGAAGAAAAACTGGTACACAATGGATTAGTTTGGTTAAAAGAGTGTTCAGGAAGCTGGAGAAGCGGAGCCCCAATTAAGAAATGTCCTGGTGTAAGCACTAAGAAATTATGGGGCTCGGTGGAAAGTGGGACTAAGGGTCGTGAATTTAAGCAGGCTTCAATGTTAGTTAGAATAGTGTCACTCTCCTCAAAGGTCAGGCAATTGCCTTTACACGCTTTGAGTAAATGGCGTTTGGCCAATTTAACCGAAGATTCCCATAGGCCGCCAAAGTTAGGCCCGTAAGGTGGCATAAAATGCCAATGAATTTGTCTAGTTGTGGCAAAGTCTTGGATAGTATTGGTTTTTGAAAGCTTTACTAGCCCTTTTAAATGGGCATTGGCACCCACAAAATTGCGTCCGTTGTCAGAATAAATGTCAGTAGGATAGCCTCGACGCGCTATGAATCTTTGTAGGGCATATAAAAAATGTTCAGTTGATAAGTTCGTGACTAATTCGAGATGAATTGCCTTGGTGCTCATGCAGATGAATAGACAAATATAGGACTTAAATTTTGTTTTTGTTCGTTTATGTTCACACTTTGTTTGAATAGGGCCTGCATAATCAAGGCCAACATGTTGAAATGGTCTACAAGGGTTGACTCTTGCACTGGGAAGGTCACCCATCATTTGTTGAATTGGGGTCGGTTGGACTTTGGCACATGTGACACATTTACGAAGCTCTTTTTTCACAGTGGATCTACCATCAGGAATCCAGTAAGACTGGCGAATGAGATTTAATACTAGGTCGACACCTCCATGAAGACTATACGTGTGAAAATGTCTTATTAATGTCGATGTAAAAGGGTGATTCTTAGGTATGAGTATTGGATGTTTAGTATCATAGGGCAGAGTGATGTTTCTATCAATTCTACCTCCCACTCTCAATAGATTTTCTGAATCAAGAAACACATTGAGATTTTTTAGTTTACTGCTGTTTGCCACGGGTTGGCCGCGCTGCAAAAGGGCGATTTCTGAAGCAAAGGACCTTTGTTGGACGAATTTAATAACAATTTTTCTAGCTTCTGAAATTTCTTGTACTGAGACTGGTCCTTTCAATTTTGTAGCATTTCTAATATTATTTATAAATCGCTTCATAAATGCAATTACACGAAAAAGTTTATTACTTGATGAAAATTTTGAAACCAAATCCTCTATAACGGATTCTTGCTTTGGAATTGACTCTATTAGTCCAGGAATTCCCACAATTGTACATGGGACTGAGGTAGCAACCTTGGACTCATGATCTGAGACCGGAATCTTTGACCAATCAGGTCCAGACCACCACAAGTTTAAGTGGTGTAATTTGTCGGGTAACAGCCCACGGGTTGCACAGTCTGCTGGGTTAAGTTTGCTTGGTAAGTGATGCCATGATGTGGGGTCTGTGAGAGCCCTAATTTTGGTTACTCGGTGTAGGACATATGTGTTGCCCTTTAAGGGTGGATTTAAGATCCAACTACGGGCGATTGTTGAGTCTGTCCATAGGAGAATGTCCTCAACCTGATAATCCAGCGAGCTCTGGACGACTGCCAAAAGTTCCGAGAGTAATACAGCCGCGCATAGCTCCAACCTAGGCAAGGTAATGGGTTTTAAAGGAGCTACACGGGTTTTAGCTGCAATCAATTTTAAAGATGAGTTCTGACTTGGGCGTATATAAATTACGGCAGCATATGCCTTTGTTGACGCATCACAAAATCCCAGAATCTGGAAAATAGGTTCAGACTTCAGGTCTAAAAATCTGGGTACTGACATGGCCTTAAAGGAAGCAATTTTTTTCATAAAATTCGTTCCACCTGGTTTGAATGTCTGGTGGTAAAGGATCATCCCAACCAAGTTTTAGCTTCCAAACATCTTGTAGAAGCAATTTTAAAAGAATAGTGGCAGGGGATAACAGACCCAAAGGGTCGAAGATGCGTGCAATTACGGACAATAATTGTCGTTTAGTTTTAACGTTTTCTTCTGTGTTGACGCCAACCTGCAGTGTATCCGATGTTAAATTCCAGTTTAGTCCTAAAATACGTTGGGCTTGATCGGGGTTTAAGGATAATTCCTGATTTGTTGATTTTAAAGGTTCTGGGACCTGAACTAGAGCTTCCACATAATTTGAAGCCCATTTTCGCAGCTTGAAGCCCCCAGCATTAAATAATGCCTGAAGGTATGTGACCAATGATTGAGCGGCTTCGATTGTTTCAGCACCTCCAAGGAAATCGTCCATATACAGGTTGTTGCGGGCAGCCTGCACAGCTACGGGAAAATTGGGTTCTTCATCGTTTAATAGCTGTAATATGGTACGCAGGGCTAAAAATGGAGCACAGGCTGTGCCATAAGTAACAGTGTTCAATTTATACACTCTGAGTGGATCTGAAACATTGGCCCTCCAAAATATTCTTTGAAAGTCTGTATCAGGCTCTGCGACTAGAACTTGCCTAAACATTTTCTCGATATCACTCGAGAGGGCGACTTCATTTAAACGAAATCTAATTAGATTGCTAAAAATACTGGATTGGAGTTTTGGCCCTTTGTGCAAATTGGAGTTCAGGGATTTGCCATTTGTAGTTAAGGCCGACGCATTGAACACTACCCGTAGTTTTGTAGTGCTACTATTTTCATTTATAACTCCATGATGGGGCATATAATAATTGGGTTGGCGATTAAGCTCTTCAGCCCTTAGTAAAGTCATATGACCTAGATCGGAGTACTCACACATAAACTGAGCATACTCCTTTTTTAGGTTGGGATTCTGCGCAAATCGATTTTCCAGCTTCTTAAACATTTTAAGTGCACAGTTGGTACTTTCCCCCAAATCTATCTCATCATGGAGGGGTAATTTTACAACATAGCGACCTTCGGGGTTGCGCTTGGTGGAAGATTTATATAGTTCCTCTGCCGGATCGGCTTCGGTGTCACTCTTAGAAGATATTATGGGCTGATTGTCAAAAAAATCGTTCAAGTTAAGGCAGTGTAACGATGAGCTATATGTTGATTCTGGTTCCATTCCATCCCTTGAGAGGGGGCCACTGAGTAAATACCCAAGTGAACTGGGAATGGCAGATGGTTCTCCTGGCCTTCCCGATATCGGTGTGCCACAAATTAGTGACGCAAAAATATCTGCACCTAATAAAACTTCGATGGGTTGTTGCTTGAAGAAATTCATATCCGCTAATTGAAGATTGTTTGTATGTGGCCAAGACGTCGTTTGCACCCGGAAATTCGGCAGAGGGGCAGTAACCCTATTTACTACTAGCGCTTTTAAGTTCCTATACTCGTTAGCGAAATATGGCGAGAATGAGAATTCCGTAAAATTTAAAACAGTTTCTGCGGAAAGACCGTTTATGCCTATAAGTCGATGAGAAGTGCCAAACAAAGGCAAATTTAGCTTCTCAACGCAGTCCTTTGTTATGAGACTATTTTGTGAGGCACTATCAACTAACGCCCGACATTGAATAATTTTGCCGTTAGGTGACCTAACCTTTATAAGGGCAGTAGCCAATAACACCTTTAGGTTACTAAAATTTGCATTAGATTGTGAACTATTGGCCACCGACGTAGTAACAAGGCCGCCTCCCTGATCTGCAGAATTCTGTGTATAAATGTGCAGAAGAGTGTGATGTGAACCTGCACATACTTTACATTTAATATTAATTCTACATTGACGCACTTGATGATTAGTTCGCAAACAATTTTCACACAGTGATTTTGATTTAACTAAGTCCCATCGCTCTTGAACACTAATTCGATTGAATTTGGGACATTTAAACAATTGATGTACTTGAGAACAGGCGACGCATTTATTTTCTTTGACTAGTATTGAATTATTGACACAAGATTTTTTTACACTACTACCTTCTACTGGCTTCTTAAACATTCCTGGTTTATTTTCAAGCTTTGTTTGACTCGAAGCTTCCCTTTCAATGAATGTACGAAACGAATTTAAATCGGGAATAGTTTGCGTATTCTCTAGACTGAGCTCCCACCTATGCCTAACGGATGAGTCCAATTTTGAGATCATGAAATTTATAAGAATAAGATCGCTAAGAGGATTAGATTCCAATCCGAGGGTCGATAAATTTCGCACCGCTTCGTTACAAGTATCTATTAAATTGAAAAACGATTTAGGATCATCCGCTTTGTTTACTTTTACTGAAAAGATTTTATTTATTTGAGTTATAGCTAATTGACGTTTATTTTCGTAGCGCTGAGTAAGAATTTCCCAACAGTGTTTAAGATTTTCCGATTGTAACGAAAATCCACGAATAAGTTTTGATGCACTACCTCTTACACACGATTGGAGGTATTGTAGCTTTTCAACCTCACTAAGGCTGTCATTATCCAGAATAGATGATTTAAATAAATTTTTAAATGACAACCAAGATTCATTATCCCCGTAAAAATAAGGAATTTCAAGTTTGGGAAGACTAATATGCGAATTAACAGAAGTCCCGGGTTTGGTACGTGCATCATTATTTACATTTGGAGTATTTGATTGCGATTTACCCTCTAATACAACGGATAATTCTAACAGAGTGTCCCTATTCTTTAACACCTCTTCAGAGTTTTCATCGTTTTCCTCTTCGGAAAAATTTGTAACTATATCCCCGAATTTAACCTCCAGTGCATTTACCTTATCTTTTAAGATTTTTAATCTGGCTTGATCGCCTTTATCACAATCATTGACCTTCGATTTTATAAATTCTATTTCTCTAATTACATTTTCAAATTTTATCACTTCATTAGATTTTGGGAACAACGCACTCTGTTCATCGTCATTCGCCCTTGTTTTTCCCTTTCTACCCATCTTATGAGCAAACTAATTACACACAATTAAATTTAAATATGAATTAATCGATTGAATTAAATTATTATTCTGCAGATCAGGAAGTAAAACAAAACAAAAAATATAAGAACAAATGAAAAGAAACACACATAATAGAATAGTTCTTTTTTTTTTTTTTTTTACTGAAATAAATAAACTAATAAAATATTAAATGCACCCTTTTCATTCTCATACTCTCATTTATTCAACAATTACTTAACATGAAAGTTTATTTCTGAAATTCCAAACCAAAACTTTCGGTTTGAAACCCAAACTATTTTGAATTACGTTTTCTCTCAAAACAAAACTTTTAAGTATGCATGAAAACGAAACTACTTTGAATTACGTTTTATATCAAAACAATTTAACTTTGTATTAATGATTTATTTCCACAAATTAATTTTAATTTACTTTAAAGTTCTTATACAGATAATTTAATCCTACGTAAACAAAAGAATTTTTTCACTTTACAATTTTTTTTTTTTTTTTTTTTTTTTTAAATTTAACGAATTATGATTATTTATCTAATTAATAGGTAATTAAGCCTCCGTGAATCGACGGACCACTGTGGCTTTGCAGCCAACATAGAATTTTGACTAATCAATTTATGCATTTCGAATTAGGGTTGATTAAATTTAGTATCTCGGATTAAGGATTGCTAACTCATTTATTTAAAAATTCAAATTTTTCAACTTTTACTTAAAGACAAATCAGCATATAATTAAATGAGAATAAGTTTAAATCTACTTACCCCTCTGCCAGAATTCCGAAGATTAACGACAAACCACACCACACAATTAGAAGACTATATTCCATATTTTGAAGAATCGTTTATTGGACTTGAATAATTAATTACGAATTTTATTATATTTAAGAATAATGACTGGAACTATAATGTGTACGATTAGAATATTTAATAGTTCTGAGTTTATTTAATGTTGAGATACCTCGTACCTCGTCCGGATTCGAAAAGCGACTGACAAAACTGCCCAGCGCCGTTCTAAATCAGTTCCTATGTGCGCACCTTCTCCTTCTCCTCCTCCCCGACAACATGTTTATTTATAAGTTTGAATTATTACTAGATTAAAACATAGGCTGATCAATAAAATTTTTAGTATATCTTTTTATAAATTTAAATAAATAATCTTACTTGGTACTCACACTGCTTCTTCTTACCTGGCTGGCCAACAGATTCTTTGCTCAAATTTGGAAGACGGAAAGTGCCGGGTTCGATCCTATGTCACGCTCATCGACTTGGCCGTTTAGAGTTTAACGTGATGATTCTCTGTGAAACTTGCATAAATATGGGCTAGGACCCCTTAGAAAGACCTACATGGAGGGTAAACAATTCACACAAGGACCCTTGTGTTGTGAATCGGCCTCATAATCCTCACAACACCATCCCCACTACTTCTTACCCTGCTAGTTATGAAAATAGTTTTCTTTGCAGCATATACTTCTGTGCGAGAGGTTAACCGTTTAGATACTGAACATTAATTTATAAAACATTTAAGTTTGTTATTGAATTTTTAAATATGTTTAAATTATTCAGAAAACTTTTACCCGTACTCTCCTTTGAAGCATATCGGTCACTGTCAAAATTTTCAAATGGCATCTCCAAATGATCTTCAAACTACCAACTTTGTATTCATTTATTTATTTTTATTTTTCAAAATTATGCTGATACAGACACACAGACCAACCCCTAAAATCTTGGCATATACATTCAGGTATCCCCAAAACGCTTAAATATAGCAAAAACTCAAAAATTTTAAACTGTACCGACAAGAAGATTCGTCCATAGACCAAAGTATCTTAATACTTTTAATGCATCTGTTCCAAGTTTAATAAAATGTTTCAAGAAATATTTCTTTATATTTCAGATTTACACTTTGTTTTTGAGTTATAGTGATAACAAACTCTCTCTCACGCAAACAAATACATAGATAGACATATCGAAACACACACACAGACCAACCGCTCAAAGCCTAAATTTCAGATTCAGGGATCTTCAAAACGTGTAAAAAGCAAAACCTCAACTTCGAAAAACTGACCTTAAAATGATATTTATTTCTACCATATACTCGTAAGAGAAAAAAAAAAAAAAAAAAACTAAGACAAAAATGCTTCAATAATCCATAAAATGAATGCTTAATATTTTTCGGAAATATAAAGAGATTAAAAAAAAAATAATAATAATAATATTACTTTTCTTCTTTCATTTCAATGCATTTCCTGTGAAAGCTGTGTGGGAAAATCTCTTAGAAGCTCTTGAAAGATTCATTGCCCGTTTACGTCAACAGAATACTTTTTACTTACCACTTCTAATAGAAAGGAAGAAAACGAATTCACACCAGAAAAATATTTTAATGATTTTTTTAAATAATTCTTTAATAAAAATTGCTTTTTTATATTGCGATAAAGAAAGACATTTATTTATAAATAATTTCGAAAAATTCTTTCGGTGATGATTAAAGTTTTTAATCTTTTAAAGTAATGTTGTGTTGAAAGAACTAAGACATGTAGTGTAAACGTCTAAATGATATATAGCTATTGCTAATGGAAAAGAAAACATATCAATTTTGGGCAAAATTGAAATTGTCTTAATATTTCCCATGAATATAATTCATACTAAGGACGTGTAATAGGGTGAATAGAATGTTGTATTTTTGTTTTACATTCGAAAGTAATTGGGGGTAATTTTATTATTTTTTTTAAATACTCGTACTATTTAAATTGGAAATATCTCATTTTAATTAAACAAATTCTCAAAAAAAAATATTTTTTTTAATTATAAAAGTCATCTTTATCTTAAAGAATACATGCAACAAAAAATTTTCCAAGATAAACTGTTATTGTATATTTAATTTATAGGCTAGACAACTTGAGTTGTTCGCACCTTAAAATAAGAAAACAAATAAAGAAAGAAACAGTCATTATTATAATTTTTTTGAGGAGAGGGAATCTAATATAATAGACCATATAGCTTTTATATATTATAACAAAAATCTAAAAATATATTATACATATTATTTGCGTTTGTGTTATTTATACCTCTCTGTATATAAACACCACGTATTATTGTGAATTTGAGTCTAATTTGATTAATATTATTCAATAAAAATAAAGATAGAGTTAATTTCAAAAGATACATAGTATAACCTATATTTTTACACACACACACACACACACACACAAAAAAAAAAAAAAAACAGAAATATGCAAGTTTGCGATATTTTATATCTTCTTTTCTTCTGAATCAAAATTTACATCTTACAGGATTCATAAACCATTCCTAACATTTTTAAAATTAAACTTGCATTCTTCTTACAGCAATAACGCAAACAGTAACTAAATCTTAACGCCTTAATTAAAATTACATAGTTAATGCACATAAGTTCGGATAGGAAGCAAAATAAACTAAATGAAAATTCTGGCATTATTAAATGTACGCTGTATACAAACAAGTAAAAGTAAATAACATTTTTTTGCAGTTGTAATTCAAAATTACTAATTTTCTCTCTTTAAGTGTAAATTTCGTTAATGAAAGGAGCGTATAAGCATGGATGCAAATGACTTTTCTTTTTAAATAAAAAGAAACAACTTTCTAATAATACATTTAGCAGTTTAGTTCCAAATAAAACGGACTGCTTATTAACTTCCAGGTCATGTTATTTGGTGAAAACTTCTCGTACTTTCATAGTCTCAAAGGGTAGTAAAAGATTTATTTCCTCCTACGTGGATAGATTTTTTACTCCTCCCCAGTGTCTCTTTTAATGGATTCGGGAGAAGCAGAGTTTGAATAATAATCCTTTTTTTAATGCCATTAAGGCATTTAATTACTGTTGTTTGCACCTTTAAAAAGATAATTCTTAATGAACCGCATTTCATGTGCCTTGAAAAATTTAAATAAAATTCACACACACACACACACACAAAAAAAAAAAAAAAAAAAAAAAAAAAAAGCAGAAGAAAAAGAAAAGGAAGACGAAGAAGAAGAGGAGAAAAAAAAAAGAACTATGAATGAAAATTTCTTTTTGAAATAAAAGTTATTTTATCTGCATAAAACTATGTTAATTAATTTTTATGAATGCGATAATGAAAGAACTAACAATTTTGCAAAAAATAAGAATTTTTTTTTTTTTTTTTTTTGTGCTAATTTTAAGAAAGCAAAGGAAATAAATTTCATTGGAAAAGTGTTTGTAATGATGGCATTTAAATTAGCACAAGAAAGGTTATTCAATTAATTGATTTAAGAATAAAATTTAAGCAGTTTGTTTGGTATGCTTACATTATATTAAGGTGATTTTCTTTTTTTTCTTTATCTATTTCTTTCTTTTTTTTTTTTTTTTTGTGCATACTGAGCCCTTCTTTTAACCAACAATTTGTCTGCTGATGTTTAGTAGGTTTAATTACACACATGTATACTTTGCGAAACTTTAAATTCTGAAGTCCAAAAGACCAAACGATTTAATATTTCAAACAAATAAATTCTGATTTGTCAATTTAATTTCCTTCATATTTTTCGGTCTTCCAGATAATGTTCAAGGTACTATGTAAGCTTAGACCTTTCTGTATAAACTACGCATCTCGTCGCCACTGTCATCTTTCCATAAGAATATATGATTATTTAGAGTGAGCTATCATCTATATTAATAGGCAAGTATGGAATTTGTGGTACACTTTTAACATATTAATTACGGAAGTAAAGGGTTGAAAAGGGTAATTCGGAAGGTATGATTAGCCAAATGTGCAGAATACAAAAAAAAAAAAAAAAAAAAAAATCTTAAAATTTCAAGAATGTATTTAAAAATACTTTTATTTTTTACACATTTTTTTATTTTATACACATATTCTATTATATAAAAAATACCTAAAGTAGAAATTTGTTAAATCTGGCAATTTCTGAAAAAATAAATAAAACCATAGACACAGTAATTTGTATAATGTAGCATCATATACTCTCGACAACAGATATTTTATTCTAAGAGAAAACAAACATTAGATGGCAGAAATTTGAGTGAATGACTGGTAGATTGAAAGTTCATATTGTTGAAAATATACGCAAGTTATAAAAGGATTTGATTTATGAGAGTTCTAAATTTTTAAAGACCTAATTTCTTTTTTATTTTCTTTCTTTCCTTTTCTCCCCCCCCCTTTTTTTTTTTGTGTGTGTGTGTGTGTGTGTGTGTGTTTGTGTCATTTACGTCAGCTCTAATTTGAAAACTTAATTTTTAAGCACAAACGTAATGCATTCCTATTAAATGAAATTGACTACTTAAAAAAAAAAAAAATGAATTTATTACTGTATCTTCTCCATATATAAGAAGAAGGTATAAGATTTGGAAAACCTTTTGATTTCCGTCTTTCGATGAATGTACACGTTTGGAGATTTTCTTGCATTTCAATTAACTGAAAGTGACTACTTATTTTTTTAAAAAAGTGGATTTATTAATCTATCCCCTGCTTATATTAAAAGAAAGTATATGATTCAGAAAAAATTTAGATTTTCGGTTTCCTGTGCAGTTACACGTTTTCAGATTTCCTTACATTTAAATTATTAGAAATTGACTACTTATTATTATTTCTTTTAAGTGACTTATTACTAGCTTCTGCATGTATAATAAGAAAGTAGCAGATACAGAAAATTTCTCATTTCCGGTTTTCGAGGAATTCACACGTTTTGAGATTTCCATGCATTTGAATTAACTGAAATTGAGTAATTTTTTTTTTTTTTTAAGTGGATTTATTATTCTATCCTCTGTATATATACAAAGAAAGTATAAGATTAAAAAAAAAAAAAAAAAAAAAGAAATAGATTTTCAGTTTTTGATAAAGTTACACCCTTTGAGATTTCCCAAATTTAATTCGACCAGTTTTAGAAAATATGTGTTTTTTGGAGTTCAAACATTGTACATTATGGACCAATGGAATTAATTTAACTAAATTTGATATTCGGTTGGATCTTGGTTTGACATGGTGCCGATTAACTTTTGTGCTATATCACCCAACAGGGGTGCGATTTCCTCTCATTTCAGGAAAGGCTCAGCATCTACATTGTGCCAGACTTATATATTAAGCAAAACTCTGCTGATTGAGTTTGAGTGTATCGACAAACAATTGACGCAGCTGTGTTGCAATTTAATTCCGTTAAGGAGAAGACAATTACTTTGCTTTGCTTCTTTTTACAAAAAAAGTGGTTGAATTTCGACCACTGGGCGATATACTTCAAATAAAAACAAGTCGGATTACTGTTTTAACTAAAGCGTTAATAACAAATTCCAGACAGAGAAACGAGGCTTGTCAAATGAAAAAACATTTTCAATAATTAATCTTGGGTTCAATTTATTGGATAAATTGCAAAAAGTCCACCCAGATAGAGACTGTTGCTGGTTGCCTAGTCTGCTACAGTCAATGTCTTCTTTCTAATAGAAACTTTATGTACAGCTGGGTAATATTGTGCATTATTTGTTGACAAGCTGTTAACATATAAAGCTAACTTTAATTAAGCTGACAGTGTATCGCGATCTAATTGCGAGGATGGTGCCAAATTTTCCACGAAGATTAAACAAGAGATAGGGACAAACGATTCCGCTAAAAAAAAAAAAAAAAAAAAAAAATCTCCCGAAAGTCTTGGTTTGGGGAATATGTAGCGCTGTTTTTTTTTTTTTTTTTTTTTTTTTTTTTTTTTTTAGCAAAGCTTTTGTCGCAATTTCTAATTTAAAATTGATGATTGGGCAACTTTTTTAAGTACTGCTTTTGTCCGCATATCTTCTTTTAAAACTGGAGACACCGCGCTGTTTTGTCCTCACTTTTCTATTTTTTAAACTGTTTTATCTATCACACAGCACCACAATTTCCTCTAGCGGTGACTCTTAGAAATATATATATATTTTTTTTTTCGTGGAGTCCTTCGTCCCAGGGGCGCCGACTTTAAAAAAATGCTGTGGGTGCTCTGCTCAAGGATGTAGCTTGAAGGGGGGGGGGGAGTGGAGTCCCTCCTTCAATGTTTTAAAAAATATTGTGGCACATGACTTTTCTTTTATGCGCCTTAAATTTCATTTTAAAGTGAGTTAGCGTTACGTACCAAAAATGATAAGATTTATGTATCACTATCCCCCTTTGGTGACCAGCTGATTCGTCAACTAGCAAAAAATGAAGTATTAAAGATAATTTAATCATAATTAGAATTTGAAATACACGTATTAGAATATTAGAATAAAATTTTATTTGCAATTAAATGTAAATTAAAATGTTTTTTTTTCTTTCTTTTATTCTGCGAAATTTCTTTCAGTAATCCCCGAAACTTGCATAATTCCGGGCTATACACTCCTTCTCATAATTATAAGGACACCCTTTTTTCTATATTAACTAAACACTGAACACTATTATTTAAACAAATATATTTTTAATTAATCTGAATTTCATTAATAGACTATATTTAAAAAGTTTTATCGTTTTTCTATCTTAGAAAACTTTAAATATGGTAAAAAAATGATTTTTCAGGTGTTCACAATTATAAGGACCGCTCGAATTTTAGTAATTTTTTTCAGTTATTCTTTAAATTAATATTTTATGGGGTCTCGTTTTAGGGTTAAGCAGTCAGACATTCTCACTGGTATATATATATATATATATATATATATATATATATATATACATTTTTTTTTTAATATTCAGTTCCAATACCATTTCATATAGCATATATGATATTCTTAATACATTTAAACTATTTAAAATTACTTTCCACTTGCATGCACATTTCTAATATCATAAGTTAAGGTTTTTTCAACTTTTAGACCATGGGAAAGGCAATAATACAGAAGTTTCTTTCTTCAAACTATTTCCTATTGCTCTAAAAGTAGAGCAAAAATGTAAGTCTTGTTGAAAAAATATTATTACCCCCCCAAAATCTAACAAAAATCTGATAATTCGACGTTTAAAATTTGCGGATATTCTCTTTATGTTCATAATAATTGAAAAAATTATTAAATTCATTCTGCCTTCAGTAGAAGCAGCTCCCCAGAGCACAATAGATCCACCTTTAAAATGCCCGATTCATATCTGCCTTTAAAAAATCTGCTCTGTCTTTCGCTATCTTCAGATCGTGCCAGTAACTGTTAAAGCCATTTGGTTAATCAAGAATAAAATGTTTTTCATCCGAAAATGCAACATTTTACCATTTAATATTGACTTTATTCAAATTTAACACAGACGTTCTTTCCCCCATTAAATGCTGATTGATTATTACAGGTTTTTTATTCATTTTAACATATTATTAATTATTTTAAACATGCATAAATGTCGACCCTAACCTTTCGTTAAAAATTACGAGCAAATTTAGCAGCAGTCATTATGAGTAGAACAGTAAGAGGAATTATGAGTCTTCGCTCTCTGTAAAACAACTCTGATTTTGCATCAGATCTCTCTCCTATCGAACCAGCAGTTCAACGTTTGATCACATTTCCTTCAGCAATTTTAGACCTTCGAATTTCATTAGAAATTCGGCGGATTAAAATTATCCTTCCATTTAAAAAACACATTTATCATACTTCACTACTTGAACGTTCTTTTTTTTCGAGAAATTATCAGTAATGTCCGTCCAAGAAAAATTGAAGGCTTATATATGAATTAATCTAGCCCAGTAGTTAACAAATTCGCATGTCAACTGTAATTTATCCGCTAGTAATTTAAATAAAACGAAAAAATCTGGATTGTCCCTATAATTATGAACATCTAAAAACGTGGAGAAAAACACATTTTGCATTATTTTTTATTAATTTTGTTTCATATTAAAAAAATTATAGCAATTTTGGTTTTTAGAATACTAGATATATTAAGTGCACTTAGTTAATCTTGTTCACAATTACTTTTACATTATTTATTTCAAAATATAAAGTGTCCTTATAAATATGAGGAGGAGTGTATAACGTTAAAATCCTTAGTACGGTATGTGAGCAAAAATTCGAATTCGAAACTCTGCAAAATATTAAAGAATAAAGGCGTTCTGGGTATTCCGTTGTTTTCTCCGAAACTCCCGTTCCTTTTCTACATCTTTGCCCCTTCGCTCTCCCCCCCCCCCTCTTTCCGCCGATAATAATAATTTTACACTTGAAAATATTCGCATTCGATTTACCTTGCCTTAAAATCTAAATATGCCAACCAATTTCAAACGCAGTAACTCTTTTTTTTTTAATTTTTGCCCCTTTTCCCCCTTCCTCAAGCCCTCCCTAATAATCGTACTCTTTCAAAAATATTCACAATCGAATTATCGGGCATTAAAACCAAATACTACGAAATTTCAACAGCATATCTCACTTTAAAATACTGCAAAGTATAAAAGAAAACTTAATATTTTTCCAATAAATACGTCATTTTTTTATTTATTCATATATTTTCATGAAAATTGAACAGTAGCTTTATAATATGGTGTCTAGGCCAAATATTAATTCAAATGTAACGTGAATGAAAATTTGAGAAAGATTGAAAATTGCAATTTTTATCCCCACTATGAAGCACGTGATATCTTAATTGGTTACATTTATTTCCTTTTTTATCGCAGACCGTTGTCTCCATGTGTTTTGTTTCCGATCGAGATAGCTTAGAAAATCGTCTGCTGGTAGAAAGTTTCTTTTTCTCGGTCATTTTTCCATCGACATGGGTCGACATTTTAATTAATATCTCCGCAACTAATTAAAATTTTTAAATTCTGTTTTCACTATCAACTCGGGAAGGCTTCTGAGCACACGTATGTCAAATTTTATACTTCTGCGTTCAGTAGGGGCTGAACGTATAGATGCTCAGACAGAGAGACAGACAGACATCTTCTTTTATTATTATACTAGCCGCCTTCGGCGACCAGCTGGTTCGCGATCCCTAAAAAATCCGACTTTACGAAACTCCCGCTCGGTGGCGCCTGCGGCGCCTTTTTCTCGTTTCAGGTCTAATAACAGCTTATTGATATATAGTGAAAATAGCTTATTGAAATCGCAGTAAATTCCCGCTCGGTAGCGCCTTCGGCGCCCTCTTCCCTTTTCAATATCTGAAACAGCCTGTTCGCTCACCATGTTATGATCTTTCAAATTTCTGACTTTAGCTAAGTCCCGCTCGGTGGCGCCTGCGGTGCCTTATCCCCGTTTTAGAGCTTACAACACTTTCCTCGCTCATTAGAATTTGAAATATTGAAATTTTAAAATATTACAGCGCTATCTGGCGGTATAAATTTCTGTAATATATTGTTCAATTCCAAATCAACAAAGCTTTCAAATGATGTATTACTTATGAAATTATTTTAATTAGTAGCTGAGATACAAAAGAAAACCTAATCAGGAGACCTTAAAACGTGTAAATCAGGTGAAATCTCGAATTCCACTTTCGATTTGATAATATAAAATTATTTCAAAATGTCTTTGGAATGAAGTATTAAAAATAATTTAATCATAATTAGAATTTGAAATACAAGTATTAGAATGTTAGAATAAAATTTTATTTGCAATTAAATGTAAATTAAAATATTTTTTTTTCTTTTATTCTGCGAAATTTCTTTTAGTAATCCCCGAAACTTGCATTATTCCGGGCTATATAACGTTAGAATCCTTAGTACGGTATGTGAGCAGAAATTCGAATTCGAAACTCTGCAAAATATTAAAGAATAAAGGTGTTCTGGGTATTCCGTTGTTTTCTCCGAAACTCCCGTTCCGTTTCTACATCTTTGCCCCTTCGCTCTCCTCCCCCCTCCCTTTCCGCCGATAATAATAATTTTACACTCGAAAATATTCGCATTCGATTTATCTTGCCTTAAAATATAAATATACCAACCAATTTCAAACGCAGTAACTCTTTTTTTTAATTTTTGCCCCTTTTCCCCCTTCTTCAAGCCCTCTCTAATAATCGTACTCTTTCAAAAATATTCACAATCGAATTATCGGGCATTAAAAGCAAATACTACGAAATTTCAACAGCATATCTCAATTTAAAATACTGCAAAGTATAAAAGAAAACTTAATCTTTTTCCAATAAATACGTCATTTTTTTATTTATTCATACATTTTCATGAAAATTGAACAGTAGCTTTATAATATGGTGTCTAGGCCAAATATTAATTCAAATGTAACGTGAATGAAAATTTGAAAAAGGTTGAAATTTGAAATTTTTATCCCCACTATGAAGCTCGTGATATCTTAATTGGTTACATTCATTTCCTTTTTTATCGCAGACCGTGTCTCCAAGTGTTTTGTTTCCGATCGAGACAGCTTAGAAAATCGTCTGCTGATAGAAAGTTTCTTTTTCTCGGTCATTTTTTCATCGACATGAGTCGACATTTTAATTAATATCTCCGCAACTAATTAAAATTTTAAAATTCTGTTTTCACTATCAACTCGCGAAGGCTTCTGAGCACACGTATGTCAAATTTTATACTTCTGCGTTCAGTAGGGGCTGAACGTATAGATGCTCAGACAGAGAGACAGACAGACATCTTCTTTTATTATTATACTAGCCGCCTTCGGCGACCAGCTGGTTCGCGATCCCTAAAAAATCCGACTTTACGAAACTCCCGCTCGGTGGCGCCTGCGGCGCCTTTTTCTCGTTTCAGGTCTAATAACAGCTTATTGATATATAGTGAAAATAGCTTATTGAAATCGCAGTAAATTCCCGCTCGGTAGCGCCTTCGGCGCCCTCTTCCCTTTTCAATATCTGAAACAGCCTGTTCGCTCACCATGTTATGATCTTTCAAATTTCTGACTTTAGCTAAGTCCCGCTCGGTGGCGCCTGCGGTGCCTTATCCCCGTTTTAGAGCTTACAACACTTTCCTCGCTCATTAGAATTTGAAATATTGAAATTTTAAAATATTACAGCGCTATCTGGCGGTATAAATTTCTGTAATATATTGTTCAATTCCAAATCAACAAAGCTTTCAAATGATGTATTACTTATGAAATTATTTTAATTAGTAGCTGAGATACAAAAGAAAACCTAATCAGGAGACCTTAAAACGTGTAAATCAGGTGAAATCTCGAATTCCACTTTCGATTTGATAATATAAAATTATTTCAAAATGTCTTTGGAATGAAGTATTAAAAATAATTTAATCATAATTAGAATTTGAAATACAAGTATTAGAATATTAGAATAAAATTTTATTTGCAATTAAATGTAAATTAAAATATTTTTTTTTTCTTTTATTCTGCGAAATTTCTTTTAGTAATCCCCGAAACTTGCATTATTCCGGGCTATATAACGTTAGAATCCTTAGTACGGTATGTGAGCAGAAATTCGAATTCGAAACTCTGCAAAATATTAAAGAATAAAGGTGTTCTGGGTATTCCGTTGTTTTCTCCGAAACTCCCGTTCCGTTTCTACATCTTTGCCCCTTCGCTCTCCTCCCCCCTCCCTTTCCGCCGATAATAATAATTTTACACTCGAAAATATTCGCATTCGATTTATCTTGCCTTAAAATATAAATATACCAACCAATTTCAAACGCAGTAACTCTTTTTTTTAAATTTTTGCCCCTTTTCACCTTCTTCAAGCCCTCTCTAATAATCGTACTCTTTCAAAAATATTCACAATCGAATTATCGGGCATTAAAACCAAATACTACGAAATTTCAACAGCATATCTCAATTTAAAATACTGCAAAGTATAAAAGAAAACTTAATCTTTTTCCAATAAATACGTCATTTTTTTATTTATTCATACATTTTCATGAAAATTGAACAGTAGCTTTATAATATGGTGTCTAGGCCAAATATTAATTCAAATGTAACGTGAATGAAAATTTGAAAAAGGTTGAAATTTGAAATTTTTATCCCCACTATGAAGCTCGTGATATCTTAATTGGTTACATTCATTTCCTTTTTTATCGCAGACCGTTGTCTCCAAGTGTTTTGTTTCCGATCGAGACAGCTTAGAAAATCGTCTGCTGATAGAAAGTTTCTTTTTCTCGGTCATTTTTTCATCGACATGAGTCGACATTTTAATTAATATCTCCGCAACTAATTAAAATTTTAAAATTCTGTTTTCACTATCAACTCGCGAAGGCTTCTGAGCACACGTATGTCAAATTTTATACTTCTGCGTTCAGTAGGGGCTGAACGTATAGATGCTCAGACAGAGAGACAGACAGACAGACATCTTCTTTATTATTATTACTAGCCGTCTTCGGCGACCAGCTGGTTCGCGATCCCTGAAAAATCCGACTTTACGAAATTTCCGCTCGGTGGCGCCTGCGGCGCCTTTTTCCCGTATCAGGTCTAATAACAGCTTATTGATATATCGTGAAAATAGCTTTTCTAAATCGTAGTAAACTCCCGTGAGGTAGCGCCTTCGGCGCTGATATTTCAAATTTCTAACTTTAGCTAAGTCCCGCTCGGTGGCGCCTGCGGCGCCTTATCCTCGTTTTAGAACTTACAACACCTTCCTCGCTCATTGAAATTTGAAATATTGAAATTTTAAAATATAGCAGCGCCATCTAGCGGCAGAAATTTCTGTAATATATTCTTCAATTCCAAATCAACAATGCTTTCAAATGATGTATTACTTATGAAAATATTTTAATTAGTAGCTGAGATACAAAAGAAAACCTAAACAGGAAACCTTAAAACGTGTAAATCGGGTAAAATCTCGAATAATACTTTCGATAATATAAAAGAACTTTAAAATATCTTTCGAATGATGTATTAAAAATTATATAATCATAATTAGAATTTGAAATATTGAAATTTTAAAATATTTCAGCGCCATCTGGCGGTAGAAATTTCTGTAATCTACTGTTCAATTCCAAATCAACAAAGCTTTCAAATGATGTATTACTTATGAAATTATTTTAATTAGAAGCTGGGATAAAAAAGAAAACCAAATACCTTGCCTTAAAATCTTAATATGCCAACCAATTTCAAACGCTGCAACTCTTTTTTTTTTTTTTTTTTTGCCTTTTTTTCCCTGTTCCTCAAGCCCTCCCTAATAATCGTACTCTTTCAAAAATATTCACAATCGAATTATCGGGCATTAAAACTACGTACTACGAAATTTCGACTACTGCAAATACTGCAAAAAAAAAAAAATAAATAAAAAAAAAATAAG
Organism: Salticus scenicus; assembly: GCA_963930645.1. NCBI lineage: Eukaryota > Metazoa > Arthropoda > Arachnida > Araneae > Salticidae > Salticus > Salticus scenicus. The sequence goes on from OZ005649.1 coordinate 240,612,194, forward strand.
ACAATCTTTTTCCAATAAATATGCCATTTTTTTAATTATTCATATATTTTCATGAAAATTGAACAGTAGCTTTATAATATGCTGTCTAGGCCGAATATTAATTCAAATGTAACGTGAATGAAAATTTGAAAAAAATTGAAAATTGCAATTTTTCCCCCCAGTATAAAACACATGATATCTTAATTGATTACAACCATTTCCGTTTTCATCACAGACAGTTGTCTCGTATGTGTTTTGTTTCCGATCGAGACCGCTTAGAAAATCGTCTGCCTGTTGCCAACAAAGTTTCATAATTTTGTTAATTTTAAAAAATCTAATTGACGTATCGATAAGCCGCTTGCACTCTTAGATTTGGAAAAAATTCCCCTTTCATTTGGTACCAAATTCGTAATGATCGGACTAATATTTCTAATTTATTTTCCATTTTTTCTGCTTTTAACTCCGTTAAAATATCTACTTTTATGCAATCTCGGTGAATTCTGAGTCATTGAGATCGCTTTTTGATTAAGACATAGGTCTACATTTTAATTAATATCTCCGCAACTAATTAAAATTTTTAAATTCTGTTTTGACTATCCCCTCGGGCAGGCTTCTGAGCACCCGTATGTCAAATTTTGTAGTTCTGCGTTCAGTAGGGGCTGAACGTATAGATGCTCAGACAGACAGAGAGACAGACAGACATCTTCTTTTATTATTATAGATAGATTATTATTATTATATATATATATATATATATATTATACGTATACAACCAAATGCAAATTCCCCTTCCACTTACACACATATCCGTCCCTTATAATAAAAGGAATTAATTGCGTGACTTGTTATATATATTTTCGGTTTCTCAGAAACAGCTCCAACGATTTTGATGAAACTTTGGAGTTAAGGATTTCTTTCGAGTTGAAAAACATATTGGATGTATTCTCATCTTCAATAAAATTTGAGTTCCCTATTAACCACTCCAGCAGTTGCAAAATATGGCAGAAAATTGGTTTTCGCGTAAACAGATCTAACGATTTTAATGAAAACTTATGGTTAAGGTTTACTTGAGAAGGAAAACCAATTTGATTTATTTCCATCTATAGGAAAAATATCATTTCTGCTAAATTTAAGTCCGCACATAGTAAAATATGCAGAAACTTTTATTCCGCAGAAATGGATTTAATAATTTTGATAAAAATGTAGGATTAAGTATTTATTGATATGAAAAATTCATATGATTTACTAACTCAAGCGCTGTATAAAATGTTTTAATGTTAAATTAAATATTATGAAATAACAACAACTTTTTTCTTCTTAATGTAAAATTTTAATATAAACGAAAACTTTTGTCTGGATTTAGAATATATATATTTACTTTCCGCGATGCTGTGATGCAAATATGATCATATTTGGACTTCAAAATAAATCTAATGTTAGAAATGAATATGATATAGAAACGTTACCAATGAAGCATAAATCCACTTTGAATCTACTCAAACTATTACCTGATAGGAAATGCTGATATACAGAAATGCGACATATACTATTGCACACATTAAAATGAGGGAATGTTGAATGTTACAATCCTTGATTTATATCTTATATTGGATATATTCGCTGATATTTGTTAATATATATTTATATTAGAAAATATTTAATATATTTATATTAAATATTAAAAGTGCATAGTAAATGCAAAGTTTTGTATTGACTCTATAAATTTCAAAAAACTTGCAAAAGTTGTTTCGGGTCGAAATAACATTACAACTGTCGTGCCTGTTTTGTTCGCATCAGGAAATATCGTGGTTTTATTTTGACCCAAAACAAATGGTAGGAGTTTTTTTTTTTTTTTTTTTTTTTTCCAATTTTTGATGTTTATAAAAAGCTTTTTATTTATTACACTTCAACATCAGCCCTACACCGAAGCATTTTTTTACTAAAAATTAAATGTGCATGTTTGCCAAAAGTAAATTGACTAAGAATAGAAAAGGCTTCACATTTACAAGATTACACTGCATTTTTAAACGCCAGATTTACGAAATCAAAGAGTATATTCAATATATTGTGCTTTTTTTTTTTTTTTTTTCCTCATTAAAATAATGTGAGTGTTTTATATGTACATCACATTCCTAATCTTAACTAACAATTTATTACAATGATTTATGACGAATGTTAATAAAAATAATTATAACTAAAAAAAAAAAAAAAACTTTTTTAGTTAACTCCAACCTTATGCATTCTTAAAAATTTAATTAGAAATTAATTGGAGAAGAGTTAAAAGGGATACAAATTTATATCCTAATTAATTCGACAACTCTAACATATTCAGATGTGTGACGATATAGTTTTCAATTACATAAAAAAAAAATAAAAAAAATAAAATGCATCAAGAAAAATATTATCACTGTTTAAAAAACAATGATGGCTTTTTTTGTATACAGAACCCATGATAGCTCTACGAAACATCAAAGGTATTATTGTTCATTTAAATCGATACATATTATGTACAAAGTTTCATCGAAAATTGAAAGAGGAGCTTCCCGCATCAATTACAAATCGATACAAAATTAGATTCTGGTAATTGTTGAAACACTGACTAGACCATTTCTATGTGATTGTATTACCGTTTTCGTTATTCCAAGCTTAAATATTTATTATCCTAACGATAAATTACGTTAAAGAGTGAGAGGCGAGGCGATGACAATGTTAATGCGTTTTCCGAAACATGATGATATTTGGATATATTTCAGAGTATTTGTTTCTGGCTTGTCAAATGTTACTGCAGATTACTAATTCCGGTGAAAATGTTACCACATTGCATAAAAATATATCATTGCATAAGTTATGAAGCACGTATGTGTATCTCTTTTTTCCCATGGAATTTTCTGTCTATGCATACTGAATGTCCAATAAATAGTCATGTCAGTATTAATTTCTTAAATATTGTTATTAAACATATAACTATCTTATACTATTAAGTGAGCAATATTTCTATATATATATGTATATTTCACTGTTCTCGAAAATGGTAGCTCGGACAGTCACGTGATTTAACACACAGGTGCCCTCCGTAGGGTCATTGTGCACATCCAAGCCAGATTTTCGAATTTTGGTTAGTTTTCTTTTAATTAATAAAAATATGAAAATAAAACTTCCCATTTCTATAATGACGCAGAATAGAGAATCTTAGGGCAGATTTGAATGGTTTATTTGATTTTCATTGATTTGAGTGTATTTTACGTTGAACTAGAGCTACATTATGAAGAATTACGAGAGATTTGATTGGTTTATTTGATTTTCATTGATTTGAGTGTATTTTACGTTGAAATAGAGCTATGCTATGAGGAGTTAAGAGATATTTAATTGGTTAATTTGATTTTCATTGGTTTGAGTGTATTTTACGTTGAACTAGAGCTACGTTATGAGGAATTACGAGAGATTTGATTTTCATTGGTTTGAGTGTATTTTACGTTGAACTAGAGCTACGTTATGAGGAATTACGAGAGATTTGATTGGTTTATTTGATTTTCATTGATTTGAGTGCATTTTACGTTGAACATGAGTTACGTTATGAGGAATTACGAGAGGAAAAAAAAAATAGTAAAAATTTTCATGGGTCTTTGACCAGCTAGCTGGTGAAGCCAGCTAGTAACTAATTAAAAGAGTACACAGTTTTATTAAATTAATTAAAAATTTCAGGGATTCAATTCTGAAAATTCAATTTTTATAGCGCAATTTTTATTTAAAAAAAAAGTGAAAAAAAGAGAAAAATATCCCACTTGTGAAGTATATTCTTATCCTAAGAAGTGTGTTATGTTAAAGGATTTAAGGCTGATTGTTTACACGTGTGGCCAAAGTTTTGGTGAAATGCTGCCCTTGGAGGCCTTTCTAAGGTGTTCTACACAACATGCACGCGTTTTTCGGAAAAACCCATGTAAAACTCTGAATAGCTGGACCGACGAATCCGACTTGGGTACAAATGAGGCATTCCCCATCTGCCAGCTTTGAGAGAAGCGAACCTCGAGGCTAACGGGGAAACCTTATCCTAATAAGATTATGTACTAATTTTTAGCACAGTATGACGAAATGTTCTAGAGGTATGATAAAGAAAATTTGTTGAGTGCTTTATTACAAATTAAAATACTACTATTTTTATTTATTTACGTTATCATTTGTATTTTCTATATAATTCATAAAGTAAAATCTATCAACACACTTTTTTCGCGATGAATACTTATGTCGAGAGAGTTGTTTAAGTCAGTTTTTATGTCGCTTTGATATGTCTAGGTCTTTTTAAGAAACGCAAGAAATGATCATAACAAGACTGATATTGAATGTTCTTTATTTATGCGAGCCGATTTCGTATGACTAGAAAATCTAGAGGTATTCTGAAGAGAAATAAGAGCACGGAATTATCCGTCCAACATTACTGAAAGAGACCATTCTAGATGTCTGGATTTTTCATTTGAAGTGGTATCATGCTTGTTGTAGCCGCACTGTCCTCCTCAATTTCCAGTTCAATCCCTGGTGCAAGCTACTATACCGAGATTCTCAACCATTACATTGTATTTATTGGCTCTTATTATTGTCGAAACCAATTTCGAAGACAATCCTGTTTTTTATCAAATACAGTAAAGTTTCGTACAACGCGATGGTAGAGATGACAAATAAATAAAACAGTTTAATTTTTTAACACCACTAAATTTTTAAAGTACCAATCTATTGGTTCATACACTCGATTTAGTTTTTGTATAAATCAGTTGCTTTGATATAAAATTAGTGGTATTGAAAAATAAAATTGTAATATTCATGAGGCACACCTACACCCGCGTTGTACGAGAATTTACTGTAAACATTTTACAAATTGAAAAAATAAATAAAATATGAATTTGTAGGTTTTGTTAATAATTTGAGCGAATAATCTGCATGTTAGGAAAAATAGAAAGTATACTATAGAAGAAAATATCACGATTTTTCATTTTTATTTATTTATTTATTTGTTTATTTTTATATAAGATTAGAAAACTAAATAAAGTTTCCATAAGCACGTAGGTGCTGCTGCAATCAGAAACTTGATTCAATATATTTCTAATAATAACAGAAGACTTGGCGTTGGAATATTTAAACAACTACTACGTCAGAAATACCAAAGAAAAATATTTGAGATGCATACAGCTGTTTCGGTAGCCTTAAGCGTACCGTCTTCAGTGCAAAAAGAATTCTGAAACTGGTGAAGTGCTCGTATATAGTTCCTTCTCCAGTTTCAGAATTCTTTTTGCACTGAAGACGGTACGCTTAAGGCTACCGAAACAGCTGTATGCATCTCAAATATTTTTTTTGGCGTTTCTGACGTAGTAGTTTATTCAGGTTTTAATATTTATAATGTACTGATTTAAAAAAAAAAAAAAATTTAATAATAAAAATAAATTAAATATAAAGGTCAAAATTCTTGAAATGTATTTTGGCGCCATGAAAAGAGGCTTAAACTTTAAATTCATCTCAAAAGGAATTAAGTTTTCATTTTATAGGGAAAATACTACATCTGGGAGATATTTTAGACTTTAAGCATAGCTGAAAGTATTTTAAATAAAAATAGTAAATTTTAAATAAAATTATATATATATATAAAAAATCTTTTGATGAAAAATATATAAGGAAAAATAAATACGTTAATGAAAAATAAATACGTTAATAAAAGGTTTTTATTAACGTATATCAATAAGAACTCAAAAATGTATTCGTAAATTAAAGAACAGTTTTAATATTTTCTATTGAACTACAACAACAGCGATTTTAATTGTAATGAATTCCAGATTTAATTACGGATTTTATCTTAACAAGATTTACCAATTTTTGTTTTCATTGATATATTCCACAGCATTCTCAGAAGAAAATAAAATAAGAGAAAGCTAACTCAATTAAGAAAAAAAAAAAAAAAAAAAAAGACTAGATATAATAAAATAATTTTAAAATTGGTTTTTTTTTCCCCAGAAACAAGTAATATTAAATGTACAAGTATTATTATAGTAACAAGTAATTAAATCATCCCAGACAGTAAATAAATATGTATATTTATACAATACTTACCGTTAAAATTACTGAACCAGGAAGAAATGAAAATAATAGAATGATATTTATTGGACACATACATTTTTAATGGGAAGAAGAATTGATTAAATTTTCAGGAAATTTGGAGTGATATATCTTGAGAAATCAATTTATAAAGCAGAGACTTCTAGCAGCAATAACAGCATTTATCCGCCTAAGCACTGAATCAAAGAGCGATTGGATGATATGTACGCGTAGAGCGGCATCAACACAGTGCCACAGTTCATCGACCATACAGACGGCAGCAAAAGTATCCGAGCACAAGCAATAATCTCTGTCTAAAAAAAGTACACTTAATACTGCTTTGTTAAATGATTCCTTGTCGAGTCATGCTCTTAGTCAGTCTAAGAACATGATTCGACAAGGATTTATTTAACAAAACAGTTTTAAGTGTGCTGTTTTGATATCGGAATTATTGGCTAATGCTCGGACACTTTTGCTACCGACTGTAGTTAGAAAGTGGTGGCATGCCAGTCACTTAGCAATGATTGACTCGACGTTTTAAGTTGCTGTGAGATCAAGAGAATGCGCTGAACTGAGCAATAGTTGATAATATTCTGCATCGAGGTACATCCTGAAAACACGAACCACATGCGGCAGTGCATTGTCCTACTTAAATGTTGCGTTTTGATGGTCTTGGATATGAGGCAGAGCTACGAGTCTTAATACATCAGATATCTAAATACCGCTATTCGGAGTGCCAGAAATACAAACAAGAGGTAATCCAGACGTGAATCGAATAGCAATCTATATTGTCACTGAAGGTAATGGAGCAGTATGACGATGTCAAATGCCAGCTTATAATGTGATAATTCGAAGGTGGTCATTTTGATGCTGTAAACATAATTGTGATTTTTTTGGAAACCCAATATCACGCCATTCCTGTATCCAGATGGTCATTGATCACACGCTTCGCTCAGTGATGCAGTTTCTAGGGTAGACGAAATCGTGGTCACCGTATATTGACTCACTATCTGGAATGATGGTATTGATACATGTCCAAAACAGCTCTTGTTTACATTGCCGACATTCAAAATAGCGGCCGTTATATTTCTTATGTGTTGAGTCCCGTGGATGTGTCCTGTATTTGAGGTGTCATTAACGCAACATTTAAACAAGACAATCATTATATCTTTATGAATATATGTGGTAGCCTCATACAAATTTAGATAGATAATTAAAAAATCCACAAAATCACATTCTAGCACAAAAACGCATTTCAAGAATTACCTTTTACAGGGTAATCAAAACCTTTTGACTGCTCCCGTTTTCCTTTTCCGGACAATTTTTTTCCTGAAATACATGAGGTATGTTCTTAATACGCCCAAAGTTTCAAGATAATTTCTCAAGAAGTTTTCTAGATATTTAACAAAACGTCTAAATTCGAAAAAGTCCGAATACTTATTGGTACACTGTTAAAAATTTCAACAGAAAACTACTGGTAATATATTATCTTAAGTCTTATGTAAAATTACAGAATAAAATAAACAGAGATGTTAAAAATATTAGGTTGAGTCAAAAGTTTTGTCCGGTTTCTAATCGTTTATTAATAGTTAAAAAATTATAACAAATTTTCTTTAACATATTCACCATTACTTTCAACAACCATTTTCCAACTTGACTGCAACATTAAAATTCCACGGTTGTAAAAAGTTACTGGTTTTTGAGCGAACAAGTCGACAATGCCTTGTCGGAGGTCGTATTCGTTGCTGAAGAGCTGTCCACACATAAAGTGCTCTAGCGGCCTGATAATGTGTAAGTGCAATGTCAGAGCTATATGGCGGATGAGCGAGAAGTTCCCAGCGCAACTCATTCAGCTTCTCACGCGTCTTGTTTGAAACGTGTAGTCTTGCGTTGTCATGTTGGAAGAAAACTCGAGCTGGATTAAAGCCTTTTCTGACGAGTTTCTGTTGAACGTAGTTCAGTTGAGTGAAATAGACATCTGAGTTCATTGTTTGTCCTTGAGGAAGAAGATCCCAATGCCCAACTCCTGTCGACATCCAAAAAACGCACAAAAGTGCGTTTTTTGAATGCATCCCAGGTTAAGCCGTCCTAACTCCAAGCTGATGTGGGTTTAGCCATTGACATCCGGTTTCATTTGTTGTCGTGTAGTACCCATTTCTCATTACAGGTAAGAATTCGACGCCATCCATCTCGGCTAAATGCTCGCAGCAACGATTGACAGACTGATTTCCACTGATTCTTTTGAATTTTGTTGAGCTCATGTGGTACCATTTGACGACGCCATATCTTCTTGCCTATTTTGTGCAGGTGTCGATTGACAGTTGACTGAGAAGTGTCAAAACCTTGCCCTCATTTTCGGGTGGTTTGAGTCGGATCGGCTTCAATCGCACAAAGCAAAGCTCTTTCATCGGTTGTTGATGGTTGCCCAGAGTGTTTCTTATCGCAGCGGTGCATATCCCTGGAATGGAACTTTGCATACCAACGTCTGCATGTTCTTTCGTTTACAGACTTCCTACCAAATGTTGCACTTATGTTACGACTTGCTTCAGTTGCACTGTGGCCTTGTTTGAACTAGTGAAAAACTAGGCTGCAGACTTTTCCACGATTTTTTTACATACTTGATTTTTTTTAAAGAGTAATAAATCTCTGAAAATTAAAATAACATAACAATTAAATGCCTCATTTAGATTAGCAGAAAACGAGCTTTCAAAATATATATGACATTCACATTACAACTTTAATGCGTACATCAATATTCTATGCATATATCAAATTACGATGCATGAAACAGATAATAGGTGCTACATCAAATGAGTTTCGAGCATTTAAAAGTGAAAACAACATCTATTATCTCTAATTTGTTTTTCAATTAAAATTTATTTCATAATATGAATTTTACTTCCATTACCCTACTACCGCAGTATTTTTTTCGATCCAAAAATTCGATATCGATTTTTCACCTGATTTACATGTTTTAAAGTATCCCAAGTCCAAAATAGTAGATTTTGGCATGTGTGTACGCATGTATGTGGGGAATCTTCTGGCTATCATATCTCCAAAACTAATAAAGGTACAACTACGAAACTTCAGAATTGAAAAAAGTCTGGTGTACAGATGAATTTCCCAAATTTTGATGAAAATTGGAAAAACGGAAGGGGGACCGTAATTCTATATCTCAAAAACGGCTCTAATGATTTTCTTCAAAGTTGCTATATAAATACTCTATTATATGTCCTTTCGAATGATATAGCTAGTTAGTTCAGGAAAATTTATACGCGTCCTGTATAAATAGCTCAATTTCAGGTTTCTCAAGTACGTTCCTTTAAAAATGGCTTTACGGATTTTTTTTTTTTTTTTCAAACTCGCCATATTAACTCCCTTTTAAATATCCTTTCTATGTAATTATTATTTTCCGGTCAATAATTGGATATGCCAAGTTTTGGTAAAAGTTGGTATCTCAAAAAAGGCTCCAACGATTTTCGTGAAAATTGTTACATAAACCTATTTTAGATACCCTTTCTCATGTATTATGTGATTATTAAAGGAAAATTAACGAAAATCTTGATTAGGCAATTTAGTTTTTGTTGGTATAAATGGGTCCACAGAGTGAAAAGCAGAGTCTTTTGAGCAATCACAACATTTAATAATATATAGAAAAGTAGAATAACATAATGCGGGCATTTCTTGCCGCTCGCTTAGCAAAGCTTTCTCGTACAGACTCATATAAAACTCTCTTTCTCAGAGAAGCGAAGATGCGCTGTTGATTACGTAATACAGTTACGTCACATCTGACGTCATGACAGGTGTCAGCTAGTTAACAGATGATATGAGGAAACATGCATTGAAATCCTTCATTTCCCCCTTATTCAATAAATGTTTCGAAAATAAAACATATATATGCATTATAATAGCATATTAAAAATTACAGAAAATTATTTTTATGCAAGAGTTACTTAAAATAAGAAAAGTGTTAGTAAAGAAATAGAATTATAAGCAAATAATTATGGTTAATATAATAAAATAAAATACGTAAAATATAATCAGTTAATTTCTTAATGAAAACACAGTTTAAATATATATATATTTTTAAGTTCGTCAGTCCTGAGTATTAAGTCCTATCATACCACAACATTTTTCATGTTTATATGCATTTAAACTTTTTGTTAAAATATCTGCAGGTTGTTCATCTGATGAAATATATTTAATGTCAATTAGTTTATTATTGTAAACTTCTCGCACAAAATGATGACGAATGTCAATGTGCTTAGATCGATTGTGATGAACAGGATTTTTTACTAATCTCAGTGCAGATTGATTGTCGCACATGATTGCAATCGGACTTGATACAATTTCAGGATCCAATTCTTTTAAGAAATTTCTAACATGAATTGTCTCTTTTGCGGATTCAGACAGAGACATATATTCAGATTCTGTTGTGGATAGAGCAACGGTTCGCTGCTTTCTAGATTCCCAAGAAATAGGTCCACCGGCATATTTAAAGACGTATCCTGTATATGATTTTCTATCATTTATATCCGATGCCCAATCGGCATCAACAAATGCTGTCAATGGTTTATCGTCTCTGTAATACACAATTCCTAAATTTCTAGTGCCATTGAGATACCTTAGTATTCTTTTAGCAGCTATCCAGTGAGGTTTTCCTGGATTGTTATTAAACTGACTTAAATAATTTACAGCATGGGTGATATCTGGTCTGGTAGCAACCGACAGATACATAAGAGAACCAATTAATTGTCTATAAGGAATCTTTGACATGTATGATTTCTCTTCTTCTGTATTTGGACACATTTGTTTAGTTAATTTTACACTGCTATCTAAAGGTGTATTCACCACTCTAGAATCTTCCATATTAAATATATTTAGTAAATCTTCAATGTATTTCTTTTGTGTTATAGTGATGCTGTCCCTATCTTGATTAAATTCGATGCCTAAGCAATAATGCAGAAGGCCCATATCTTTCATTTTGAAAGATTCTGCTAATTTATTTCTTATATCAAAATAGTGCTCTTCACTTTTAGTGAGACAAATTAAATCGTCGACATAGACGATTATAATAGCATCAAAAGGATATTTTGAGTAATAGACACATTTGTCGGAATTCAAAGGGTTAAATTTCATTTTTCTCAATTTCTCATCTAATTTCTTAAACCACTGTCTTCCTGACTGCCTCAGGCCATACAAAGATTTTTTTAATAAACACACTTTATTTTCGTGTATATCATTTTAAAAAAATTCAGGAAGTTCCATAAAAATTTCTTCATTCAAATTGCCGTTAACATATGCCATAATGAAATCTAACTGGTATGCTGTGAAACCATTCTGGATAGCATACGCGATTGCAGTTCTTATAGAACTTAATCTGGCTACTGGTGAAAAATTTTCCTCAAAATCTATACCTTGTTTCTGTTAACACCCTTTGGCAACCAATCTGGCCTTAAATTTTTCAATTTGACCATCTGGTTTGAATTTTGTTTTTAAAACCCATTTACACCCAATTACTCTTTTATCTTTTGGTCTATCTACAATTTCCCAAGCGTTTTGCTTAACTAAAGAATCATATTCTAATTTCATCGCGTTTTCCCAATTTTTAGCATAATCTCCATTTAACGCGTCGATCACGCTGGGATTAATTTCATTAAATGAGTTATCAGCTAATTGAGAAGTTTCATCTTTATATTTTGCATCTGTAATACACTCCTTATGAGAGTTTTGAAAGTTCCAACTTTTACTTTTTTTAGGTCTTCCGGGACCACGTTTAAAAATAGGATTGTTTTTATTAATCCTTTCCTCTTGTTTACATATATCGCCAGCACTCTCCTCCCCTCCACTCACATCTTCTACGTTCCCCCCTTCAGAGTGGCTCGCTTCCCCCCCTTTCCAAAAAGAGAAACTTTCTCCATTGAATTCAGGGGGATAGGAAATCGATCCGCTGTTTTCCCCCCTGTGGATGTCTGCGGTTTGAGTAGGGATAGGAGTTTCATTTTTAATATTACAATCATTGCATTTATTCTCAGACGGAAAAATTAATTCTAATTGATCAGTAGTGGCTGAATCATTTGTTTCAAATTCGTCTATAAATCGAACATCACGACTTATGACAATTTTTCTGGTATCCTTATTCCATAATCTGTAAGCGCGTGATTCATTTGAATAGCCAACGAATATATGTTCGTGTGACCTAGCTTCAAACTTTCCTTTTGATTTTTTATTTAGAACAAAACATTTCTGTCCGAAAATTTTAAAATAGTTAACAGTTGGTTTATAACCGAAAAACAATTCAAAAGGGGTTTTATTTTCTTTAATTCCTTTAGTGGGACACCTGTTTCTAATATATGCAGCGCAATTTACTGCTTCAGCCCAGAATGTATTTGGAAGGTTTGATTGCATTAATAAACACCTCGCCATTTCGCATAATGTACGATTTTGTCTTTCAATTCTAGAATTTTGCTGAGGGGTCATTGGCGATGAAAATTCGCGTTTAATACCGCATTATTCAATATATTTATTGAATTCTTCGCCACAATATTCCAAACCATTATCGGTATGCAGTATCATAATTTTTTTTCCTAATCGATTTTCGACTGCTGCTTTATATCTCCGGAACGCGTACTTAGCTTGATCTTTTGTTTTTAGAAAATTTACTTCAATGTAACGAGATTTATCATCCAAAAAAGTAATAAAGTAACGTGATCCGCCATGGGATTTAACATTTATAGGGCCACATAAATCAGAATAAACTACTTCTAATAATTCCTTACTATGAAATTTGTTTTCTTTACAAAATGGTTTCACAGTTTGTTTAGACTGAATGCATACTTTACAATCTTTTAAAGAATCTTTTTCATTAAAATTTAAATCTCTTAACATATTTTCAGATTTTAATAATTTTAAATCTTTTTCATTTAAATGTCCTAATTTTAAATGCCATTTATGAAAGTTGCTTACCTGAGTTGTTGCAGCGATATCCACCTGCGGCTGAAAAAAATATAAATCACCTTTTCTCGTAGCACTTATAATTAGAGAGCCGTCCTGCTCCGTAATTTTTGCACATTTTTCGGTAAATACAACTCGGCAGTTGTTTGCAGTAGCTTTTGATATAGACATTAAATTGCATTTCAATTTTGGAACGCACAAAACATTTGTTAACTTTAAATTGGTTACACCGTGATTACCGGGAACTTTTAATTTGACTGTTCCAACAGTTTTAAATGCCGTAAATTGGTGTTTAAAAAAATAAATTTATCTTTTATTTTTATTATGTTTTGTTATTTTTTAACTCGCTATGTAAACTCTGTTTTACATGTCTTTACACATGTACGAAGTTTTTCTTACTGGAAAATTCCAAAAAATGCATATAATTCGTGTAATAGTAGGCAATGGAAGTCGTGTGGCTGTTACGCAGGATTTTTTTTTGTCAAAAATTTCTTACCCGTATTTATGATATAGAAAGAATTGTTCTTGGATTAAATTTTCGAAATTGAGTTTTTGTTATATTTACATATTTCGAAATGCTCAGCATCCAAAAATCAGGTTTGTAGCCGTTTATTGTGTGTGATCTGTCTTCAGAATATTTCAAGAACAAATAGTAGAAGAAAATCGTAACTTGGTATTCTAAATCTGAATCGTATAGAAATGTAACACCTTTTGTTGACATCAAGCAAATGATTCGTGTACAGGGACACCAAGAGAATTCATATACATTATGTCTGTGGGCGAAATTTTAGTAGGTATAGTTTAACATTTATAAGCTGAACTAACATTAAAAAAAAAAAAAAAAAAAAACGTATTTTTTTTTAATGCACAAAAGTGTGTTTCGTTGAGAATAAGTCATGAATATCATTCTTCATTTGTTTACTGTCCAACGTTTGGTCCGGAACTTACCCGTGGGATTGATCGTGCGAAAAGCTACATAATTAGTCTGGTCCGGAATTTTCCTACTCCGGTATTTGTACCCGTATCATATAGCGTGACTGAAAGCAGAATAATGCGCTAAAAGAATTATTACATAAAATTAGCCTTTATTTTACGAAAAATTAATTATATTTTTTTCGAAAGTATTTTTTATTTTTTATTATTTTTTTTTTTACGCAAATAATTATTGTTTTTAACACAAAAGTTTTTATAATACATTATTTTTCTTTAGTTTAGAAACTTAAATAAATAAATAAAAAAAGATATATAAAATCTTTTATCAAATTATAATGCTATACTTAATACTAAAAAGACTGAAGTAGTCAAATAACTGCTTTGTTCATTAACTTTACATTCAAAATGTCACGCCTCATCTTTCTAGTTTTAAAGACTTCCTAATGAATTAAGGTTCTCATCTCACCCAGTGGTATATCTACAGCGTCTAGAATAAACAGTGTGGCAATCGCCTATAACCGTGATGTTAAAATGATGCTACAAAAATTAAGCTTACCCAGATGTCGCTGTGATCGAAGCTATTGCTCAAATCGAAGACCTGATTGGCTTTTCCCAGTTTCGTCAGTTTAATGACGTGATCTAAGCATATAATTAACCAATAGGGAGTCTCGGTTTTGTTGTCGTGACACTAGCTTCGATTACAATGACATCTGGTTACAGGCTTATTTTTTTTAGTACAATTTTATTCGCCGCTTTCCACACTGTTTATTCTAGACGCTGTAGTATATGTAGTATATCTGCAAATCCGTTCATATGTCTTGCTGTGCACCCCGCGGAACACTCCGTATTAAGTATTAAATCTGCAACAAAGTGATAAAAATAACACACTGATATTAGAAGACAGTAGAAAAAAAATTCTTAATAATATGTGACATTAAAATAATTACAGTTTTAAAAGTTTTCAAAAGGAAAAAAAAAAAAAAATAGAAACATCGTAATTGTTTTAAAAACAAAATTATATAAAAGATTGGAATAAATATTTATCTAGCATAAAATCAAAACAAAACTTCAATATATTGCAGAAGACTAAATAATTTCATTTATATTTTAAATATTCTTTTGCATGATGTGTAACGAAAAATATTTATTATTTAAAAAAAATAACCTTTTAATACTAGTCAATAAAATTTAATTAACTTTATTAAAACGTCAACTCACACGCTCTGTTATACTCAAACAGGAGAAACCATAATAAAGTTTTCATTCTGTTTAAGTAAGTAGAAATATTTTAAAGTAGCTAATAAATACTGAAACCACTGAAATTTTTAACTATTCTTGGAATGTTACAACACCGTAATTATTGGATGTAGTGCTTTCAAATTTATAGTAGGTTTGAGAAAAGCGAAAATTCCTAAATTAAAATTTCATAATGACAAATTTCGAAATTATAATCTTCCTTAACTGTCTTTTAATATCCTACTATACAATTTGGCTCTGAGAACTTAAAATGCGTGAAATGGAATTTTTCATAGAACGAAAGCTTAGTATAATCTGTCTGCTGTTAGAGACAGCAAGTCATAATTGATTTAAAATTTCAAAACTTTCTGAGACAAATCAATAAAATCTGGTAAAGCTGTCAGGCGGAAAGCATAGAACGCTAACATAGTAAAAAAAAAGAAGTAATTGAAATTTACGCATCAATATAAGTTTTGCAATGTATAAAAATTAAAGTTAGAATGTTTAACATTAAACTTTGAAATATCTAAATTAAGAAGATAATTGTACAACGATTTCCCTTTAATAATAAAGTTTAAAATTATCAGACTTACTAGTAATTATAAATTTCTGTAAAGTATTAAAAACTTAAATAAATTTTAGGAGGTGTGAAATATACTATTTTTCTTTTCATGAAATAAATACCAACCTAAGACTCTTTTTGCTTCTTTATAAATCTGTATATTCTATTAGTTATTTTAATTGATGAAACATAGAATTAACTAAAATATTATGTTTTGTGCAATTTTAATAATTTGAGGTTGAGATGTAGCAATATGGGAAAGAGTAGAAAGGAATAGTAGTAGCACTACCTATCGGTCGATGTACACCAAAAACAAGCTAATATTCCTTTTTATAACAGACATCTCACACATTAAGTTTTGTGCAATTATACGCTATAGAGGCTGAGGTATAGACCTCCCGTAAAGGGAGAAACCTCAGCAAAGCAGCACCACCTGTTTAGCTGTATGCATCAAACATTGATAAACACACATTTATGGCATATTGCAACTAAAAAAAAAAAAAAAAAAAAAAAACCTTTTTCGGCAAGCTTAAAGGCAAAGTTAGATTCTTTTACTTTAATGTTACAAAAGTTAAGAAATATTACATATGCATTAACACATACTTAGCCAACGGCTTTGTTCCTTCACATTGCATTATTTACGTCGCTATTCTGTTTTCAATAAATTTCATTATCAACTACTACTATTCATTCTACTTGAAATTTTAGGCTAGATTTATTGGTCAGTAAACGTTTCAATTTTTTAAAATCCAAGCTCATAATCATTTAACAAATAGAAGCCATAAAGATATACAATTTGGTGACGAAACTTATTACTTATCAATGGAATTTGTGATTTGGCGGCAAAATTTGATAGTTGACGACGAAATGTTTGACTTGGCGACGAAATTCGTTGTTTGACGAGAAAGTTTGGCGTGCTTGGCGATAGAGAATGGCAGCTTTGGGGTCATTATATTTACTTCCCACGTAAAAACCTCTTCACAGACCAATATCCCGTTTTCACAAGATAAAAAGTCAAAGTAAGGAGACCAAATTTTTGAAACTCAATTTGACGGCAAATCAACGCAGCCTGCTCAGATTGAAGGGTTATTCGAGGACAGAGCTAAATTATGATTTAATTTGAGGGCATTTGAGGAAAAATTTGTAAATCCGAGAAAATTTGTCCTCAAATGATTTTTAAATTGCCGAGGACGTTTGATCACATTATATGTAACATATTATATAAGGTGAACTCAATTTCCATCGTAAATTTTAAATTCTTGTCTAAACCGGCGTTCTAAACTATTCACCACAAACGATATTTTTATTAAGACTAACGCATTATTTTAAGTTTATATTTTTAAATGATTAATTAAAGCGGTTACCATGGTTTTTATATTTTCAGTGATCTTTTTTATTATCGTCTGCATGTGACTAAGCATCAGATTTTAAATTTAAGCAATTAAAGCTATTGAAAAAGGAGGCTTCATCACAACTGACGAAAAATTACTTTTTAATTTGTAACTTTTATGGGCAAATGAAAATTTCCACCCCCTTTGAGTTGGATACCCCCATCTACGAACTCGACCGAGATTTTTACTGTTCTAACAACATATCCCGAGATGGTTAAATTTAGATAAATTTGCTTCAGTTATCGCGTTCACAACAAAGCGATATAAACTTTTGATAGGAGGGTGATTTTCGGTTCTAGGGGTCATGATCGGTGAAAATAAGAAGTATTCCAGAAGTCGTGACATGAGGGCCATTGCAATAGGTAGATTTCCTATAAGAAATCTACCTAAAATTATGAAATTTTGTACAATAAATCTTGATCTAGAGCTGACACGAAATTTTTGTCACACCTAGACAGTCAGACATTTTCTAAGAGTAATCAAATCATGTTCAAGTATCTTAAAATGTGCAAATCTATCGAAAACCAGAAGTTGAAAGTTTGAATCCATTACTTTCTTGTTTGATTATAGAAGAAAATAAAAAAATCAAAGTATTGAAAACAGTAGCAAGTATAAACAGAAATATTAAAATACTTTGTAGACATCATACGCAATACGTAAATATTATTAAATATAAAGTTCTATCACACTGTTGTATCTTTTGATTTCGCTGTTATACTAAATAAAACTCTTTTCGCTCAAAATACGAAAAATATTATAAATAATAGGAAATTTCTAAAATTAACAGACCGTAATTATTGAAAGCATAGAAAATATGTTAAATCTAAAATGGTCATTCTTTTTGTATTTTGAACACTGGAGGAACTGACAATGCATCAGTAATTTTTGTGTACTCTCCATTGTTAAATTTTACATGCTATTGTACTTGGTTAATTTAGGAGAAAAACGAGCGATAAATTTCCGCTTTGACAAAAGAATTGTTTGTCATTTTGCCTAACGGGTATGGAATTTTTAGAATGGAACAGAAAATCGATGAAACTTCCTATGTATATTTTCTATTTAATCTCTGATATGAGTCTTTGAAACTACATTTTATACAATTTTTGTGAAATATCTCAAATTGTATGCACTGAGATAAAATTGAAATAACCATTTAACATTTATATGTGAAACGAGATAAATAAATAAGCAAGCAAATAATTATAAATTGAGTACAAAAGCTTAACATTATTTGTTAATCTTTTAATATAAGATGTTATGTTTTATTTCCATTTCCGACTATAATAATTAAAATAAGTATTGTATTCTGTAAAAAATTTCAATGTCGATACGAGTGTTCATTTGATTAACATGTTTTAATGTTTGTACGTCCAAAAAGAGGTTTTTCTAAAAATTAGTCAGTGCATGTGTAATGTATATATATATATATGTATGTAAGGGGTCTTCTGACTACCATATCTCAAATACGAAAAAAAAAAAATAGAATAGTAAAATGATATAATTAATGTAGGTTAGATGTACAAATGATTTTGTCAAGTTTTGGTGAAATTCAGAAATCTGGAAGTGAGACATGGAAAGCCATAAGCGGAATACAAAACCAGTATATAGAAAACGGTTTTCATGATTCTCTTTCAATTTTATAAACTCCTCATTTCGATGTCTTTTCATAGGCAATAGTTGGTTACTACAGAAAAGCGATTTGTATCATGATTAGAAGGTAAATTTCAGGTCTCAAAAGTTGTTTCTAAAAACGGCTTTTCTAATTTTCCGTAGTTCCTATATTATCATCCTTTTAAATGTACTTTTGTTATTTCAGAAAAGTTAGCAATAATTCTGATTATGATTAGTTTACTTTTTTATCACTTGATCAGGATCGGATGGGATGGATGGGTGGGTTTAACGTCGTACTAGTACTGCGCAATGGGCAACTGGCGACTGTTTGGTACTCACCCCTAAGAATGGTTCGGAGACATGCCATCACAACTTTGATCCCCTACAGAGGGGATGGCTCCATCGCTTCGGTGAACCCTAGAAGTATAATTCTTATTTGATCAGTCTATCTCAAAACAAAAAAGATCAAGCAACCAAACTCTACACTTATAGAATTTCAGTGTACAGACTAAACTGCCCCGTTTTATTATATTATTAGTAAAAACGATAAATAAAAAGTGTATCAAGGGATCTCAAAATACTTGTAGTAGCGATCATTGGAAATGCTGTAGTTATTAAGTTCCAAATATTTTAGATAAGAGACAAATCATAAAATAAAATACAGCTTAATTTTCTTTTTGTACGAAGGGTATTTTTTGGCCTAATATTAAGAGTCTATACATTATCTATAGAATATTAAGAATCTATCTTATACTAATCGGCCTTTGCCTGCCAAGCGGTACATTTTTCCAAATGTACATATTTTTAATTTATTGCATCTTTCCTGTGTGACACTCAAGTGAATTTAAATCCTTTAATACCGCGTTTGCATGATATTTTAAAATTATATATGTGTATATATATATATATATATATATATATATATATATATATATATATATATATATATATTTATATGTGTGTATGTGTATATATATATATATAATTTAACACACTGTCAAAAAATCTGGAGTGACTCCACTCGACTTTCCGAACATTGAGTAATTAACAGTTTTGTAGATAAAGTAAAGAAAGAGGAGTTGTTAAAGAAACAAAAGGAAGAAAACCATAATAGAGTGTTTGAGTATTTTTCTCCATATATTACACGATGTTTTATTTAACGCTACTGATTTTTGAGCCCATAGATCATAATGATAAAGAATTTTTCGTTGTGTCCCTGTAAAAACCTATAAATGCTAGATTCACCCAAATGCTTATAGTTAGTGCAACAGTTATTTATAATATTCATATAAATTTTCAGCTCAATTGAATAAGGCGTTTAGATGCTATCGCACTTTTAAAAATTTGGTCCCATAGGCCATAATGATAAAGATTTTTTCTTTGTGTCCCTGTAAAAAAACTGTAAGGGCTAGATTCACCAAAATCTATACAGTGTGTGCAACTGTGACCTATAACATGTGTACAAATTTTTTGTTTATATTAATAAGCCGTTTAGACGCTATCACACTTTTAAAAATTTGGCCCCATTGGCCATAATGATAAAGAATTTTTCTTTATGTCCCTGTAAGAAAACTATAAGTCCTAGATTCTCCAAAATCTATACAGGTTGAGTATCTGTAACCTATAATATGTGCATAAATTTTTTGCTCAATTAAATAAGGCGTTTAGATGCTATCGCACTTTTAAGATTTTGGTCCCATAGGCCGTAATGATAAAGAATTTTTCTTTGTGTCCCTGTAAAAAAACTATAAGTGCTAGATTCACCAAAATCTATAGGGTTCGTACTATGGTGACTTACAATATACGTACCAACTTTCAGCTTATTCGAACAAAGCGTTTAGACGCTAGCGTGTTCACTCACAGACATACACACATACATACATACACACACACACATACACACATACATACACACATACATACACACACACATACATACATCATCGCAAAAATAGTGAAAACGGACTCATTGGACCTTGAAACGTATAGAAACAGCAAAATCTCAAATTCGGATTTTTGACATGATTACAATACTTTCCTCACTATAGTGTTCGGAAAGTAAAAAAAGTCCTGATTATTGCCAGAAATTTTCTGTAATTCAGAAAAATACGTTCTATCAACGTAATTTTTTCGTAATTTTCGGGTATTTTCTGTCATTACAGAAAATTTCTGGCAGCAAACTTGAGCAAACAGGATTTCTTTTGACGGTGTATACATATATAATGACACCTTTTTTACATTTTAAAACCTATGAAATCCATTTTAATTTTCGAAAATTTCAAAGAAATCATTTTCTCTATATTACTTTTAATATTATTAAAGTACTTTTTTGTTATTATTGTAATGACTTTTAGACTGACTAGAGGGCGCTGTCTGTCCAGCGCAGACGAGAAAGACTTTCGAATTGAAGAAAGTTTAGTTTGTTTTGAGAAGGGAATGATGCAACGCCGAGAATAGAGCATTTCCTCGTGACGTCTGGTGGTTGGCAAAAAAGCGCGCTCGACTTTCCCGCGCCCCGCCCACCATTGATTTTCCGTTGGTAGTAATCAAGTAATCGCCATCGCTATGCTTTTCCCAAGCCTTTTTGCCAACCACTCATAAAAGTTGAGATGTTTGTTTACAAACAAAGAACTGCCCTATAGCGGACGCCTGGCTTGAGTGCCGTTTATTTTTATTTATTTGGTGGACTGGAAAGTTACGGTTCAAATTTAAATTATATTAAATGTTTACGTGTTTATTTGTGTTAAATGTGACTGTATTGTATCGTGTGTGTAATTCGAGAAATAAATAAAATTCTCGAAAGGAAAAGCTAGTCTTCATGAGTTCCAGCGTTCGATGCATGACAGACTAAGATGTTGGTGGCAGCTAGCGGATCAAGAATTCACGCTACTAAAGGAGTAAGTGCCTTTATGTATGAAACAGTGCCTTGATTTAAAAATAAAATCAACTCAGTCCTTGTATTAGGACGTGAGAAAATATTTTTTTAAAGTACTTAAATTCGCATTATGTATTTAATAGAGAATTAAGTATATCACAGAGGTACCTCACTTGTCCCTATCTATTTGATAAAAAGATTATTTGAAATTATTATTTGTAGAGAAAATATATATATATATTAAACTGATTCATCCGTTGGTTAAAAGAAATAAAAAAATAAAAAAAAGAAGAAGAAAATCTTTCAATTTTTTTTTTTTGTCGATGTATTTCGAAAAAAAATAAAGTTGATGAATCAGTGAGAAATAAATGAATATATATGTTTTTTCTTTTGTTTAATGGTATATTCCTAATAATAATAATAATAATAATAATAAAATACTATAGAGTAAGTACATTTTGAAAAGAATTTCGGTTTTAAACGGAATGACAAATTATGAGAACATGTTTAAATAAAGTATCTGTTCTGTAATTAAAGTTAAATAAAGAATAGATATTCTTTTTTTAGAGCTTTGAGAAATAAAAAATAAAAAAGAATGCATTTATTATCGAATTAAAAAGAATAAAAATGTTGAATGATTCATATTAATGTGCATTTCATTCAGGTCATTCTTATTTCTGATATTTTATTGGATTTATTTTTCTTTCTGTCTCTTTTTACTGATTTGGTATTTCTTTGCTTAATAATGCAAAAATAAATGGGTAAATAAAGAGTGAATGAGGGATAAAAATAAAAAAGAATTTAGTTTCGATTTCATGTAAAATGAATCTGTTCTTCTTTGGAACAAAATATTTTGGTTTCAATTTGAAGTAAAATGGTAGTTTCTGTTTCAAATGAAATGTTTAACGATTAGATGTTCATTTTATTTCTTAATATTAATTACTATGGTAATTTATGTTACTTAAATCTAATTTTGTGAAACTTACTTTTTTTTTTGATAAAGAAAAGAGTTTCGATTTAGAAACGAAACTGTTTTTTTTTTTTTTTTTTTGAAGAAAAATATTAATTATTCTGTTTCCTGAGAAATATGTGTGCAAAAAGAATCAAATAGTTTTGCAAATAAATTATTTCTGTTTTGAATTGAAATAATGATTGTGTAGGAAACAAGTAGTACTTGGTATGAGAACATACTTGGTTAAAAATTTTGTTTGGGTATTCTTTTTGAATATATGATTTATTTAATAAAAGAAATTTGTGTGATTAAAAATGTTCATGTATTCTGTTCTTTAAGAAGAAAAGTACTGTACACGTGGTTTTTTTTATGAAAGAAATATATATATATATATACATATATAAAAGTGTTCTCTTAAATAGAGAAAAATAAATTATTTTTCGTAATTACAGACACCATTAATTGGGTTGGATATTATTATTTTTTATTTAATTACAAAGGTTAATTACCCTCAATATCTTGTTTTATTTGTGTGTTTGATTGATTTTTGAAAAAAAAAAGGGGGGGGGGGTAATAGAAAAAAATAATAATAATTTTTCTAATTATTTTATTTGTTTATATTTTATTATCGTTTTGAGAGCATTCTGGTTTTGTTTGGGGTTTTGAAACATGGCATTTTTAGCTAAAGCTCGAAAACATGAATTGATTCAAATTTGTGAGGAAATCGGTGTCGAAGTAGATACTTCCATTCCAGTAGAGTTATTGACATCAAGAAATTAATTTTATCTAGCAAGTCCTATAATGCGGAAGAAGTAAAATTAATATTGGAAAGGCTTCTTGAAGATAAAAAACTACAAGAAGAAGAGAGACTAAGACAAGAAGAAAGCGAGGAAAGAAGGACCCGAGAAACTCAACAATATGAACCTGAATTAAAGAAATTGGAAATTTCAAAGAAAATCCTGAAAGATTATTAGAACCAGAAAGGGTGATTCAATCGGTACCAAGAATACAGTTAACCCAAATTACCCCAAGATTTGATAAAAAACATGATGAAATGGGTTTATATTTAATAAACTTCGAAAGAAGAGCGGAGATGGCACGAGTTCCAAAAAAGGATTGGGTGGCCGACCTGTTAGCGGTTTTACCGCCAGAACTTTCCAATATGTTGGCCAGAGAGTCGCCAACCGATGCGACAAATTATGATTTTGTTAAAAATATCATTATGAAAAGATATAAATTAAATAGTGAAAAATTGAAACAATGTTTTTATAAGCACCACAAATCGTCCGAAAAATCTTGGAGAAATTATGCCCAAGAGTTTTCTAGTTATTTTACGGAGTGGCTTACAGAATTAAAGATAGAGAATTTTCAACAGCTGAAAGACCTAATAATGACTGAGCAGTTGAAGTTTCGAGTGCCTGCTGATGTAAGAGATCATTTTTTAGAAAACTGGCTTACATTCATGACACCTATGGACTTAGCTGAAAAACTAGATGAGTTTGAGAGTATTAGGGGAAGTTTCAAAAGGAGGGAATTGCCCAAAAAGAAATTTTCCAGCTTTCGAAACCATAGTGAAAACTTATGTGATGATAAGTCTAACGATAATAACAAAGATGTCAAGCCGAAATTTCATGCAAAACCCGAAACATCCCAAGAAAATCAGAGAAATAAAGAATTTGATAAAAGAAAAATTGCTCGTTGCTATGAATGTGGTTCTACTAATCATCTTAGACCTCAGTGTGATAAATTAAAGAAAAATGAAGAATTTATTTCACATATTATAACTGAGGCAGGTTCTGATGAATCAATGACACCTTATACTAGTATAGGTAAAGTGAATGGTGTTGAGATGAAAATAATTCGAGATACGGGTGCTTCATGTGATCTGATAAGCAGCAAGTATGTGAAACCACATATGTACACAAATGAGAAAGTGTATATTAAAATCCATTAGAAGTGGATCCTATCTGTTTACCACTTGCAGAAATTGAATTGGATTGTAAAATGGGATACTTAAAAACTAAAGCAGCTGTCCTACAAAATTCCTTTTATGGTGACAAGTATTTGTTAGGAAATAAAACTGCTGCAATGTACAAAGATTGCAAATCAAGAGAAAATGTACAAGTGTCTAAGTTAAATTCTGTACAAACAAAAAATTCTAAAAAATTTTTAAAGGTGAAGAAAAATATTCAAAATAAAGATGTTGCTCATTTTGACCAAAAGTTGATTGAGAGCAAATCTGGAGATGAAAAGAAAACTGAGGAGGTAGAAATCCTGCCAGAATTTTCATGGCCAGAACTCAATAAAACCTCTCCAAAAGTGTTTGATGAAGAATTGAGGGATATAAAAGAAAATAAAAATAAAATAGAAAATGAAGTTGTTCTTAAAGAGAAAATAAATGTTGACCATCTCAAAACTGAAAATTTCAGATTGTTAAATGAAATTATATGTTTGAAAGGGGAAATGGAAGAAAATAAAATTAAAGAACAAGAACTGTTTCTTGAAAATAAAAAACTTACTGAAGAGTTGGAACATACTACGAAAAATATTTCGGAACTAAATATTGCCTTAAAAGACCTTAAACAGAAAAATGAAGACTCTAATTTTGTGATGGAAAAACTAAAAGCAGAAATAGAAGCTTATCTGAATAAAAAATGCTTAGAATATGAAAAGAAGATAAATGAAGAAATTCAAGAGAAATAAAAGTTTGAAAATCAGTTAAAAACTCTTCGCCTTGATTCACAAAGTGAAAAAAAGAATTATCTAAATCAACTGGAAATTCTGAATGTTGAAAAGAATAATTGCAAACAAGAACTGGAAAAAACGAAAACTTCAGTTTTCGTATTTTCCAGTTCTTGTTAAGCTGTCTAATGAAATCAACATAATTAAAGAAGAGCTCTTAAGAATAAAAGGTAAAGAAAATAAAATTTCTCTTAAAAATGAAAAGCTTGTTGAAGAAAGAAATGAAATTATTGGTACAATTAATTCCAAATTAGATTACCTGTTTAATATTCTTGAAGAGAAAGAAAAAATTTCTAATGCTAAATTGGATCAGTTGACAGCTGAATTGCAGAAAAATAAAGTAGATCTTATGCAATTATCTGAAAAATGCTTAATTTATGAGAAGCAATTGAAGGAACAAAATTATTTGAAAGAAAAGCTTTCTGCAACTACCTTGAGTACATTCAAGCCCATGAACAATTTACCAAAAGATTCTAGTCAACTAATGGCAAATTCATTGAAAGACAGTGAAAAGTGTCCAGTGCCATATAGTGAGAAAGTCGTCAATTTTCCTAAAGCAAGAAAAAAACATGTAAAAGACATTTCCTTCAAGATAAATACTACTAAGTTGCACATTAAACCTTCTAAATGTCCATCTACTCGAACTTATGTAAAAATTTCTGGACATTTAGTGGGCCAGAGATTAAGAACTCCAAGTGAAAAGAAGGTTCGAGTCAAAAAAGATTCTTCGTCTCATACTACCATGACTCATGTGGCAGACTACTGGAAATTAGCTGAATACTATCAAAAATGCATTCCTGAATTTTCTGAAGATGCAACTTTATTGTCAGACTTACTAAAGGATTGGTCTCTAAAATCCACTGACTGGAATATCTCTTGTCAAAGGGCATTTGAATAACTAAAGGAGAATGTATCTCGTAATCCTGACTTATTTAGTCGTAATTATACAAAGCTATTCATGTTCCTGAGAAAAAGTAAGAAAAAAAAAAAAAAAAAAAAAAAAAAAAAAGACCAAATCCCAGACTTTTACTTTGGGAACTGTATGCAGTATTATTTAATTAGGAGGTTGTTTAGTGTATAGAATTACAATCTCAGAATGCTGATAGATTAAGTCTTATCCCTTAGTTTAAAAAAAAAATGTGTTTATGTATTTGTTTAATTATTGCTATATATATCGTATTTGTTTAATTATTGCTAAATATATGTGTGGTATAAATTTGTTTTCACTATCTATATTTTACTTGCATATCTATTTAGTGTCTCTGGTATACTGTGTAATAATATTTAATTTTCTATTTGGTATATGTTTTTTGTATATTTTAAAATAAGTTAAATAGTGTATTTAACATAAAATAGGGATAAGTCTGGTGCAGAGCTGCCAACTAATCCGGCAAATTGTTAACGCCTACTGAAAAACGCCCCTTTTTCTACACCACTTAAATTTTAGAGCAATTCTCTTCAAATGTATCTATGATGAATTAAGTAGAAAAATACTCTAAAAATTAAGTGGTGTAGAAAAAGGGGCGGTACTAACAATTTGCCGGAATAGGTTGGCAGATCTGCTGGTGCATTTAAATATAACCAGGTACTGTTTCTGCATAGAATTGGTGCTTGCTCGTATTTTCTTATTACTTGTTTTAAACTAATTACGATATCTAGAAGATGAACTAATATGTTGAACATTGTGACTTTATTTTATTTGAATATAGACTTATCCTAATCAAGTATTATTTAACCAAACTTTTTTCCTCTACAATAGTGAAAAGTTTCTCCCCTGAAGGGAGGAGGATTGTAATGACTTTTAGATTGACTAGAGGGCGCTGTCTGTCTAGCGCAGACGAGAAAGACTTTCGAATTGAAGAAAGTTTAGTTTGTTTTGAGAAGGGAATGATGCAACGCCGAGAATAGCGGACGCCTGGGTTGAGTGCCGTTTATTTTTATTTATTTGGTGGACTGGAAAGTTACGGTTCAAATTTAATTTATGTTAAATGTTTACGTGTTTATTTGTGTTAAATGTGACTGTATTGTATCGTGTGTGTAATTCGAGAAATAAATAAAATTCTCGAAAGGAAAAGCTAGTCTTCATGAGTTCCAGCGTTCGATGCATGACATTATAATTACTTTAACAATTTTTTGGGCTTTCCTCTAATTTAGTTAAATGTTTTGAACATATTTCGATGGTTTATCGTGGGGGCCGAGAAAGAAAACCACCAAATCTTCAAATGGCGGTTTTTACATAGCATTAATTTTTTTTTTTCTTTTAAATTATATTTTCGACTTACTTAATTTGTATCAAAGTACGGTTAAAATTTATTATTATCCAATTATTTCACCCAAGTTGCAAAAATCCTTATTTGTGAAAAACCCCTTTTGAACTCACAAATCTTAGTAAATAAATAGAATTGTGTTATAATTACTAGTTCAAAAGATGTTTTCACACGAAGAAAGTTTCGAAGCATGGGTTTTAAAAATTAGATCAGTAAATTAAATACGCTGCACGCAAATACTTCTTATGAAATTTCAACTCTGGATAATATCTAAAATCTGGTTTATTCTTTTCCCGATAATTTACTTAATTTTTACTCTATTCAAATGAACTTTTGACATAAGTTGCCCAGTATATCAAGCTTTAAACCTATCTTAAAAAAACAAAAGTAATAATAATATGTCTTTCGCGGATCCACAGTTAAATATATATATATATATATATATAGAATATACTACTAATATTCATATCTCAGCAAAATTACACGTTTGTATTTTATGTTTCGGAATAATGATTCTCTAATAATTTGCCAAGTTTTCTGTAATTTCTGTAAAATGTTGCTGAAATCCATTCTTGTTATACAGAAAAAACTTACTAAAAAATTATATCTGTCTAAATAATCATGTGAATACCGCAAAAAGCATACAAATATTACACATAATATGTGAAATTATGTGTTAAAGTTATAAGTCATTTATAGCAATTTAAAATGCAGGGTAATCCAAAGTATTTATGTTTTTCTTCAATTTGTGGTTGGTTCTGTAATTCCACTCGTGACTGAGTTGGTAGTGGAAAATATTAATTTGTAAATGTTCTTTGTATGTCTGAAGTTCAAGATCATTTCGCTTAATATTTTTTTTTTTTTTTTTTAGAAAGTAGAAAAAATGTGAAAATAAACAAAATCCCTCATAATTTGATCAACACTGTAACAATTGATTTTCTGGACGTTTGTATTAAATTGATAAAACAAAACTAAGATATTCAAAAACAGTTAAAATGTGTTGCGTAAAAGTGACCTGTTTATTTCAAATCTGTCTCATAATACTAGGTGAAATATTGAGCCCAAATAATTCATGTTAAATACCTGAAATTAATAACAAAGTTTTTCTAAATCATTCTTTTTGTGCATGTGTGTGTTTAACGGGAAGTTTCTGGTATTCCGTTGATTACACTGCGCTGCAAAAGAAATAATCTGGTGTGTCACTCACACGACTTTCTCTTACCCTGAAATTTAATACTATAAATACAGGTTGCAGATTAAGAGGTAAGATAACCAGTACTGTTATGTAAACCTATGTTAAACAATTCATATTAGGCTTCTGAAGAGTTTTATATGATAATTAGTTCTGTGTGAGGGGGACTACCGCCCCCATCAAACCCCGTTTTATTAATGCACATACATTTATATAGAATTTAATTTGGTTTTCAAAAAATAATTCTCTTTTTAAAAAATAATTTATTAAAATTATTATTTAAAAAAATTATCTTTTATGATAAGGCAGACGATTTCCATATTAGAGAAGTAGTATAACACCAAATATCCAAAAAAAAGTCCATTTTATTCTCAATATTTAAAAAAAAAAAAAAAAGTACAATTTTTTTTCCGTTTTTTTTTTTTTTTTTTTTTTTTTTTTTGTTAAAAGTAAAAAAAAAAAAAAAATCGATAACTTTGTTTCAAATTATCGCAGATCGGTGGTTCACCCATTCGTTTAAAAGGTATTGGCGAGCTCTTTTGAAAGATACCCATCATGAAAATTTACTCCCCTCGAGGGGAGGACTTCCCCGGAGGCGAGGCTCCTACATACACAAAAAGAATTTTCCCAGTTAACTATCTGTATTACAAAAAATATATATTCGTTTAATTTGGTTTAGTGCAGTCTATAGACGTTAAACTCTACTTACCTGCAATTTCCTCCATAGACGTAATGTATTAGAATTCTCTTGATTGTCCCTGTACACGAACCATTTGCTTGATCTTAACGAAAAGCTTACTGTAGCATCCCTATATGATACACATTTGGAATACCAAGTTTGAACTTTCTGCCATATTTGTTTTTGAGATATGCTGATAACAGACAGACACACAGACACACATACAGACCATTTGTTAAAAACATGATTTTCGTATTCAGGGAACCTCAAAACGTGTAACTATAACAAAATCTCGCGTTCGAAAATTTGACCCAAAAACAATACTTTCTTTACCTTATGGGAAAGAGAAAGTAAAAATGAGTCCTGATGCCATTATTGCTGATTTTTTTTGTAAAATGATCTCCAGATTCGGAATATGACTCCCATTTTGTCCAGTCACCCACCGTTTTCTCGGAACACCACCCCCTCCACCAATTTTTTCACTGTTTGGTAATTTTAAGGCAATGAATTTGATTTGGAGAATGAAAAAGAACTAATATAACACTTCAAATAGAAAAAATATAATCATTAATAAATAACATTAATAATAGATTTAAAAATATACATGAAATGTAATACATAATTTCAGTGGCAAATCCGCCCCCCCCCCTCCCTAAATTTTTCCATTGCCGCAAATGTTCATGTTTTAGAATTTTCTAACTCTGTAGCCCCTCAGAAGATATTTAACAGTTAAAAAATCCCCTCCCCCCCCCCCCCCCAAAAAAAAAAAAAAAAAAAAAAAAATCAAATTTATAGCTATAAAATTAGCGAGGTCGGTGATATGGCAAACGGTGGGTGATATGGCAAAATGGGCGTCATAATCTAATTCAGCAGGTCATTTTATATAAGAATTTGCAAAAATGGTGTGGGGGCAATTTTCCTGCAGACTGGTGTTACCAGTACCAGCAGCAGACTAAAATGTTTTGACTACGGAATAATTGTTTTCTCGCTCCGATATATTACCTTACTTTGTTCTGCAATTTCGTTCCAGAGCTGTGCAAAGCGCGTCCAATATACACACTTTTCCCTCTTAAATTAATAAGTATTACTGTAAAACATATTGAAAAACTGAGATGAATGATGACGAATAAAAACTGATTAGCAAACATCTTAAATTGAAGAAACATGCAACAATTCTTTCTGTTAGAAACAATTAAGTATGACTCTTCACCAAAAGAAAAGAAAAAGTGTGTCAGTATATTTTAATGAGACAATATAGATATGAAATGCTTTAAATATTAAATTATTTCACCGATAAGTACAAATTAAAAGTGTTTCATAATCTACGGAATCAACATGATATTTTCTTTCTTGTTATTTCTTCAATTTCAAACCCGTTATGGATATTTTATAATTCACAATTTCTGTGTAAAAAATGTTCTTAATATTATGCATTAAGTTTTACTATACATTTGTGGAAAAATGCTCTATTTTATTATGTAAACAAATGTTACACGAAATATTTTCGAATAATTTTCATAATCAAATGGTATGATCTCTGATTATGTAAAATCTATCAAATTTCTGGCATTAATAGACAGTGTAGTAATGTATAAAACTGCTAATATTAAAAATAATACTTTTTTTTTTAAATTTGTATATACTTTATTAATCCCACAAGTCGTTTCTTTCAATCTGGGATTTTGCGTAGTCACCGTTAATTTTTTTTTTTTTTTTTTTTTTTTTTAATGTCAAAAAAAAAAAAAAAAAAAAAAAAAAAAAAAAGTTTTGATGAAATTCTGGCAAAAGCAGAATTTAATTTAGGACGGAGATCTATCAGTTTTTTTTTTTTTTTTTTTTTTTTTTATTATAACATTGCTTTCAAATTATTCAATCATATTTTCGATAAATGTCCAACTATCGAAAAATGACACCGCAAAAATCCCAGATTGAGACTAATAGTCCTCAGTCCTAAAAAAAAAAAAAAAAAAAAAAAAAAAAACTGGGGTACACAAAAATAATAATAATATATTTAAAGGGGACTAATGTGCAAGTTGTACCTGACGGGTCTAAAGTGAAAGTTGTAAGGGACTAATGTGAAAGTTGTACCTCACGGGACTAATGTGCAAGTTGCACCGAACGAACAAACTATTTCTTTCAATGAAAATGGCTACTAACCCTGGACGATAGGTCTAATATGTCGTATCATATTATATATCGTATTTATCGTAATATAACTCAATACTTATTTCGCTTCGTTCTTCGACTCGTTTTAATACGCATTTTTTATATGCTTGAGCAGCCCCCGAAAAACAAAAACATATTAAATCATTAAATTCATTTTTTTACTTATTTTTATTTCATATTATTTCACGCGCACTTTTTGTTTCCTAATTCAAAATTATTAAAAAAAAAACTTTTTCGATATCGCTTGTAACGATACTGATTATTATTAATTTTCTTTTTTTTTTTTTTCTTTCAATAATAATAATAATAATAAAAAAGATTTTGATGAAATTCTGGCAAAAGCAGAATTTAGTTTAGGACGGAGGACTATTAGTTTTTTTTTTTTTTTCAAATTATAACATCGCTTTCAAATTATTCAATTATATTTTCCATAAATTTTAGATTTCGACAAATGTCCAGCTATCGAAATCGACAACGCAAAAATCCCAGATTGAGACTAATAGACCCTCAGTCCTAAAAATGTGCAATAAAATTTAGAAAAATCGTGAAATGCAACAGCTTCAGTATAGAACTATATGTATTATTATTATTATTGTATGTTGACAAAAAATAAATAAATAAATAAATACAGGAAAAGTTACCTTGTATGTATTAATTATGATTTTAGAGCGATATGACGCCATTAAGTAACTAAGAAATTTATTTGAAAACATTTATAATTAACATTTTTAAATTACTGAAAATAAAGTTTCTAGAACAATGACGGCGAATTCTAACAAATTAAAATAAACGGGAAAGGCTTAAATATAATAATAATAAAAACAAAATTGAAATTTCTGAAAGTAAATAAACTTTGTGTCATAAATTTGACTGTTAAAAATATATTTAAATTATAAAAACTATACATCGAAAGATTCTATTATTTATCCCCCGAAAATAAATATCTCTCACTTTATGTCGAAAAAAAAGTGCAATCATTTTTTTTTTTTTTTTTTTTTTTTTTTTTTTTTTTAATAATTAAAATAAAATTGAGAAAAATCATGCAATAGAAAATGGACAGCTCCAGTGCATAACTCTTTAGAGAAATTTGAAATTTGGTACCGAGATAGCCCAAGATCTTTATTTAAGAGATTGCAATAACTATTTTAATTCATCTCTGAAATGCCAACAAAAATTTAACAGTCACCAAGAGGCTTCTATGTTAAAATTATACCAAAGAAGTTTTAATAAAAGAATATTGCAATCGATGCTAGGGTGTGAAATATAGTTACTCATGCCTTTACATGGAAGGATAAATTAAAATAAGAGCTGTCTTAGTAAGTAAATTCTGATCTGTGCAGAATATTATATCTATTACCTAGAAAACAAAAATAGGCTAATTTAGAGAACAATAACTTAAAAAAAAAATACTTCTCTTATTATTACATGGAAAATTAATACATATTATCTTAAGCTAAGTAAGTTTATTATTTATTCAAAAAAAAAAAAAAAAATGCTTTAAAAAGCACAAAAACACTGAAAGAGAGATAATGTGTAATTACTAAAAAAGTCATAAAAATATGTTTAGAGGAAAAAAAAGTTGAAAAAATTGGAATACCAAAAAAAAAAAAAAAAAAAAAAAAAAAATCCATATCTCAATAAACTCATATAACTATTCTTTTAGGAATTATGTGGAAAGTAGTATTAAAAATTTCTATAGAATCAATTCAAACTAAAGAATAAAAAATAAAAAGTAGAAGAGAATTCTTTAATGTAGCATTAAATTACTTGCATTAAAAAAAAAATTCTTTGTAATGATTAAAAATATGTGGAATATCTTGCGTATTCTGATTAAAAAAAAAAAAAAAAAAGAGTGAAGTATTCTCATCTTTTTTTTCGAAAGATTATATATAAAAAGTTTTCCGCAGTATTTAATCTGGATCGATTATTTTTTGTTGGTACTTTGTTAAAGCAGTATGGATAGCATATAGAAAAAAATAACACAATTTAAGGATACTATTTTAAGTAAATGCAAAAGTTCTTAAGAAATGACTGAAAATAGAATTTATATACATGTTAATACGAGAATCATTCTGAAATTTTTGATATAAGGATAAGTGACAGGTTAAACTTATTATTTATTTTTTTTTCCAGAACAATTTTTACACACAAAGGGTTAGTAAGAAGGTTAAAGGAGACTAAAATAAAATAATAATGAACGAAATAATAATAAAAAGGGGACAAATTGTTCAGATATTTGCTTTTTAAGGAAGCTTAACCTTTAAAAAATTAGGTGGCACCTATTTCGTCTCTGTTCTTCGGTTTCTTGACGTCATTCTAGCAAATGTTCTAAAGGTGATAACTCCTCCCATTACAGCTCTCGACGTAATTATTTTCAGGGCTCTCTTTTTAATTATTCCGTGTTTAAGTAGGCCTTTTGTTGATTTTTCCGAAAAGATTCCTTTAAATTTTACAGTACAGCTGAAGAGTTCACAAGTATTTCTCTCACCTGTTAGATGTTCTTCGACTGACTGATATTTTTCTAATATATTTTCGTGAGCTTTATGAAGAGGGTACAGGTCAGAGATAACTTGAATGTCAATGATTAAGGCTTTTTCCTCACTATAAGCTACAATGCAAGACTTATAAACTGTATTATCTATTTTGATGGGTTTTTCAACGTACACAGAATAACCCTGTTGGTGTAAAGATCTTTCAATATATTTTACAATGTTGTCGTATCTTTTTATTCTCGCCCCATGAGTTGAATAATTTGTAATACGTGGTAAAGTGTCTTTTTTTTTTTTTTTTTTTTTTTTGACATCCTTTGGAGCAAGACCTAAATATAGGTGGTTTCGACTTCGTTTGAATCTGGACTTGACCGGTAAATAGTTGTACCTAAGATGTTAGGAAGAGATAAAGTCCCTACCGCTGAGCAAGCTCGTACCATCGGACACCCAGTAATGGGCGGCAAGAACCTTTCTCGCATCTTGTAATCCCCATGCGTCAACGTTTTGACTTAGCCGTTTACGAAACATCTTCTTGATATTGTTTGGGTTATCCAAAGTTTTTCAATTGTATTTCATTAAAGACTTAGTTCTTCGATTTATGTCACTCAGCTTATTTGTAGCAAACAAGGGGCAATACCGCCTTAAAGGTGGAATGCCAAGACCCCCGTCATTAACGGAGGCGTAGAAGGCAGCGATAGGGAAGTCCTTAGGGAGATGCAATATTTTTCTTAAAAATGTTCTAATTTCAGAATCGAACCTTTTCAAATCCCCAACATGTAATTTGCCCAAACTTAATTGGTATTGGTAAGTAGGAATGAGGTTATGTTTAACGAAGTATATTTTCTGTTGTGGACTTAAAGGCGCCGTTGTATTTTAATTAGGTCGCCTCTGAGATCGTTTATATCAGGAGTCCTTCTACCGTGAACCTCAAAGGGAACACCAAGATAACTATAAACGATTCATTAATTCCAAGAGATTTTAGAGGACATCCTCTAACATGAATAATAGCATATTCGTCGGATAAAACTCTTTTCTTTTTTCTATCAGCAATCCAATTTATAAGGAAGGACTTCTCATTGTTTACAGTTAGAGCATTTGTGTTCGCTCTTTCGACAAAAACGTCTATTAATTTCTGTAAATAGTTAATGCCACTTGAAACCAAAATAGCATCGTCGTCATAAGTGACATGTGTACAAAGTTCTGAGTCAATTTTTAAGCTGAATTTTGGAAGAGCCGAAATAATATTGTCGAACACACTCAAAAATAAGGAGGTAGGAAAGGGGATCTCCCTGCCTGATACCCCGAGTAGAGTAGGATGGATTTCTTTAGAGCTCTATCCTTGAAACGTTAGAATAGTTTTAGATTTTTGGTAAACACTAGAAATGTAATCGAAAATCCTTTGTCAACTCCATGAACGGACAGGGATTTGAAAATTGCGTCATCTTTGATGGAGTCGAAGGCTTTTTGCAAGCCCAAACATGCCAAAGAAAGAGGCCTGAAATCTTTCTTACAGTTCATAAGTAAGCTGTCCATTAGCTTAATTCCACTGGCGATTCCGTCCAGAGGACGAAAACCAAATTGATGTGGATTGATGTTGAGTACACTACTTTCAAGACGTTACGCCAAGATTTTGTGAAATTGCCTGAGTAAAACTGATGCAATTGAAATAGGACGCATCTTTCAGGGTTGGGATACCATGCTGCCGTTAGGAATAAATATGGTTCTGGACTTGAGGACATCATCAGGGATCTACTTCAAAATGTATCATAGGTATTGAGCTTAGCTCTATCCCTAGCAGGAATTTTCCTTATATCTTTTACCCTGATCCCGTCAAAACCAGGGCTTGCATTATATTCTAATTCATTTTGGATAATTACGTCGACAGCAATGAACTCGAAAAGAGATTCATTAGCTTCCACATTTATATTTGTCGCAACAATTTTAGTATCTGTGTGAGACTAATTACTTTTAGTGAGAAGGTCGGTCTAGTAGTCAAATACGTCACTACTAGAAAGATCTCACGAAAAGCTGTTGTCGTTAAAAATTTCCCTATAAGCTTTGGACCCTGTTTTTCTTATAAATACTTTGTATCATGGCAAAAGCAGTTCTTTGTTTTCTCTCAGATAAAGTAGGAGCCAACTCCTT
The DNA here is from genome assembly GCA_963930645.1 of Salticus scenicus. NCBI lineage: Eukaryota > Metazoa > Arthropoda > Arachnida > Araneae > Salticidae > Salticus > Salticus scenicus. The sequence goes on from OZ005649.1 coordinate 240,648,442, forward strand.
AACCTAATTTTTCTTCTTGTTAGAGGTAAGTTTCATATTTTTGTTGGAATGCATTTCTGAAGATAAAGTGGACATTTTGTCTTAGACAAATTGGTATCCAGCATTACGCTGCTCAAGGCTTCATCCAGTTGTGCACTATCTCGAGAAGGAGGGGAACTATAGTTTGTATTTAGATCAACTAAATACTCTGTGATTTTATCTTCAAGAGTATCTCTAATATCTTGAGAAATAATCGGCTGGTCCGTTTGAGTACAGTCAGACTCAATTTCTGTGGGACAAACAATGTTTAATTGATTCTTAGAAAAATTCTCTGAATCCGGAGAAGTTAGCAAATTTTTCACAAAATTTTTGTAGGTCTGCTTCTTCCTTTATCCCTTAATTCCCATCAAGTGTCCTATCGGGGAATAGTTGAGAAAGCTCAGAATTGATCTTATATTTATGAATTCCATTTTTAAGTAACCTTGCCTCTTTCACTAGCCAAATAGCTAACTTTAATTTCTGTCCATCTCCTTTTCACCTTTGGGATTTCTGCAATTTCAGCAGCGTGAAAGGCAGAAGCACAAGCTTTATTTTATGGACTCCAAGTCCTGCCTTTGCCGTAAAATTTCTTTGGCAGAACTCGCATGAGAAGGATATCATCCCAGAACCTTGCTGGCGAAGTGAAGCAGAAACTGCAGCTGGTCCGCCGTCAGCGGCACCAGAACTATTATCACTTTTTCTGGTTGCAGCAGCTGAAGAACAGGAACTGGGTAACTAGCCCAGGACCTGCTGGCTGTAGAGAATGGCCCCGTTAGCCACTGGCAAACATACCAAATAGAGAAGCTACTTGGGTTAGATACCAGCTGTTGACGACGAGAACATGGAATTCCTTTGGAAATCCCGGAAGTGGAGCTACTCTACAACCGTAACAAGACCCCCCCCCCCCACCCTCCGATTCCTACCCGAATCCCCCGGGAAAAGCTGTGGACCGGGGTCCCTCTCAGATAAATATGAGGAAATCCCCTTCCCCACTTAAGGGGCCGGGTCCAGAACACAGAAATAAGAGAATCATAGTTACTCCCGCCAAGAAGTAAGAAGAAGTGTGAACAACTAATAGTACTTACTTTAATTGGAAAACAAGCTTGTGGGTGCTGTCTATTTACATTTTCATAATTACTCTATAAATAGTCAGCAATAAAAAAATTACGATAACTAAAGTCGAGCCTCCTACGCTTTTTTTTACCATTAAAGTAATTTATATTTATCTGTATTTTTATCAATAATTTATTCTTATTCGAAGCTTAATTCAAGGATTAGATTATATCGAGTTTTGCGACATCTTACCACTATCTAATAAAAACTTTACATTCATAAATTATTTAATATTTCACATTTCAATAAAAGCGTGTTCTTTAAATTTTTTAAAAGTATAATTTTATTTTATATTTTTTAGTCTTTAAAAAAAAAAAAAATCGAAATTATAACTAATGGCACTCATGTCTTTGCATTTTATTAAAATCTCATCTATATTATAATCTTAACAGTTATTATCTTAAAATATTCTGCCAAATCTGCAAAAATCTACTGAAAAGCGAGAAATTAATCCTTGATTGTAAGTAAAATCCGATTGTCAATTTCGGTATCCGAGATCATCACCCTTCATAAATTGGATGGCTTCTGAATATTTGTTGGTTTTTATTAACTTGACTTGACGTATCTATTAATGTATGTAACGCATTCTTGCAATTCAATTTTCGGTCATTTCTGATCATCCGATATTTACCTGAAATTTTGCACACGTCTTCATTATCGATGACAATGCTATATACAAGTGTTTCCTTGTGCCAATCCCTACAGGGGCAGGTTCCAGGGGCAAATAAATTATATATATATATATAACACTATCGTATGAGGCACAGGAATGGACCGTATTTTGTATAACGTCGAGGGGCAAAAATTAACTTTTTTTATTAAAGATAATGTATGCAAATAATTTGGTAATAAAAGTATGTAAATTAATTCAAATAATTTTAATAGTCACATTGTATAAAAAAATTTTTATTATAAAAAAATTATAATATCCAGTAAAATAATAGACTATCAGATGCCCGGAAATTCTATTCTCGAATTTGTTAGGTGGAAGGTCCTGTTTTGATTCTACAGTGGGTGTTCAAATTATTAGCTTTTTTTTTTTTTTTTTTTTGTACATTTTTTCAGTTTTCTAAAGAAAAACTAAAGAAAATGACTTTGAACTTTACACATGCAAAAAACATTTAAAAAACTCATATTTTCCACTACTGATTTAGTCCAGAATGTAATTAGCGTATCAACCACAAATTGAGAGCGAAAATACTTTGGATCACCCTGTATCACAAAAAGCTACAAATGACATCTAACTTTAATACATTGTTGCGTATACAATGTACTTTGTATGTTATGGTGCAGGAATTGTGGAATTATTTAGGCAGATATAATTTTTCTTTCCAAAAATTACTAATTTTCTTTACGAGTGTTTTGCTTATAACTAAAACAGATTTTCGTAAAATTTTACAAAAGTTAAAAAAAAAAAAAAAAAAAAAAAAAAAAAAGACAAAACATTGGAGAAACATTATTCTGAAACATAAAATTCACAAGTGTAATATATTCATTAAAATATGAGTATTTTTAGAAAATATTATTTTACTGCGCATACGCGAAAGATAGAAAAAGTTTTGTTGCATAGGTTAAAAGCTAGATATACAAGGCAAATTTATCAAAAGTTCGTTTGAATAGAGTAAAAATTGTGCAAATTATCAGCAAATGAAGGTGCTAAATTTTAGGTATTTTCCAGAGTTGAAATTTCATAAGGGCTTTTAAAAATGCTGCGTACTTAATTTGAAGATCTAATTATTCTAACCATGTTGCAAAAGTTCTTTTTTGTAAAAAATCCTTATGAACTCACAAATCTCGATAAATAACTGAAAATATGTTAAAATTACAAGCCTATAAGGGTTTTTTTCACAAAAAGAAAAAAAAAAAAAATACAATGTGGTTGAAATTATTGGATCTTCAAATTAAATAGAGGAGAGTGGGTTTGAATGGGACAATAGCTAGATTTTTGTGTTTTGCAAGCACCAGAAATTAGACATTTTTTCTGATATATGGCAGTACTGAAGTTATTCATCAAGTGTAGTTTCAAATTTGTGCTATCCATAGAAGGGCAGAAAAAAAAAAAAAAAGTGTGTTTTTCAGCTGCCAAAGTAAGTTTTTACTGATTCAATTAGGTAGTAGTTAAGACATTAACTATTTGCTTAAAGTTAATATAACTATTATATGGTGAAAAGGCATAATTTTTTATTGTGTTTATGATATTCACGAATATTGACAATTGTTCATAAGTCTATTTCCTGTTTTATATGATCATGTGGTGGTTAGGATGAATGGGACATTCCCTACTATGTGCTAATTTAAAATTGTAAACAAAAATTATATTAAAATAAATCTTAAATAGATTTGCAATATTTTCATAACCTGTAGTTCAGTAGTTATAAAATGGAATCATAAAAGTAGCATAGATTTAGAGAAAAATATATTTGTAGCGCTAAATTCAAACTCTTACGAAAATATTAAATAGCCTATCGATATTGAGCCATCTTCCCTATCATTTAAAACAATATAGACGGCGCTGTCGCCATTCTTGACAAAATATCTAATGATATTTTGCCGATCCATAAAGTGAAGTGAAAACATTTTGTTTTCAGAAGTCGGTCAGAAGTTCGTCTGTTCTTGCTGAAAGATGTAGACGTTTTTCGTGTAAGACGCCTGTGTGGCCATGGGCCACAGGCCTGTAAGAAGTTATATTCGTCTTACGTAACCTACATTTGTGTTCTGTTTACTGCGCGCGATGTATGCAGTTATTGTAATTGTGCTTTATTATAATTAAAATATTAAATAATGGAATTCCAGAGTTTGTTCTTAAATGTTCTATCGTGCCATTCCGTTATAGATTGAAATTAATTGTTATGATTTTTGTTTATAATAATTATGATTAAAAAAGTTATAAGTTAGAATATTCAATGTAACATAATATATAAAAAAGTTAAATAAATAAACTAATGATAATTTGATTAAAATCACAATTCACAATTTCAATCAAGCTAATTAAATAAATCCTGGTGATTATTAATGTAATACAGAATAGAATGCTAATTTTTTCCGATCAGTCGGAAACAAAATTTTACCTGGATAATTTGTACTCTATTATAATGATTTATCTCTTTCTACTGTCTTATTTATTTATTTTTAGATTAGATCTTATTAAATTAAATTACCAAAGCCTAGAGTACTAGGAACTGTGCGAACCAAAGGACTTTTGCCTTTTGATGTTAATTTGAGTCAATACACCAGTTTATGTTAATTTCAGTAAATTCACAGTGCGTAATAAAATCACATAAAGCAATTTAATGTTAAAAATCTATTTACTTTCCATTTTGTTTTCTTTTCTTTGTTAACTCCAGTCCTGTGCCATTCATCCCCAATCATGTCCTATTCATCCCCATTGGGGCAATGCACATGCATGTACAAAAATATTATTAATTAAAAATGATAATTTTTTATTAAAGTTAGTATGTTTATATGTAATTGATTACTGAAGTGTACAAAATTCTGAATTACATATGGTGAACGTTATCAGTAAAAACATGAAAAATGTCCCATTCATCCCCACTCTCCCCTACGCTGCGTGGAAAAAACCTAATATGAAATTTCCACTCTGGAAAATACCTAAAATCTAGCTCGTTCTTTTGACGACAGTTTGCTTAATTTTAACTCTATTCAAATGAACTTTTGACAAAAGTTGCCCAATATATCTAGCTTTATGCTTATACAACAATTTTATTTCTATCTTTCGCGCATGCGCAATAAAATAGTTACTAAAAATGCTTATATCTCAACGAATATTACACGCGTGAATTTTATGTTTCAAAATAATGTTTTCCTAATATTTTGTCCATTTTTTTTTGTAAGTTTTGTAAAATTTTATGGAAATCCATTTTAGTTGTGAGCAGAAAGGTCGTAGAAAACATTAGTAATTTTGGAAAAAAAAAATATATACATACATATCGGACCAAATAATTTCGAAATTCACGAACCAAAACATAGAAATGTTGCATATGGTATGTGCAACAACGTTATCATACAGTGTGATCTAAAGTACAGATGGGTATAACAAAATAATGTGAACACTTTCGCTTTTTTACGTTTTGTTAAATATCTTGAAAAGTTCTTCAGGAATTATCTTGAAACTTTGGTAGTGTAAAGAACATGTTATGCCTCATATGTTGCGGTAAATTTGTGTCATGAAAAGGGAAAGGGCATCAGTAAAAAATTAAACAAAAATCAAAATGTTTTGGATCACAATGTAAAATGTAATGCTTTAAATGCGTTTTGGCTGTAACATGGGATTATGAAGACTTTTCTCATTATCTGGACAAAATTTTATGAGGCTACCACATATATTCATGGAGATATAACGGTTTATTTAAAAAATTGCAAATTTCACTTTTTTAATTATAACACGTAGGGTATTGAACCAGTGCAAAGCCATTTTCAGAAAATATGGCATACTACATTAGACACAACATACAGTAATCAGAATGAAAAAAATGTTAAATATCTTACGAAATACGTGCACTTTTACTAAATAATTTTTAACTAAAACATGTGCAAGTTTTATAAAAATTCCATTTACATAATTTAATAGCCAAAGGTATTGAGCAACTTATACGAAAACCCCAAACAAATATGTAAATTCAAAACGTTATGAGAGATAGCATGGACAGAATTTCAGTTCTCTCAAAATAAAAGCTAAACTATAAGGGGGTTTACTCACATTTTTATTTTGATTCAATCTATGCCCAATGATATTACAGTGTTTTCGCTGATTGTAAATAAATATTGATAAAATTCTCTAACATCTTTCATTTTAGGATCACCTTTTTTACAGAGTGATCCTAAACATTTTGATTTAAACTTTTACTGGTCCCCTTTTCCTGACACAACTTTTATTGAAAAATATGAGGTATAACATGTTATTTACACTACCAAAGTTTCAAGATGATTCTTAAAGAACTTTCAAGATATTTAACAAAACGTAAAAAAGCGAAGGTGTTCACATTATTTTGTCAGACATCTGTTTTTTCGCTCTTCTTCAATCTGTGATCGGTCCCCTAATTGCACTCTGGACTACATCGATAATGGAAAATGTGATTTTTAAACGTTATTTGCATGTGTGCAGTTCCAAGCCATTTCCTCTAGTATTTGTTTTGTAAAATTGAAAAAATGTCAAAAAATTTTTTTCTAATAATTTGAACACCCACTGTAGGTCGGACTCGTTGGCCTAGTCGTTCAAAGTATTCCGTGTTTTTCTCCAAAACGCACGTGATAAGAAGATAGGATCATTTAGAAATACCTCCAATGAAGGCATCCCACCTAGACGTAAAGTCCTAGTATACACAATCGGTCTTAATGCCTACACTATCCCACCTTAACTTAGAATACAACTTGATAATCTATATTTCTAAAACTAGAGTACTTTAAAGTAGCATTCCCGGTTTGGAGGCGTCTACAGCTAATACTAATGAGTGGAATGAAACCAAATTTCATATGCAGGGTTGGAAGAAGCGAGATGATTTTCGCCAAGAAACAAAGAAAAAAAAAATGCTAATAGTTGTCGATGGGGGGAGATTCTGACTCTACTGTCACGTACGCATTAGAGCCCAGAGTGAATGAATAAAAGAGTATTTTTCGTGAGTTTAATACTATGTGACACTTATTTCTGCATGTCCATTTTTACTGAATCATTAATGAAATTTTATATAATCAATTTTCTGTGCATTCATTGTAAATATTAACTTTTTTTCGTCTCCAGAAAAACAAACATGTCCTGAAAAAATTACATAATCTACCTCGATTTTGCAAATGATACGTATACATACTAGGGACCCTATATAGAGAGAGACTGGACATTGACCGAAAGTCGGCCATCTTAGTGCCAATTCGGAGCGATCTCCGTAGAACGTAATGCTTTTTTCTTCGCGATTGACGCTTTACTATACAACATAAATGAAAGGAAATTGTGCTAAATTTGTGCAGAAGGTAACGCAGAATATAAATATGTAATTGTTTTCGTCTTAGAGAAAAAAATTTGAAGAAAAACGAATTTTGTTTTAACCTTTCACATGGTTACTTTTTCAATTCCTATCGGATAACAGAGGAATTTTTTGTTGTTATATTTCTATATTAAGCAAAATACGTTGATTGTGAAAGCAATTCTACCTTAGTGAAAGTAATTCTACCTTATTTTTTCTGAGGACATACATTCTATATATAAAAAGTTAGAAAATTTTTAACAAAAGTATGGTGATCTTAGTTTTTGTCAAGTAATTCATGAATAAATATAAAACTACGGCAGAAGAACTGAAATTATTTTTTATTATTTTATAAAAATATTTGCGTAATATTTTTACAAGCTAAAAATGCATATTTTATTTATTTCAATTACGCTTTATTAATAATAATGACTTAGTTAAATATTAAAAATAAAAATTTTATTAATAATAATTTGTAAAAATATTAACTGATATCTTTAGAAATTAAAAAATGTTTTTATTTTATTTACATTTGCTTATTTCACTTTTTTTTTTTTTTTTTTTTTTTTTAAGTTTTTTTAAATATTATGTAAATAAAAATAATTACTTATATAAATATTATTTATAAAATTTATTATGGCAATTATTACTTAAAAGAAATTTATATTTCATATGTCAGCAAATAATATACACCTTATTTTCTTTATTTTTATTAATTTATTTTAAGAAATCTGATACATTTTGCGTACTAGCGAAAAATCAAAAATATATTTTTATATAGTTATTTTATAAATGTATTTTAAAATATATCAGAAAAATACATTGAGATCTAACATATTAAATATATTGCACAACAGAACTTAAAAACTAATAGCTAGCAAATAAATAATGTAATTATCTCATATGTTAGAAAATAAATACGTAAAACAACATGCAATAAGAGAATTAAAAGTATTTAAAGCATGATATAAAATAAATAATTATGCATTTTTATCTTTTAAAAGTATTCCAAAATTAAAGCAATTTATCTCCCAACAAAGTAAAAATGTAATAAATAAGTTCTTTTTCGATTATGACGTAAAATAATCAAAATTTCTTCTAAGCGTAATGGTAAGCAATGGAGCAACTGGCACTAAAATGGAGAATTTCGTCAAAAAGCCGGCGCGCCAATGTCCAGTCTCTCTCTATCGAGGGTCCCTAATACATACGTGTTAGCAGAGTCGAGAAATCCCCTATCGGAGACTTTTTGTACTAATTATTTTCCTTGTGGAAATTATTTCCCCATGTCTCCCACAAACTGTATAAGAAATTTGGTTTCATTCCATTCATCAGTTTTCGCTTCAGATGCTTCCAAACATAAAAGTTATTCTAGACCACCCTGTAGAAAATAGGAATTATGCTTTTTTATTTTTATTTTCTCCTTCTTTTTCTTCTTAACATTTTTTATGAGTAACTTGAAATTAATTAATATTACCATTAGTAAAAATGAAATAAATCCTTTATTTTTAGAAAGAAAAAAAAAAAATGCCTTGGAAAGTGCAAAAAATTTTGAAGAGAGGAAAAGAATAATCACCTAAAGAGTCATAAAAATGTGCTTAAGAACAGAAAAAAAGGTAAGTTGAAAAAAATGGAACAAAGACGGAAAAAAAAAAAAAAAAAAAATCCTTATCTCAAAGGACTTATATAACTATACTTTTCGACCTAATGTGCAAAGTATAGTATTAAAAAATTCTACATGATGTGCGCAAAATTAAGTACAAAAAACGATTTCAAAAAGTATTCCTTAATGTAATATTAAATTACTTTCAAAAGAAAAGAGAAAAAAAAGAAAAAGAATGAAAGAAAGAATGAAAGAAAGAAAAGGGAGATTTTCGTAATGATTAACAAATCTACGTAAGAATATCTTGCATGTTCAGATAAGAAATTAATGAAGTATTCCCATTTCTATTATTTTGAAGAAAATGTATATTAATATTTCCACAGTATCATATATAAACTGATTATTGTTGTCGGTTTTTTGATAAGCAATATTAATTTAAGAAAAAGGTCATAAATACAACTATATGCTACCCATAATGAATATGCAAAAACATTCAAAAGTATTTTACTGAAAACTGGTTTTATGTTATACAAATGAATTTTTGTTTATTTTTTCTAATAACATGTTTATAAAAGTATTACCTCTTTTTTGTGAAACTTTCTTGTATCAAAATTATATATATATGTATATATATATATAACGCTTTTTTAAATCTGTTGCAGCGAAAAAACTTTTATTTGTTTGCCATTTCCACCAATGCATGTATGAATTTAAAGATAGAATAAATATCTAAATTCTTTGACATGCCTATAAATTTTTTGTTTATATTTTTGAAATACACTCCTTATTATACAAGACAAACCTGACTTCAAATTTAAGTTAAATTAACTTTATTTAACATCTTATATATTAAAAGAATTTATGAAAACTAAAGGCAGTCCGTCTGGCCGTTCTATCCGGGCGATTTCCTTCATTTTTTTTTAAATGAAAGGTATTTAGACACAGATATGTCATCAATCATTGAAATTTACTCAACTCCCACCTTACTTAAGTTATACTCAAACGCGATTCTTCCCTGTACATTTCCTATGGGACACATTCACTCAAACAATTCGAATTCTCATAGCTCCTCTTCTATTGAATGGATCTTGATCGTTTCACTCTCAGAACACTCAGTGAATCAAGCTCTTTCTTTTGAGCTATTAACTGCTTAAATTCGTTGAGTCTGAGGAAAGTTATGCGTGCAGAATCAACTTTACATTCAATTTTTTCAAGATTTTCCTTTACTCAAACCTCTATAACTAGAGTTCTAATTAATGTAGGCTGTTGACACAAGTCTAAGAACACTCAGTGGATCAAGCTCTTTCTTTTGAGCTATTAACTGCTTAAATTCGTTGAGTTTGAGGAAAGTTATGCGTGCAGAATCAACTTTACATTCAATTTTTTCAAGATTTTCCTTCACTCAAACCTCTATAACTAGATTTCTAATTAATGTAGGCTGTTGACACAAGTCTAAGAACACTCAGTGGATCAAGCTCTTTCTTTTGAGCTATTAACTGCTTAAATTCGTTGAGTTTGAGGAAAGTTATGCGTGCAGAATCAACTTTAATCAGTTTCCCCCCGGGGGAAACGGGTGGGAAACCATTTCCCACCCGTTTCGGGTTAAAAACACGTTTACGAGCTTAACTAAGCTTCAAATTGCTTCACGGTGAAGAAATTCTACATATGGGGACTAGAGTCGAATACTAAAAAATCAATATCTGCGAATTTGGAATTTTCGATTTTAAAGGGGGAAAAAGGGGGAAAGTAGATTTGGAGGAGAGGGGAAAGGGGGGAAATTAGTTTGAGAGGGAAATCCGTTCTAGACCCACACATGTAGCACCTCATTTTAAAGGTCTTGAAATTTCATGTCGATTGGGGATGTTTGTATACAGTATAATGCGACCCCTGGTGGTAAAAAATGGAACTAAGTGATTTTGGAACTAAGTGAAATGGAACTAAGTGATCTTGGTATTTCCTCACCGTTGGTGATGTTCGTACAGAACAAACTGCGCCCCCTGGCGGTGGAAAGTGCAACTAAAGGATTTTACAGTTGACACCACCATGTGACACCTTATTTGAAAGGTCTTGGAAATTCAAGGTGATTGGTGATTTTCGTATAGAACATACTGTGCTCCCTGTTGGAGGAAAGTGGATTTTGCAGTGCGTAAGTAGCATGCCTGCTATACGGTGCCGCAGCCACAGGCAGCGGTAACACGAGTCAGAGGTTCGTTCGGTTCAAGGTTAATTTTTGAGAATTTTTTCATGTTAATAGCTGTCTGCATATACGTGCCACAGGCACTGGGATACGAACCCGAGTTCCGTTCTGTTTGAAGTAATTTTTATTTGTTACAGATAATGATTATTATTATTATTATTATTATTTTCTTTTTTTTTTTTGTGATCTTTTCATTTAAAAATAGAAATTCAAACAAAATCGAGTTAAAGATATAAAACCATACAAATTTAAGGTGCATTTAAGGTTATTATATCATGGGCCCGGGCAACACCGGGTGGGTTCTTTCGGTTGCAGGTTAATTTTTGGGAATTTTTTTTTACGTTATTAGCGGCTCACGTATGTGCTGCCACAGACACCGGTGTCACAAGACTGAGTTTCGTTCGGTTCGAGGTAATTTTTTTGTTACAGCTGATTATTTTTTCGCGTTGCCTTTATTTAAAAATAGAAATTCAAACAAAATCGAGTTAAAGATATAAAATCATACAAATTTAAGGTTCAATTAAGGTTATTATCATGGGTACAGGCAACGCCGGGTTGGTCAGCTAACATGTAGCCTTAGTATTAAAAGAAACAGAAAATAAAAGATAGCAACTGTTTTATTTGGAGTCAGTTTGACGTCACATTGACAGTACTTTGTAGAAAGTGATGTCATACATAGTATTTTAATTTATAACCATTTTTCCGAATTTCTTTTTTTTTAAGTGAAATGTTGTAAATTAAATTAGATGTTTTAACTTGAAATACATTTAAATAATGATTTAATAAATAATTTAATGATATAATTAATAAACGATTTTTGAAACATTACGGTCAATAAAGTGACCGTCGAAGTCGACGGGGTCCAGCTAGTTTTCTATTATTATGTACAGTCGGGGAAAAAAAAAACGCAGCACTCGATGTAACTCCGTTGCTAATCAATGCAGAAAAGTGTAATAGGTATCATTCGACGGGGAATTGAAAGTAGATTCAGAAAATGAACGGAAATTTTGAATTGGGGGTCGTCTACATATTAAAACGCGCACCAACTTTGATTTTTTCAGTGGTAATGCCCCATTTTTATTTTATATTTGAATTCCTGGGATCACGACAATGCGAAAAAGTATATTGGTTGTATATTTTGCTTATTTTTTCACAGAGTTATACGCGTTCAAAGTTTGAAGGTGCTAATGTTAAATTCATATTTCAAACTTTTATTAATATCTTCACAAAAAATAACTTGATCGATATAATTCTTTTTTTACGAGGTACAGTGAAGAAACCCAAACATAATTCATCATTAATTTTGATTCTGAAAAATATTTTTAATTCTAAAAAATATTAATAAATTCATATTCATAAAAATTATGAATTATGACCTATATTAATTTTTACATAAAATGAATCCTAATGCAGAAAAATACGGGTGTGCAAATTTGCAGCTCATTCCAATTATTAGTTTTACAGATATAAATAAATCTTTCTTTTGGAGTGGTTTAGGGGGCCGTCTCTTAAAATATATTGAATGAGATAACGAAGCAAATCTTAAAAAATAACGGAGAAAATTTAACAAAATATTTTTATTTTTTATTTAAGGATCAATTTATATAACAACAACGTCAAATGCAAAGAAATGCAACAAAAATGTTGATTTTTAGACATTTGTGTTAGTATCAAGAATTCCTGTTTTATAAAGCCCCGCCTTTTATCGTTCTTCTAAACAAAACAATACAGAAACGAAAAGTGCATGTGACTTTGAGTATTCGTGTTACACCCCTTATTTTATATTGACAAAAATATACACAAGTGGTATTTACTTCATCGATTACTGGTGATAAATTTAGAATCCTTTAAACGAACACTAGAAGAAAAAATTAACTAAATAGGCGGGGTTTACTATTTGAAAGACTCAAAATAAAATATTTCAAAACAAATTTTCTGTACCACAATTATATTACAGATGGATATACATTATAACTATATTCTTTCTAATATATTTCTATCCATAGTATATTTTATTGCAAAAATATGAACACTGGGTACATGCTTAAGAAATAAGTAACACACAAATTACGAAAGAAACGCCCACTGGCATTGTTACAGATTTTCAAATGATGTGAATCTACGTCAGCAGTCGCGAAAGCGTTAATTAAGAAATTATATTTTCATAGAAATTATAAAACAAATCGTACAGTTCCAAAGAGTTCAACTGACCCAAAACTGGTAAGTGCTATTAAAATTGTTTAATACTCGTATTTACTTTATGAAACCTTACAATAATTTATCCGAAAAGATTTAGTTTATGCGTTGTTGTATATATATATAGCTATATTATTTCAGTTTGTATATTATGTTACACGTACGAAAGAAAATGTAAGCTTTATTGGTGATCAGTATATCCATGATAGATACTTTTTAATTAAAAAATATTGCACTTTTATAAAAAGTATTGTCTGACCAATCGTAAGTGTAATGTATTTAAATATACCTAAAATTATCTAAAAAAGTACTAAAGTATATACATATCCAAAAAACTAAATTCATGATAATTAAGATACTGCAAAGGTGTTAATATTTTTATTTCTTTTTATAACTATTTTTTTCTTGAAATATTTCCGGTGTGAAACAGTATAATTTTGTCTAGTTCTTGTAGGATCTTAATTTTATTTTTCTATATTTAGAGATAGCCCCCTAACACATTTTTGATCATAACTCTATGAATACTAAAGATAAAGTATACAAACAGTATACTTTTCCGCACTGCCAGACTCTCATAAATTTGAATATGAAGTCAAAATTGGGTGTTACTATTGAAAAAAATCAAAGTTGGCGCTCCTTTTAATATGTAGATGACCCCTAATTCAAAATTCGACGACATTTTCAGAAAGTGCATTTCATTTCCTGTTGAATGATGTCTATTAAATTTTTCTGTGTCAATTAATAACGAAATACCATCAAGTGCTGCGTTTTTTTTCCCCGACTGTACATGCAGTAGTATATGAATAGGATAATAAACATTATTACATACACTCCTGCTGAAAAGTTTAGCAAGATTTGCAAACAATCAGTTTTTAGTTCCCCATCATACTATAGGTATGGGGAATTTAGGTAATCGTGAAAAATTTCGACCTCAGTTTTTTGACTTTTTTACACGTATTCAGGCGTGAGGAATCCGAAAATGACAAAATTTGTATGGTGTCTGTCTGTAGGGTGTCTGTTAGTCTGTTAGTGGGTCAGTCCGTTAGTTTGTTAGACTGTGTACACGATACCTCAAGAACAAATTGTCGCAGAGAGGTCAGATCAGTTTTAAAATATTACTTTCGACACTGGCAAGAACCCTATTCATTTGCAACATTCCAAATTAAAAACTTCGTAAGTTATTAGAAATTTACGATTTTCTTAACATAGGAGAATAGGACAAAAATTCACTTAAACGTGCATTAAATGAAAACTTTTTACTGTAAAAATGTCAGACCAGTTTTAAAATATCAGTTTTGATGCCGGAATGAAAATCAGTGACTATAAATATGCTATTTCAAAAATTTCGCAAGTTATTGGAAATTTACGAATTTCTTAACATGGCAGTATAGGGCAAAATTTCACGTAAACGTCAATTTTGAGAGATATTTTCATCGTAAAGATGTCAGACTACTTTTGAAATATTATTTAGGACACTGGCATGGATATTAATGACTATGAATTTTCCAATATAAAAATTTCGTAAGTTATTGGAAATTTACGAATTTCTTAACATGGCAGAATATAGCAAAATTTCACATAAACGTCAATCTTGAGGGATATTTTCATCGTAAAGATGTCAAACCACTTTCGAAATATTATTTAGGATACTGGCATGAATATCACCGACTATGATTTTTCCAATTTAAAAAATTCGTAAGTTATTTGGAATTTACGATTTACTTAACATGTCAGAATAAGGCAAAATTGAGCATAAACTTCCATTTTGAGGATCATAAATACAGTAGACAACTTCAAAATTACATTTATGATATTTGTTTGAACATGATTGAATACAAATATTCTAATAGAAAAATTTCGTAAATTATTCGTAATTTACGATTTTATCAACATAGCGAAATTGTAAATTTTTCATATAAATATGAATTTTGAGGATTATTGCATTGGAAATAGTAGCATGAAAACTTAACAACGGAATTGACCCTGATAAAATAAATTAATAGACTGAATACGATAAATATATCAAAGTGAACGGTGGATAGCCTATTAGGCGGGGATTTCATTCGGTCACTGTATCAAGCTTTGGTCAAATTCATTTCTCTTAACATGATTATAATTTGTCTCGCACTAGAAATTTATGAGAACATAAATATGTTGGGGAACTGAGCAGAGTCCACCTATGCCAACTAGTTTAGTTCCCCATTATACTATAGGTATGGGGAACTTAGGTAATCGTGAAAATTTTCGACCTCGGTTTTTTGACTTTTTTACACGTTTTCAGGTGTGAGGAATCCGAAAATGACAAAATTTCTATGGTGTCTGTCTGTAGGGTGTCTGTTAGTCTGTTAGTGTGTCAGTCCGTTAGTTTGTTAGTCTGTGTACACGATATCTCAAGAACAAATTGTCGCAGAGAGGTCAGATCAGTTTTAAAATATTACTTTCGACACTGGCAAGAACCCTATTTATTTGCAACATTCGAATTTAAAAACTTCGTAAGTTATTAGAAATTTACGATTTTCTTAACATGGGAGAATAGGACAACAATTCACTTAAACGTGCATTAAATGGAAACTTTTTACTGTAAAAATGTCAGACCAGTTTTAAAATATCAGTTTTGATGCCGGAAGGAACATCAGTAAATATAAATATGCTACTTTGAAAATTTCGCAAATTATTGGAAATTTACGAATTTCTTAACATGGCAGTATAGGGCAAAATTTCACATAAACGTCAATTTTGAGAGATATTTTCATCGTAAAGATGTCAGACAACTTTTGAAATATTATTTAGGACACTGGTATGAATATTAATGACTATGAATTTTCCAATATAAAAATTTCGTAAGTTATTGGAAATTTACGAATTTCTTAACATGGCAGCATAGAGCAAAATTTCACATAAACTTCAATCTTGAGGGATATTTTCATCGTAAACATGTCAAACCACTTTCGAAATATTATTTAGGATACTGGCATGAATATCATAGACTATGATTTTTCCAATTTAAAAAAATTCGTAAGTTATTTGGAATTTACGATTTACTTAACATGCCAGAATAAGGTAAAATTGAGCATAAACTTTCATTTTGAGGCTCATAAATACATTAGACAACTTCAAAATTACATTTATGATATTTGTTTGAACATGGTTGAATACAAATATTCTAATAGGAAAATTTCGTAAATTCGTAATTTACGATTTTACCAACATAGCGAAATTGTAAATTTTTCATATAAATATGAATTTTGAGGATTATTGCATTGGAAAAAGTAGCATGAAAACTAAACAACGGAATTGACCCTGATAAAATAAATTAATAGATTAGAATAAGATAAATATATCAAAGTGAACGGTGGATAGCCTATTAGGCGGGGTTTCATTCTGTCACTGTATCAAGCTTTTGTCAAATTCATTTCTTTTAACATGATTATATCTCTCAAACTAGAAATTTATGAGAACATAAATATGATGGGGAACTGAGCAGATTCCACCTATGCTAACTAGTTTTTTTTTTTTTTTTTTTTTTTTTTTTTCCTTCCAGTTTAAAAACTTATATCTCGATGAAATGTTTTCAAACATTGGATATTTAAATAAATGTTCTTACTCATGTTTTTCATGAAGGTTGTTTTAAGACAACATATAAGGGGCCGCTAACAAATTGAGGAAAATCAATAATGTTTGTGAAATGAACTGCAACATTAGAATATGTTAATATAGACTCAGTTCAATTTGTGTATGAATTTGTGTGACGATAGCATATTACATAACGAAGATATAAGCATTTATTTTAAAACTCTAAAAAAAATCAGCATGTTTTTTATTTATATATAGAATTTTTAACGAAAATTACTCCCACTTTCAGATAAGTTGAAAAAACTCTTAAAACAATATACTGCAATCGGAATACAAATATCTTAAATATCTCATAAAACATTTTTATGAAAAACGTTTTCACTGCTTATGTGCGAAAGATAGAAGAAAACTGGATATATTGGGCAATTTTTGTCAAAACGCATTTGAATAGAGTAAAAATTAAGCAAATTATCCGAAAAAGAACGAGCTAGATTTTAGGTATTTTGCAAGAGTTGAAATCTTATAAGGGTTTTTTCACATGCCACGAAATTAGTTTGAAGATCCAATTGTTTTAACCACTTAGCAAAAGTTCTTTATTGTGAAAAACCCCTTATCTCACAAATCTTAGTAAATCAACAAAAATATGTTAGAGTTATAAGCTTATAAGGGGTTTTTCACAAAAAAGTATGTTTGGAACGTGGTTGAAATAATTGAATCTTCAAATTAAATATGCGGCATGTTAAAAACACCTTAATAAATTTCAATTTTTGGAAAATATCTAAAATCTAGTTCGTTGTTTGTCGGATAATTTGCTTAATTTTTACTCAATTCAAATGCACTTTTCACAAAAGTTATTCAATATATCTAGCTTTCAACCTATGTAATAAAAATCTTTCCTGTATTTCATACATGCGCAGTAAACACGTTTTTCATAAAAAGGCTCATATTATATGAGATATTTAAGATATTTGTATTCCGATTGCAGTATATTGTTTCAAAAGTCTTTTTTCAATTTATCTGAAAGTGGGAATATTTTTCGCTTAAAACTCTGTATATTATAAATAAAAAACATGCCGATTTTTTTTTTTTTTTTTTTTTTTTTTTTTTTTTGAGTCTTAAAATAAATGTTTATATTTGCATTATTTAATACGCTATCGTCACGCAAATTCATCTACAAAGTGAACTGCGTGTATATTAACATATCTTAAAGTTACAGATCATTTCGTTCCCCAACTCACAGAGTGATCACAAACATTATTGATTTTCTTCAATTTATTAACCACCCCCTAAATGTTGTCTTAAACCAATCTTCAGTAAGAAACGTAAGAAAGACCCAGTTCTTTAAATAACTAATGTTTGAAAACATTTCATAGAGAAAGAAGTTTTTAAATTGAAAAAAAGTGATCTTTTGCAAATCTTGCTAAACTTTTGAGCAGGAGTGCATATACTTATATATACACATACTATTACATATAAATATATACATATAAATATATACATGTAGTAGCAAGTTCTTCTTTTGTTCTAACCTTGCTTGCCGCAACTGCTGAATCCAAGGCTACATAGTTTAGTTTTTGTTTCCCGTACTCAGAATATTAAAGGAAATGCGTGCTTATGACGTGAATGACGCTACTTCCTGAACAGGCTGCTGCTAAGAGCGTTGGAGGAATGAGATTCAGTTTCGACGGAGCTTGTATACTTGACGGATGCAATGCTTGTATTTGATAACTTTGTTTTTCGAGTTTCGACGGAGAGTTTGACGAAGCTGTACACTAGATGGGTGCAAGGCTTGTTTATAAACTTCGGGTTTCACGTTCGACGTATTTGGTGAAGTACTAAGTGATTTATCTATGTGACGAGATATGAATAATTTGACGTACTATTAAAATAACTTTTGATAAGCAATTTTAATGCTCATTAGCATTTATGTAAATATTTGTACATATTAATTCTTTATTAAACATTTAAGTAATTAGTAATAATTCGAATTAGTATTGTTCTTAAAGTTCTTAAACGCCCACATCCCACATCAGAAGCGGGATAAAGAAAGTGGGATTAAGATAAGGATAAATCGATTATTTTAATTTAAATTATATTTCGGATTGAACGCACTACAAACTTTTATTGGACTAAACTGTTTATTTTTTTATAATCTGTTCTTAAAATATGAACTGAACTTTTAAATTGATAAACTGCATAAACTTGGAATTTCTTCATATGCTAATTCATACTGGATGAGTGGTTTTTAAAGTGTGTAGTAATGCTTTATAATCAACAGAAATGCACGCACCGATGAAATTTGCTTAAACTAAAGCAACGAAGTGTGAAAAATGTTCTTCAAGGTTCTCAAGGATTAAAAAAGGCAAGTTGACTGAATGGAAATTTAAATAAAAATCTAGAACAATAGCTGTTTCTGCTCTACAAAGGTACGTACATTTTATTTTGTTATACAATGGTTTCGTTAGGGGATATTTCCAAAATTGGCGCTGCACTGAGGCCTGAGAGCTATAGTAAAATTAAAATTCTGCATCGCTTTTTATTCAATGATGAAGGTGACAGAAAAAACCGATGCAGAATAAGAAAATTTATAGGATTTAATTTTGCCGTAGATGATGAAAATTATATAAAAAAGCAAAAATTCATCGATGAAAATTTTTCGTTGAATGAATTAATTATTATAAGTAATCTATTAAGTGTTTCATTTACCGGCACGAAAGAAGAAATTCGTGACAGGTTATTATTAAAATTAAATGATATCGAATTACTAAAAGAAGAAAACTCCGAAAATGAATCGGAAGATGATGATTCTGAAAACGAAAGTAGTGATAATAACGTCGAAAAAATTGACTCCTCTGTGCAATGCCATATAGGTGATAATAAGTACTATGAAAGTAATGACAATGATGGCAATTATGATGATGGCAAAATTATAAAAAGTGTAAATTGTAATAATGGATCACTTGGTGCAACTGTTTCTTTCAGTGATTTTGAAAATTCCATGTCTAAATTTAGCGGCGAACCGCATGAAAATATTATTGAATTCTTTTCAGAATTTGAAGAATTGTCAATAATGTTTAATTTAAGTGAGTTACAAAAAATTGTTTTCTGTAAGAGATCGTTGAGCGGAAATGCTCTTCTCTTCATTAAGTCCGAAAAAGGACTATTAACTTATAAAAAATTAAAAAATGCACTAATCAACGAATTTAAAATCGAAATAAATTCCGCCTCTTTACACGAAATGCTGAGTAAAAAGAAAATGAAGGCCGGTGAATCAGTCACTGAATATTTCTTTAAAATGCGCGAATTGTCAAAAAACGGGCACATTTATGATGCCGCGTTAATGCATTACGTGATCCAAGGAATAAATGATAAAAGTGAAAATAAACTAATTTTATATGGTGCCAAAAATATTCGTGAATTCAAAGAAAAAATAAAATTATATGAAATGTATAAACGTGATAGTGAAAAAATTAGATATAGATTTGATAAAATTGAGCTTAATACAAAACCGAAGCATATAACCTATAATGTACATGAAAAATTTAGTCCTAGAAATGATGTGAGTAAACTGTGCTATAATTGTGGTGATAAAAACCATGTGTCTAGGGACTGCCCCACAAAGCTAAAGGTTTTAAGTGCTTTACTTGCAAACAATTCGGGCATAAAAGTTCGGAGTGCCCAGGTTCGAAACCAGAAGTTGAGGCATTGCGTATTGGTGTAAATCAAAATATGAGTAAAATTATACAAGTAAATGATATAAATTTCATAGGTATAATAGACACAGGAAGTGAAGCAACATTGTTGCGTAAAAATGCTTTTGAAAAATTGTATGTTAATAGATTAAATACTATGAGTACTACTTTAAAGGGGATCGGGAAAAGTTCAATAAAGCCGTTAGGCTCATTTAAAGTGAATCTTAAAATTGATGAATTGCAATGTGAAACTGACATTTATGTTGTAGAAAATGACGCAATACCCTACGATATACTTATCGGTATGAATGTATTAATGCTGGGTGAAACAACAATTAATGAAAAAGGTATCTTAGTAAGAAATAAGTCTAATTCTCTCGAGGTAAATTTAGTAACAGTACTTCCAGTAAATACATATCAAAGTGAAATTAAATCGAATGTTGTTATTGATACCCCCATTAACTTTGAGAACAAAATTTTTGAAAAATCCCCAGAAATAAATAGAACAGTGAATAGTGTTAAAAAGTGTGAAAACGTAACCCCTCAACCAATTATGCTGTCAAAAAAATCATTAGAATCCTCCGAAAAAGCCGTAAGGGAAAATGACGATGAAGACGAAAATGACGAAAGTGATGACGATAAGATGCTTTTGAAGGACGAAAATAGTGTAAATGATGACAGTGAGGAAGAAGAGGAGCCTCGACGACAGAAACAAAGTCAGACGAGCATTTTCCAGACAGATGATGATAGTGATGAAGAGGAGGAGCCGCGCCGAAAGGGACGAAGTCAGACGAATGTGTACCGAATGAAGTCGCCAAATCCAGAAAACACTTATTTGAAGAAAGATGAAAAACAAGTCCTACTTGAAAAAAATTTCACAGTTAGCCGAAGAGTTGAAAGAGTTGAAGGAAAAAGTTGACGAAAATTCCAAACTCCTTAAAAGAAAGAAATCAAGAAAAAAGCCATCAACAATAGATCCCATTGAGTGTAAAAGACAGAATTTGCCAAAAGAAGAGACTGCCAGTGTAAATTTGAGAAAAGTGTTCATTCCATCACTTCCTTTGACGACTACAATTAGCGAGATAGCCATATTATTTTCCAAAGCTGTACAAATAAAATTAGAAGTTTTCCCTACATATAAGAGTGCAACTATAGACTTTTCGGCTGAAATTGATGCAACAGAAGCCTTAAAAGGCATTAAAACTGAAAATGATCGATTAGAGGGTCTCGAGTTCGAGTCCCAAAGTAACTCCGAGTCCCAAAATAAAGATTTGAGTACACATGACAAAAAACAATTTTCTAGAGTTAAAAAGAAAAATAAAGCTAAATGCAAGTTGAGTAGACACCCACCAAAAACCGCAACCAAGTTGACGTAAACCCAAAATTGACTTTTTCCTTTGACTATGCAACAGTAAAAAATAAAAATGATGATATTGATAAGAAAGTTAGAAATGGATGCCATGAAGGCTCCCATTGCACATCTACTCAAGCTAAGATCCTCAGACATAGGATCACTTAGCTGAAGAGCAAAAAAAAAAAATTTGAAGATTTGTAAAAAAAAAAAAAAAAAAAAAAAACTGTAAATAAGTATGTTATTATTTTGTGTTGCTTTTTTTTTTTTTTTTTTTTTTTTTTTTTTTGTATTTTTCAGTGTGACCGCCTGGAGGACCAGCCGGATGCAGGACGGCCGATCCTGTAGTAACAAGTTCTTCTTTTGTTCTAACCTTTCTTGCCGCAGCTGCTGAATCCAAGGCTACATAGTTTAGTTTTTGTTTCCCGTACTCAGAATATTAAAGGAAATGCGTGCTTATGACGTGAATGACGCTACTTCTTGAACAGCCTGCTGCTAAGAGCGTTGGAGGAATGAGATTCAGTTTCGACGGAGCTTGTATACTTGACGGATGCAATGCTTGTATTTGATAACTTTGTTTTTCGAGTTTCGACGGAGAGTTTGACGAAGCTGCACACTAGATGGGTGCAAGGCTTGTTTATAAACTTCGGGTTTCCCGTTCGACTTATTTGGTGAAGTAATAAGTGATTTATCTATGTGACGAGATATGAATAATTTGACGTACTATTAAAATAACTTTTGATAAGCAATTTTAATGCTCATTAGCATTTATGTAAATATTTGTACATATTAATTCTTTATTAAACATTTAAGTAATTAGTAATTAATCGAATTAGTATTGTTCTTAAAGTTCTTAAACGTCCACATCCCACATACATATAAGTAACTTATTACATGATTTTTTATTTTTTACTCTTATCAACCCATTAATGCCTAGCGTCCCTTCTTAGGGACGGTTCGAAAAATGCCCCTTAATTTTACATAAATACACATTTAAACTTTAAAATTAATACTAATCTATTCTTATGCTTAACAAAAGCATAAGAATACATTAGTACAATTTTACCAATTATTCCAATACAATTTTGCCAGTTTAATTAGTACAGTTTTACCATCCCTAAAAAGGAACGCCAATCATTAACAGGTTAAAACAAAAGTAAATTAATAGAATATTTAAAAATGAGTGTTACTTTTGAAAATTTCACTTAAAATCATTCTCAATTTTCTATGATTTAGAAATTATCTCTTATACAGACATTTTGCACAGTTATATAAATTAGAAAATTCTACAAAAGTTATATTTTATAAATAGCTCTGTGAACTTTAACGGCTAAGAAAATGAAAACAAAATAAATCACTTTTAATACTGCATCAATTTAAATCTTAATGGAAACATTTTTCAATTTCAATTCCTAGACATTCGGATGAGTATTTTTATTCTTTCAAATATCAGTTAGATCCGAATGAGACAACTAACATTTTAAGGCATCAAATAAAATTTCAAATCACTCCTCTGTGAGAGTTTAATTTCAAATTCTAATAAACTCCACTTTAGGAGCTGAGTTTTACGCAGAATTTAAGAGCTTGTTAAAAGCGGTTAGGTGAATATCTGACTTTAAAATTAACTCCGAGTTTAATGGAATAATTTTTTACTTCGAAATTTATTTAACTAGAAAAGTCGATAAGATAAAATAGAAACTAATATATAATAGAACTAATAATAGACTTATATTGGAACAAATAATTTAATAATATTGAAACATAAGATTATTGTGATACGAGCAATGTTAAAACATATTCGTATATATTAGAAAACAATGAAGAAGAAACGGGTTAAAAAAAATAAATAATAAGGGATCCATCGAGAATTTATTTCTTGGCCTTTTTTTTTTTTTTTTTTTTTTTTTTTTTTTTTTTGAAAAACAAAATTTTTTGCAATTTTTTTTTTATTTATATTTATGAAAAAAAAGTTTTCCACTTTATCACTCACTCTATGTAACGTATATCATTAATTGAATAGTGTTTAATTAAACAAGTATAAGCACTCATTGGAAATAACATTAAAAACACGGAAATATTTTTTAAAAGAATTACTTGTATAAAACGAAATCTCGTAAAGGGCCGTATTAATGATTTTAAATTTTCTTAGGGTTAACCCATTTTTTGAATTTAAATTTTGTGAATGGGCATATTTTATGTATTTCAGTTTTGGAAAGAAACCCAATGTATGGATATGAATCTTATATATGAGCCCTTTTCATGATATAGTATTTTCTGAAGAGGAAACTACAGGGTGCCATTTTTTTATTCTTTTTTTTTTTAGTGCTAGAGGCCTATTTCAGCCGGTACAGCGTTGTCGAATTTTTATACGTCACTCTTAATAGTGCCTATTTCAGTCGGTTTATTGAATGGGGATTTATTGAAAGAAGTCCCCCCAAGGCCCAACTTTGACATGAGTACTCCCCAAGGTACCCCTATTTCAGTCGGTACAGCGTTGTCGAATTTTTATACGTCACTCTTAATAGTGCTAAGGGCCTATTTCAGTCGGTTTATTGAATGGGGATTTAAAGTCCCCCCAAGGCACAACTTTGACATGAGTCCCCCCCCAGACCCAACTTTGACATGAGTCCCCCCCAAGGTACCCCTATTTCAGTCGGTACAGCGTTGTCGAATTTTTATACGTCACTCTTAATAGTGCTAAGGGCCTATTTCAGTCGGTTTATTGAATGGGGATTTATTGAATGAAGTCCCCCTAAAGCACAACTTTGACTTGAGTCCCTCCCAGGCCCAACTTTGACATGAGTCCCCCCCAAGGTACAACTTTGACATGAGTCCCCCCAAGGCCCAACTTTGACATGAGTCCCCCCCAGTCCCAACTTTGACATGAGTCCCCCCCAGTCCCAACTTTGACATGAGTCCCCCCAAGGCCCAACTTTGATATGAGTCCCCCCAAGGCCCAACTTTGATATGAGTCCCCCCCAAGGCACACCTTCGACATGAGTCCCCCCCAAGGCACACCTTTGGCATGAGTCCCCCCCAAGGCACACCTCCTCGGCTATAAGACAGTTTGGACTTCCAACGTTATTTGTTACAGTATCTGCAGCTGAAACACATTGCTTTGATTTAATGAAAACTTTATCATGGAATTTAGATCGTCACGAATTAACGAATAAAGAATAATTTGTCGAAATTAACAAGTTTAGCAGTAGGCCTCTGGCACTAAATTAAAATCTGTCAATGTCAGATTTTCATGTTTTAAATAATGAAATAATGTCGTGTCTGTATAATTTTTTTTTTTTTTTTTTTTAACCCTTAGTAATAAAAAAAACATGAGTAGATTTACCTCAAAAATTCTACGAAATTCTGAATTTTAATTCTTATAGAAATATTTCTGAACAGTGAAAGCATAAAGGAGGGACATTTTAAAATTACAACTTAAACAATTAAAATAAATAAATATATATATGTATAAATAATAAATAAAAAACTAATTGGCTGCTAAATTTTTCTTTTCTTGGGGGAAGGGGAAGAGGAGGAGGAGATTACCAACACATTACGGTTAAAGAATAGTTTTTTTTTTTTTTAAATAAAAGTATTAACCTATTTCTATAGTTTATGCTTAAATTTCAAATGAAATTTAATTTTCATACGCCACATTTTATCAGGGTAATTAAAAATACGCAGTCATTAGTTTTAAAACTTTGTCAGTTTAAATTTTGATCCAAAAGTTTAATTTCATATGTTAGAAATTGCCGAGTAAATATTCTTATTCTTTTAAAACTGTTTATAATAAAAATACTTTAAAAACACAACAACAAAAATAATTATATTAAAATCATTTTAAAAAATCATATACAACTTTCGAAGCTTTTCGCTTTAAAAATGTAAAGCATCTGCAGGAATACATTATTAAATTTCATAGTAGCAGTTTAAATACATTGTAGTAGTTGCCAGTTACAGTTAAACAATCTTGAGGTAATTACGTGTAGACAATCTTTTAGAAACAAAATTCACACACGAATCCCTAAGAGCACAGGTCATAGTCTTTTGAGGTCTGTTTCGTTTGGGAATTTTGCTTCTAAAAGACTGTCCACATGCAATTACCTCAAGATAATTTAACTGTAACTGGCAACTATTGCAATGTATTTAAACTGCTAATATGAAACCTACTAAAGTAATTCCTGAAGACGCTTTAAATTTTTAAAGCGAAAAACTTCGAAAGTTGTACATAATTTTTTAAAATGATTTTAATTAAAATATAATTATTTTAATTCACGTGTTTTTAAAGTGTTTTTATTAAAAATACTCTATGACACGTGGTATTTAACATCATCTCTTTTACGAGATAATGTATACCTTTTAAAACTGTCAATTACAATTATATTGGACAATTAAACATTTCACAAAGAGCTTAAATAACATTTTAAATCATTCTTTTCTAAAAATCTTATTTAAAATTTTAATAAGCTGCACTTTACGAATTCAATTCTAAGACACTGAATTTTTCATTGCTATTATGGAGATTTCTGATTATGAAATTAACTCCAAGTTTAATAAAATAATTCTTTATTTAAAAGTTTATTTAAATATATTTTAAGATTAAATTAAAGTGTTATTGCATTTTAAAATATATAAATAAATAATGTATTCTTCGACGACAATTCATGAAACCATGGAAGCCTCTGCGCAAGCGCTAATTCAACGAGTCCATTGTTAAAATAGGTGTGGCAGTCATCTGGCTCAGATAAAATGAATGACAACAGAGTGTGAATTATTGGATGTTTTCCAAATCATAACCTGCCGGTCAAGCTGGCACCCCTCCAACATTTTGGATACGTCGTCGCTGGTAGTTTTAGGGAACGTGGCTGCACTATAACACACACAATGTTAAATCATAATGATTTATGACACTTTTGTGATACGAACTGCATTAAAAACGCATCGGTATGTTTAGAATAAGAATAATGAAGAAAAAGTGAAAAGTATATAAAAAACCAATTTCTTCAAACGCTTCATTAAACTCTGAATCTTATTATATACAATTAATTATGTATAGTAAAGGTTTAAGGAGGGTTTCCTTAGTATAACTGAACCAAGCATTAAAATATCCAATGAATAGTTGCCTCTTTTTTCTTTTCGAAGTATTATGTATTGACACTATTTTTAAACAGCAATTTTTGCTTAGAGCAAATTCTTTGAATAACAATCTCTCAAGTATTTAATCGTAGAACACTTTAGAGATGTATTTAATAGTATGTATTAGAAAATTCACCTTTTTTTTTTTTTACCTAAACGATTAAGTTAACAGCTAAGGCTTTTAGCAATACTTTAATCGTGTTTGATTTTTAAAGGAAGTTTTAATTTTAAATGCCTTAATAATATAAATAAAAGAAAATTAATTTTAAAATTCTATCAAATTAATTCTTGATTTAAACATTTTCCAATTTTATATCAAACATTTCGAATGAATATTTTTATCACTTGAAAATAGCAATTACAACCATATCAGACAATTAACATTTTCTAAAAGAGATCAAATAACATTTCAAGCCATTCCTGTCTAAGTATTTTACGTAAAATCTTAATAAGCTGCACTTAAAGAATTCAATTCTAAAATAGACGCTGAACTTGAAGAGCCGTGTTCCTTACGCTTGGAAGAATTTCTGACTTTGAAATTAACTCCGAGTTTAATGGAATAATTTTGACTTAGTAGTTTATTTAAATAGAACAGCGGAAAATTATGCAGCCGTGAATTGTATTGTGTCAGTTTTGAAGGAGACAATACTGAATTATCTAAGCATTTGCAGATTTTATAATATAGTATACGTGTCTTTGCTTCAGATGACAAAGTGGGTATATATTATAATGGCGACTTTATTTATCATCTGAAGCATCCAAGTTTATTATAAGATATGAATATATTAGATAAAATTTTCTGTAATAGATTATTTCTCAAATAACATTAAGTAACTCAACTCTTTGTGTATTTCTAAATCATATTTAAATGTAATGGAACATTTTAATATATTATTGTTTAGTAACACAGCATTAATTAATTAAAACTGATGTATTTAACTAAAAATAACCAATGCTGCCAGACGTAAAAATCGTTAATAAAATAACATACAATAGCTTTCGAAAGACTTTGAAGTGAAAAAAATATAAAAACAAAAACAGCATATTTATTGTTTGCGCAAAAATGTTGCATTTTTTAAATTAAATTTTATTTTTTTAGACCTTTTAAGAATGTAAACGACTATGAATAAGATTAAGTCACTATATTTTCCCAAAATGTAAATTACTGAAACATAAATTATCTACAGTTTCTTTAGAGGCAGACTAATTTGTGTCACCGTTATATAACTTCTTATAATTTTTTGTCACTGCTGTTTTCTTCAACTGCCCATTGTCGCAACGAGCCCCTCTCTGCCGGGGGAATGAAACTCTTTGGTAGCGTTGAGGACCACTTGTGATTCTAACTTCGTCGCCTTACCTACTATTTATTAAAGAGTGTTCGAATAAAACTATACCTAAGGTACTAAGCTGGGGATACGATGTGTGATTTCTCTGACGGGGCTGGAGAGGGTTTACGTACGAATCTTGACATGCTCGGGAGTATGACGCCTAAATCTGGGTGAAGTGTCTTCCGCGAGAGATTTTTCTAAATGAACTTAGCCCGGCTTCACGTGAGTTTTAAAGAAATGAAAAAAAAAAAAAAAAAAAAAAAAAAAAACTTGAAAGGCTAGACCAACGAACACGACATAGTTTCGAACCCAGAACATCACATGTACCAGTTTTGAAAATAAGGCTTTTCTACCACAACTGGGGTGCTTGTGAATTCCGGGGGAAGAGTTCCAATTCGCGACAGATGCTCCCAAATAGTTCCTCTCTCACTTAGAATAAATAAATAAAATATTATATAGCCATAGATATGATCCCAAAGGAATTATTTCTTAAAAGAAAAAAAATAATAATAATTACAGGAAATACAAAAATATCCATAACTTACTCTTCATAAAATGAATATAATTATAAAATAGTAGTCGCCTTCAGCGACCAGATGGTTCGCGATCCTTGAAAAATCTGACCGTCTCGCTCCGTGGTGCCTACGGCGCCCTCTCCCCGTTTCAGAACCTATAACATCCTGTCAGTATTTTTAAAATAATAAATATTTTTTATAAATCAGAAACAATAAAATTAATGGAAGAAATCTTCAATGATCAGGGAAAAACTCGTTCTAGGTCACCACTGCCTTCGGCAGCACGTCCCCGTTGAAGTTCAGCCCTCTTAACGAATCATTATACTTTTATAGAACAAAAGATAAAGAGAATCAAAAATATTTTTTTTTTAATCTTCGGTGAAATCATTGGTCTGGGTCTCCACTGCCTGCGGTTGCGTATACCTACGCGAGCTAGGTGCGCCCGATGCTCCTAATAATTTTAAATTTTCATGGATTACAATATAATAATCAATTCAATAATCAATACATATTCACAATCGATTCCTCACACCCCAAAACCTAATAGCAGTTTTCAACGCTGTATCATTATTTTGAAATTTTCGTCCATTTTGTTCACTCTAATAATTTTACACATTTTAAAATATCTGCAAGTGAATGCATGACTCCCAAAACCTAACAGTACCAATTTTGAACGCACTAACTCCATTTCTATTATTTTTTCCCTGTGATCTCCGTTCTGCTACCTAATAATTTTACTCTTTCTAAAGTATCAGTAATAGATTCCTGACACCCAAAAAATCCAAATTTTTAAGGCTCTATTTTAAAATCCCCCCCCTCCTCCCAAGTAATGCTCCCTCCCTAATAATTTTACACTTTCGAAAATATCTTCAATCGATTCCTTACACCCAAAACACTTTAAATACCAATTTTATAGGCTTTATATTAAATTTTTTTTCTCCCCATTTGCCCTCCCAAATAATGCTTCCCCACACTAATAATTTCCTGGTTGTCAGGACATATGGATGGCGACAGGCAGATTGGGATAATTTTTTCGGGGCGTCTCAAGACACGCTTTTGCTTGTCATCGGGGCTCGGATCAGAGCGGGACTCATCACTAAAGGAAATTCTACTCAAGTCAGTTTAATTTCAGTTCAAATGTGCCCAATACGACTGCAAATAGGCTTGTTGGTGCATAGAAGGTATTTGGTACTCGGTGCAAGGTGCGTCGTGAGGTTAGCGTCCTTTTTCTGAGACGCCTGTTAATGATCCTTGTGGTCACTGAAGCACCAGTTGCACGTAGGATCGATAACACCGATAAATATGGGGCTCGAAATTAAACTTGACGCTGTGTTCAGCCATGGTTCACCTATTTCAGCCAACATCATCTAATAATCATCATTTCTATTCTAATCATCTATTTCTAATCATCATTTCCATCATCATTTCTATTCAAATGTTGAGTGAGTCACTGATTAAAACAATCGGCTTCTTAGAGCCCAACTACATTTCTTCTCTCAAATGCTGACATTTGCACGTATTTCCGCGCACCTGTATACAAGGCATACTTACCATCTGTCTGAGTACATGGAATGAAAATCTGAAAAATTTTCTGACCTGGAATCGAAATTTCTCTTCTTTAATATCCTGCCAGTTGCGGAGTTAAGGTGTGCTGCAGCATCACATGTTCATTCATTGGCCGCCAAATTTTAAATTTCGCATTTTCTGCCGAAACCTGTAATTATATCAGTTTGTGTCCAATTTGCATTATGTTTAATATTTATCCAATTTAACATTTTAATTTTCAAAAGTTACAATTCTCCTTGAACCTAACATAAATCATCGAATAAATTAGAAATTTCGCCTAGCTTAAATTCTTATAAATTTATCACAATTTTCTACTTTACGTTTAGAATAGTACCATACTTTAAAAAAAAAAATTAAATATTAAGTATAAGATTCCACAGAGGTCTATAGACTAAAAGTAGTATTTCCTTCTGTTATAAATTTTAGTTTTTAACTGTATATTGTTGCAAATTTTGTGAATTGCTCATGAGATGTAGGGAAAAGTTTGAAACTCTATAATGAGTTAAGATATCTTAAAAATTCAAACAAGAATTCAGATTCAAAAAGATTTTTGTTATCTGGAAACTAGATGTACATATGTCTTAATGTACTGTACAGGAGACATGTATACCTAAGGCCAATTTATTTTCTATGCCCTGAAACAAAGCCCCTAACCTGTTTAAAATTACAAAACTGGTATGTACATATCATTAGATCTAATTACTTCCAATCGTGATTAATATAAACACTTAAAGTAATAAATTTCGACAAATAGAAGTTTTTTTTTTTTTTTTTTTTTTTTTAATACACTTCACGCATGGTACTAGGTACAAGACCTCATTTTACTTAAGTCATCCCTTGAAAGTTAGATTTAATTACGTAATAAATAGAAAACAAACATACAAACATGTATTTTATAAAAAGAAACAAAATCAGTTTCCACTTATATAATAATTTAAACTGCAATGTGCTTAAATATAAGCAAATTACAAATATTGTTACAAATAATTCAGTTTTGAAAAACTAATTCCAATAATTACCTGCATACCTTGGTTTCTCTAGAGTGTGTGGCAGAATTCTGCATCTCCTTCGTTTTCAGCAGATTCTTTTTTTATGTACTTTGTTTCTGTTCTTAAAATGGTTGCACCTGTTCAGGCATCCACATGAGATGGGATTGGGTGTTTAAGGCTTCGAAAATTCTGCAGGACAAACATAGTTTGATGAAGAAACTCTCAGTTTCATCTTTTTTTTAATCCCTTTCTTCAAAAGGGAAAATAATTATTTTCGCAATTTATGGAGGGATTTGGTGGTCGATCACACTTGAACTCAATTATTCATCATTAGTGAGCATGTTTCTTATTCACTGGCGTACACAACACACATACGTGAAACTTCGTTAGAATGTTTATAGGAATAAAGGTCAGAGAATAGGATTTGTCTATTTTTTAGCACTGTCTATTAAAATTAAAACAATATTCCTCTATTTAATTATGAAAAATATTTGAATAATATAGTAACAACAATATAATTGTAACATAATAATATAATTGTAATTGCACTGAAGTACATAGCACTAGGTACAAGGCAACCATGTGGCCCCAGGCACAAGAACAGATAATTTCATTCAAAATCTGCTAAAAACCTCGGGTGAAGAGACTTATTTACTATGTCGTGTAATACTCAATATAACAATCAGATATATGTACAAGAAAGAAAATGAAAGTATTTCACTTACCTTTGTAAAACAATAAAATAGGTAAGATGAAAATTTTACTTTACACCATTTAAAACTTTTTTCCACTAATAAATTGTCAAAATTTTCCCAAACTTTCCCGTCAAAGATTTGAAAGTGGCTGCAAAAATAACAACTGGTATTTTTACTCGACCAAATTGCGTAGTAAAACTTAAAACTAAATATTATTCAGTTAAAAGTAGGGTGGTCTTGTGTACACAGGTCACCCCTATATGGGTGTAATAGACCGAGGTTCTACTGACCACAAACCATGGAGCAAATGGAACCACGAAATACAAAATTATCGACATTTGTTTCCTCTTTAAGTGACACACTATTAAATTATAAAAAGTTCATACTTTTTAAAAGCCTTTAAAAAGTCTTACTTAAAAAAAGTAACATGCTTTGAAAGTCAATTAGTTGTTGTTTGTGTCCAAAAATTTTCGGAAGTTGAAGTATAATAACAACTGTGCAAAATAAGGTCAAATTCGAAATATGCCAAAACATTATTACACTTACCTCACTTAATTCTCTCTCTCTCTCTCTCTGTATATATATATATATATTATACAGTGTATATAAATTTTTGTGTGTATTTATGATTGGACAGTTACTAAGGGTAGGTTACAAACTTTAATGAAGCCCCAAAAAGCCCAATGTTGTTGTCAGGGTTTTGGACATTCAATTAAGAATCATTTATTGTACTGGAAAAACTGCAGGTTTTGGAACGCCTGAAAGGCACGAAATGCTTACTTGATGTTGTGAGAAAGTAAAATTGCATATAAATGACAGCAGACATTTCCGAGAAGGGTGTGAATGATGAATATGCTCACCGCGGGTTGTGATGCAATATTTCTCACGTCATGTTATGCTTTGTACATCATTATACAGCAGCTGTTGCAGCAATTTATTCTACTGCAGGAGAAGGGAGAATAATGCATATTGTCCTGTTGTATAAACGAGTAATAAGGTATTATCTCGCTGTAAAATGGAATTAAAGTAAAATTAAATTATTTTAAATCCTTAAATATATTTAATAAGAAATGTAATACATTATGTTGTTTAAAAATAAAAATGAAACCTGGCTCGTAAATATTAAATGTTAAAATTTATAAATTAGTCTTTAATATTAGTTTTCCTCCCATCATATAAAGCGTATTTCTTGAAGGATTTTAGAAAAATGTTCCATGGTTTATTTTTTATTACATGCGTTCCTTATAAACAAAATATATATGGGTGATTGCCAATCTAAAGGGTAAAAAACGAAGACTAATTTGAAAATATAAAAATTTTACCAAAAAAATTTAAAAAAATTCCTTAATTTCTTCTTGACAACTATGAATCTAATTTACTTGATGAGCTATCTCGTTAGCTATTTTTTGGTTGTTAATTAATTAATTTCAAAATTAATGTTTCAACGGAGTGGATATCACTGACCACGGAGTGGACTCTTATAAATATCCAAACTAAAAATTATGTTGCAGCTGTATATTTTCATCCACATTGTTTTACTTGTGTTTTAGAAAATAATCAACAAATATTTTTACTTTAATTCTTTTGAAAAATGAAAATAACAGGAAAATAATTGTTGGTTCCACATATTCTTTCATTTTTCTTTCTTTCTTTTTTTTTTTTTTTATGTGATTGATCTAATATGTTGAAGACACTTGTATTTCCTTGCTTTTTTCTGTTAAAACTTAGAAGATTTCTTAAAGTTTCTTCTTTGATTTTCCGCCTTTAAAACTTTCTTTTATTGGCTCTTTTATAACCTCGCCAAAAATAATACATTTCTCAATTTCTTTTGAATTTGCTTTTGTGATAATTTTTTTCACTTTTCTCTTGGGTATTTCAGATCAGTAGTATTATTTTTTGACTTCACATCCTTAGATCTTTGCACATGCTTTTTGTATTTTTCAAGCTTCCTAACAAATTTTTTGTTTTCTTCACGAAGCCTTTCACCGTTCTTTTTCGACCTTTTTCTTCCACTTTCTAATCTGCTAGATGATGATACAGATGGTTTTGTTTTCAGAGATGGATTAATTTGTGGTAGTGTGATGTTTATGGCTGCTGAACGAGGTGTCTCAGGAGGTGTATCATCTCTGAGATGTTCTTCAAAGATTATTCTTTTTCTTCAATCTCTCCCTTTGATTTCTGTTTTAGTTTTCCCATTTTTTCGTAACACTTCTTTTCATTTGTTCAGACATTTTAACTTACAGTATTCTTCCTTCTGTGATATATTTATCTTTCTTTAGCTTTTCCTTCTTCGTGTCTTGCGGGATCATTTCTTATGCTCCTATTATACACAAAGATGTTTCACGCGACTTTCATTTCATCCAATTTTTGCTCCAATTTTCGATCGAAAGAAGGTTACAATAGTTGAATCAAAAATTGTTCGAAAAACTGGTTTACACGGTGTACAGTACATGTCACGGCACACGTATTTATCTCTCTTATAACGGGGACGACATGGAAGAGCGAAGAGGACAACGGTGAATGAATTCTCGCCAGCGCTGTCTTTTCTCGGTACATAAGGAGCTTTCTTCTCACTGGTTTACCACAGTTTGACTTGCCAGAAAAAAATGTTCGTATTCCCAATTCCTATTACACTGGGCATTGACGTGATTTGAGCCAAATTTACAATTGTCTCAAAAGTTGTGTGAAAACTTGTTGTGTGTAGTAGGAGCATTAGTCTTTCTCTTGCTCTCTGCATAATTTTTCTTTTTTGTTCTTTACGTTTTTCTGTAGTTTGGCTGGGAAGTTTCTTTTTCTTGTTATTTTTCTTATCTGTTTTATTTTCAACTCCACCTAGTTTTCTTTTTGACTGAGTTTGAGCTAAGGTTTGTGCACATTTATTTGTCCTGCATTGGGTTACATGTGAATTTCCATTTTTCTTGAACTGCAAAATAAATTTTTGCAAAGAAAATAAATATATACAGGTGTTTATAAAGTCCCGGACCCATTTTGATGTTTAATAACTCGTAAAATAATAGAGATATAAACAAACTTATGGCATTTATAGATGGTATAACTCATATATTTTCTTTTCAGGTTTGAATATCTTTACTTTTGTAAATATCGTCTGCGCGTGTGGTTAATTTCAGATAATTTCATTTTCCAGTCTAGATATCTGTTGCTTAAATTTTAAAATACTCACACAAAAACATTTCTAGTGGACTGTATCACTAAACTCATAATTTTATTTTCACAACTCGAATCGACGTCTACTCACGTCGGCACACAAACTCACACTGCTCAACTCAGATGGCGCTGCTGCAACAGCGCTTTTCATTGGATACGGAACATTCCGCCCCACGTTGCAATGTTTACATTCAACCAGTAAATTATACAGTTATATCAAATGAAAATAGAAAATAAACACAATACAATAATAACATTACATGACTCATTAAAAAAATATATATAGACACTAATATATAAAATTACACATTTTTTGGCAAAATGCAAATTTGGGAAATGGGTCTTTTGTAAATACCCGATTGGGTTTTCACCCTTCCCACCCTGACCCGTTTATCTTCACCAAAATACAGTTCTATTATTCTCCCTAATGCCCATTTTTGTGGTGGTAGGTTTTCATCTTTAAGAAGCACTAACTCATTGACTTTCACATTATTTTTTTCTACCATCCACGTGGACCTCTGTTGTAAATTATTTAGATACTGTATATGCCATTTTTTCCAAAAAATTTGAATTATTTTTGTCAGCTTTTTCCAATTAGACAATCTATTGTCTTTAACCTCAATTAAATTAGGCTCTATAACAGCATTTAAGGGTCTGCCAATTAAGAAATGGGCAGGAGTTAACACATCATACACATCAGAATCGGATGACAGAGGTACAAGCGGTCTTGAATTTAGAATTCCTTCTATCTGTGTAACAACTGTTAGGAATTCTTCATAGGTCAATCTGGAGTTGCCTAAAACTCTTTTAAAATAATATTTAAAAGCTTTAACTCCGCTTTCCCAGAGGCCACCAAAATTAGGTGCTCTCGGGGGAAGAAAATTCCAATCGATTCCCTCAGCTGACATGTAACCAGCGAGGGCCTCATCTGGTTTTATAACTAAATTTTGCAACCTAGAGAGCTCTTTGTTTGCTCCAATAAAATTTGTGGCGTTATCAGAAAATAATTTTGAACATAAACCTCTACGAGTCACAAATCTTTTTAAACATGCTATGAAAGCCTCAGACGTCAAATCAGTGACAATTTCGAGGTGAACGGCTTTTGTGACCAAACATACAAAAATGCACACATATATTTTATGATAAATTCCCTTTCTTTGATTCTTATATTTAACAAGGAATGGGCCACAAAAGTCCGCACCTGAGCAATTAAATGGAAAGTCAGGAGTCACGCGCTCTTTCGGTAATTCACCCATTAATTGCTCCACTCCTATGGGTTTAACTCTAAAACACTTAATACAATCGTGTACGACTTTTCTACACGTTGCTTTACCCTGAACGGGCCAAAATTTTTGACGAACATAGTATAGCAAGGCAGTAGGACCTAGATGAAAGTATCGCTTATGATAAGATTCTATAATAAGTTTGGTCAATTTATGACCCTTCGGCAGAATAATTGAAAATTTAGTGTTAAAACTTACATTAGCATTCTTAATTCTGCCATTTACTCTAAGCAATCCCTCTCTGTCTATAAAGGGATTTAAAGATTTTATCTTACTTTTCTCATGAACATTTTTTCCTTTAACTAAATTTTTTAGTTCCTCGTTCTGTTTTTTGAATTTGCTTTACAATAAAATTTTCTGCCTTGCGGATCTCCTCTGTTGATAATGGCCCCAATGTTCTTTCCCTTGGATTCTTCAGGTTGTAGATAAATCTGAAAAGATAACTAACAACATGCAATATTTTAATATAATTATTACTAATATTAAATAAGTCTTGAATAAAGGAGTTATAAGTCACAGTAAATACAGATAAGTCATTTTTTTCTGAATTTTTCAGTTCAGACGTAAATTCGTCTTTTATGACGGATTTAGGAATTTCACGATTGGGATACTGTCGTTCTGACAGAAAAGCAGGTCCTTCAAACCACAATTTATTTTTGACCAGTTTTTCAGGATCCACCCCTCTTGAGATAAGATCTGCGGGATTGTTCTCAGAAGATACATGACGCCACTGTTGAACTTCTGTCAGAGCTTGTATAGTTGCTATGCGGTTTGCCACAAAAGTTTTTAAAAGATACGGCTCTTTTTGTATCCAGGAAAGTACAATCATCGCGTCGCTCCATAAGTAGATGTCAGCTGTCTTAAACTGTAAGGCACTCTTCACTTTTGTGAGCAATTTTGCCAATAAGACGGCAGCGCAGAGCTCCAACCTCGGTATTGTCGTACGCTTAAGAGGTGATACACGTGATTTGCTACAAACCAAGTTCACTTCGAAGGCTCCATCCACTGACGTTGATTTGCAATAAATCACACAACCATAAGCTGACTCGGAAGCGTCCGCAAATCCATGAAGTTCAATATGTACTGGATTGTTCATTAATATGCATCTCTGAACACTAACACTATTTATTGCTGGCAATAACTCGATGAAGTTTTTCCACTGTTGCGCCTCCGTTTCCGGAAGCGGATCGCTCCAGTCTAACTTCAAGCACCACAGTTTTTGTAAAAAGATTTTTGCCTTTGTTATGACGGGACCCAATAGACCAAGAGGATCAAAGATCCGAGTTATGGTCGAGAGTACTGATCTCTTCGTAGGCGGAACCACGTTTTCTATATGAATTTGGAAGGTAAATATATCAGTGGTAGGGTTCCACGTAACACCTAGCGCTTTTGTCTCATCTTGAAAATTATAACTACTGTCAGGTCCTGTTTTTAATTCTGGGCTATTGCTATACCATTTATGCAATATCATGCCTGCACTATTGAGAGCCTCTGTTAATTGAGATTTCAGTTCTTTTGCTCCACTTAGGATGTCTGCACCGCTCAAGACATCATCCATATAAAAATCCTTTTCTAAAATTGGGGACGCTAAAGGATAGTTCTGGCTCTCATCTCTGGATAACTGAAGTAGGACTCTAGTAGCGAGATAAGGTGCACTTACTGTACCATAAGTAACAGTTTTGAGCTCATAAGTCTTAATTGGTTCATTCACTCCCTCCCTCCAAAGAATTCTCAAAAGTTTAGTTTGACTCGGATCTATTAAAATCATCCTGTACATCTGTTTAACGTCAGCCACGAACGCATAAATATGTTTACGAAATCTCGTCATTATATTAAATAGGTCTTCCTGAATAACTCCACCGTTATATTGTAAGGAGTTAAGAGAATTCCCTAAAGTTGTTTGTGAGGAGGCATTGAAAACCACTCTTAGCTTTGTAGTAGTTTTATCAGGGCGATAGACTCCTAAATGTGGTATATAGTATGTTCCCTCTTCTTCCTCACACTCTGAAATTTCTGTCATGTGACCCAAATTTTCGTATTCGCGTAGAAATTCCTTATATAATGCTAAATACTCAGGCTCCCTTAAAAAACGATTCCATAGCGAATTTAATTTTTTAAGGGCAATATCTTTAGATTTCCCTAAACACGTTGGATCATCCTTTAACGGCATTTTTACAATATACCTCCCTGTACTATCTCTTTTAACGTTCTTCTGAAAGTGCTCCTCGCAAATTATTGCTTCTTTATTTTTGGGTACCTCAATCTGCACATCCTCCAATTCCCAGAATTTCTCCATAGTTTCGTTTAAACTAGCATTATTCTCAATGAAGCCGCAATGTACCCTTTCCTGAGTTTCAACGGGAACTCTTCCACTAGCCACATATCCAAAAACAGTATTTTGGAAAATCATGTTATTATTAGCAGGACAAATCTGACCTGGCCGCAACAATTCATAAAAAATTTCGGCACCCAAAAGCAAATCTACACGACCCGGCACATTAAAGTTTTCATCTGCGAGGTTTATATATTTTAATTCTGGCATATTAATATTAATTTTTAACCTTTTTTCCGGCATGAAATCCGTAATTTTAGATACAATCAAAAAATCCAATTCTTTTTCATAATTTCCTTCAAAATTAGAAATCGACGCATTAACAACATATTTAATCGTAGTGCATGTATCTCCGATACCATATACTGTCAAATTAGTTTTCTTTCTTTTTAAATTAAGGCTATTCGCACAATCCCAAGTCATATAATTATTCATTGCTCCTTGATCTAAAATCGCGCGAACTGTGTATTTATTTCCTCTCTCATCTTTTAATAAACAATTCACTGTACTCAGTAAAACGATTTTTTTCTGATTTATTACCCGTGAAGAGAGAACCGAATTATTATTTTGATTACTTAATACGGTTCCAGCTGACTGAAATGTCGGCGCGTTTACAGAAAGTTCCGATGATTGTAGGGGAGAATGAAATTCCCGGCCACCTGCCTCAGTTTCACGTTCATTACGCAATGACTCATTATTTCTCGGAAAATGTAAGGAAAAATGATGACGCCTTTTTCTTCCCTCTTGTTTACACAAAGAACAAAAAAAATGTGATTTACAGTTATTTACTAAATGTTTGCCAAGACAATTGAAACAATAATTATTTTTCTTTATAACTTCTACCCTTTCAGAAACAGGCAATGCCATATAATTTCTACATTTATATAAGGGATGATTATTTTCAGAACACAATATACACTTTAAATTCTTGCTATCAGCTAGAAATATCTTAGACACATTTCTCGAAGAGGATTTTTGATTATAGTTCTCCGTTAACGATTTTCCTCGCGAAGCATAATAAAGATCAATTTCCTTTCCTAGTTTAATAGGGACAAACCAATTGTCTGCTTGTCTGACACTGATGTGGGCCGCGGTTTCTTTATCAAGCGTTTGAAACAATTTATCTGATACAATTAATTCTTTTAATTTCTCAAAATCCGACACTTCTCTTAATTTTAAATAATAATCAAAACTAGTTTTTAACCGTGATGCAAATTGCAAATGAGTTTCATTTGCTTGCCTAGTAGCTTTTCTGAATTGTTCTAAACATGACTGGGGACTCGGTTCGAACTCTCTTAATACAATTTTCTTTACTTTATCGTAGTCACTCAACTCATCATCGCTTATGTACGAAATTATGTTCGAAGCTTTCTCACCTAACAAATTCAAAAGAATTTCCGCTTTAAATTTATCGGGTACGTTTTTTGTTATAAAAGATCTTTCCAAAGAAGCAAAAAAAAAGACTCCACCCTTCTGGACGACTAGGAATTCTAATTGTTAAAGTTTTAATACTTTTTATCAGTGAATCCAAAGATTCGTATTGCTCAGTTTTATTTTCTAAAGCGTCTTCGCTAGTGTTTTTAACTGTCCGTTTGTGCGACAATTCTAATTCAGCTTTCGCTCTCTCTAATTTAATCTGTTCTAATTGTAATTCTAATTGTTTATTTTTCTCGATTGTCTCCAATTCTACTTTCCGTTCCTCAATTATCCCTTCTATGAGATTAGACACAAATTCGGGTTCAGTTTTGAATTTCTCAGTAATCTTTATAAGATTAATCAAATCTACAACCGACATTTTATCTGTTATTACCTCTCCTAACTCTGTTGCAGCAAGCTGCAAATCTGCTTTTCGCGCGCTTTTAAACATTTTGAGAACAAAACTTAATTACAAATCTGAACACAATGAACTCTTAATTAAAAATAATTAACACAAATTATCCTATTAATTAAAAAAAGATAACACAAATTATCTTATGGGAGTGAACAACCAAAAAAAAAACTCATGCACCTACTTCATTACTGGTTAGCCTTTTTCTCTTGCGTGCGGTGCGGTTTTTAACAGCTTCGCATCACAACTCAAATCGAAATAAAAAAACTCCTGATTTTGCATAAACGTAAAATCCATAGGTCTCTCAGTATCTTTACTCCGGTCGCACTGACCATGTGCTTAAATTTTAAAATACTCACACAAAAACATTTCTAGTGGACTGTATCACTAAACTCATAATTTTATTTTCACAACTCGAATCGACGTCTACTCACGTCGGCACACAAACTCACACTGCTCAACTCAGATGGCGCTGCTGCAACAGCGCTTTTCATTGGATACGGAACATCTGTACTTTTCTAAATATAGTCTGCTTATTAATTGCATTTTTCTCTCTTTTGTTTTTGGCAACTATTGCAATGTTATGTTTACTTTTGATGTGTTTGTTCTATGTATTACTTTTGTATGTGATGTTTTATTTGAGCGAATATTAAGGAGCATGCATACACCACAAGAGAAAGCACAGATTTTATGGTGGTACATAGAAACGAAATCGATAGTGCAAGCACAGAGAAATTGTAGAAGAATTTACCAAAAAGATCCTCCATCCAAAAGCAGCATTTTGCGGTGGGGTACCATCGTTCGTAGTTCTTTGAATGACCATTTTCCAGAAAGATGGATTGGGCGAGGAGGTCCAATTCCTTGGCCACCCAGATCACCTGATATAACGCCGCTGGACTTTTTCCTTTGGGGATTTGTAAAGGACAATGTTTACAGGAGGAGAGTGTCGAACATTGATGACCTAAAAGTCAGAATTACAACCGCAATAGCCTCTGTGGATGTCGACATGCTTGCCGCTACCTGGCGTGAAATTGACTATCGACTTGATATTCTCCGTACGACGAAGGGGGCACACGTGGAAGTTCATTGACTAGGGTCATGAAACATTTTGAGTCTATCTAACCATTTATGTTATTAATTTTAATCTATACATCATCCTTCTGCATTACTCTGTAAACAACACTCATAAAACTGTTCTTAAATTTATATTAATACGAATTCTGTTGCTACATTTAAACCATGAAGAGAAATGCTTAACAGTTCAGTAAAAAATAGCAAATAATGTTTTAAAGAAGTTGAAATGACATTTTTAGAAAATCACGAATAAAAATATAAAAGTTAGGGGGAAAAATATATTTTCATTGCACCTTAAGCAATCAGTAGGCTAACAAAAAAAAAAAAAAAAAAAAAAAGGATAAAAATTTATCAAATATATTTAAATTATTTTTCAAGTGTATCGATTTTTAAGATTAATTTTGAAAGTATCCACTCCGTGGAAAGAAGTGTCCACTCCGTGATCAAATGATGTCCACGGAGTAGACAGAAAGTCTGATTTTGAATTTTAAGGAACAAAGCAATGTCAGGAACAATTTAACTTTAGTGTCGAGTTAAGTCTTATAATCATTAATTGTAATAATAATTAGATAATAAATAATCCTTATAATTACCTGTATACTTCTGACCACGGAGTGGACTGATGAGATAGCCAAACAGGGGTATCACAGATGAAATCTATTTTAACAGAAAGAAATAAAGCATTGAGTTCAGTACATGTAGGTGAAAACAAAGATGACTTCCCCTCTTTCTTCTCAGTTACACACTGGTGACAGGCAGTGCCATCTACTGAACTTTATTGGAAATTAAATAGTTGTCCACGGAGTGGATGCATTTCATTAGGGACATTTGTTATAAATTAATTAAAAAAAACAAGATTCATTTTATAACTCTAAAATTTAATAAATATGTTTTTAAGGACAATTATGTCCTGCTTAAGTTGAAATGCAATTAAAAAACATTAATACTAAGCTTGAAAATAATGCTCTATTCTGCAGACTTCCCTTAGGGACAGTCCACGGAGTGGATATTCCAGGTTTTATCGATAGAGTTTAAGAAAAACAAATAACATTAAAAACTTTTATAATAATATTGAACTAGAGAAAATCATAAGAAATAGCCTAGCTGTACATTTTTTTCTGATTGAAAATATTTTATATTTTTGAGGGTTAAGGGACATGGTTTCTACCCCTTGTGTTGGCAATGACCCATATGGGCCAACATTAAAACAACTGTTGTTTTCGTTGAGCTTTTTGTTAACCAATATTTATAAGTGGCTGTTGGTTGGAAGGATGAGTTGATCGTTGGCACATATGCAGCCTTTTACATTCTCAAATATATTTTGGTTATTTATTATTTTTTATTTCACGCGGGAGAAAAATGTCTTCGACGTTATTTTAATGCGTGTAATAAAATTATATATTTTCCTTGAAGTTACACAGAGGATAGAATTAAACTATTATACGCAAATTTAATATATTAAGTACCGTTGGATTCATAATGTTCTTTTTTTTTTATGGTGGGCTAACAGTAGCTACCTAACAAATAAAATGCTGAGAAAAATAATAAAAGACCGTATGACCAGCCGACTATTTGAACTAATCAAGTGCCAAGCACGCGAACAAACATTTATTGATTGACCAACGACTAATGTTAGTAGGGTAATATTAGGTGCGAGAGCCTTCATTTAAATAAATTAATTATATTTTATTTTATTACTGAACTAAGTTGTTATTTTTTGTTGCTTGCCTAAATTTAATTCCTTTATCTTTTTCAGTCCCTTTGATGACATTATTGGAATAATAACATTTAAGATTTTTTTCTTGCCATCTAAAACTTTCACCAATTCCAAATTGACACTATTATAATGTAAGTACATTTTTCTAACGAAAAAAACACACAGGGTGATTATAATTAAAGTTATGATTCCAAAACGCTACAATTTTAAAACTACAGTTGAGAATGACTTGATATTTTACGAGAACAATTGTTAGGCAATGGAATTTTGTTTGGCAAAGGAAAAAAAAAAAAAGAATATAAAATGTATCACTATCACTGCTTCTGCTGTAAACTCATAATTCTTGTCTAAAGTTGTACTAAACACTTAGAGTCTATTATTTCCTACTATTCTATTCTATTGCTAACAATATTCCTGTGTATAATGAATCTATTTAGGCATTTTTATTGGAATTACCTTGACAGTGTCCTCTATAGACACATTTTATAAATACTTTATTCCTTCGCCAAACAAAATTCCATTGCCTCATGATTCTTGTGGTAAAATATCAAGTCATTTTGGCCGTTAGTTTTAAAACTATTGTGTTTATAAATCGTAACTTTAGTTATAATCACCCTGTACTTTAGATAGTTATATTAATTCGTGTTGATGAATGAAAAAAAAGTTTCATTCTATTTTTATAAAGATGTCGAAATCAATTTCATTTTGGGGGCAATTTAAGTGAATATTATTATCAAATATTATTATATTCAAATATTATTATTATTATTTTAGTGTTTATATTTGTATTTTAATTATTTTTTACAAGTATTTATTTCATAATTTTGATATTTATATTGACTGAAAAGTTATGATTTCAAATACCATCAACGGTTTTATTAAGTAGAACTAAACACATTTTAACTGCTTTTTTAACTATATTAATTTGTATTTTGCTATTACTCATATTAAAGAAAAAAAAAAAACAATTTCTTCTTCCGAGATATATTTGTGTTTAAATATAAGAATTATTGTTTTATGGATAAAAAAATTGGGAGTGACAGTGTTAATCGGTATTAAAAATTCTAAAATTAAAATTTTTAAATTTATTTTGTTTTTTTGCATTTCCTTTATAATTTTTTTTAATTTTTCCGAGATATACAAGAAAATGTTGGGTTAGTGAAAATTTTCGACTTTCGGTTTTCGATGAATTTACCCGTTTTGAAATCTCTTAGACAAGATTCAACAATTTTTAGAAAAAGGTTGTCTGTGTGTTTGTGTATGGTTAACAAAATTTTTTGGACGCTTTTTCTCATTATTCATGAAACTATGGATAGAATGCAACCAAAATTGGATACTTAGTTAGATCTTGACTTTAACTGGTGCTGATTATCTTTCGTGATATATGGACCAAGAAGTGGCGCTGCTATTTCTCCCATTTCCAGAGAGACTGCATCTCACCCTCTATAGTGTATCAATACAGTATACTTAGTATGCTACACGGATATTGTGTAAAACTATGTTGATTCAATTTGGATGCATATCGGTCGATATATCATGTAGCAATGTTCTAATTTAATCCATTCAGTGGCAAAACAGTGTCACAGCTTATATATATAA
This sequence comes from Salticus scenicus, assembly GCA_963930645.1. NCBI lineage: Eukaryota > Metazoa > Arthropoda > Arachnida > Araneae > Salticidae > Salticus > Salticus scenicus. The sequence continues at coordinate 240,693,384 of OZ005649.1, forward strand.
ATGCACCATCTTGGTATGAGAAATGGATGTTATATAAAACTATGCTTATTCAATTTGGGTGCATACGGTACGAAAGGTGGCGCTGATATGTTGTACCATTTTTCGTTAAGCGCAAGGCTATATATCAACTTCTATGTTTTATAAATGCACCAAGCATGATGTATAAAACATATATTATGAAAAATTATGCTGACTCAATTTGGGTGCATATCGTCCGACAAGGATCGTTTTTAATTTCTGAAATTTATCAGACGGCTGCATCTGTAAATCTGTTGGTGAAAATTGCACCAAACTGATGTATAAAATATTAATTCTGAGAAGCTAAGTTGATTTAAATTTTAGTGCATATTAACCGATAGACGGAGCTGTTGTATAGTATGATGTAGAAAATGTTTTATAATGGCTACAGCATATTAATTAAATTCTATAAATAAATAAATAAATTTGTATAAAAAAGACAAAATGTTTTATTATACTACATATGGAAATAAATTACATAAATAAATGTTCTCATGAGGAGTATGCATTACAATAAATTTATTTTAAATACAATTTTTAAAAATGCAATAATATCTGCAGAAAATTAAAATATCAAATAATGTTACATAAAATACAATAAGTTAAAAGTGATTTATTTTACAATATTTGTAATAGTGAAATGCAAATGAAAATATTTGAAATATATGCGTTTTTAGTACTGATATCCATTTTTCAAATAAAGAGTTTTATACAATTCTATGAGTCAAAAATTATTTTGAATACTCATTATTTTATTTCAAATGTTAAACATAGCATAATAATAAAAAACTCATAAATAATTTTTACAGGTTTGCAAGAAGCAGGTAGTCATCAAAAGTTTGTATTAAATAATTGTTATTCATAAGTAGAAGAACGAGGCAATTACTCATCTCGAAGCTTTAAAGTTTCCCCATTCATGAATATGTAGAATGTATTTTTATGCTGATTCAGTTATAATATTGTAAGTCATTAATATTTTTACTGCAACATTAATGATGTTGATACAAAATATGGATACAAATGAAACAAAATCCTTGCTTATATCAACAAGTGTAGTATAGTAGATTGTTTTAACAATCAATTTAATGAGTTTTAGAGGACATGTCTGCCTGAAGCTAGTAGTACTCTGTGCTAATATCTATAGCATTAGTGAAAGAAAACAATACTCTTTATAGAAATACAATATATATTAAAATCATAAGTGAAAACTATTTTACACATTTTAAAAAGTAAATTTAAAAACCATTTAAAAGAACTTAAAACTTAAGCCAGAGTAACCAATAGCTGTCCTTATTTCTCTAAGTGTAACCCAAATAATTACTGATGACAAGTTGTCCTGCAGGTAACAATGCTGTAGTTCACCAGTCAAACTATAACACGTAGCAAATAAAATAATGACTAATAAAAGTACATCTTCAATGTAAATTCCGAAATTCATCACATTAAAAAGGTACGAGATAGCTATTGAATAAATCAATATTGTTACATAATGGGTTTTTAAAACTACCGTCACATGAACTGCAATACAAGAAATACCAACATGCTGGATCATTGTAAACCATTCATAATTTCTTAAACTCTGGAATTTCACTTGGAGGCATGTCATTATGAACACAGTCAAGCTCTTGCTTTTTGTTCTAAATGACAGATACCAGTGGAATAGTCCTCCAATTAACATTACAATTCCACCAATCATATCAAAAGTGCAGAGGTAATATAACAGCACTGATAAGATGCTTTCTAAATAGAGTTGTTCCTCTGTAAATTCGGCTAATCGAGAGAAATTAATTATAGATGCTAAGAAACTTACTGTGATAATTCCCATTATTTTAAAAAGAACAACATTCCTGTCAGATATTACGTTTTTCAAAAGTGTAGAATAGAATATGCCAGATTTTTCTGCACTGTAAAAAAAAAAAAAAAAAAAAGAATATTTATTTGCATACAAAACACAAAGTATTGAGGTAAAATATAGATTTCCAATACATTAAAAAGTTCAACGTCATTTAACAAAATGCATTAGTAAGATAATATTGCTAAGAATTGCATTAAAAATGCCTATATTTTAAGACCTAGGCTAGGAAAATGCATTAAGCGGAAGTTTACATTTTAGGATGATAATGTTAGATATAAGAAAATATAAAGGGTGACTGAAAATTCCCTGACATATCTTATATATTAATATAAAAATCGATTAAATGGCGCGATAAAGTGTGGTTTGTATTACAATACAGTAGAATCTCGTACAACGCACTCCCACAAAACGCGACGAAAAATCTGCGACTGTTACTCATACAACGCGATAAAGAGTCTCGTATAACACGTGAAATAAAGGAAGCACGTGACGACACTTTTTCTACTTTCAACCTGTTCAAGGAAGGATTGCTCCGTTACTATGCCAACAACCGACGCTTTTGGTCTCATTGCGGAATGAAATCGTCTGCTCAATGATGTCTCCTATAACGCGATTTTCTATTACACGGAACGTATCCTGCGCGTTATACAAGAGTCTACTGTACTATAGTATTGTAATACAAACCATACTTTATTGCGCCATTTACTTAGGAAAGATCGGGATACAATGGACCAATTTTGGAAATTTTAAGTGTTTACTCAGAAAGTAATGATTTCTCACTATTGAAAATATGTGTGCATATTACCTATATATTGGGTTTTATGTTGCACTCAATCAAAAGCAATAATTATGTTTACTTTTTTTATATAATTTTTTTAATAGCAACTGACAAAAGGGACCATTGTACCCGACCCCGGGGTACTATGGACCACAGGTCAGATTTAAAAAGTATGCTAATGTAGTGCGTTTTTTAATAGTATAAAATGTAGAGTATATTATATTTAATTATTTATGTCTTCGATTCACACAAATAATGTAAGTTAATGAACATTAAAATTAGAAAATGATACACCAAACGATGTTTGTGTCACCGAAAGTCTGCTGTTTTCTCGTGAAGTTGTAGTGTCTGGAAGACTCATCATTACAATAGCTTGAAAATTTACAAGAGATATATCAACACTCTCAGGGAAAAAATGTAGAGATCTTAAATAGGTTTCCGTTGCATGAATCTCACAAAAACAGATTCATTATCTTTCATTTCTGTGATTAAACCAACAAAATGTAAAACCGTCCTTTTCGTCAAATTTAGGATTTGTATTATTATTTTTTAATTGCATTATTTAATTCAGTTGGTTATAGCTGTATGATATTTGTAAAAATATAATAATACAAAAGTAACTGAATGGTTATTAAAAAATGAACAAGAAAACACCTTAAAGTAAATTGCTTTCTTATTCATCTTTGAAGACAAAATAGATATAATTAAGGTTAACTATGAAACTTTTAAGTATAACTTATAGCTAACACTTCAAAAATGTAGATTTCATAAATCAGTTTATTATGATAGAGAACTGGAGTAAATGGACCATGGACCATTCTGCCCCGGTTCTTAGTGGTCCATTGTACCCAGTGTGGACTTCCGACAGCAAATGTTAAAATAATAATAAATAAATAAAATATTTTAATGAGATTAAATATAATAATAGATATGTTTAACTCAAAATATTTATTTTTGGCAGCCGTAAACTAAATTTCACGAATAAAATGGCTAAATTGCCAGTTAGGCATGAAGTTGCTGGCTAAGTTTCATCACTGCAGTGCTGCGCAATATGTACCAAAATACGAACCATAGTAAATAAGTAAATAAATACATTTATAGGGTGTACCCTTTGTCTCGACATTGAATCGCTCAACATCGCTCTAATAGCGATGAGCGGGGGCTGCTCCCTGTTAAAAGAAATTATAGGGTGTAGTCCATTATACCTCCGTCTCCTCTATGTTATAATACAGTTTGTGGCAGATTTTTTTTTCCAAAGATGGCGCTGTATTATAAAGACATCAACATAATAATAATAATAAAGCAAAAACAAGCAATGATAGAGCACTGATTTTCTGAAATTAACTACAATATATCATAATGTGCACCTTTTATAGTTTGAAACATGTTCACAAGGTAATCCAATTTAATTCACGTGTTTTCTAACATTGATTGTGGAAGACTGTGGTATACATGCGTTAATTACATAAAAATGAAAAAAAAAAAAAAAAAAAAAAAAAAAAATCAAAGCAGTGTTTGGGGACTGCCGATAGAAGTGAAAACTAAGTAACTTGTGAATTGTATCGTCGAGCTATTAGACTATTATTTTCGAATTATTTTTGGTTTGTAAAGAAGTGTTTATGATCTGTAAAATATGATTAGGCACAACATTTGTAGCTAACCAAATTAAATGAACTAAGCCTTATATTAGGTAAAAATATTGATTACTTATGAAATTATTTTAATTAGTAGCTAAGATACAAAAGAAAACCGATTCAGGATACCCCAAAACGTGTAAATCAGGTGAAATCTCGAATACTACTTTTGAAAATATAAAAGAACTTTGAAATATCTTTCGATTGATGTATTAAAAATAATTTAATCATAATTAGAATTTGAAATATTTAAATATTGAAAATTTAAAATATTACAGCGCCATCTACGGGAGAAATTATTGTAATCTACTGTTCGATTCCAAATCAACAAAGCTTCCTAATGATGTATTACTTATGAAATTATTTTAATTAGTAGCTGAGATACAAAAGAAAACCCATTCAGAACAACTCAAAACGTGTAAATCATGTAAAATCTCCTATTCCACTTTCGGTAATATAAAAGAAATTAAAAATATCTTTCGAATGATGTATTAAAAATAATTTAATAATAATTAGAAATTGAAATATTGAAATTTTAAAATATTACAGCGCCATCTGGCGGTAGAAATTTCTGCAAGTTACTGTTCGATTCCAACTCAACAAAGCTTTTAAATGATGTATTACTTATGCAATTATTTTAATTAGTAGCTGAGATTAGGGATGAAACGGATATCCGGTAACTATCCGGTATCCGGCCTATCCGGCTGAGTTTTAAATATCCGGCGGGGTACCGGATATCCGGCAATTTCAAGCCGGATATCCGACGGATATCCGAAGGAGAAATTTTAAGCTTAAACTCCCATCAGATGAAAATTTTGCGACAATTTTTTAATTTTTTTAGATCGGTTGTAGCTTGTAAAGGATTTTTTTTTTTAAGTTGGCTTCTGCGAAAATCGATTTTGGACTCATTAGCAAACAAATTTAGCCAAAAGTAGCTTCAGGTCTAAGAAATATAGAAGCCCTATTTTAATTTTGTACAGAGTTAGCTAGGGTTTTTTTTTTCCCAGAGTGATCTATAACATTCCCCCTAATCTTCCCCATAACAATAAAAAGAGCTGTTCATTGTTGTTCCTGAACAAATGATATTTATTCTCTGCAGTTGCAGTGTATATATACCTCTGTTTTCATGTCTTTTCCTAATATGTTGTTAGATTGTTTAGTAATATTGTTAGTCTTGTATGTTAAAGTTGTTAGATTGTTTCGAGAATGAGTCAAATAATGTGCATTTATTGACTAGAACCTGTTTATTTACAATCCAGTTTTCCATACACAATAAAGCTGTTGTTTTTGTGACCATATATTTATACTAGCAGAAACCTGGCATTACTTGCGCCATCTATCGATCGCCATCCATCCATCATTTTTTTCGATTTGGATTTTAAAAAAACCCCTCCAATTTATATAAATTTGCATTTTTAATGGAATATCTTACTAAAGCACCTGAATTTAGAATTCCCTGTTGCGTTGCATAGATATATCCCAAAAAATTAAAAATACTTCAAATAAAAGTACATATTTAAATTTTCAGAAAGTCTGTACTTTCATTTTGCTCATAAAAAAAAAAAAAAAAAAAAAAAAAAACAGTTATTTAACGTTTTTGATTTTGTACTGCAGAAAAACTTTCACTTACTTAAAGAATTTCAATAACTAATGTAAAATTTTCTTTCTTATCTGTACACAATATAAAAATATAAAATAAGTAAAAAGTATAAATTCATTTTGAATTATTACTTTCTTCTATATTAAATAGAAGGAAGTATTGGATTCGTGAAAATTTTCAACTTCCAGTTTTCGGTGGATTTACGCATTTTGAGGGAACCAAAACACAATTTGACCATTTTTGGAAAATGTCTATCTGACAAAAATTTTGTGCAGTTCAAGAGTTAATGCATAGAATTTCATATAAATTTATACATAGTTGCATCTTACTAAAAAAAAAAAAAGAAAAAAAAAAAAAGAAAAAGAAAGAAAAAGTGCCCATCAACTTTTGATGCAAATCACTCAACAGGTGGTTCTGCTATACTGTGATTTCTCCCATTTAAAGGAAGACTATATCTCAGCTTATACTGTGTATAATTAAAAAAAAAAATAATAACCTAAGTGTGTCACAGGGAGGGCTATTATGAAACATGTTCATTCAATTTCTGTGCATAACGGCCAATAGGTAATGCTGCTATGCTGCAATTTTCCCGTGAATGGGGAAGTTATATCTCAGATTCATTCGTGTATAATTGCTAAAAATTTAGTATGGGAAAGGGTCATTTTTATAAAACATCATGTTGATTCAATTTTGGTGCATATTGGTCGATAGGTGGCTATATTATCTTGCAATTTACTCTGTGAATAGGAAGGCTAAATCTCAACATCTATAAAATTTAAGAGATAAACAAGATAAAAATAATATGAGAAAAGTTGGCTTAATTTGGGTGTATATTGACCAACAGGTAGCGCAGCTGTTCTTCACCTTCTGTGATTCTCCACATGGCTACATCTCAAAATTTTTCGATTAAAATTGCACTAAACTCAATATCTAAAATCTTTATTGTAAGCAGCTATGATTATGTTTCTTCTGCATGTTAAACAGCATGTAGCGTTGTTATATAGAGAGATATAGAAGAAAGTTTTGTGATGGCCATAACATACTAGTTTGAAGCTTTTAGTTTTTTTTTTTTCTTTTTCTTCTTGATTTTATGTTTTCTTATAAATGTCCCAAAAGGAAGTATTGGATTCATAAAAATTTTCAACTTCTGTTTTTTGATGGATTTACACATTTTAAGAAGTCCAGAACCTGGTTTGACCAATTTAAAAAAAATGTCTGTGTGTGTGTGACAAAAATTCTGTTCAACTGTACCTCCGGAACTACTGTGTACTACAATTACATATAAATTTATGTGTAGTTGAACCATGACATAAATCAGTGCCTACCAACTTTTGGTGCAAATGGCTCAACAGGTGGTGCTGCCATACCGCGATTTCTGCAACTTAGAGGAAGGCTATATCTCAGAAACTACTGCACAGAATTTCATATAAATATATATGTACATGTAACTTGGCATATATTAGTGCCTATCAAATTTTGGTGCCAATCGCTCTACAGGTGGTGCTGTTATACAGTGCTTTCTGCAATTTAGGGAAGGCTATATTTTATGTTCTATTTCATGTAACTACACAAAACTTCATGTTGGAAAGGCATTATGAGAAATTATGCTGGTTCAGTGTGGGTGCATGTTGGCCAGTAGGTGGCTCTGCAATACAGAAATTTCCCCCCAGAAGGAGAAGACTATATCTGTTATTCTATTGTGTATAATTGCATAGAACTTGGTATGTGAGAGAACCAGCCATTGTGAAACACTATAGCGATTTATTTTAGGTGTATATCTGCCAACAGGTGGCAATACTGCACTACAATTTACCCAATGAATAGGTTAAGTTAATCCCAACTTCTATGACATATGTGCATGAAACTTGATATATAAGACAACCATTATGAAAGCAAATGTTGACCTTATTTATGTGTATATCAGCCGACAGGTGGAGCTTCTATTATGAATTTTCATAAGCGTATATCTCAGCATCTGTTGATTAAAATTGCATAAACTCCTTTTGTAAAATATTTATTGTGAGAAGCTATGGTTAAACTTTTATACGATTTAAACCGTAAGTGGCGCTGTTATATAGAATTATGTAGAAGAAAGTTTTGTGATGGCCACAACATATTAGTTTACATGTGAAAATAACCCTTCAACTGTGATTATATTAGTAAAATATTTTATTTCATTTTTTTAATAATAGTATTGTAAAAAATATGTAAATAATAAGTTTTAGTTTTATAATTCTGAACAAAACCTATCTTTTTGTGAAGCGCTTTTCACCAAAAATTGCAAGTGTAGGAATGAGTATGTTAGGCTTAAAATTTTATTCTTCATGGCAATATTGCACAAATAAATAGAATATTAAATAAATATGTTTAAATAAATTATATTTAAAATGTTTTTAAAAGAATAGTATATGAAATATGTTTATATTTTATTGTTTTAAAATAAAGAAAAAGAAAAGAAATATACAACACAACGAAAAACAAAACTAATGCCGGATATCCGACGGATATCCGGTCCGGATATCCGTATCCGGCAGGCAGAAGAGCTCCGGATATCCGATATCCGGTATCCGGCAAAATCACTATCCGTTTCATCCCTAGCTGAGATACAAAAGAAAACCCATCCAGGACACTTCCAAACGTGTAAATCAGCTGTAATCTCGAATTCCACTTTCGATTCTTATGGAAAGCCTTCGCCGACGATGACGCGAGTTTCATGATTTTTATTCACCCAAAAGTGCTCAACGCGCCTAAAGAAGTTTTCACTTCAAAAAGATATGTCTCGGAATTGATGTGTAATTAGAAATATATTGTTTTTCGCACTTTAAAGAAAATCAGTAAAATCTCTTTGGAAATGATGAAGCTAACAAAAATAAAGAATTAATAAATGACCGTGTATTTTATTAAATTGAAGACTAAAATAACAAAGTATAGTTTACGTTGTACAAATGGGTCAACGAAATAACCGGCAGATCCTTTGTTTATGAATATCTATTATGTGGGAGAGAGCAGAATTTTTTTAAGTGATTATTATATCAGTGTTTCGGGGCAGAACAATACGAGAGCGTGTGTTGAGTCAACATTTTGGTTTACCAGATAAAAGATCCAACTGAGCCATATAATTATTTCTTTGTTCTAACTTTAAAACAGTAGTAAAATTTGAAATTGGAAAAGTCGGTTAAAATCATTAACCTTAAAATTTGGCATAACTAAATTCGCCAAGCAAAAACCGCTATGCGATGTCTAGCAGAGTAAGAAAATTAATTATCAAATGGAAATGATTATAGATTGCGCTATTTAATGATATTTTGTTAAGCAGATGTTGCAATAAATAAAATAATTCATTAAAACTTGCATCTGCCTTAGAAATGTTAAAAAAAGAAGAGAAATAAATTACGTTTTAAAAAGATTTTCGGCTTATTAAAATTAAAATTGAATTGAGTGAATATATAAATTTTCAATTATTAATACATTACGATTTTTTATATAAAAATTCAACACTTAAATATTTAAGATTTAAATTACTAATTTAAAATGAATATGTGTGATAAGTCTCTCACACGCAAAAAGTAAGAGAAAAGCTTGCTAAATAAAATATGAGGGGGGAAAACCGCCATCTTAAACGAAAATTGGGAAATAGTTTTCGTATTTAAGTTTAAAACAAATTTTTCACTATAAGAAACATCGTAGTTGCAAATCGCACTTTAATGTGCCAATTACTTAATTTTATATAAAAGTTTAAAATGTGTCAGCGACTTATGGCCTACCCTGTATATTGCATTCAAGCAAATTTTATTTTCTTTAAATAGACAAAAAGGGCAACTCGCAATTTTTACAAAAGTTCTCTTTCAAAGATTCAAAACAGTAAACATTTTGGGTAAGAATTTAAAGTCTACCTTTATATCTTTTTTTTATTTTTATTTTTTTCCCGAACATGCATATGTCAAAGAAAGTATTGTAATAATGTCAAAAATTCTATATTGATATTTTGGTGTATTTACACGTTTTGAGGTCCCCTGAGTTCATATTTCCTAATTTCACGGTGATGTATGTATGTATGTATGAGAGTGAATACGATAGTGTCTAAACGCTTTGTTCGAATGACCTGAAAGTTGGTGTGTACGTTATAGTTCACTGTCTCACGAATCCTGTTGATTTTGGTGAATCGAACACTTATAGTTTTTATACAGGAACACAAAGAAAAATTGTTTATCATTATGGCCTATGAGCCAAAATGTTTTAAAGTTCGATAGCGTCTAAATTTCTTATTCCATTGAGGTAAAATTATGCACATATTATAAATTACCATCATACGACCTGTATAGATTTTAATGAATCTAGAATTTATAGTTTCTGTAAAGGGACACAAAGAAAAATTCCTTTCTTTAACGCCATTATTTATCATAACAATTATTTTGAAATAATTTAATCACAGAATAATTTTACAAAAGTTTTGAATTTGAAAATATTTACTATTTTTTTTTCAAAAGTTAGAGAAATTAAAACCTATAACATAATTACTTTAATTTGTTCTAATATTTAACGTAATATGCTTGAACATTGGTTTACATACCGGAGTCATCTGAATTCATAAGCGATTACTTTGTCTCTTGACAAATTGAATAATGAGATGATTTATGAACAGAATGGATGAACTTACTGTCTTGCAAATACTAGACACGGAACACACGTGAGACTGATATGAAGCAGTTTCATGTGTGGAAGTAGAAGCAACTTACCTATTTTTTACATTTCGTATGCGTTGAAACATAGCCTCCTTAACTAGATGCCTGTCGTGTAGCTCGGAAACTAGGCAACATTTCAAGCCCTAGACAGCGCCACCTAGTACAGATTATAGAACTTTTTTATTCAATTCCCACCAATAATTTAAAGAAGTGACACATGATATATATAATCGACATTTCTTCGATTCTACTCACCTTTTGTGTATATCACATCCCACTTTTAAAAATTTTTGGTGGCTGTTGAATAAAAACTCCCGCAATCTGTTGCCTAGTTTCCTAGCTACGCGACAGGCATCTAGTTAAGGAGGCTATGGTTGAAACTAAACGTTTTCTCGCAGATTGTTTTATGCTCCTTAAAATGTTACGGAACGATCTACCTAAAACCATTAGAGGATTTAACTTGTAACTTATTTTTAAATCTTTTCGATTAAAAAAGTCTTCTGTACATATGTTCTAATTGAATTTTGGAACCATTTTTACCCATATTCGCTTTATCATGAGAAATTCAAATGAAGTGTATATCCGACTCAGTTTAAAGTCTAGTTTCACAAGATGGCGCTCATTCTCCTACAGGTCATTTCCTATAGGAATCTTCGTAGTCCCCTTTTAATATACACTTTTATGAATTTTTAAAATTTTAAATATTAGTTCCCCATCATACTACTCGTATAGGTATGGGGAACTTAGGTAATCGTGAAAATTTTCGACCTCGGTTTTTTGACTTTTCTACACGTTTTCAGGTGTGAGGAATCCGAAATTGACAAAATTTCTATGGTGTCTGTCTGTAGGGTGTCTGTTAGTGTGTCAGTGTGTCAGTCCGTTAGTGTGTTAGTCCGTTAGTTTGTTAGTCTGTTAACACGATATCTCACGAACAAATGATCGCAGAGAGGTCAGATCAGTTTTAAAATATTACTTTCGATACTGGCAAGAACCCTATTCATTTGCAACATTCGAATTTAAAAACTTCGTAAGTTATTAGAAATTTACGATTTTCTTAACATGGGAGAATAGGACAAAAATTCACTTAAACGTGCATTTAATGGAAACTTTTTACTGTAAAAATGTCAGACCAGTTTGAAAATATCAGTTTTGATGCCGGAATTAACATCAGTAACTATAAATATGCTACTTTGGAAATTTCGCAAGTTATTGGAAATTTACGAATTTCTTAACATGGCAGTATAGGACAAAATTTCACATAAACGTCAATTTTGAGAGATATTTTCATCGTAAAGATGTCAGACTACTTTTGAAATATTATTTAGGACACTGGCATGAATATTAATGACTATGAATTTTCCAATATAAAGATTTCGTAAGTTATTGGAAATTTACGAATTTCTTAACATGGCTGAATAGAGCAAAATTTCACATAAACGTCAATCTTGAGGGATATTTTCATCGTAAAGATGTCAAACCACTTTCAAAATATTATTTAGGATACAGGCATGAATATCATAGACTATGATTCTTCCAATTTAAAAAATTCGTAAGTTATTTGGAATTTACGACTTACTTAACATGTCAGAATAAGGCAAAATTGAGCATAAACTTCCATTTTGAGGATCCTAAATAAATTAGACAACTACAAAATTACGTTTATGATATTTGTTTGAACATGATTGAATACAAATATTCTGATAGGAAAATTTCGTAAATTATTCGTAATTTACGATTTGATCAACATAGCGAAATTGTAAATTTTTCATATATAAATATGAATTTTGAGGATTATTGCATTGGAAATAGTAGCATGAAAACTAAACAACGGAATCGACCCCGATAAAATAAATTATTAGATTAGAATAAGATAAATATATCGAAGTGAACGGTGGATAGCCTATTAGGCGGGGATTTCATTCTGTCACTGTATCAAGCTTTGGTCAAATTCATTTCTTTTAACATGATTGTAATATGTCTCGCACGAGAAATTTCTGAGAACATAAATATGATGGAGAACTGAGCAGAGTCCACCTATGCCAACTAGTTTTTAACAGTAATACATGTGAATGTTTAAAGTAACTGTATAGATGTAAGCTATATAACTGCATATGTAAGGGAACTGTAGAAATTTTGGTGAATCTAGCACATTTTTTCTTCAGAGATACAAAGACAATTTTTTTTCATTATGACTTATTGGCTTAAATTATTTAAAGTGCGATAGCTTCTAAATGATTATTTGATTGAACTTGAAATTTTATAATCGTATTAAAGTTCACCGTCGTCGGAACTGGATTTGGATGAATCTAGCTGTTATAGTTTTTTTTTTCTTTTACAGAGACAAAATGAAAAAAATATTTATCATTACAGCACATAAGCTGAAATTATGTAAAGGTCGATAGCGTCTTAATACCATATTCGAGTAAATCGAAATATTATATACATGTTATAGGTCACACGAACAGTCTTTTGTAAACCTAGCTTTAATAGTTTATCTTTTTTTTTTTTTTTTTTACAGAGAAACAAAGAAATATTTTTAATTATTATAGCATTTAGGCTCAAATTATTAAGTTCAATAGCCCCCCAAATAACATTTTTTTTTTTTTTGGGGGGGGGGGATTTTAAAGCATCCTATTATAATTTACCCTTTTGTTTATTTAACGACTACTCTTACTTTAATTTAAACAACCGTCAACTATTTAATAATCGAAAATTCGAGTGGAATTACTCCAAATATTTTATTCCTGACATAAATATATAATATGTAACAATTTAAATATAATAAAGAAGTAAATGTATGAAACTGTCATTTATTATTTTTCCATTCATAAATAAAACAAAATGCAATATAAACTTAAACTGGCAATGAAACAAAAACATTGCCATTTGTATAAAATAAAACACTAATAAAGAGAAAAAAAAAAAGCAAATATATATAAACGTTAAAAACACCAAAATTAAAAATAAAATATGTCGACGAACAGTCATTTGTAAAGGAATTATTGTTCCTAAATGTAAACAGAAAAGTGGATTATAGAGTCGGATTGATCCCACAATTCTATTAGCGTCAAGTCACGGTATTATATACTAATGAAAGGCATGGTTTTTAAACGTTGATCAAACACGTATCCACAATTTACTAAAACTTTGACGAAATATCGTTTGTATAACAATTTATAAACCTATTTATTTTGTAAGAGTAATTTAAACATTTTTCCTGCTTTAGATTTAACACTGAAAATTTTTGTTGTTAAAAAAGAATTTTCATACGGCTACGGGATATGTTAAATAAATAAAATGAAAAAATCTTGTTAATTGACAGGAAACAATTTTGTTCTCTAATTTTTACTTTCTCTTACCCATAAGGTAGAGAAAGTATTGTTTTTGGCTCAAATTTTCGAACGCCAGATTTTGTTATATTTACACGTTTTGAGGTCCCCTGAATACGAAAATCATGTTTTTAGCAAATGGTCTGTGTGTCTGTGTGTGTGTGTGCGTCTGTGTCTGTCTGTTATCAGCATATCTCAAAAACAAATTATGGCAGAAAGTTCAAACTTGGTATTCTAAATGTGTATCATATAGGGATGCTACAGTAAGCTTTTCGTTAAGATCAAGCAAATGGTTCGTGTACAGGGACAATCAAGAGAATTCTAATACATTACGTCTATGGGGGAAATTGCAGGAAAATAGAGTTTAACGTCTATAGACTGCACTAAACCAAATGAAACAAATATATAATTTTTGTAATAGAGACAGTTAACTAGGAAAATTTTTTTGTGTATGTAGGAGCCTCGCCTCCCCCCTGGGGGGGGGGGGAAGTCCCCCCTCGAGGGGAGTAAATTTTCATGATGGGTATCTTTCAAAAGAGCTCGAAAATACCTTTAAAACGAATGGTTGAACCATCGATCTGTGATAATTTACAACAAAGTTATCGATTTTTTTTTACTTTTAACGAAAAAAAAACTTAGAAAAAAATCGTACTTTTTTTTTTTAATATTGAGAATAAAATGGACTTTTTTGGATATTTTGTGTTAAACTACTTCTCTAATATGGAAATCGTCTGCCTTATCATAAAAGATAATTTTTTTAAATAATAATTTTAATAAATTATTAAAAAAAAAAAAAGAAATATTTTTTAATAACCGAATTAAATTCTATATAAATGTAGGCGCATTAATGAAACGGGGGGGTTGAGGGGGGCGGTAGCCCCCCTCACACAGAACTAATTATCATATAAAACTCTTCAGAAGCTTAATATGAATTGTCTAACATAGGTTTACATAACAGTACTCGTTATCTTACCTCTTAATCTCCAACCTGTATTTATAGTATTAAATTTCAGGGTAAGAGAAAGTCGTGTGAGTGACACACCAGATTATTTACTAAACAATAAATTTATTCCGGGGTACAGATATAATTTTAAAATGCTTGTTAATATTGAACAATGGATATGCCTATAAAATTATCATAACTGATTTTGGTTTTCAAAACCAACAAAGAAATTTTCGCGTATTTAAGAAAAAAACTAACATATATTCTGTAATACCGCGTGGTAAATATTTGTATTTTTTTCTAACACTTTTACTTGATAAATTTTTCCTTTAAGCACATTAGAATGAGCAAAAAACATTTCGATATGGAATAATGTTAATAAGTTTAATTTTATGAATAGGATAGCATACTTGTTCACAATTAAAAAATATATTTCATTGATAAAGAACAAAAGTTCTTTCTGTTTAAACACTATTCGTATTAAATCATACGAAATAATTTGGTCGCATTTTAAATGCTGTTTTATTAATTTTGATGTGTTACTCGCATAACTTTTCCATACTCTTCATTTCAATACTAAAAAGTAAATAAATAAATAAATGTTTGCATATTGTAGAATAAAATAACACGTGCTGTACATGAACCTACCTTTAAAGCAATTTGAAACCTATTTAGAAACAATTTTATTTGACAAATAAACCTGTATGTGTGTGGAGGAGTAGGAGGTACCATCCTCCTCAAACAACTTTTTTTTAAATATAGTACCGACATTTATAAAGCATTCAAGGCTGTTATTAAATTTTAAAGTTTATTTCAAATTAATTAAACATTTTTGAATGCAACTCTCCTTGAAACTTACTAAATTTTGATCAAACAGTTTAAGTGGTAATTCTCGTATGAATTTCAAAATATAAATTTAAATTTCCTGGAATTATTTGTTTTTAAGATACGATGATAACACACACACACAGATACCAGCTAAACACTTAACTTTCGTATTTAAGTTACCTTAAGAAGCGATATTATTTAAAAAAAAAAAAAAAAAGTTGAATATTAAGTTCCACAAAATACTTCCTCTGCAGTATGGGTATAAGAAATTAGTTTTCATTCCTGAGCAATTTCCTTCGAAATGGTAAAATGTTACGCGCTTCGGTCAAATACATTTTAAATACAACAGAATTCTTTCGCTTAATTTTGGGTAGCTCTGTATAATGTCTGTAAGTTATATGCACCTTGACCTTACATTATGTACTTATATGGAAAAACACCTAACGCAAGCTGAAATGCCCCAATATATCCAAATT
Source organism: Salticus scenicus (assembly GCA_963930645.1). NCBI lineage: Eukaryota > Metazoa > Arthropoda > Arachnida > Araneae > Salticidae > Salticus > Salticus scenicus. Next base: position 240,709,527 of record OZ005649.1, read on the forward strand.
CTTTTTTGTAACTCTGAAAACGAATGATCAATGATTTCCGTACCCTATTCCATACAAAACATGTTTTTATTTATTTAAAAGATATATATGCTCATTTGATTTTGTTTTTAATGTTTAATTTTACCTACCAGTTCGAGTTCGCCCATAGGCGTAATGTATTTGAAATATCTCATATGTCCTTGCACACGAACCATTTCTTTATCTCAACGAAAATTTAGTGTTGCATCCTCAAATAGTGCAGATTTAGAATGCGAAGATTGTTTTTTCTTGAAGATATGATTGCAAATACGCAGACAGCCGCTAAAAACCTGTTTTTCGTGTTCAGAGGAACTCAAAGCGTGTAAATATAACAAAAACGCAATTTCAAAAATTTGACTCAAAAAGAAACTTTCTCTACCATATTATGGGTAAGAGAAAGTAAAAATAAAACAAAAGTTTCAACTAAAATAATACATTAATTCTTTTTGTTTTACTTACGGAAAAATATAAATAAATAAAAATATGATTTGATGTGTTTTATTCAATTCAATAAAATATTTAAAAGAAGTATTTCTTTATAATAAACAGTTTATAAAATAAAATATAAATTACTTACATTTGTTTATAAATACCACAATCTCTGCAAGAAGATAAATCACAATCTGAAGCGGTTACAGATTCAGCTGATAGATCGAGTTCATTTCTTTCAAAGTAAACTTTCTTAACTTGAAGGTACTTTTTATGCTTCATTTTTCGCAAAAAGAAAAAAAAAAACTTCATAAAACGTACTAATTATAGTGTAAATAAAACCTCCTTAATTATTTTTAACAGTAGGGTGCACATTGATATTTTAAGACCAAACATCACGACAGTTCTTTTATTGAAATAAACAAACAAATTATTTCATTTCGATTAAAATTACAGTGAAAGCACGCTTCCTAAGGGGTACATACAAATGAAACACTTCCGTTTGCAAAGCCGTTTGCAAGCCAAATGATGACGTCATCCTTTGGCTATCGACTTCAATGTAATGGTATTTCTATGGAATAGAGGTAGGGCCTTAGTTCCCCAGGCAGTGACAATTACGAGGTCCGAGTAACCTAGTTTTTTAATTTATTCAAATCTATTGCCACAACTGCTTGTAGTAACTGCTTTCACACTTGTGTCTATACTTGGACTTGTGTTTTTATTTATTTTTCTATAATGTTACAGTCGGTAACAAAAGTGTCCGAACACTAGCAAAAATTCCTATGTAAAAAAAGCACACTTCATATGGTTTTGTTAAATAAATCCTTGTCGAATCCTGTTCTTAGTCATTGTAAGAGCATGATTCGATAAGGATTTATTTAACAAAACCGTATGAAGTGTACTTTTTTTTACATAGGATTTTTTTCTAGTGTTCGGACACTTTTGTTACCGACTGTACATATGTTGGACTTTGATAAATATGAGTAGTAGGAAGGTAGGTACGGAAGTAATAAAAGGTTTATCCGCCATTTTGAATCCCTTCCGTGGAGGATCAAAATTGTGATGCCATGTCTCCGGAACACCTCTAGGGGTGTGTCCCAGACCGTCGCCAATTGCCCATCTGCGCAGCACTAGTGCGACGTAAAACCCAACCATACAACCATCCATCCGCCATTTTGAATTTATAAAAGCTTCTTCCTTTCCTTGATTTCCTTCCTGGTTATTTTTCAATTTGTGTGTATATATATATATATATATATATATATATATATATGCAAGTGTGTGTGTGTGTTGCAGTAAGTGTAATTTGTATGTAATGTTTGTATGTAACACATGTTGGACTTTGATAAATATGAGTAGTAGGAAAAACTAGCAGTCAGGACGTGTCCAGACGTTTGCAACTTGGATGAAGTAAATTTTGCAAGTTTTTTTTCAAATACAGTCGGCAGCAAAAGTATCCGAGCGCTAGCAAAAATTCCTATGTAAAAAAAGTACACAATAAATACTTGTCGAATCCTGTTCTTAGTCAGTCTAAGAACATGATTCGACAAGGATTTATTTAACAAAAAAAATGTTAAGTGTGCTTTTTTTACGTAGGAATTTTTGCTAGTACTCGGATACTTTTGCTGCCGAACGTAGTCATACAGTCGGTAACAAAAGTGTCCGAACACTAGCAAAAATTCCTATGTAAAAAAAGCACACTTCATATGGTTTTGTTAAATAAATCCTTGTCGAATCCTGTTCTTAGTCAGTGTAAGAGCATGATTCGATAAGGATTTATTTAACAAAACCGTATGAAGTGTACTTTTTTTACATAGGATTTTTTGCTAGTGTTCGGACACTTTTGTTACCGACTGTACATTTGGAACACTCGCAAACGGCTTTGCAACCGGAAGTGTTTAATTTGTATGTACACCTAAAACTAGCAGTCAGGACGTGTCCAAAACGTTGGAGGGGTGCCAGCTTGACCGACAGGTTGGGATCTGGAAAACATCCAGTGATTATGGGGTATGTTTGTGTGTGTGTTAGTTATCGCTGATCTTCTCTGAGTCAGATGACCGTCACCCCTATTTTAACACTGGACTCGTTGAGTTAACACTTGCGCAGATGCTTCAATGGTTTCAGGAAATATGGTCGAAGAATAGTACAGTCGGCAGCAAAAGTATCTGAGCACTAGCAATAAACCCTGTCTAAAAAAAGTACACTTAATATTGCTTTGTTAAATAAATCCTTGTTGAGTCATGTTCTTAGTCATTCTAAGAACATGATTCGACAAGGATTTAATTAACAAAAAAAGTATTAAGTGCACTTTTTTGATATTTCATGATTCGACAAGGATTTAATTAACAAAACAGTATTAAGTGCACTTTGTTGACATCGAAATTACTGGCTAGTGCTCGAATACTTTTGCTGCCGACTGCATGCATGTCGTAGATAATGGGATTATAAGAAGATTCGTGTTAATCGTATTCATATTATATTTCCAAGTTGCTTGGAATGCTGGGATATAGAATTTCACAATAAAAGATAAAAATGGTAAACCTATATTGGCGAAAATTTGACGATTTTTCCTGAGACTAGCTCAGCTAAGATTGGGGTTTTACAATTGATCTTAATATTACGTTCGATCGGAAGATGAATCAGTTTACGAACGATCTTAACGGTGCTTCAAACATAAGTCCTCGCTAGGGATGGGTGAACAGTTCTGAAAAGGAGGATAGTATTTCCTTCTTGAGGGATAGAACGAAAACGCGCTAATCAAAGCAGATGGCTTTCAATAAGTACTGATTTACTTCTGTATATTATGCGAGGGATTATTTATCTGTTTTAGGAAATTGTTCTGAAATTTCGTGTAAGAAAAAACATAACGTGAGAAAAGGGATATATCAATGAAATAAAATTTAAAATATCGTTATCCCCTGTATTTAAAGAAATTACAATATTCTACGATGTATTAATATTTAATCCAGCCCTAATATCCAGCCTTTTTCTGGAAAATAAATTTTTAACTGCATAGATGTGGAAGGGAATATTATTTTGTTATTTGTTTTCTTTTGCATAAAAACTGAAATACTATTTTGATTTGAAGCTCGAATTTTATTTTATTTCACGTTCTTGTGTCGGGCAGTAGACCGAAATAAATAATTTTTTTTCTAAATTTAATTTTGAGGTTTTTGAATTTTCTACATTTAAGGAAGTTCAATTTATCAATTATTATACAAATTACATTAATATTATTATTGTCATAAACAAAAAGTTATTTGGACAAACATGTTTAATCTAGTGAAAATAGATTCAATTCATTGTTTACAATATAATTTGATTTAATGAAAATATTTCAAAACGCGTTGTTCGTTTAACTTTAAATGAAGAAGTTATATTTAATGTATCTAAACACTCTTCATTTTATTTTAATCTGATGAAGACAGTTTTTAAGCAACGAAACGCGTTTCAACTTTGTTTTATCTGATGATGACAGATTTATTATATTGAAACGTATTTCAATTTCATTCGGTGATGATACATTGAATTATGTTTTAGGTTTATACGATAAATACAGGATGCATCCCTTTAATTTTATCTGGAGACGGAGAGAGGAAAAAAAAATAATAATAATGAAAATGCGCCTCAACTCGATCAGATTATAATAGATTAAGCATATTGTAATAATTTTATCTATCGAAATATCGTTGTAATTTTATAATCGATTTTATGTATTGCTTATCTGATGAAGATAGATTTAATACTCTCAAACGCATTTCATTTCATGCTTATTTGATGAGTGCATAATCTTATTGCATCGGAACAAGTTTCAATTTTATTTGCTGAAAAAGTTTAATCTATCGTTTCAGTTTTTATATGTTGAAGATAAATTTAATGCACCGTTTTCGTTTGATGTGACGAAGGTCATTATCATTTTAAATTTCGACAGTGTAAAAAAATCATGCAGATTTTAAATTTTGGAATAAAAATAAATAAAGAATTCTTTATAATTTAAAACTTAATTTTAGGACACTATTTCTTTTTCTTTAATGTCTATTGACCTATATAAAAACATACGGTAACTGTGTTGCGTTCCCTAGTAACGGTTACTATATTCATTTCTTTAAATTTTGTTTGCAGTTTACTTTGAACCATAATTTTTATATATTTTTTAACTTGTTGCCAATTATTTTGACAATATAATTAATTTTCAATGTTAAGTAATGGGAAAAATTCATTTTTCCATTTCTCTTGCATGTTTTCACTCAATTTTATTTTTAATATTTATTTTTTATTTTGTATATTTTTTTCGTGTTGCCAAGTAAAAAAAAAAAAAAAAAAACGCTTTTAAGTAGTCTCTTTTTTTTTTTTTTTTTTGACAGTAATAATAGACAGCTCACATATCAAGTTTGATGCTTGTACGCTTTAGATGTTGACAGAGCCTGATTATCCAAAAGGCTCAGGAATCACAACCTTCCCCTCTAAAATTTAAGAGGGGGCCCCATAATGTTTAAAAACATGGTCTTGAATTTTTTGTTTCATATTTTTACACTGAGATTGAATTCTTTCTGAGAAAGGTTACCGAAAACAAGACAAAACACTCACTATTTCAGTAAAAATCTATTATTTAACCTCAAAATTCTGAATGTTCTTAATTAAAAAGTTGTATGATTTTAATATTCTGTATAGAAACCACCCAGATGTATGAAAAAAAAAATTAAAATAATAAACGCACACTATTTTTTGGTCTATAGCATTTTTATATTACAATATGTAACAGGAAAACAAGATTTTCCGAAATGAAAGGGGGCCCCGAAATGATGCTGAGCTTCCCCTAGCTTCAGAGCTTAATCGGGCCCTGGATGCTTAGATATAACCTTTCCGTACACGGAGGAAATTACAGTTTAAATGATTCACCTGCCAGCCGATATATACCTATTTTGACTTACATAGTTTTTCATAAGAGCGCTTTCAAGTATTAAGTTTTGGTAAATTTTATACTACAGAAGCTGACAAAATTTTTCCAGAAATGGGGTCAATCACATTATATCAACGTTGCTTGTTGGGTGATATAAAAGAGAGTTTGATTGTCACAAATTTATGTCAAGATGGAACTAAATATAATTTTTTAAGTTGTGTGTATTAGTTCTTGATCTGGAGCTGCTATAAACTTTTTGTCACTCACACAGATGAACGGAGATTTTAATTTATTTTATTTATTTATTTATTTTTGAGGTCAAATCGTGTTTAAGACATTTTAAAACGTGTAAATACGTCGGATGTCGAAATTTTTTACGAATCCAACATATTCATATATGAATATAACTGAAAGTAAACATTCCTGATACATTCTGTCATATAAATATGTATATAGGTATTTAGCTTGCTAAAATAAAAAATAAATAAATAAAATAAAATAAATGTTTTAATGGTTTATTTAATTAAATTATTAAAAAAAAAGAGAGAGAGAGAGATATTTTCGAACGGTCATTTTTGTTTATGCCCATATGTATTGATAAATAGATAGACGACCGATTGAATTTAAGGGCATTACACCTTTTCATGATGGATCATTTTCATACTCAAAAGTTATGCTATGTTTATATTATGTTTACAGTCAAGTTTATAATATCTTATTAATTATAAATCTTAATGCACATGCTTGTTTATTTTTTAAAACAAAAGTTACATGCGTTTTTGTTTCTATTTTTCCTCAGAAATTAAAAATAGATTTTAGAAAATTTTAAATTAATAAAGAAATTTATCAAATTAATTATCAATTTAAATAATAATATATACTGAAAAATCAATTTCCTTATTCTATGTTTGAATTCTAGATATCAAATGTTTAAAATGTGTTTTAGCCTTCTAAAAAACGAAATAAAATAAAATCTGTATATTTCCAGTTAAATTTGAACCACGTGTTTTACAAGTGCAATTAGAAAGAAAAAAAATCTCGAAGTTCCACTTCTAGTGAAAGACAAATGTCAGTGCCCATTTTATCGGAAGAACGCAGCGAACAGTTCATGGAGGGTACCGGAAATCGTTCATTCTGAATTTCCGGTTGGTTTTCTCCATTAGACCCGTTCAGAACAGTTCTGCGGAACCGTTCCGAGTTTTCAAAGAACTGTTCATTCTCGTTCTTGAAAAAGAACGGGAATGCCCATCTTTAGTCCCCGCGGGAGAAATAAACCAGCCAATTGGAGACGGAGACGCAAAATGAGCTACATTTTGAATGGCGGCGCATCCTGATATGATTCGTCGACACTGCAATACTTTTTGTTCACATTGAATGGTTTACACCAACGACATAAATAAAGTACAGACGGTAGCAAAAGTGTCCGCGCACTAACAAAAATTCCTATGTACTATGTATGTATGTATGTATAAATACTATGTATGTATGTATAAATACACATAATACTGTTTTGTTATTAAAAGAGTATTAAGTGTATTTTTTTTTTATTACATAGGAATTTTTGCTAGTGCTCGGATACATTTGCTGCCGACTGTAGAGTGATAAATGGTACAGTCGATAACAAAAATACCCGAACACTAGCAAAAATTCCTATGTAAAGAAAAGGAGATTTAATACTCAGGCCCTGACTAACGGCAGGGCATACGGGGCAAATGCCCTGGGCCCCCCTTCTGGAAGGGGCCCCCCCTACAGACGTATGCAGAAATTCTACAACCTAAAAAGCTCTTTTGCCACTGCAAGGGGGGCCCCCAGAATAGGCTTGCCCCGGGGCTCCAGGTACCCTAAGTCGGGCCCTGTTAATACTGTTTTGTTAAATAAATCCTTATCGAATCATGTTGTTAGTCAGTCTAAGAACATGATTCGACAAGGATTTATTTAACAAAACAGTATTATCTCTACTTTTTACTTTCTTCTATATGTAATATAGAGAAAGTATTGGATTCGTAAAAATTTTCGACCTCGGGTTTTTGATGAATTTACACGTTTTGAGAGCTGTAGAACACGATTTGACCATTTTTAGAAAATGTCTGTCTGTCTGTCTGTCTGTCTCTGTGTGTGTGTGTGACAAAATTTTGTGGCAACTGTATCTCAAGAACTACTGCACAGAATTTCATACAAATTGGTATGTAGTTGTACCTTGACATAAATTAGTGCCTATCAACTTTTGGTAAAAATTGTCTTACAGGTTGCGTTGCCATCCCGCTTTTTCTAAATTTTTAACATGGTGATATAGGACAAAATTTTGTATAAATGTGCATAAAGAGAATTATTTTTTAGTGATCATTATGAAATTTACAAGAATTATTTAAAATAGAGATAGTCAACTGGGAAAAAAATTTTGTATGCGTAGGAGCCTCGCCACCCCCCGTGGGGGGGAAGTCCCCCCTCGAGGGGAGTAAATTTTCAAGATGGGTATCTTTCGAAAGGTCTCGTCAATACCTTTAAAACGAATGGTTGAACTATAAATCTGTGATAATTTAAAACAAAGTTATCGATTTTTTTTTACTTTTAACAAAAAAAAAACTTAGAAAAAATCGTTTTTTTTTTTTTTTTTTTTTTTTTTTTTAAACGAAATTTAACCAGGCTTGGTATTTAGTTGGCCCCTGACATAAACTGAGGCTGATTAGATTTGGGGATCAATCGCTCAACAGGTGGCGTTGTGATCGTATTTTTTCTAAATTTTTAACATGGCAGTATAGGAAAAAATTTCGTATAAATGTACATAATGAGAGTTATTCTTAACCTGTGATTGTGAAATTAATATGAATTATTGATAATAGTAGTAGTTAATTAGGGAAAAATTTGGGGCATCGCTTCCCCCCCCTAGGGGGAAGTAACCCCCCCCCCCCGGGGGTGTGTAAATTTTCAAGATCGGTATCTTTCGAAAGGTCTCGTCAATACCTTTAAAACGAATGGTTGAACTATAAATATGTGGTAATTTAAAACAAAGTTATCGATTTTTTTTACTTTTAACGAAAAAAAAAAAAAGAAAAAAAATCTTTCTTTTTTTTTAATATTGTTACTGCGTGAATTTGTATAGGAAAATATAGAAGAAAGTCTTGTGGTGGCCACAACATACTAGTTTTATATAGGAATTTTTGCTAGTGTTCGGATACTTTTCTTACCGACTGTACCTTGACATGGTCCAACATGTGTCATATGACATGAACCAACTATGCATTGGTTTCCTTGGTAACAGCTAAGTAAATTTCTGCGGCAACTCTTTGGAGATTAATTCTTTGGAGAAGCTGTATAACTGCCAATGTTTTTGTTTACTTATGTAATTCAATATTTTTTTTGTTCTAAATCATTTTAGTTTTAATTTTACTTCTTTTTTATTTCGTGTAGTCAAAATTTATCGACAAAATATTTAAAAATAGTAGAGTAATTATTATTTGTTTTATTGATAACATGTACATCAGATTTGTATGCTTGACATATAGTCCGCTTGTAAATCTTCGTCGGATAACGACAGATAGCACATGACAGAATTACAATACGAAGAATTGGAGAAAACACCCAGGGCCAGCGAGGGAATCGAACCCGCTCTCCTACGCTCGAAGGCGATTAGCAGTGTGGTGACATATCCACTCGGCCACGGAGGGCCCTTATTATTTGTTCTTGAGTTTAGCTCTTTTAAAAGTTTAACTTTCCTTTACAAACACTTTAAAACTTCATTGGGAAATAATGAATATATATATATATATATTATTATTTATTACAATATGAAATATTCGAAAAAGTATTTTAAAACAATTCATGTCGGTCATAGGACTGTCGTGTTACCTAATAAGAATGATAATTTTCGAATTGAAATTTTAAATGCCAAAATAGCGATAAAGGGCCAAACATAGCAACCTATTTTCTTACTTATGTTCATATCACATGGTTTATGTTGAACTACGGAAAGCTGTTCCTTTATTTGTTGAACCAGCACTCTACTTTATTTATCTCGTTGGTTTACCTTTACACATTGAGAATGAGCAGCCTACTTTAGACTTTAGTACCTTCATTACAGTCGGCAGCAAAAGTATCCGAGCACTAGCAATAATCCCTGTCTAAAACTAGTATGTTGTGGCCACCACAAGACTTTCTTCTATATTTTCTTATACAAATTCACGCAGTAACAATATTTAAAAAAAATATATATATATGATTTTTTTCCAAAGTTTTTTTTCGTTAAAAGTAAAAAAAATCGATAACTTTCGTTTTAAAGGTATTGACGAGACCTTTCGAAAGATACCGATCTTGAAAATTTACCCCCCCCCCCGGGGGGTACTTCCCCCTAGGGGGGGAAGCGTGCCCCAAATTTTTTTCCTAATTAACTACTACTATTATCAATAATTCATATTAATTTCACAATCACAGGTTAAGAATAACTCTCATTATGTACATTTATACGAAATTTTGTACTACTTTTGTCCATGTTAAAAATTTAGAAAAAAATACGAGCACAGCGCCACCTGTTGAGCGATTGATCCCCAAATCTAATCAGCCACAGTTTATGTCAGGGGCCAACTAAATACCAAGTTTGGTTAAATTTCGTTAAAAAAAAAAAAAAAAAAAAAAAAAAAAACGATTTTTTTTTCTAAGTTTTTTTTTTCGTTAAAAGTAAAACAAATCGATAACTTTGTTTTAAATTATCACAGATTTATAGTTCAACCATTCATTTTAAAGGTATTGACGAGACCTTTCGAAAGATACCCATCTTGAAAATTTACTCCCCTCGAGGGGTGACTTCCCCCCCAGGGGGGGTGGCGAGGCTCCTACGCATCCAGAAATTTTTTCCCAGTTGACTATCTCTATTATAAATAATTCTTGTAAATTTCATAATGATTACTAAAATATAATTCTCTTTATGCACATTTATACAAAATTTTGTCCTATATCACCATGTTAAAAATTTAGAAAAAGCGGGATGGCAACGCAACCTGTAAGACAATTTTTACCAAAAGTTGATAGGCACTAATTTATGTCAAGGTGCAACTACACACCAATTAGTATGAAATTCTGTATAGTAGTTCCTGAGATACAGTTGCCACAAAATTTTGTCACACACACACACACACACACACACACACACACACAGAGAGAGACAGACAGACAGACAGACATTTTCTAAAAATGGTCAAATCGTGTTCTACAGCTCTCAAAACGTGTAAATCCATCAAAAACCCGAGGTCGAAAATTTTTACGAATCCAATACTTTCTCTATATTACATATAGAAGAAAGTAAAAATGTACACTTAATACTACTTTGTTAAATAAATCCCGTCGAGTCATGTTCTTAGGCTGTTATTGACCAATAGAGCTTTTTCAGATGACGTCAAAGCCTCAAGTGTCGTCTGCTCAAATCGTAACTGTGGGGCACATAATAGTACGTGTAGATACTTTTCTTTTATCTCTACACCAAAAACTTCTTTCAGTCAACCGCACTGGAATTGGTTGTACGCTTGTAAACTTTTATATGCATTGTAATCACTACTTGTATAAGCAGATGTTGTATAGACAAAATATTTTCCAACAGATTACAAATTGACTGGAGAAAACAGTTGATCTCTGTTAACAATTACTAATGAATATGGATCTACATTATCAATTAGTTTATTTTCTGACTATATCTGTTTTTGTTTCATCATTAAGAGTTTCGATATATTTCGCCGTATTAAAAGACTAATGTTTGCCCTTTGATAGCGTTACTAAGACCGTTGACAAGGGTTTGGTCACGTGACTGAAAATACTCTATAACTGCAACTCCCGGTCGAACATGAAAATTTGAAAAGCGTATAAAGGCGGGGCGCAAATTTTCAGCAAATTTTACCGTGTTGGTTCTGCCATCTAGCGGTATAGTTATTTTCAGATTTTTAGGTGGTGGTGGTTGGGTTTTACGTCGCACTAATGCTGCGCAGATGGGCAATTAGCGACGGTCTGGGACACACCCCTAGAGGTGGTCCGGAGACATGCCATCACACTTTTGATCCTCCACGGAAGGGATCAGATTTTTTAGGTGAAAATAATCAATGAAAGATTATATGAAATCTTCGACGCTAGGTGGGAGAAACAGTGTGCCAAATTTTGCTGAAAAGCTGTACCTGCCTTTAGACGCTTTTCAAGTTTTGCTTTGAACCGAGAGGTAAAGTTAATGGTGAATACGGCCATTAGTCAGTCTAACAACATGATTAGACAAGGATTTATTTAACAAAATAGTATTAAGAGTACTTTTTTGATATCGGAATTATTGGCTAGTGCTCGAATATTTTTGCTGCCGACTGCAAAAGTAACATTAAAGGAAACAGTGGCCATTATAAATCTATTTTATAAATTAGCACCTTAAAATTAGAAAAAATATTTATATGCATTGAAATGTAACAAAATTGAGTATATTAAAACTTCTTCAAAATTATTTATATTTAAAAATTAAAATAAACTAGTATGTTGTGGCTACCACAAGACTTTCATCCATATTTTCCTATACAAATTCAATAAGAGCAAATAATTCATTAAAACTATTCTTTATTAAATGTATCTAATATGATGAATGCAAACGATTTTCATCTTAGAGAAAACTAATACTAAATATCCAAAGAAGGACAGTTTTATTCTCTGTAAATAACACCTTTATAAAATACGTTTTTATAATGATTATCTCGCATATCAAGTTTCGTACAATTATATAACATAAAAGTTCAGATATTCCATTCAAGTTATCGAGGAAATTTCCAGGATAGCAGCGCCGCCTATTGGCTGATAAGCATCCAAATTGAATCAGCATAATGTCTTATAATGGTCTTCTCACATATCAAGTTTTATTTGATGATACGCAATAGAACCTGAGATATAGCCTTCATTTAAATTGCGTAAATCGCTGTATAGCAGCTCCACTTTTTGAACGGCTGACACAAAAAGTTCATAGTTACTAATTCATGTCAACGTGCATTTATATATAAATTTATATGCAATTTTGTGCAGTAGTTCATGAGATATAGCCTTTCCTTAAATTGCGGAAATCACTGTACAGCAGCGACACCTATTGGTCGATAAACATTCAATTTGAATCAGAATAATATCTCATAATGGCCTTCTCACATATCAAGATTTGTTTGATTATACGCAATAGAACCCGAGATATAGCCTCTCCTTAAATTGCAAAAATCGCTGTATAGCAGCGACACCTGTTGAGCGGTTAATACTAAAAGTTTATAGTAGCGACATAGTAAAATGTGGGAAAGCACTTTCCTCAATTACATTCAATAGAAAAGAACGTTTACCTTAATTTAGGGAGACCCTGTATATTGTCTATAAACTATATGCAAACATTGGGTACTTAAATTCAGTCTTATATGAAAAAACCTAACACGAAATGAAATACACTTCCAGCAATTTCCAAGTATAGCCCCAACAAATCCAAATGTTTTGGTTATCTCTGTAAACAAATGATGAATGATTCCTATGGCACAAACCCAAGCTTTGAAGTCACTTCTAGACATGTGCATTTAAAAATATAAAGTCATATCGCACACTCACTTTTCTAAACATGCATATTCAGTAGAAACAGAAGACGAAATTAAAATAATAATAATAATAATAATAATAATAGTAATAAGAGGAATGAATTGTTTCTTTGAGAGGGGTTACGTACGAACAGTGGTCATTTCAAACGAAAAGGAAAACAAAATCGTCTGTTCTCACAAAATGTGATTTTTAAGAGAGCTATGCATTTGTACAGATGCCTTCATTAGAGGTGTATAAATTAACATTATCCTCTAAGTGGGGAGGGGGTATTAGGGCCATGAAAAACTGACATTCATAAATGGGAGGGTCCTTCAGGGAGGTTTCAACTGTATTTAAAAATAAATATTTTGTGAATGAAATTTTTCTAATGCATTTCTACTAAACAAATATTAATACTGTTGATTCATGGGAAGCGGGAAAGGAGACAGCCGATCAGAAGTAGACAGTCATGTGACCAGAAAGAGAAGAAAACTCATTCTTTTTTTTTTTTTTTATTATTGATTCTGTTTTTCTCTCTGAACTATTCGGAAAACCTGAAGTAACTTTATTCTTGAATTGACATTCTAATATTCAGGCTGCATTCGTACAGCCAAGTAATCCATTAATTGTTATATTATTAAAACAATAAGTATTCTTCTGTTTATTCTTTATAACTCATTCAAGGCATAAAAAAATGCCTTTATACGTATTCTGAATGTTTAAACCTGTGCTAAAGTTTGTGAAAGATTCTGTTTTCATTTATAAAATTCTGAAAGAAAATCGTTGATTAAAATCAACAATAGAAAGTAATCGGATTTCATCTTTATTGACTTGTATCTCCTAAATGTTTTTTCAAGCGATCAGAGGAAATGCAGGAGAGAGGTGAGTTAGCTTTTCTTAATATTATGCATGCTAAAACTCAGTTTCGTTTGAGTAAAATGTTTTTGATGCAGGTCAATTCTTTATGCATGAGTCAAGTTATAATTAATCAACATGTTTTTGGTCCGTCCTAGAGCCATGAGTCTATCGATGATTTATATAGATATATAAAAAAAAACTATATATATTTAATATGTATTTGATATTCTTATTCTTATTCGTAATCATTTATTCTTAAAATGATTTATTTTTGTTCTTGAATGTTTGTTCTGTAATTCGAAGGCCTATAGTTATGTGTATTTAAACTTATATATTCTAAAATGCCGAAATTATCTAAGCAAGTTTTATTATTTGAAAATTTATGTAAGGAAATCGATAGTTTTAGAGATAGAGTAAAGGGGTGTAGTAAAGATGAACAATCTAAGGTTAAATTATTAAAAACCAAAGTTCAATCGTATGATCATGAAATCGCGGAAATATTTAAAAATTTATCCGCTAAAGAGAATGAGGATTATATGGATATGTATTTGAGATATAAAGGAGTGGTTTTTGATTTACTGGTGGAGTTAGAGGACAAAACAGAAGTAAAGGCGTGCGATTCAGATACTCACGCGGAAAATAAAGATGAGAAAAATGGAAAATCGTCTCTTATTAAATTACCTAAATTTGATCTTCCAAAATTTTTTGGTGAAACCGAAAATTGGATTTCTTTTAAAGAAATTTTTAATTCGACAATTCTACAAAATAATCAATTATCCAAAATTGAAAAATTGCAATATTTACATTCTTCAGTGCGCGGAAACGCAGCTAAATTAATTCGAGGATTCGCTCTAAAAGAGGAAAATTTAGATCAATGTTGGGAAATATTAAATGAAAGATATGAAAATAAGAGACAATTAGCATTGAGTCAAATTAACAAAATATTTTCTATGAAAATTGTAAAAGCAAACAATGCTAAAACTTTACTTGAGTTATTAGATACTTGTAACGAAGCCGTCAGAAACTTAAAAACTTTGGGTTTAGATTCTAATGCGTTAAGCGACTTAATTATAATAAAATTCATGATGGGGAAATTGGATGAATCGTTAAAACAGAGATGGGAATTAATGTTGGATAGTGATAAATTGCCGGATCTTGATCTTTTTAGGAAATTCGTTGAGCGCGAAGCACGCGGTGTTGAAGAGATAAAATGTAAACAAGACGTAAAATTCACTAATTCGAAGAAATCAAACGTATTGAGTACAATTGTGAAAAAGGAAAATACGTGCATTCTTTGTAATGAGCGTCACGCGCTATTTAAATGTCCGACATTTAATTCAAAACCCGTTAAAGAAAGATGGAAATTTGTTGAATTAAATAAGTTATGTCAAAATTGCTTACGCCAAAATCATAGGCTGGAGAATTGTAGAATAAACATCAATTGTAAAAATTGCGCAGAAAATCATCATACACTATTACATGTGTATGGTAGGAATTCAAATTCTGAAAGGGCGAATCATGTTTCGCCAGACATTTCGGTTTCAAATAGTGCTCAGTTTTATTCAAGTAATGTGTTGTTATCGACGGCACTAATTAAAATTAAATCGAATAAAGGCAAAATTATGCATTGTAAGGCTTTGATAGATAATGCTAGTCAAAATTCATTAATTACTAAGGAATGTGCTAAGCGACTAAATTTGCCCTTACGGAGCACGTCGCATAGTATAATAGGGATTAATTGCGTTTTAGCAGAGACTGCTCTAAACGAAACAGAATTTAGCTTCACTCCGCATTTTTCGTCGGAGTCATTTTCAGTCAGCGCTTTTGTCGTTGACAGGGTGACCTCACCTCTCCCTAATTTCCAACTAGCGCAACACGATTGGCCACACATACAAGGATTACAACTAGCCGATCCAAATTTTCACATTTGTGGTCCAATCGATATTCTTCTTGGGGCAGAAATAGTCGCCTCAATCTGCAATGGCAGTCCAATTCAAGGGCCAGCAGGAACTCCTACAGCATTCCCCACAAAGCTGGGTTACCTCCTTTCAGGACGAATAAACAGTTTTCAATGTACAAATATCAGTCTAATATGTCATGCCACTGTGGAGGATGATATCAACAACACATTAAAACAATTTTTTGATACAGAATCAATTCCAATTGTAGAATCAAAAAAGATAGAAAATGATCCTGTGGAAAATATTTATGTGAACACAACTAAAAGAAATAGTCAGGGAAGATATGTCGTTCATCTACCGTTTAAGCCAGATAAGGCACTAGGTGACAGTAAGTCAGGTGCTATTTCAAGATTTCTTTCCATTGAAAATAAAATTAAAAAGAACCCACAATTAAAGAGGGAGTATTCGAATTTCATGAACGAATATATAAATTTAGGTCATATGACAAAATTAAATCCAGCTGAAATTAATGAAACGCCACATTATTATTTACCGCATCATGCGGTGGTAAATGAAAACTCTGAAACAACAAAATTACGTGTAGTATTTGACGCCTCGTTTAAAACAACAAATAACAAATCTTTAAATGACATTCTATATATTGGTCCTAAACTGCAGTCGAATATTTTTGACAATTTAGTAAAATTTCGAGCCAACCCTGTAGCGTTCAGTGCAGACATAGCTAAAATGTATCGGCAAATCTTAATTGAAAGGAAACATAGAATCTACCAAAGAATTGTTTGGAGAGAATCTCCCAATGACCAATTATCCTTTTACGAATTGAATACTGTCACCTACGGAACAGCTTGTGCACCCTATTTAGCGTTACGCACCCTTAAGCAATTATGTGAGGATGAGGGACAAAATTTTCCATTGGCAGCAGAAATTGCCAAGGAGAATTTTTACATCGACGACTTATTGTCAGGGGCACAATCCCTTCAATTAGCAAAAGATAGAATAATGGAGCTGCAGGCTCTAATGCAAGCTGGAGGGTTTAAACTTAGGAAATGGGCTTGTAGCCATCCAGAAGCGCTCTCTGATATTCCAGAGGAAGATAAGGCTAATTCGGTCATTCATTTTTTTGAGGATAAAGAAAAAATAAATCAAAGAGTACTAGGAATGTTCTGGGATTTAAGTGAAGATACTCTTCAAGTTAGAACCTTAGCTGATCAACAAATTAATACAAAAAGACAGTTGCTGTCCGTAATTGCGCAAATTTATGATCCCCTCGGAATTATTTCGCCATCTACTATTATCTTAAAAATCATTCTACAAAAATTGTGGAAGTTGCAATCAACATGGGATGAGCCTATACCTCCAGATATTTTGCAAGAATGGAAAACTTTTTATAATGAAATTAATGAGTTTAAATCTATGTCCATTCCACGCTATGTAGGTTCAAATACTAAAGATTGTACAGTTGAACTGCATGGCTTTTGTGATGCCTCTCCGAGGGCGTATGCGGCAGTCGCATATTTAAAGATCATAACGAACACGATTCAGGTATATTTAATTGCTGCTAAAACTAGAGTCGCACCCATAAAAGTACTCACTTTACCGAAATTAGAATTGTGTGGGGCTGTACTCGTAGCTGAGTTAATTTGCAATATTCAAAAATCCCTTAAATTTACTCATTCGACATACTGGTATACTGACTCTTCTATTGCATTAAACTGGATAAATAACCCTTCAAACAAAGGAAATAGTTTCGTGGCCCATAGAGCTACCAAAATCAGAGCTCTTACTCAATTAGAATTTTGGAGACATATCCCAGGAAAAGAAAACCCGGCCGATTGTGCCACACGTGGATTGTCCCCGGCTAAGTTGAAAGCTAGAACTGAGTGGTGGGAAGGGCCAAAATGGCTCCATAGTTTTGAGCTACCACCAATGTGCACATTACATTCAGTTTCCGTTCAGAAACAAACTCATCAACATTCGACAGATTCAAGTTCTAAGCCTACACTTTCTAATAACACTTTCATATCACATATCACGAAATACTCTAACTATCTAAAACTTTTAAGAATTCTAGCTTATGTTTTGAGATTTATCAATAAAATTAAAACCAAATCAAAGGAAAGTGGTCCTTTAAAGGCCATAGAGCTAAATCAAGCGGAAATGTGGCTTGTAAAAATTATTCAAAATGCAGAATTTAGTGATGAAATTGCCTTACTAAGGAAAGGCAAACTTTTAAAACCTTCACACCATCTATTCTGTCTTGATCCTTTTCTGGATGATGCAGGCATTCTTCGTGTTGGAGGACGCCTGCGGAACCACCCATCCTTACGATTTCAAGAAAAACACCCCATATTACTTCCCAAAGCAAATCACGTTACTTCCTTGATAATAACATATTATCATAACTTAAGCTCCCATGCTGGTCCCAATTTAGTACTTTCACTCCTTAGAAACAAATTTTGGATTCCCCACGGACGCTCCACCGTAAAATCAGTATTAAGACAGTGTATACTCTGTTTTCGACTGTCAGCTAAGCCAATAATTCCAAAGATGGGGGATCTACCCTCAGAAAGAATCACACCCATTCGGCCATTTTCAAAGGTTGGTGTCGATTTCGCGGGACCAGTAATGACAAAATGTCAACATAAACGAAAAGTGACAACCCTTAAATCATATATTGCCCTTTTCATCTGTATGGCGACAAAGGCAGTGCATCTTGAATGTGTTTCAAATCTTTCTACAGAAGCCTTTCTCGCAGCCTTGAAACGCTTCATAGGTAGGCGTGGATACCCCTCTGACATATTTTCGGACAATGGCAGAAATTTTGTCGGAGCCCATTCTTACCTAAAACAGCTATTTTCTTTATTCAAAGAAGAAAAATTACAAAATTTTGCTTCCCAACACCAAATAACCTGGCACTTTATTCCCCCGTATGCTCCAAATTTTGGGGGACTCTGGGAAGCGTCGATAAAATTAGCCAAACATCATTTGGTAAAAATCACACAAGGAGCAATATTAACGTTTGAGGAGTTTTCCACCCTTCTATGTCAAATAGAGGCTGTTATAAATTCGCGGCCTCTAACACCATTGTCCAATGCTCCTAATGATATCGCGGCTTTAACACCAGGACATTTCTTGATTGGAACTGCATTATTAGAATTGCCAGACCTACCATTAACAAACAATTCTCTTAGTCTTTCTTCTAGGTATAAGCTCTTATTGCAGATGAAGGAAACGTTTTGGAAGAGGTGGAAAGCACAATACCTGCCAACATTGCTGTATAGATCCAAAAGAACCAACAACCACCGTCACAACTTTTCTCCAGGGGAACTCGTCATCCTGAGGGATAAAGCATCACCTCCGCTCCACTGGGATCTCGCCAGAATCATCAAGTTGATTCAAGGACCTGACGGAATCGCCAGGGTCCTGCAACTTAAAACCTCTTCTGCTGGAACTCTGATTCGACCGGTTACGCAGGTGATCCCTTTTCCAAGTATTTCGACTCCTGCTCCGGTGCCTTCCCGCCCCGCCCAGCCTGTTGATTCATGGGAAGCGGGAAAGGAGACAGCCGATCAGAAGTAGACAGTCATGTGACCAGAAAGAGAAGAAAACTCATTCTTTTTTTTTTTTTTTTATTATTGATTCTGTTTTTCTCTCTGAACTATTCGGAAAACCTGAAGTAACTTTATTCTTGAATTGACATTCTAATATTCAGGCTGCATTCGTACAGCCAAGTAATCCATTAATTGTTATATTATTAAAACAATAAGTATTCTTCTGTTTATTCTTTATAACTCATTCAAGGCATAAAAAAATGCCTTTATACGTATTCTGAATGTTTAAACCTGTGCTAAAGTTTGTGAAAGATTCTGTTTTCATTTATAAAATTCTGAAAGAAAATCGTTGATTAAAATCAACAATAGAAAGTAATCGGATTTCATCTTTATTGACTTGTATCTCCTAAATATTTTTTCAAGCGATCAGAGGAAATGCAGGAGAGAGGTGAGTTAGCTTTTCTTAATATTATGCATGCTAAAACTCAGTTTCGTTTGAGTAAAATGTTTTTGATGCAGGTCAATTCTTTATGCATGAGTCAAGTTATAATTAATCAACAATACAGTTTAACATGATTGTAATTTAACTACATTTTATGTTTATTTCCTGAATTAAAGGTAATGAATTGTCAGTGTGATAAATTTGTTTACAGCCTGACCAACTCACGTATGAAAACAGAATAATGCTGTTGAAAAATCTCAAATAAATATTTGAATAAATATGTGATATCAAAATAATTCCCCTGACGTACATTTTGCGTGTATAAAAGTGTGTGTTACAGTGTTATAATTCAAATCCCAAATGGTAAGTAAAATACTGATGTTCCTTTGAAATTTTGTGGATGAGATGTTATTTTGTTAGAATATCATGCATATTTTAAAATATTATTCACGCAAGAATTGGTATGTGTTTCATTTACGCCAAGCAGGAAGATTTGTTTTGAAATTTAAAACAGGAAAACAAGTTGAATAAACCATCATTAAAAATGAACAGCTTTTGTATATGTATATATATATATATATATATATATATGAGCGTGCGTGCATGTATGATATTTATAATATTTAATATAAAGAGTTATAATTATGAAAATAGTATCTATATTATGATAAAATGTCAAAACAAATTTTATGAAGCATTGTAACTTTTTTTTTTTTTTTTTTTTTTTTTTTTAAGTATTTATTGTTATATTTTTTTTTTCCTTATTCAATTTTTTTTTTGTACTAGATAATAATAACAATAATAAAATTAATAGATTATTATTATTATATTTTTCTAAACTGTTAGTCTGAAATGTTATTAAGTATTTTTAAAATACCATAGAAATTATCATAGTTATAATTTAATTTACATAGAATTTATATTATTATTAGTTTAAATTTAAATAAAACAGTAAGTTCATGTATACACGCACAAGTATACTTTAACTTTCATATGTATTATAAGAAAAATATGGTTTCAGATTCGTAGATAGAATAAATTTTCCTTAGATATACACTGTATAAATTTAAATTTCGCTGCCAAACTTTAGCCGTAAATTTTATGATGAGCTGTAAAATTTATGGTATATATAGAGTAAAAAGGGTACGACTCTCTGGTAAAACTTACAGCGAAATATTGGCCGGAAGGTTTCATTTTTTCTACAGCATAATAAATTAGAAACGTTTTCTTCAGGAAAAAATACAAATGCAATAAATACACGTCATAATGTAATTAGTAAAATTGATGCAAAAGAATATTATAAAATCAAATAAGAATTTCACAGAATTCAACTTCAACATTTTTAAAATGTAAAATTTTTTACATGTTTTTTGAACAAAAAAAAAAGTGAATTGAGAGAAACATTCTAAATGATAATAAAATTAGGCATTATTATTTCGATCGTCAGTATTGTATCATAAAAATTCTCCCAGATATGAGAAGACAAAATAACTGACATAAATCTTTTTCTATGTTTTGGTATAGGTTCGCCATGGAAAGAAGCAATACTTTTTAGGGGAATCATATACAAATTATAAGTGAAAACAACGTTAAAGTTGAAAAAAAAAAATAAATAAATATATAAACTTTTTTTATTTTAATTATCCACTAATCCATCCTTAACTTCATTTTAGCGTACCTCAAAGTTTTTTTCTGGTTACTGTGTTGAAATTTTATGCATGGCTTTATTTGGGTATTAGGTACCTTTTAGCAATTGAAAATTGTTTTTTAAAGATTTAGAATTCTTGAAATCCAAACCTCTGAAATATTTGATTTTTATTGTAAAATAGTACATATATTTGGTAATTTTTTTTTTTTTTTTTTGGTAATTTGTTAGAACGGATTAAATGAATATTTAATGAATGCCAAAGTTTTGCAAAAACTCAGTATGCAAGCATACAATACTTATAATCTGCAGATAATAATGTGATAGGATAGGTAAGGATATTTCGTTTTTGAATAACAAACGTTTAAGAAATTTAAAAACAGATTGTAGAATGATGTAGTGCTAGAAAAAAAAATCAATCAATAAATAAATAAAAAACAGTCAAATAGAAAAAGTAACGTTGAATGCGTTCGAAAACGTTCTTGGTTAAAAAATATTTTGTCGTCTTGCACCTTCGTAATATTATAGCAACTTTTTTACGCTGAAAATAATTTGAATTGTTTCAAAAGATTCTAATATATCAGCATAAGAAGATTTGATCATTTGAGCATCATAAACGCAAGTTCTCTCTTGATAGCAATCTTTTGGTATAGGGGATACTTTGAGAAATTGAATGAAAAAAAAAAAAAAAAATTGAGTTACAAAGAAAAAGGTTCGTTATATATTGAATGAATCGCTGTTTGCAGCTTATTTACAAGAAAATTCTTAGATTTATCTTTATTAGAATGTTGTTGATTGGTTGGGTTTTACGTCGCACTAGTGGTGCGCAGTGGGCAGTTGGCGAAGGTCTTTGGACTCACCCCTAACGGTGGTCCAGAGACATGCCATCACAATTTTGATCCTCCACGAAGGGGATAGCTCCCCCGTTTCGGTGATCCCCAGAGGTATAATTTTGTTGAGAACACACAGGACATTGTGGCCAGGACAGATTTTGCGTGCACCAGCCACCATTAGTGTATACCACGGTCTTTGGCCGACTCGAGTACCTAACCCGCAGTCTTCTAATTACGAACTCGGCGCTCTATCGACTGGGCTACCGAGGCTCTCTTTATTCCAAGGAAAAAAAATCGTAAAACCGAGAAATTCGTAAAATGGAGATCCGACGGTATGTATCTCATAAAGAGGATTTTGTTAATTACATTAAGGTTGCTCCAGGATATGAAACAGCATAACCTGAAAAATAATTGTTCATTAAAATATTTGAACTATATATTTTTATGACACTGTTCGCCATATTTTTGAAAACAAATTTGTAAATCTATTCAAATGCGGTTTTTTACATTTCTATGATCATAAAGAGGCAGAATATTACCCCATCACTAAATACTTTAGTATGTGGAGTAGAAGATGGGAGCAATGAACTTAAAGAAATTCACCATTCATGGTTACAAACAGAAAGTTTTAAAGATCTTTTACTGTGATCCTGTTACTCAGAATTTTGATGAAAAATTAATATTACAAGAGCCAAAAGTATAAGAAGTGATTAAATGACTACATTTATTGCAAACTCTTTTATTCGGAATGGTCAAGGGGATGTCCAAATAGATATATTTCTTTTAGAAATGTCTTGCTGAATAATGAGCACAAACAGAAATAACAGCCTGCTGGATGATTTGTAGATTTTCTCTAAACTGTAGGCACTACAAAGAGCATTAAACGACCTTTACTATTAAACCAACTATGCAAGTTACTGACACAAATGTTGCATACAATATGAAACGTCTACATTATGTATTTTGATCTCCAGTTTGACAACAAAAATAACGATTTTATGCCGTTTTAATCAGTGAAGTGATAGCAGAGTTGCCAACATTTTAATTTATTCAGGAGCATTTTTAGCCCCGCCTTTATTTCGCACCACTTTATTTTTAGAACATTTTTATTCAGTATATAACTACTATAAAATAAGAAAAGATTACTCTTAAAATAAAAGTGGTATAGAATAAAGGCAGGGCTAAAAGTGCTCCGGAATAAATTAAAATATTGGCAACCCTGTGATAGCCTTTGACAAAATAGGATAATTTCCCTAGAAACGTAACAAGAGTTGTCCTAACAGCTCATACAAACTCAAGGCATTCTAAAACAATGAATAAATATAACCAAGCTATAATCAAGTGATAACAAGAGATTAAATGTCAATATATATTTAAAAATAGAACCAAGCAACAATTGTAATTCCCAGTATATTTAAATTTTTTTCTGTTTGGTTTTACTAGCGTGAAATCATTTTCACTTTTCAACATATACTGTATTATAATTCTCCATAATCAACACTTATAAAATGGGGAGCTAATTTTCGCCTCTATGATAATTTTTGTTTTCAGTAGCATGAAATCAATACAAATTTACTACTTTTATTTAATTACTTTCTTCTATATGTAATACAGAGAAAGTATTGGATTCGTGAAATTTTTCGACCTCCGTTTTTTGATGGATTTACACGTTTTGGGATGTCCAGAACGCGATGTAATACTTTTTAGAAAATGTCTGTCTGTATCACTTTTTTGAGGACGCTGTATCTCACGAACCAATGAATGAAATTTAATCAAACTTGGTATTTAGTTGCACCCTGACATAAACTGGTTCTGATTAGATTTGTGGATCAATCGCTCAACAGGTGGCGCTGCGATATCATTTTTTCTAAATTTTTAACATATGGCAGTATAGGACAAAATTTCGTATAAATGTACATAATGAGAGTTATTTTAACTTGTCATTGTAAAATTAATATGAATTATTGATAGTAGTAGTAGTTAACTAGGAAAAAATTTCTGTGCATGTGGGAGCATCGCTTCCCCTCTGGGGGAGAAGTAACCCCCGGGGGGGTACATTTTGAAGATGGGTATCTTTCGAAAGATCTCGTCAATACCTTTAAAAAGAATGGTTGAACTATAAATCTGTGATAATTTTAAACAAAGTTACCGATTTTTTTTTTTTTTTTTTTTTTAATTATATATATATATACATATAGTATATATATTGTTACTGATTGAATATGTATAGGAAAATATAGAAGAAAGTCTTGTGGTGGCCACAACATACTAGTTTACTATTTCATTGTTGAACAGTGTAATAGTTTTTGTTGAATATTTAAAAAGTCGTAACTTGAAGGAATGGAATGACACTTAATCCTTCCAGGGACAGTGTAATTACATTTCTTTAAAATCAAATGCCACTGGAACTTTACTATAAAGTTAGCAAATAAATAAATAAATAGATAATTTTTTTGGGGTCAAGTTAAAAAGTAAAATTTTATTAAAAATCTCCGAGATGCATTTTTGCAGTTAGGAGTTAAAATTAGATAAAATCTATTCCAGCGCCGTACCCCTCAAAGAGTTAAAGAGAATGAAGATATTAAAATGCCTTATGCTGAGTAATAAGAATTTTTTTTTTATTTCAATATAACTCAGTAATTTATTTTATTTTTTGGTTGCTTTTCACATTTAGAAAATTTATATTTGATGTCTCTGATGGTGAATTTTTAGCTGCCGAAAAGATAATATTGTAGCGTTAGCAATTGCAGGATAAGCTGTAAAAAAAAAGTCAATTTAAAAATTAATTATAGATGAAAGTAGATCACCCAAGAACGAATCCATGAGGCAATACATTGGTTGAGCAGTTCAGCTGAATATATTGATTACTTGAAAGAAGATATTTTGTGGCGTGACCATAGACTTAAATATATATATATATATATATATACATATAATAAATTTCACCATAACAGTATGGAGTGTGAAGCATGGAGTGGGGGAACAGTAGCGGACACAAGACCCTAAACTTTCTTGGGCTACGACCTGATCGTAAGTAAGTGCCGTCCAAAAAGTGGGCGAAAAATGACAAATAATTTGGCGTTTAATTATATATTCGCCAAGATCAAAGTTTAAGATGAGAATGGTTGCAGAAATCGTTACGAATATTTTTATGTAATTTTTGAAAAGGGGACCAGTACTTCCGTGGCCGTTGTTAGTGAAGATTGGTATGATTTTGCCAAGTATTTTAGTTCCTGAGAAATAACCAGCCAAGAAAATATTTTATCTAGCTGATGATGTAAATTAGGCGATAAGGGGCACTTGAGTTACATTTTGATGTAAGATTAAAAGAGGCCGAATTAATTATTTTCTGGTTTCACAAAACAAAAGGATAGAAATAAGTCAAAACATATCCATTCCAGCGCGAAAAGAATTTTCATTACGTTAGGATTGCTAAGTGAATACTGTGAATAAACCAGAGGTTTTGTTTCAGTTACATTGAAAAAGATATGAAAGGGAACATATAAAAATTAGGAAAAGTATATTGCAAATCTATTATTTATACGTTAAAAATGGTTATACGTTACATTTTAAAATAGTTGTTTAAGATTAAATAATTTTATTTATTATAACTTTATTTATTTAGAGAATTTACCTATCTTTTAGAGACAAAACAAATTTTATAATGTATATTATCTACATCACAATGTGGAAATCTCTTTTCAAAATTTTAATTAAAAAAAAAATCCTGATGATTTTTAAAATAAAAAATAAAACAAAAAGTATTTTTAACATTACTATAATTCTGAAATTTATTACTAATTTACAAAATATGAAGATGTTAATGAATACTAGATCCTAGCGATGAATCCTAGAATAGATCTTGATATCAAATCATGATTGATAGTGATTTTGTTTTTTTTATGTCATATACAATGCTAATTTCTAGAAATTATCATTGTTACACATGCAAAACCCACTGCTATTGGAATAAACGATGAGTGATAAATCATTGATAATATAACACGTATTTCTCACATATATCTGAACAACATTCTCGTATAACTAACTCTAGTGGAATCTTTACGTGTTTTACTGGAAGCAATGGAATTCATATATCACAGCATCGCAACATTACTTTCAACTTGACCTACTTCTCGAATGACCAACTTGTCTTAAATTAGCGCAGATAGGTTTAGTTCCAAACTGTCTCGTGTATCATAATATTTATTCAAAATTATATTAGAGCATTTTAAGTGTATAGATACTCTAGGGAGATACTATTTTGTTATTATAGAAATATGTATGGGAAGCAATGCGAATAATGATAAATTTGTTATTTAGTCTTGTTCAATGAAAGTATTTCATTTACAAATTAACTAGTAGTTCACACTCTAAATGTGACACTTATATTATCCATTACTGAACAATGAGTTTACGTATATACATATGAGGAAAATATTTTTAAACGTAGTAAAATAAAAAAATAACAAAAGAATAAATCCACCGAAAAATACAAAAACCAATAAAAATTAATTTTTAACGAAATTAAATAACCTGTAAAGACTGTAGTACAGATATGAAAACAGTTAAAACTAATAGCTTTAATAATTTAGAAAGAATAAATAAGTAAATAATTAAATAAATGAATTAAAAAATTACACAACAAATTTACCGTGACTTTATTCCTCGATTATTATCTTTAAATCATTATGTGATACATGACGATAAAATGAAAGAGAACGAAGGTAAAAAGGTAAAAACAAGGAATGAGATATAATATCAAAAGGACCAATAAAAAACATTTTAAGACCAATTAATTCGTAAAATAAGCTCAAGTTGTAGAGATTTCTTATCAGGGAAAAATATATCTACAGTGAGCACTATATCCTACAGTGACTATACATATATATAAAGTCATTTGCAAAAGTTTAAGAGAGTAGCCGATTCTCAGTATTTTAACGCATTGCATCATTTGCGTAGATTATTGCATCATCTCATATGCTGACTGCATCAGACACATTCTACTGCTATAAATAAAGGTGCCCGGTACGTTCATCGCCAGTTGTTTATTGTATTTTGTTGTAGATAGTGCTGTTGTGTAATTATTGTACTGGGTAAAAAACATTCACTTACTGTTACAAAAAGGTCAGAAATATTGACCCTGCATAAAATTGGATTTTCTGAACGTCAAATAAGTTACAGAATAAATGTGAGTGCATAAAGCTATTAGTAAATTTAAAATTTCGGAAATATTTGTGGACCTTAAGCGTCGTTTCTTTTTCATACATTGAGTAAGTCGAGTTTTCCTTGCAGGTTTATGGGATGATAAATCAAAATCTTTGGCCAAACGTCTTGAAATAGTACTCAAACTTACGTTGGTGCCTTTTGCAGCCAGAGAAGGTCAAATCGTATTGGAGGAGGTTCTTGGATCTCGTACGACCATCCTTATCACATGATCATGACGTGCACTCATATTTCTAGGACGACCACTTCTCTTAAGTTCCACAAATTTTCCCAAAATTTTAAATTTACTAACAGCTTGATGTACAGCTGTCTTGCTCACATTTACTCTCGAACTTATTTGACGTTCAGAAAATAAAATCTTATGCAGGGTCAATATTTCTGACCTTTTTGTAACAGTAAGTAAACGTTTTTTTTACCCATTACACAACAGCACTGTCTACGGAAACATTCAATAATCAATTTGTGATAAACGTGACGACCACCTTTATTTATAGCAGTATAATGCGTCTGATTCAATCATCGCATGAGATGACGCAATAATCTGTGCAAATGATGCAATGTGATAAAATTCTGAAAATCGGCTGCTGGTCTTAAACTTTTTCAAATGACCATACGTGTAAATATTAAATGATCTTGTTCGATAATGAGATATCTTTCTGTATGGAAGGCTGCTATTCCTTCGTTTACCAATATGAATGTAAAACTAATAAAAATGTACATCTAGTAGTTATCACGCACAATATTTTATTTACGGTAATTCTTTTGTGCAGCTGCTCTTAAAATTATTTAATAATTCTATAAATGTCCTTATCTGCAGAATCTATGATTTTAAACATATTACAAAACTATGTCAATTTCTTTATGGTGAATTACACAATGTAACGTTATTAACCTTTCTACCCTGTATGGGTCGATTCGACCCATTTTTAAAATTGATCTTTCGATATCTTCTACAGATTTTAATTTTGATTGTTCAAACGTTATGTATGCCTCAAAAATATGCATCCGTTTAATATATGATGTTTTCAGAGTCATTGTTTTTTTTTTTTAAACCACCCCCAAAAAATATGTGACATATTACCTGTCTGGGTCGATTTGACCCACATTATTAACATGCATAGAAATGCTTAAAACACCATTTTTTTCTTTTGAGTAGACTTCATTTTCAGGAATAGTCATTAGATGGCGATGGTTGTCGGAAACCTAGATATAAAATGAGCTCCATAGAAATTCTTTCTTAAGACTTAAATTCAATCTATACAAAGTGGGTCGATTCGACCCATACAGGTAAAACGTGCATAGAAACGAGTATTAACATGCATAGAAATGCTTAAAACACCATTTTTTTTTTTTTGAGTAGACTTCATTTTCAGGAATAGTCAATAGATGGCGATAGTTGTCGGAAACGTAGATGTAAAATGAGCTCCATAGAAATTCTTTCTTAAGACGTAAATTCAATCTATACAAAGTGGGTCGATTCGACCCATACAGGTAAAACGTAAAATATTTTTAACAGAGTAGGAAGGTTAACATAAACTTAGAAGAAATATCATATGTAGAGTGTAATATATAATATTTTTTGTATTCTCTGTATAAATACTGTATATATGAACAAACACTAGCCACAAGCACCATATATTCCAAAAACAATTCAGTTAAAATATAGTACATAAACATCTGTACCACATTTCAATGAGATAAATTGTGACTACAGTCGGGAAAAAAGACACATAGACATACATTTTTTTTTTTTCTACAGTTTCAACTGATTGGCGTCATTATCATTTCTGGAATAATTTGCTGTCTTACTTTAAAATTTCAATTATATTTTTATACTTTCTTTTACCCATACATACTTATGGTAGAGAAAGTATTGTTTTTGGGTCAAATTTTTAAAAGTGAGTTTTTATTATGTATACACGTTTTGAGGTGCCCTGAATCCGAAATTTATGTTTTTAACGGTTGGTCTGTGTATTTGTCTGTGTGTCTGCGTGTGTGGATGTGTCTGCGTGTCTGTCTGTTATCAACATATCTCAAAAACAAAGAATAGTAGCAAATCCAAACTTGGTATTCTAAATGTGTATTATACACTGTAAAAAATAGCGGTGGTTTTTACAGCAGAAACAACTGTAAAAGAGTGTCTCTTTACAGGTGTTTCCGCTGTAAATTGCCTTATTTAACAGCAAAATGTGCTTCCATCCAATATGGGTGCCAGCACATTTTGCTGTAAAAACTACTATTATTACTCTCTTCCATATGTATATATAGAGAAAATATTGGATTCGTGAAAATTTTCGAAATCCAGTTTTCGATGGATTTACACGTTTTGGGTTGTTATGAACAGCACTTGACTGTTTTTAGAAAATGTCTGTTTCTCTTTCAGTCTACCTGTGTGTGTGTGTGTGCGTCTGTATGAGTGTCTGTGTGTGTGTATCACAAATTTTGTTGAGGCTGTATCTCACGAACCAATGAATGAAATTTAACCAAACTTGGTATTTAATTGAAACCTGACATAAACTGGTGCTGATTAGATTCGTGGAACAACTACTCAACAGGTGGCGCTGTGATCGCATTTTTTCTAAATTTTTAACATAGCAGTATAGGACAAAATTTCGTATAAATGTTCATAATGAGAGTTATTTTAATCTTGTGATTGTAAAATTAATATGAATTATTTATAATAGTAGTAGTTAAGTAGGGAAAAAATTTTGTGCATGCGGGAGCATCTCATCCTCACCTGGGGAAGATTGATGCTTCCTTCCCCCAAGGGCGCGGGGGGCGGAGTTCTTCTAAATTTTCAATATGGGTATCTTTTTCTGGTTTGGCGACCTTTGTAATTTTTTTTTCTTTTTTGTTTATGCAATAAACAAAGGAAGAGGCTTAACCTATAGAGACGGGCTCTTTTGAACCTCTACAGGGCCATCAGAGTCCCTCTCTAAGGTTGAAATCGCTCAAAACAAATGCATAGGTGTCAGCGGCCATCTTCCGTCTTAGAATCTTAGAATATGGGTATCTTTCGGAAGATCTCGTCAATACCTTTAAAACAAATGGTTGAATTATAGATCTGTGATATTTTAAAACAAAGTTGTCGATTTTTTTATCTTTTAAGAAAAAAAAAAAAAAAAAAAAAAATCAGAAAAAAAAAAATCTTATTTTTTCTGATTTGCAAAAAATTGCCATCTTTCGGCATTTTGAGATAATATAATTCTGTCAGATAGAAATCGTCTGCATTTATAATTAAAAATAATTTGATAATTTAATAAATAATTTTTATTAAACAAATTTTGTGGAAAATTATATAGAAGAAGGTCATGTGGTGGCCACATCATATTAGTTTTTTACAGTGTACAGGGATGCTACAGTAAACTTTTCGTTTAGATTAAGCAAATGTTTCGTGTACAGGGATATCTAAGAGAATTCAAATACACCATGTCTATGGGGAAATTTCTGGTAAGTACAATGTAACATCTATAGGCTGACTTAAACGAAACGAAATAAACAAAATATATTATATTCGTGAAAGCATGTTTTGTGTAAATTGTGGTATGGAAATCATTCCATACAGGGCTACTCAAAGTATTTGGACATATTGGGGCTATACTTGGAACTTGCAGGAATCGTAATTCCTTTTGTGTTAGATGTTTTTCAAGTAAGATTAATTTTAAATACACATTATTGTTTATAGTGTATATTGAATACAGACAATATACAGGGCTACTCAGAATTAAGCAAAACGTTCTTTTCTACTGAATGTAATTGATGGAAGTGTTTGTACCTTTTACTATGTCGACGAATACTGCAAAATTAATTTTCCCTACCCATACTACTAACAGAACATTTTTTTTAAAGTTTTATTTTCAACTCTGCTTTTTTTTGTATGACATCACGTTTTGAAGTGCCCTGATTACGAAATTCTAATTTTTAGCGTTTGATCTGTATGTATAGGGTTTTCCAATAGGAATGATACAATTTTAAATGGTTAGAATGGCAACACTGCGTATTATTTTTTGACATTTCTTGTGCCCTTTGTGTTTAGTATGCTATGTCATTTAATCATGCAAAGATACACGCTTGAACAACGTTTCGAAATTATTAAATTGTTTTATCAAAATCAGTGTTCATATGTGAATACTGAGAGAAATTTGAGAAGAATTCATGGCCGACATTATTCAGTTAATCGACTCGATTGATTGTAATTTTTTTTCTTTGGGGATATGCTAAGTCACAAGTCTATGCTGATAATCCAATAACAATTGAGCAATTAAAAACCAACATTGAACATGGTATTCGTGAAATAACACCAAATTTATATGAAAGAGTGATGGAAAATTGGGTTCACAGAATGCGGTATGTACAGAGAAGTCGTGGTGCTCACATGAACGATATTATTTTCATACTTAATGGCAAAATGTAACCTATCAAAAAAAAAAAAAAAAAAAAAAAAAAGTCTCACTGAATAATTCATGTTTTTTTTTTTTTTTTTTTTTTTTTTTTTTTTTTTTTTAATTGTGTAAATCTTAATGGAAAACCCTTTATATATGTTATCAGCATATATCATGCCCCACTGCCAGGTTTTCGGCTTGTTTGATTCTCCTCTGTCCATTTCTTCCAAACATGCATCACTGTTGTGGCACTACACTGCGTGTGGGTTGCGATTTCTCGATACAAAAATCAACCCTCTCGCATACCAATGATGCAGCTTCATAGGAACTCCGTTAGTTGTTGGTATGGCACCATCCGCTTTGAGAAGGCATATTGACAACCAATAAAACGTTTACCGTAGACAGAGGGCGATAAACAGATTTCAACGCGTCATTACAGTCCTTTATATACCTAGAACAAGCGACTGATAAGGAGTCGGTTACCGTTCCACGCATACGCAATCTCTTTGTAATTCTAATCATGCATGTTGTTTTATCTTTAGACACGGGCTCTTTTGAATCTCCACAGTGCCGTCGGGTCCCCTCTCTAAAGGTTAAAATCGCTCAAAACCGCTGCATAGTGGTGAGCGGCCACCTTCCGTCTTAGAATCTTAATTTATTTGCATGCCTTACCTCACTTTACATTTTCTGTAAGGTTGGCTCAAGTTGCATAATTCCTACATGGTGTTGCAATTTTCATAAACATGAGTGTATTTCTGGTATCACTGTCCAGTATGTTGCACTAGCACAACTTCTGCATTCTCTTTGTTAACAGGGGAAATTATTTCAAACCCCCAATAATATCTTCAAATACACCTAAAGATTAAAAACCATTACAAATTTTTAATTAGTTAAGCTAATTGTACTGTATTTAGCAGGATGAAGATTTATGATAGAGCCATAATTTATGACGAGGCATACTTCTAATTTTTTACACATAATTTAATGAAGCCCGAAGACGAATTACAGATAACATGCACGTATTACATAAACGATTACATTTTGAAGACTGGTCTGTTTTAGCGTTAACAAAATTAAAGGAAATTCAACAGACCATTGATTGGACGATACAGTTCACAGGTACTTGTATATTTGTGTGAAGTCACTTACAAGAAGACCAATAGATTAACATTCAGGAACACAACGATAATATACACAACAATTCTCCGTCACTTAATTTCTTACACCATACTTGATAAGAGGTTTTCTAATTACTGAACTGATTTTTCTAATCAGAAAGTATTTGCACTTAATCTTTGCTGATATAAAAAAACATTTTTTTTTTTTTTTTTTGTCTAATAGAGTTTTTTCCTTCAATATGATTGTTAAACAAGTTGTTTTTATTAGTATATAATATTAAGAAAAGTGAAAGTTTCAAAAATCAAAATGTAAAATAAAACATACCTCATATATTATGTGAACAACAAAAGTCTTAATATATTTTACTAATTTAAGATTGTTATATTAATAATTAAATTGAACTGTTTTTGGACTAATAGGTTTAAATATTATCAAGGTATACGTTCATAAAATTCCATAACCACACACAATTTTATACAGTTGTAGAAACATTTAAATTACTGCATTATATTTTACCTAATACAATATTGTAAACTTCTATTTTTGTTAACAATCTCAGTATATTTAAAAATTTTTTTTCTTTTAAAATCTAAATCCCGCATTGAACATTATGAAATCCGAGAAGAAAGTCCTATCTTGTGAAACTATATCGCGAAAAATTGTTTCCATTTTCAGAATGTCTATAAAGACGATCAATAGCTTTTGAAACTCTGCAGTACTAAAAATTGAAAGCTTATTTTATAAAAAGGTACATGAGACTGAAAATTCATCTCTTTTACAAAAGCGTCGTAGAATTCTAAAATCTTTCAAAATTTAATCTAAGAATTTGAATAAAATAAATCTGTCGTTTAATGCAGAAAATGTATTTAAAAAGTTATTCAAATTTGGTTTATTTTTTTCGCAAAATGTACTTTTGTAAAGCATATACTTTTACTTTCTGAACATAGTATGTAAGGAAATACTGTAATCATGATTTTCGAAATGGATTTTGTATCTCGCATAGCTCAAAAACGAATGGTTGTAAAATTTTGCAATTTTATATTTATGACTATCATGACGTTTAGTTATACAATTTCAACTTGGTCTTGACATGAGCACCCCTTTTAGAGTATCTATGATTTTACGCAATTTTTCGTAGTGTACGTATAAGTGAACACGATAGCGTCTAAACGCTTTGTTCGAATAAGCTGAAATTCGGTACATATATTATAGGCTACTGCTCTATGTATATATTTTGGTTAATCTAGCACTTATAGTTTTTTTACAGAGATAAAAAGATAAATTTTTTGTCATTATGGCCTATGGACTCAAATTATTTAATGTGTGACACCGTCTAAAAGCCTTATTCAAAATTAATGAAAATTTATATACCTATTATAGGATGCTGTTGCACGAACTTTATAGATTTTGGTGAATCTAGCATTTATATCTTTTTTTACAGGGAAACAACAAAAATTCATCACCATTATGGCCTATGGACTGAAATTATTTTTGGGTTTGAATTATATCAGATTGGCTCAAATCATATTTATCGGCTCAAACTATATCAAGTTATTTGAAGTGAAATAACTTTAAACGCCTTATTCGACTGAGCTGATTGATCTCTGGCCTCTCTACTTTAATTTGTTTAAACAATCTTTAATTACCTTATGGTTGGAAAGTCGAGTGGGTTCACTCTAGATTTTTTTAATATATAGGGTGAAATTGGTAAGTTTAACCTCGGTTTATAACTTAAATGATAAACTGAATTTGAGCTTAAAAAAACTCGTATCTCTTTGTTTGAAACTTTCTTCGTAATATTTAATCTTTGAAGCCAAATTCAATATCAAATAGTGATAGTTTTAGAAATTTGAAAAATTGCATAAATATCCCTGTCCTACAGGGATATCCCTTCTCAAAATTTGAAACTTGTGTTATGATCCACATAACACTGACTATACTAAAGAGCTGAACACTTAGCGAAAGTACCTAGCAAATATGATTTAACCAAGACAAGGTACATGTAAACGGGCATCACGGCATACACTGTTGGTTCGAAGTTGTAATCAGGCGCTATAGGTTCGGCCTTCTTATAGCATACAAAATTGAGAAAAAAAATCTCGACATGGACAGTGCCCTTAAGGAAATGTAACAGCGTTTTCAGGGCTGAACTACTGTCGATAATTATGACTTCAGAATAAGGATAGTCTATTCACTTCAGCAAAAGTCGGTATTGGTCGCAAACATCGCTATACCGCGAAAAATTTAACGATTGGCGAATAAGTTTGGCGTAAAAAAAATCTGTCATAGTTTGGAATCTCTATTTTTTATAGGGGTGGTTGTAAGCGTTAATGCCGACTGACTTTGGTGAAGTGCTCATCTTGAGGGTCTTTCTAAGGGACCATAACCGGTAGTTGCGGGAGTTTCAGAGAAAACTACAGAAACTCCAAACGGACAGGCGAACAACCACGAACCAGTATCGAACCCAGCAACTCTATTCTACGTGCTTCGAGAGCAGAGTATCTCGGTCATCTATATACAATAAAAGTACAAGTACTTGAAATTTCCGGAAATCCATTGGTTTCTGCCTGAAAACTAATGCGAAAGTTCACTATATCCCGATCGAAACTATATAAAAAAAAGAGTCAATTCCGTAAAGTTTGTGTTCAGACTTGTATCTGAGCTGTTGTCTGTGAGAGATTGTTCTTTAAACGGTTGATCACAGTTTCTCTATCAGCGAAATTCCAAATCTGTGGTGTATTTTACGCAATTTACTTGATTTTGTACTACGAGCAACTTCTAGAATATTCCTTTAATTGCATTGTTCGACTAAAACCATAGTACTTTATTACGAACTGCTTTTGAAAGAAAGTCGATTTTTTGAGCAATATCTGTTAACAATTATTTAGGTTCTGTTGTAACTTGGTAAGTCATACATAGATCAAATATTTTGAATTTTCATTGATATCTCCAAAACGGAAAGTCATATAAAGGCCAAAAAGGAAGGTGCAAAACTAGATGTTGTAGCAAACATACCTGTAAAATTGCAACTTTGCACGTTTCACCGCTTTTGAGCTTTACGAGATATATTTATGCATCCATGCACGCATACGCACACGTGAATGTGCATGTATTGTGGTTTTCCAGAGTTTCTTGTTATGATAACATATAACATGGCTAGAATTTTTTATCATAATCGAGTGTAGAGTTTAACTCCTGTCGCACTTCAAATAATACGGGTCTACGGTACATAATGATTGAAAGCTTCGTTGTGTTTCCCTGTAAAAGAATTATAACACATTCATGAAATATATAAATCATGTTACAGTGACCTATAACATACCTACCAACTCTTATCTCAATCAAAAAGGCTTTAAAACACTATCGTACTTGAAATAATTTGAGTCCATGGGCTATAATGATTAAAAATATTTTCTTCGTGACCGTATAAAAAAAACCATAACTTGTACACTCATCAAAGTTAAAGCAGTTCGTGCAATGAGGACCTATAATATAAATATCAGCTTTTAGCTCAATCGATTAAGGCGTTTAAAACCTATCGCAGTTTACATAATTTGAGCCTATAGACGCCATAATGATTAGAAAGGTTTTCTTCGTGACCCTGTCAAAAAACTGTAACTTGTATACTCATCAAAATTAATAAAATTCATGCAATGATGACCTTATACTTATGAACTTTCAGCTCAAATGAATAAAGCATTTAGAGGCTATCACACTTCAAATTATTTGAGCCCATATGCAATAACGATTTTTAAAAAAAAATTCTTTTTGACCCAGTAAAATCTATAAATTGTACACAAATTAAATTAAAACAGTTTATTCAGTGATGAACTTATATCAATCAACTTTCTGCTCAATCGAATAAGGGGTTTATAAGTTATCACACTTTAAATAATTTGCATGCATAGGCTATAATGGCAAGAATATTTTCTTTATGAAAAAACTATAATTTGTACATTCATATTATAATTAATACAAGTTGTGCAATGAGTTGTGCACCTATCATCTTTCAGCTCAATTGAGTAAGGTGTTTAGACGCTATCAAACTTATATAGGCCATAACGATAACGAATTTTTCTTTGTGTCCCTGTAAAAAAAAAAAAAAAAAAAAAAAAAAACTATCATCTCTAGACTCATCAACGACGGTGACCTATAACCTATGTACCAACACTCAGCTCAATCATGTAAAAGGTTTAGACATTATCTTGTTCACTTACGCACCTACATTCATATACACATCACCGTAGAAATAGTAAAAATGAACTTAAGTTACCTTAAATGTATAGATATACCGAAAATTCAAAATTGAATTTTTGTTATTATTACAATACTTTTCTTACATAATGTACAGAAAGTAAAAACGAAATAAGAATAATAATCTTACAATTACTTCCGTTACTTAGCTACTAAAATTCAAGTGAAAAGAAATATAAGAACTCCAAATTGAAAGAAAACAAGCATGATTTAGCTTTCTGCATGTCTTATTCCGTATTCATCTTTACAACCATAACCTTAATTCTATTTTCTTGAACGAGATTGGACAAATGAAGATACGTGAACGAAAAAACGGAAATAGTCACGAATTTCAGTGAAACATGCTACAAAATGTTTTTTGAAGGCACAAGCAAAAGTTCGTGATAAAAGAACTTGATTGTGGTATTTTTTTAATCTAAAATTAAATTGCTACGACGAACAGCTATTTTGTATTCAGGATAAAATCACGAATTCCTTTGTTTATAAGTTAAATCATATAACTAAATCACAAATCCGATGTTTAATTATTTAATTAATATTTAGAGAGATATTATTTATGTTAACGTAGAAGCATGGAAATTATAAATAATGTGTACTATAAGATGTATATTATTTAGTATCGAATTTAGTATCGACACAAGATTAATAAAACAAACCTGTTATAACACCATACTGTCATATACAATGCATTTTGTATAATTGTTCCATGTGACATAAAAATAATCTGGTGTGTCACACACACGACTTTTTCTTACCCTGCATTTTAGTACCATAATGATAGATTGCATAATAAGTCTTAAAATTAATAATGCAAGATAATAAAGTTCAATATACTTTAAAATAATCAAAAATAGGTTTAAGAATAGTTTCATTTGACATGTAATTATGTGTCAAATCAACCCCCGTTCTATTACGGTGCATACAATAATTAAAAAAAAAAAAAAATGCAGGCTGTTATTAATTTGTTTTCAAACTTGCCAGTCTTGATCAAATTTTTAAGTGGCAACCTAATACGAAATTCAAAACGCCAAATTTGAATTTCCTGCAATTATTTGTTTTTAAGTTATTCTGATAACAGATATACATACAGATCAACCGCTAAAATTGGACCTCAAATAAAACTGTCCCTAAACCTATTTTAGATTATTTTAAAAGCACATTGAACTTTATTATCTTACGCTATTGAACTTAAAATTTAGCATGCAATCTATAATTATAGTTTTGAAATGCAGGATATATAAGAAAAGTCCAGTGAGGGACACACCAAATTATTTTAAATCTTAAATGTTTTCCATCATTATGAATATTTACCATTATCAACAACTGAATAGCGACGCATTCATTGTTTAAAAAAATATTGTTCGCATAGATTATAAAATACATTTCAATTGTACTTATCTGTTACATTATTTATACTCTAGTGTATTTTATTTAATTGAAGGTTACCTTAAATATACTTCTTTTCTTTATAACTGTATAGAAAGAAAGCTAAAAAGAACTCTTTATTTTTAAAGATAAATCATAGAAAACATTGCTTCTCTATGTCCTGTATAAAATAAAAAAATTCTGGGCTGCTCAAAAATATATTTTACGTTTTGTAACGGAGAAAAAAATTTCTAAAAAAAATATTATGAGAATGGAGTGAATTCGCGAACAGATAGATAGATAGATAGATAGATAGATAGATAGATAGAAAGGCGAATTAAAGGTATAAAGCTTTTGGATTTTATTGGAAAGTATTGAAACTTTATAAGACGACCGAAAATGCTTTTCAAGCCATTTCCTTTTATATCTCCCAATATATATGGATATATTTTAGTGTCATTGATAAAACAATAACCGATGATAATCATATAATAAGAATTTTAAAGGATATCTGCTTTTGTGCTTCTTAGTAACGTATGCTAATTCCGTTATAGTATGTGCAGCTGAAAATTGTATAATTATGCGTCAAAGAAATGACTCTAATATATCGTAACGTATATGCAGTCATTTATCAGTATGTGTAAGCATAAAAATATTAGTGTTACATTATATTCTTTAAGAAACATGCATAAAGAACTTGAATGGCAGAAATCAGTTTCTAAACCTTACGAAATAGTTTACGGATAGTAGAACGTGGGTAGAGGGACGGACAGACAGACAAACCAAAGTCATAAACATCTTTAATTTTTTTTTAAGTATAAGGTGTGCCCAAATGAAAAAGTGACCTTAGCTGTATCAAATCCCAGTGAATTAATGTGTTAGCCGATAGATGGTATGGTGGTATTGCTAGATGCACATGCGTAGTTAACAGCTTCGTATCAATATCCTCATTGCTGAAGAGTCATTTCCTCAGTTCGTTGCATGATGGATTCCTCCAGATCAGCACAAAGAGATTGGTTGTGAATGACCTTATATGGCAGAATCGCCAGATTACCACACGTGAAATTGCTATTGAACTGTCGATAAGCAAAGAAACTGTGCATGACATAATCCACAAAAGCTTGGTTATGGCAAAGTTTGTGCACAATGGTGGTCCAAGCATCTGTCAGAGAATCAGAAGACGGAGATAATGGGTGTTTGTCTGACCCATCTGTTGAGCCATCCACTTCCTTTCTATGAGCTGAGATCAGTGTATCAGTGGCGATAGCAATTATTTATGGTTGCATTATTCACACATGAACTGTAATTGGAATATTGTTATTAAAATTTTATCACATATAACTTTAGTCTCCTTTTCATTGGGGCACACCTTATATTAAAAAAAATCCACTGAGAACATGTAAGACTTTACATAAAATTTGTTAAACTCATGAAAATATTTCTAAATAATTGTTTCCTAGTACTAATCAAATAATTAATATGATAATAATTGAAATTATTTTACACGAACTTATAGCAATGAAGTGAGACATATCAAATATAATAACGACTTAATATTAAAAGTAGCAAAATAAAAAAAGTTTAATTTGTTACTTTGATGTTCAATAAAGTAACAAAGTAGCAATTAATAAAAAGAAGACCCCGATTTAATCTCTTGTTTTGAAAACTTCTTAAAAGGCATCAAAAGTTTCTAGATGGTGGAAAAAGATAAGTAATTGTAAAGATGAAGAAATAATTGATATTTTCATAACAATTTATTAGTTATTTTAAAAGAACAAAATGTACAAAATATACTTAATAATTTACAATATTGGTTTATGATACTCATGAAGGTTTTTTCAGAACACTAAAGCTTAATGTTATATAAAAATACAAAAAATAGTTTACAAATTAGAAATTATAATTATTCTACGATAAATGTAATAACAATATACAATAAATCGAGCAATTGTATGGAACTTTTTAATTTTTGTATAAATTGTATTTTTGATTGATATAACAAATCCTGTTATAGAAATTTAGATTTATTTATACATTATGAAAAAATATATTCATTTAATAAGTAAAAGATTCTTCGCTAATAAATTCTTAAAAAAATCTTTAATATAACTCTTTGATATATTGCAAACAATGTGGCATAAAAATAAAAATAATATTTGCTTTATTATTCCTTTTATAAAAAGTTTTTAAAACACTTCAAAGATATCGAGGAAAATTTGTTCTTACATGTATATCCTCCATGGGAGGGAAGTACTGATTAGGAACTTTATACGCCGTGCTAAAAAGATGCATAATTCATGTTGCAATTTCTCTTCGCTAAAAATATGCCAGATAAAAAGAGAATTCTTACAGAAATATTTTGTTTAACAAAGTTCTACAATAAAAGTCATTTAGTAGATGTATTATCGATTGAAAGTTATTTTACAAACTTGTTACAATATAGCATCTTACTCCAATATATCATTAACAAAACGGCAAATAAAAAGGGGAGAAGAACAAGATATAATCTCCTGATATAAAACTTTTTGAAAACTTTGAAAAGATGGTGAATAAAGATAAGTTCATGCAGAAAGCAACAAAAATAATTAATATTTTTATAAAGTAAAAAACCATTTGTTATTTTAACAGAGAGTAAAACATACAATTCCTATTAAAAATCTATGCGACCTTATATGTAGAAATTAAGTAAATAGTTAAACTGTAAAAGAAAAAAGTGTAGTAACATGTACAATATGTATATATAATGTATCTATATACATATATGTGTATGTATTTATGCTGATGCTGTTAAATTGAGAAACAAATTCTATATTAAAGTAGTTTTACAAAAGCTCCAAAAGTTTGAACACTTATTTTTACTTTCTCTTACCCATAGGGTCTGTCGCTAAAATTCTTAACGACTTTATAAAAATCATCATTCAAACACATGTCGCTACTTTGGCGACTCATTTCAGATATATCTTTTCACATATAGTTATTAATAAACATTTCAGAATATTAAATTTAAATAAGGTTAATATCTTACCTTATCGGTCCAGATTCGTGGGGACTGCCGGCCTCTGTAGGTTCCTGTCTATTCATTGGAGTCGAATTCAAGACATAAAATCCAAAATAATAGGAGATCAATTACGGCTACACACATTTATTACATACTACAAAAAACGAACACGAAGAACACACTAAACTGAAAAGAAGAAAACAAAACATTAATATCGGCGCGCAGCGCCATCTACAGGTTTAGATTTGACCAATAAACAACACATTGGCCCCCGGATGAACATTAACTTTATGTTCATTTTCCCATTCTAATTATATCTAATATTTCCATATCTAAATATTTCAAATTGTAAGTCCACTCAAATGTCATAGTTTATAAATGAAAGTTTTTAAAGTTTATTTAGTCCTTTTCAAAAATTTCAACTGGATAAATCAACTGGAAAGGACGTCTCAATGTACCTGTAGAGGTTTTTATCTCACAAGATCGAACCTTTCCATCTCTACCGGGAAACACTTGTGTTATTACTCCCAATTTCCACAAGTGCCGTGGCAATTTGGAATCGTGGATTAAAACAACATCATTTGGAGTATATTCACGAATACTGGAGTGTCGACTTGTCATGGCGTTTTTGAGCTGTAGAAGGTATTCCTTCTTCCATCTTGACCAGAACTGGTCCAATATTCTTTCCTTTTGATTAAAACGTTTGATATATGTTGCCGAAGTTCCAGGAAGCT
Source organism: Salticus scenicus (assembly GCA_963930645.1). Classification (NCBI taxonomy): domain Eukaryota; kingdom Metazoa; phylum Arthropoda; class Arachnida; order Araneae; family Salticidae; genus Salticus; species Salticus scenicus. Next base: position 240,751,754 of record OZ005649.1, read on the forward strand.
CATGTGGTTTCATATGCACGATAGGTAGGGTAGTAAGTCGCTGACCTACCAAGAAGTGTGCTGGCGTAATTGGGGAAGGTTCTCCTGAGTCTGCATATGTGTATGTAATGGGTCGCGAATTTATTGACCCTTCAATTTCACATATAACTGTATGTAGTTGTGTGTGTGTTAAAGTGGTTTTGCCAACCACCTTTCTTAAGGCAGATTTTACAGATCGCACAAGTCGTTCATAGAAGCCTCCCCACCATGGCGACATTTCCATGATAAACTTCCATTTTATTTTATTACTACTATAGTAATCTTTAACGTCGGGATGGGTAATTGTTTTCCAGATGTGTCTTAACTCAATATCAGCTCGATGAAAGGTTCGTGCGTTGTCGGAGTAAACCGTAGGGCAAAGACCCCGCCTTGCTACTATTCTTCTGAAGGCCAATAAAAATGTTTATGAAGATAGGTTCTCTACCAATTCTAGGTGCACTGCTCTTGTGATTGCGCATGTGCACAATAATATATATATTTTGCTATCCGTATTTCGGATGTATAAAGGGCCTGCAAAATCAAGGCCTATCACTGCAAATGGCTTTTGTTCATTGATACGATCTGCAGGTAACGGAGCTGATATCTGGGCTCCAGCTCTAGAATTAAATTTTATGCAAATTCTGCATCTTCTTAATACGCTTTTTACTGCCTGTCTGCCCTTGATTACCCAAAATTCCTCCCGTAATTGTATTAATGTATCATTAATGCCAAAATGGAAAACTTTTTCATGCGCATTTTTTATTAACAAATCAATTAATTTACCCTTTGAAGGCAACAGGATCGGGTGTTTTTCGTTAAAGGAATAATTTGATTTCTGAAGCCTTCCTCCGATGCGCATTATTCCTTCGGAATCCAAAAATGGTGAAAACTCAATTAAATTTGAATTTTTAGAAATAGGTTCCCCATTTACCAAACAGTTTAATTCATTCGGAAAACTAATTTTCTGTGTATATTTAACCCACATTGTTTGCGCACTACCAATTTCTTCTGCCGATAATGGACCGCTAACTTTCTCGTTTTTAGGATTCGCGTTGTTAAGAAATCTCTTTATCCATGCCGTAATTCTGAGAACTCTTAAAATGTTACTATATTTTTCAAGATCCAATATTGGTTCAACTGTTTCTATAGAGATTTTAAACTGAATTATTTTTTCAGGTGTTTTCCTTTTTTCTTCGGTAATATATTGCGTGTCTACCTTTTCCCCAATATCATTACCTTTACCATTTAGCTCAGATAACCATTTTGGACCTTTAAACCAAAAATCATTATTAACTAACGCATTTGCGCTAATACCACGAGTAACTAAATCTGCGGGATTGTCCTTTGTATTACAATATGACCAATTTTCGGGTACTGACAATTCTTGAATTTCAACTACTCTATTTTTAACAAAGGGTTTCCATTGTTTCGCCGATCCCTTCACCCAGTGTAAAACAATAGTAGAATCTGTCCAATAAAATTTCTCGATGTTAATTTCCTTAAATATATCACAAATATATTTCGCTACTCTAGCTGCTATCACCGCTCCCATTAACTCCAATCTTGGTAATGTTAGTTTCTTTAGCGGCGCAACTCTAGCCTTTGACATAATCATACTTACATAACATTTTTTATCATTACTGATAACCCGAAAATATGCAACACAACCATATGCAAGTGGTGAAGCATCTGAAAAAATGTGTAGTTCTACACGCGAATTTTTCAAATCAACATACGTGAAATAGCATCTATCTATTCGAATTTCTAATAAATCCTTAATTTCGTTACACCACTTTATCCAAATTCCCTTAAGATCATCCGGCAATTCGTGATCCCAATCCATACCTCTTTCCCACATTCTTTGAAGAAAACACTTTATCCTAATTAAAAAGGGAGATATAATCCCAATAGGATCAAAAAATTTTGCAGCTGTATGTAATACATATCTCTTCGTACATACCGATATATCCAAATTTTCAACTATAGATTTCAAAGCTAATCCTAATTTATCACTATCTTTATCCCACACCAATCCAAGAATATTTATTACATTTTCATTATTTACCTCCGAAAAACAATCATTTTTATCCCACATGTTCTTTAATTTCTGTGAATTCGTACTAAACTTTCTTAATTTCATTCCAGCCTTTGCTAAAATATTTACCGCAGTAGAAGTTAATTCATAGGCACCGTTTACGGTATCTGAGCCATAAAGCAAATCGTCCACAAACAGAGCTGAATTTAACATTTCATAACTATCCGGATAAATTTCCTTATATTCCTTAATGTGTTTCTTAATTGTTGCCGTTAAAAAGAAAGGAGAAGTTGTACAACCAAATGTAGCTCCGGTCATTCGCATTATTTTATAATTCTCGGTATCCTCGTCAAACCATAAAAACTTTAGAAAATTTCTATCGGGTTCCGCGATTTCTATCATTAAAAACGCCTTTTCAATATCTGCGCAAAACGCAATCTTAAACATTCGAAATCTATTAATTACATCCAAAATTGGAGGTGTAAGACATGGCCCTTTTACGAGACAATCATTTAAAGATTTACACCCCGATACTCTACTGGAACAATTAAAAACAATTCGTACCTTTGATGTTTGTTTTTCCCGTCTTACAATTTCTCTATGTGGAGCGAAATACTCTTTTTTTGTGCGACCGCATTCTTCAACGATACCCAATTGTTTTTGTTCTGTGATTATCTGCCTATATTGCTCGAAAATCCATTTATCGGCTTTTAATCTTTTTCTCAAATAATCGAATTGTCGTCTTGCATTTTCAAAATTATTCTCAAATTTATCCATACCATGATCATTCCATAATAAATGAGTAACATAATGACCCTGTTTATATTCTAACTGTTTATCAAATTTATTTATTATTTCCTGATCGGAAGCAGAAATCAATTTATCATCATTTATTCCCAAAAAATCCAAAGACCATAACCTTTGCAAATCATTACCCGTAGAATCGGATGATTCATTTTTTTTCATGCATGGATGGTTTTCATGTAAACAAAAAGAGTTACCACATTCGATCTTTAACACGCTGGCGCCAGTAATTAAGTTGTCTGGGTTGTTTCCTGAATTATTTTTGCCTGACAATGTCCATCCGAATAATGTATTTACAGCAAACAACGAACGATTAATTTTCTTTTTATTTTTTTGCAGTTTCCAAAATAAACCTGCGCCGATTAATATCTCTGGAGCCTTCGAATGGAATTGCGCAATTTTATTTTCTTCCCCCTCTCTCGAAACCAAAAGTTTTCGAAATGATGCGTCATCCAGAATCTGTAACTTCGTAAAAGAGATTTGATTTACGACCAATGCCTCTACATAACATTTCTGTTTGTGGTTTTTTAAATGAGACAATTCGAAATTTACGACTGAATATTCGTTAGATTGGGGCTGTTCACACGAAAACGGATAGATTAAGAGAGTTTCTTTTCTAATCACCGGCAATTTTAATTCACGGGCGAGTGATATGTTTATGAAATTTCTTTGGGATGCATTATCGAATAATACGGCACACTTTAGAGAGTTTAAATTAGAACTATTTGTTATTCTTGCGAAGCAAGTTTGTAAATATATTTCATTATTCTCAAGCGGATTTTGTACAGGACACTTATAGGACAATACAGAATTATCATTTTCGCAAACACTGTTCTCAGAATTATTTGTTTGGGTATGTTCGATGTGATTTTTATCTTTCATATGAGCCGTTGGAGTTTCCGATTTTTGCTTATAGCAAATTAATGTATTGTGTTTTCCTGAACATGTGTCACATTTGAGACCCGATAAACAGAATTTTGCGGTATGTTCACCTCTTTTGAAACATAAATAACAGATTCCCTGTTTGCGTAAAGACAATTTTTTATCCTCTAAATTTAATTTACACATTTTACTGTCATGATCGTTATTTGCATCAACACAAAATATACATTTACTAACAGTTAATTTAAAGGCTGATGCCTTTTGCATTGTGTTAGAATTTTTATATCCCGAACCAGATTTCCGGTAGTAAGCATTATTATTATTATTTTCCGATGATTTTGAATCAAATCTGGAATTTGAGTTTTTATATCCGCTATTGTGAGTTTCTACTTCGCGTTTTAAAAATAAAAAGGTTTTTTCCCTAGTCTGAACTTCTAATTTTAAATGTTTTAACAAATCTTGTACATCCCATTCCTCGGATTCTGTTTTCATTTTATTATAGTCTATCATAATACTGGTGGGTATTAATTTTGTAACAATTGGAAATAACAAATTTCCGTAAGATTTTAAATCCACACCTAAATTTTCGAGAGATTTAATATTAACATCAAGGGCGTCGTGCAGTAAGCGTAATTCTTTAATTTGATTTGGAGATTTAACAGGGTTCAAATTTAATAACGCGTCAATTTTATATCTTATTATAATATCTTTTTTTCCGAATCTAGATTTTAATAAATCAATTGCAGTATTGTAATTTTGATCTGAGAGTGCTAAACCCTGAATAGCTGTTAAAGCTTCGGCTTTTAAAAAGCTGCGTAAATACACAAATTTCTGCACATTAGAAATGTTGTTGTTGTTATGTATTGTGATTTCATACTGACTCCAAAATTCAATCCAGTTTTCTGGAGAACCGTCATAAACAGGAATTGATAACTTGGGTAATCTCACAGAACTAGCATTAATTCTTTCTAAATGCGGATTGGGTGTTTGCTCATTTCTTGGCTGCGATAAGATCGGAGTAACGTTTAAATTTTTAATTTTCTCTATCTTATTGATAATTTGAGCTTTTACATCAATAATTGAATCTCTATATTCTTGTCTCGTTTCTATTTCAGATTGTAGCTCGTTGAGATCCGTGATTTTGGCCTCAATTTGATCTTCAACTTCTATAATTTCGTTATTCTTTACTTGCAGTTTTTCTAACTGTGATTCTAATTCAAAAACATTTAACCCTTCGTCGGGTTCATTTAATTTTATATTTATCGTGTTTATCAATTTTGTACACAATCCTTTTAGGGTAGATCTTTTTCTCTTCAATTTTTCAAGTTCGGTAGCCATATTGATTTAATTTACAAATTTGGACTATATTATAAGTAACAGCTTTAAATCATATTTAAGGGCCTGGCAGTCCCTGTTCGGGCGCCAATAATTTTGTCGCTAAAATTCTTAACGACTTTATAATAAAAATCATCATTCAAACACATGTCGCTACTTTGGCGACTCATTTCAGATATATCTTTTCACATATAGTTATTAATAAACATTTCAGAATATTAAATTTAAATAAGGTAAATATCTTACCTTATCGGTCCAGATTCGTGGGGACTGCCGGCCTCTGTAGGTTCCTGTCTATTCATTGGAGTCGAATTCAAGACATAAAATCCAAAATAATAGGAGATCAATTACGGCTACACACATTTATTACATACTACAAAAAACGAACACGAAGAACACACTAAACTGAAAAGAAGAAAACAAAACATTAATATCGGCGCGCAGCGCCATCTACAGGTTTAGATTTGACCAATAAATAACAGGGTCAAGAAAGTATTGTTTCAGGGTCAAATTTTCGAACATGAGTTTTTGTTATATTTACATGTTCTGAGGTCCCCTGAATACAAAATAATGTTTTTAGTGAATGGTCTGTCTGTGTCTGTCTGTCTGTGTGTCTGTCTGTGTGTGTGTGGCATCAGCCTATATCAAGAACAAATAGTAGCAGAAATTCCAAACTCGGTATGCTAAATGTGCATCATGTAGGGATGCTACACTAAGTTTTTCGTTGAGATGAAGCAAATGGTTTGTGTACAGGGACACTCAAAAGTATTCAAATACATTACGTCTATGGGAGAAATTGCAGGTAAGTAGTGTTTAACGTCTATAGACTGCACTAAACCAAATGAAATGAATATATATTTTTCTAATAGAGATAGTCAACTGGGAGAAAATTTTTGTGCATGTAGGATGCTCTCCTCCCCCCCCCTGGGGGGGGAAGTCCCCCCTCGAGGGGAGTAAATTTTTATGATGGATATCATGGAAAAGAGCTCGCCAATACCTTTAAAACGCCAATACCTTTAAAATAAATAATTTGGGCATTTCTAAACATTGTAGAGAAAATAACCATACATTTAATTTATCTAAACTTTAATTCATCTAAAATAGTCTGTTGGCCTAAACACTTACATGAACTCGATTTTCTAGAAACTTTCCATGTTCATAAAAACCATATTATCCACCTATTCTCTTGGTTTTCACCTACCATTTACATAGCTTTCTATATCCCATTTTTCTATTGGCTAACAACTCCAGTTTCTTAAATTCCTATTGGCAGCTATTTCGACTCTGAAAGTCACTTCCCTGTCTATATATAGGATCATTAATTCGTCTTTTTGTATTCAATGATGACGGTACACTTAACGCTACCGAAACATTTTAATATAGTATTTCATATTTGCGTTTTCAACGTTGTGTATATATTTATATTTCTGTCCATCTTCAAGTCTGGTTTCATATTGTGTATAAATTAAAAATAAGTTGGTTCCATGCCCACGTAGGGTTTGAAAGAATAAGAAAACCGACAAACAAACAAAAGTAGCTACAAAAGCAAAAAAACAATAAACCCTTCTATCTAGAAAATCCAGTTTCTCACTTAAAAAAGCGTCTAAGAGACATTACATTAAAACAATGGCACTTAGAGTGGGATTACACTAACATAGGCAGAATGACCCATGATTAATTCCCACCAGCAGATACGAAGAGAATGGTTAGCCTGTAAGTTCCTAACACAGATACACACAGGTCACCCAATACAAGACAGAGATGGAAATTTAAATTTGATAACTACACTGCTCTGCATGAAAATTGCCCCAACACCATTTTTGCAAATTCTTATGTAAAATGACCTCCTGAATCCGAATATGACGGCCATTTTGCCCCATCACTCACCTTGTTTTTGTGGACCCCCCCCCTCACCCCCTTATTTTTTATCATTTTTCGGTAATTTTATGGCTATAAATTCGATTTATTGTAGAGAAAAGAAATATTTTATCTGTTAAATATCTTCTGAGGGATTAAAGAGTCTATATCATGAACATTTGCAGCAAGAGGAAGATTTAGTGCGGGGGGGGGGGGGGATTAGCCACTAAAATTATAAGTTACATTTATTATATTTTATTAATCAGTTATTATTATCATTTATTATACATTATTATTTTTTATTTTTAAGAGTTAAAATAGTTATTTTCCATTCTCCAAATCAAATTCATAAAATTACTGAAGAGTGATAAAAATGGGGGGGGGGGGGGAGGTGACGTTTCGAGAAAGCGGTGGATGATGGGACCAAATGGGGGTTATATTCGGATTCAGGCGGTTGTTTTACATAAGAATCAACAGGAATGGTATCAAGGGTCAATTTTTTTTTTTTTTTTTTTTTTTTTTTTAGCATAGTGTTACATCTTGTTGAGCATTTTGAATAATGGACAAAAAATAAATAAGAAAATAAATAAAATTAGAAACAGAAATGATTTTTTTTTAAAAAATAACCCTTTATCCCTCAAGAACTTTAATTTCAAACGTATTTACATACACGTTAGAACACATTTTCTGAAACGTGTAAAAAATAACTTTAAGAAACATGGAACAAAAATTCGTATTTATTGACAAAAATGCATTTGTTGTATATATGAAACTTCAAGCAGCTATATTAAAAGAATTGTTGCATTCAACTTTATATATATATATATATATATATATATATATATATATATATATATATATATATATATATATAAATAATTGTTAATTCTGTTGAGTTGAAAGCCTACATCATCTTAATTCATAGAAATAATTGTCATTTCGACTTCATTAAGTATAATTAGCAAAATTCTTATTCAAATGATAAATATTTCCTCTTAATACATTTTTGTAACTGATTGATGAATTATTATGACCAGTTCAAAGTAAAAAAAAATGGAAAATATAATATTTTTATGATTTATATATATATAAACTAAAAAATTGTGCAAAAAATAAAATTTAGAAAAGGACAGAAATTTTTTAAAATAAGATTTTTGTTTTATTGATTGTGTAGTCTTAAATTAGAAAAATTTTAGTCTTAAAATTTTTGTAAATTAGTCTTAAAACAAAAATTAGTCCAGGAATAGTGTTATTTTGTAATAATAATAAATGATAAGCACAATGTAGATAACGTTATTTTATGAAAAATCAAAGAAGAAACCCTTTGTTCCTATCATTTTGTCGCGGGGTGTGTATATATATATATATAATATAAATTATTTACAGATTTTTTCTTCTCTTTTCTTTCTCTTTCATTTTTAGATATAAATTGGTTACACCTATTTTCTTTTCTTTTCTTTCTTCTCTTTTTCTTTTTTTCTCTTTTTCTTTTTTTCTCTTTTTCTTTTTTCTTTCCTTATCGAAACTGTTGGAAAAAGTTGTATAAAAAATAAGTCAAGCAAGCAATCAAAACATACAAAACGAAAATCTAATAATTTAAATGAAGCAAATATACGTTTTTATAACAATATCGTGTGTTTTTGTTATAATTAAATTTATATCACATTTATCAATTTAAAATGTATTTTTAAATGTCTTTCAGAATTAAGTAAATATGTAGCAAAATATGAAACAATTTAATAAATATTAATCTAAAACAACTGTTAAAAAATATTTTCGATTTTTTTGTTTAACATTTATAATTCCCATTAATTATTTATTTTAGTACTTCAAGTTGCATTAAAAAAAAAAAAGAAAAGAAAGAAAGAAAGAAAGGAAACTAATTATTAATTTAAAAATTTTTCTTTTACCGAAATATTGCTGAAACATACAAATAAAGTATTAATATTTAATTCCATTATGAAAGAAACAGCAAGTTTAATTCCATAATAACAGACATTTTTTTTTACTTTGCTTATGTAACTCATTATTTAATCGAAAATTACTGCTCGAAATTAAACATCTTATGATACCATTTTCCTGAAAGAAACACAATTTTATAATCTGTTAACGTGCATTTGCTTTAAAGTATTTAAAATCTATTTTTAAAATGATTTATCTGCCAGACATTTTAAAGATCGGCTTAATTATAATAGTGGTATTCTGAGTGTTTTTAAGACCGAGAATTTTTCACGTATTTTCATTTGACTTTTAATTTGCGGAAATTGAAATTATGTAATACTGCTATAGAACAAGGCGTATCAAATATGAGTAATGGTACTTAATCGACTTATTTCAACAATATCAATTATGAAATTTTAAGTAACTTCGAAGGAGAAAGAAGGAATTTGAGTCGATTTTGTAATAATATAAAAGGATGCGTGATTTGTTTTAAGTGACATGCGATTTCGTGATTTATTCGTGGTAAGCCATGTAAAAAAAATAAACAGTTAGATTCATTCTTTCTTCTTTCCAATTTAAGCCAAGGAAATTTTTGTTATTTCGTATTGTGAGGACACTTAATTCAAAATTAATTTCTCAAATTATTATTACTTTTTACTTTCCGAACACTATAGTGAGGAAAGTATTGTAATCATGTCAAAAATCCGAATTCGAGATTTTGATGTTTCTATACGTTTCGAGGTGCAACGAGTCCGTTTTCATTATTTTTACGATGATGTATGTATGTGTGTGTGTATGTATGTGTGTATGTATGTGTGTATGTATGTGTGTATGTATGTGTGTATGTCTGTGAGTGAACACGCTAGCGTCTAAACGCTTTGTTCGAATAAGCTGAAAGTTGGTACGTATATTGTAAGTCACCATAGTACGAACCCTATAGATTTTGGTGAATCTAGCACTTATAGTTTTTTTACAGGGACACAAAGAAAAATTCTTTATCATTATGGCCAAGGGACCAAAATCTTAAAAGTGCGATAGCATCTAAACGCCTTATTCAATTGAGCAAAAACTTTATATACATATTATATGTCACAGATACTCAATCTGTTTAGATTTTGGAGAATCTAGCACTTATAGTTTTTTTACAGGGACACAAAGAAAAATTATTTGCCAAATTTTTAAAAGTGTGATAGCGTCTAAACGCCTTATTAATCTCAGCAAAGAATTTGTACACATGTTATAGGTCACATTTGAACCAACTGTATAGATTTTGGTGAATCTAGCACTTACAGTTTTTTTACAGGGACACAAAGAAAAATTCTCTATCTTTATGGCCTATGAGACCAGCGATAGCATCTAAACGCCTTATTCAATTGAGCTGAAAATTTGTATGAATATTATAAATCACTGTTGCACTAACTATAAGAATTTTGTGAATCTAGCATTTATAGATTTTTACAGGGACACAACGAAAAATTCTTTATCCTTATGATCTAAGGGCTCAAAGTTCAGTAGCGTTAAATAAAACCTCGTGTGATATATTCAGAAAAATACTCAAACACTCTGTTATGTTTTTCTCTTTTTTGTTTGTTTAGCAACTCCTCTTTCTTTATTTTATCTACGAAACTGTTAGTTACTCAATGTTCGGAAAGTCGAGTGGAGTCACTCCAGATTTTTTTTAATTGTACTTTTTGAACATGTCACCTTTTATCTTAATGCACAATATTTTAGAATGAAATTTAAATAATTTTTTTTTTTATTTCTAACTGAAAGTTAGAGTCCTAGGTTAAATTAATGAAAGGAAATGTTTATTCATTTATTTATTTTTAACAGCAAACTGAGATAAAAGTCAACATGCTCAAAAAGTTTAATTTAAAAGCAAAATTCAAAACATTCGAATTTTCGCTGTATATATATAGTACTTAAAAAATTATCATAAAAAAAACCTATATAGTATCATAATATATAGTATCATAAAAAAAAAAAAAAAAAACATAGTGATGTTATTAAAATTAAAAGTTCATACTAAATTATCCACAAAACTTTCATATCACTTCTTAAAACTTAACGATTTTGGCCAATTATTTTAAAATGGTTAATTCACATGATTTAAAAAAAAAAAAAAAAAAAAAAACGAATTTAAATGATGAAAGTATTTACTTTTAAAATATGCTAGTGACAAACATACACATAAATCTTTAAAAACTTGATTTTTTTATTCAGTAGATTTTAGTAAAACGCTTCCCTGAAGTAAAATCAAGAGAAAAGCATGTATTCGCTTAATTTTAGGTAGCCTCATATATTACCAATAAATTAAATACACACCGCATAGTATACTTAAGCTTTAAAATGTATGAAAATCACATTATACAAAATGTTTGCCATTTCAAAACGTAGTCATAATTATTTTATGCGGCTCTGTAAATAAATGGTGAATAACCTTTGTAACTTAATCTAAACAAAGTATAGTTTTATCCGTATGAAATATATAACTGTCGTCCAAATGAAAGCGGCACAGCCGTGATTGCGCTATCGCTTTAGGATACAGAAGACTACACATACCTTTCTACAGGTTACTAAGAGCTGGGAACGCATACCATATCATGGGATTACGACAGATGCTTGTGTGATAGCGCAAGAGCAAGTTCAAGAGTATCGTTCGTATCATATTTCCCTCCAAGCGTTGTCAACGTGCAGTCGTTCAACTTTTAATGGCAACAAATGTGCGTGCTGGAGAAATTTATCGTTTCATACAAAATGTGTATGCTACAGAGTGTATGTCGAGCAGATCAATAGAAATTTTACTGATTATTTCTCACGACCTGGTCGTGCCTTATCGTACCTATTTATAGGGAACAGCCAGATTAGGTATGAAAGGAATTGTCAGACTTCCCTGGACAGATAGAACGATATAAAAGGCATTTACAAAAAGACAAATTTGTCTAGTTAACTTTACCCTTTATGCAATTTATACAGTACCATATTCGAAGAAATCGGAAAAATGAATATACATATAACTAAAATATTCGAAATTACAGACAAATGGAGGGCTATCGATAAATATATTAAGATTACGCACATCTGAGCTTTAAAGTCATTTGCAAAAGTTTAAGACCACTCATAGAAAAATCAGATTTAATGGAATTCCAAAAAAAATAACATACATATTTAACATATAAAAGAACAAAATAGACTGTACGTGGTTATTTACTGTAAGTCAGTATTTTGTAGGACATCCTTTGTTTTTAATAACTAGTGCAATCTTCTTAGGCATGCTATAAATAAGAGACTTGCAGTAAGCTTTAGAAATGTCTGTGCACCAAACATGATTTATTGTTTCAACAAGTGTCGTAGAAGTGGATGGTTGCTTTTCGAAGACTTTATTTTTCACGATACACCACAGATTCTCTATTGGATTCAATTCTGCGATGTTACCTGGCCAGTCAAGCACTTTGATTTTCTGTGCCCTCAGATATTTCTTGACAATCTTCGCCCTGTGACACGGAGCCCCATCATGCATGAAAATTTAATATTTATGAACACGCATGGAAGCTTCAACTTCTCACGTAACAAATTAGGGTACCGCTTTCCGTTCCTAGTGGTTTTAGGTAGTACAAAATACAGACTAGCAGTACCACGGACATTGCACACCATATCATTTGGTTTGGAGGTTGTTTCACAGTTTGAATCGTATATCTCTCATCATATCTTTTTCCCTTTGGGCGGCGAACATTTGTAGCCCGTGCAGAAAATTGCTGCACACTTGACTCATCCGAAAAAATACCCTACTCCACTGCTGTACTGTCCAATTCTGATATTGTCTTTCGAAAGTCAATCGTTTCTTTTTCATACTTGGAGTAAGTCTAGGTTTCCTTGCAGGTTTATGAGAGGATAAGCCAAAATCTTTGGCCAAACATCTTGAAATAGTACTCAAACTGACGTTGGGTCCTTTTGCAGCCAGAGAAGGTCTAGTCGTATTGCAGGAGATTTTTGGATCTCGTACGACCATCCTTCTTATCACATGATCATCACGTGCACTCGTTTTACCAGGGCGACCGCTTCTCTTATGGTCCACGAATTTTCCCAAAATTTTAAATTTACTAATAGCTTGATGCACAGCTGTCACACACTTACCCTCAAACTTATTTGACGTCCAGAAAATCAAATTTTATGCAGGGTCAATATTTCTGACTTTTTTGTAACAGTAAGTGAAGATTTTTTACCCATTGGAATAATTACATAACAGCACTGTCTATGACAAAATCCAATAAACAACTGGCGATAAACGTACCGGCCACCTCTATTTATAACAGTAGAATGCGTCTGATGTAGTCAGAACATGAAATGACTCAATTTGCGTAAATGGTGCAATCTGTTAAAATACTGAAAATAGGCTACTGGTCTTAAGCTTTTGCAAATGACTGTAATGTTATTCACATCACCTCTCCGTTATGAAAAACTGATCCCCGCTTTAAAAACCCGGCCAGAACAGGAACTGACACCACAATATATAAACATAAAATTGATAGATGAACATAACACACCTAAAGAAAATTCGGAAAACGTTCAAGGCTCATGAAATACACTCTAAATAAATAAAAAGCCTATGAGTAACAGTAATTTCAAAAAAGAGCAAAAGTAATGCTCATACTACAGATTGAAAAGCCATAAAAAGCTACATGTTGACACCTGAAAAAATAATTCGAATGTACACTTTAAATACAAGAGGTTTAGAAGTAAACAAAAAACAAATTATTCACAACTACGCCTCCATGAAGTTAAATCGTCCGATACTCATACACGACAATAAACACATTCAGATGAAATAAATTAACATCGAAAAACACAGATAGAATTTACAACACAGAACACTAGGGGAAATAAATGGATCATAGACAGTAGCTCATCTTCTCTTATATGTAAAAATACAAAGTTATTTGATAATCCAGATGAATCTTAAACATCACAAGTCTCTGTAACCCATGATAGCACTCCCATCGCACATGGGTCAGAGGAAATAAAAATTAGATATATAGTTACAAATAAATAGAAAAAGGATCAAGAAAGATATTGTACGTCCCAAAACAGAAAGAATATTTAATGTCTGTGCAAAAGGGTACTCAAAACAGTTGCAATGTCGCATCCATTAAACAAAAATTCTAGATATATATAAACGGAAAAACAAGTCTGAGAGGTGCACAGAATAATAATTTGTATGAATTAAACTTATTCATTCCAACGAACAAAGATCACATTTATATCACTGAAGAATGCAAAAATTCAAATTTTTCCACCCTATAGTACAAACGAAATTGAAGTTTTGATACACATAGAGTTTTATAATACGTGGTATACAGTTTTGACATGACTTTTTTGATCTTTCATATGTTTCCGAGCAATCCATACTTCTTTACATGTAAGAAGTACTTTTGAACAAATGATGAATAGCTGCAATGTGTTAACTACCTTGAATAAGAATACTGCACAATGAATTCCTCTTCGTTTTTGGTATCAAGCGCTAATAAAGGAAACAAAAATGTGTAAGTAATTATTATTATTTTATTGATTAAAGATGCTGTCACTTTATTACAGATACAACATTTTATAGCCTCATAAGCCATCTATAATAATGTATTAAAATAGGTTTGTTCACATAATTAAAGAACGTAAGCAGAGTATCTAACTAAAGCTAATATTCACTTAATCTTGCATCACTTAACCTTTTGAAAGGGGCTGTGACCGCATCTGTAACGCTTCACCATAGGATTTCGTAAGAACCCCTCTCAAAGGGTTAAACGCTTAATCAACTTGTTATTTTAGACAAAAAGGCTTCTTAACGTTCAATGTCAAAATTTAAACGTAACGTTTTGCAAATTCAAATTAACTTATAATTAAATAAGATAAATAACAATAAAACTTGGTTAAATTTCAATGAATTCTATAGAAAATTCATTTCTTTTTTAATTAATGCTAATTTTAATATTGCAGGCAGACATACTTTAAATTTTATTTATAGAAAATAATACTATTGACTTAATGAATATTATGAAAAGCAAGATTAAAAAAAAAAAAAAATGCAATTAACATTAATTGTAGATCAATACCGAACATAGAATGCTGAGTACGTATGTAATAAATATAAGCCATTTAATAAATTATTTAAGAAGTTTTATCTTTCTTCTACTTCTGTGATTTTGAGTAATTTGGATACATAAATACGAATAAGAAAATCCTCATAAATGACTTTACGAGCTACTTGATTTCCTCTTAAGCACAAAATTATATCGTGTATCATTTGTAGTAAGTCATGGAGAAGACACACTGTAATTTGCATTTTGATTCCTTAAGCACGTAGCGCATCTGCAAATATTACTGTTTCACAAAGATACTCAAACAGAAATAAAGACTATAAACTTTGACATATTCCATGATAAATTAATGAATTTAATATCTGGAAATCGTAAAATATATCCGGAAATCTACTCATCGTAATAAAGTATTGACAATATATCTTTTCTTTTCTTTTCTTTTTTTTTTTTTTAAAGCTTCTTCTATACATAAAGTAAAGAAGTGCTGGATTCGAAAAATTTTTGAATGTCATTTTGCCTATGCATACTTGCCAACCGTCTCATTAAGAACCGTACAATTTTTTGTATCCGCCTTTTTTTTCACACTAATAACTTTTTAAAATAATTTTAATCTTATTTAATCATTACAATATTTGGAGAGAATTACTCTAAAAATATAGTGGTGTGAGAAACGGGCGTTTTTCAGGGGGCGTTAACATTTGTACGGTATTAATGAGATGGTTGGCAAGTATGCCTATGGATTTACAGGTTTTGAGATGTTCTGAATATTTAAATACCCCATTTTTATAAAATGTCTGTCAATATACCTGTACGTTTGTTACCAAATATATTTTATGTTATACCTTCAGAAATAAAGAATGAAAATTACAAGAAACTTTTTTTTTGTTTGGATCATGACATAAGTTGTTGCTCATTGGATGTTTGGTATCTATAGCAAGGCAGTTGACACTTCTATGTTGTTGTTCTTCATTTACAATAAGCTACATTTGAACTTATAGTGTAGGTGCGCAATAAAGTTGCACTAAGTAAGCACTAAAAGACAACAACTTTAAAAAACTAGGCTAATTCAATTTTATTGCGCATCGGCCAACAGATTTTCTGCACATTTTCTGATATGCTTTATAGCTATCTCAGCTTCTATAACATGGAATGACATTAAAATTTGCATGTTCAAGGTATTCTGTTAAACTATTCTGTGATCCAAAAAATACCGGCTGATGATATGCAGCATATTTGCCAATTTTTCAACTACCGTTTTTTATGATAGACTCTTTAAAATTTTAATTGCTCGGAACGTAGTATTCAAGATAGATATTATGCAAAACAGTGGCATTTTTTGTTTTAGAGTCTATCACCCTAGAGCTGGCACTGCTATTACTTACATTCTACGATTTACCATATCATTATTTTTAACCATACCATATATCAATATTTTTAAGTTAATAAAGCATCACGTTTCATATTTAATTTGATTAATATGATAAACAGTGTTCGGAAAAAAAAGCTGTGTATGTTAACTGAATGGATTTATTTTCTGATCAGTTAATACGTTAGCATAGCAGCCAACCGATACAAATTTTTAAAACCGGTATCTTTAAAAAATATACACACACACATATATATATATATATATATATATATATATATATATAAAGTTTTGCAGCAGTTTTCTTTGGCGGAAAAAATTCTATAAAAGAAACACCTATGTCAAAAGAATTTCATGTAGAAATGAAATATTTTCACAATTTTTAATTTCTCACTATTTTAATAAATCATTAGTATAAGATTTCCAGCAAAATGACTAGACAAAAAGATTTTTCTAAAAGTCTAGTTTAGTTAAAAACTTTTAACAAGTGAAGAAAATGAATACCTCTGTGTTTGAAGAAGGAATTTATAAATTTCTATACTAAGATATTATATCAACTTTTTTTCTGATACAAATTATAACACGACTTGCATGCTAAAGTTATTGCAATTGAATTAAATTCAAATCGATTTTATTGTATTTCTATTTACTATAAAAACATTCGAAAAACTGTTTGAGCAATAAAACCTAATACGGCTGTCTCAGAAACGGTTCTGAAATGGCGAAAGTGAAAATGACGTCAGCAGTCATTATCGTGCAGTATGTTAAAAAAAAAAAAAAAAAAAAACGGTTAATTTGATTATTTAACTAAGCTCTTTTTAAATCTGTTCTTTATCGGATAACTAACTGTTTTCTTTTTTTTTTTTTTTTTTTTTTTTCTGAAACAAGACAGCTTTGTTATCTCCCTTATACGCACATTCTGCAATAAATTCAAGAAAATTCGATAGTAAAATTTAAATTACCTAGAAGATAGGGTTTTTCATAAATCCTAGCTCTATTTGCGCCTAAAGAAATAGCGTTGACAACATTACAATCAATTAACACTAAGCCATTTTTAGAATATGCTAAGAAATAAAGAAAAAAAAAACAAAAATTAAGGCATATAAATAAAAACAAAAATTTATGTTATTAAAAATTATCTTTGAAACGATCATGAGTACATACATATGCATACTTGCCAACCTAACCCGGAAGATTGTTAGTCCCGCCCTCTTTTCGCCTACTTTTACACACCAGTCTTATTTTAGAGTACTTTTCTTCTTATTTAATCGTAAATATATTTGAAGAGAATTAATCTAAAAATTAAGTGGTGTACAAAAAGGGGCGGGAACTAACAATCTTCCGGGTTAGGTTGGCAAGTATGCATATGTATATATATACACTCCTTCTCATAATTATAAGGACACCCGTTTTTCTATATTAACTAAACACTGAACACTATTATTTAAACAAATATATTTTTAATTAATTTGAATTTCATGAATAGACTATATTTAAAAAGTTTTATCGTTTTGCTATCTTAAAAAACTTTAAATATGGTAAAAAGATGATTTTTCAGGTGTTCACAATTATAAGGACAGCTCGAATTTTAGTAATTTTTTTCAGTTATTCTTTAAATTAATATTTTACGGGGTCTCTTTTTAGGGTTAAACAGTCAGACATTCTCTCTGGTATATATATATATATATATATATATACATACATATATATATATATATATATACATTTCTTTTTAATATTCAGTTTCAATACCATTTCATATAGCATATATGATATTTTTAATACATTTAAACTATTTAAAATTGCTTTCCACTTGTATGCACTTTTCTAATATCATAAGTTAAGGTTTTTCAACTTTTAGGTCATGGGAAAGGCAATAATACAGGAGTTTCTTTCTTCAAACTATTTCCTATTGCTCTAAAAGTAGAGCAAAAATGTAAGTCTTGTTGAGAAAAATATTATTACCCCCCAAAATCTAACAAAATTCTGATAATTCCCCGTTTAAAATTTGCGGAATTTCTCTTGATGTTAATAATAAAAGAAAAAATTACTTATTCATTCTGCCTTCAGTAGAAGCAGCTCGCCAGTGCCCCACACATCCACCTTTAAAATGCCCGATTCATATCTGCTTTTAAAAAATCTGCTCTGTCTTTCGTTATCTTCAGGTTGTGCCAGTAATGGTTAAAACCATTTGGTTAATCAAGAATAAAATGTTTTTCATCCGAAAATGCAACATTTTACCATTTAATATTGTCTTTATTCATCTTTAACACAGACGTTCTTTACCCCATTAAATGCTGATTGATTATTACAGGTTTTTTATTCATTTTAACATATTATTAATTTTTTTAAACATGCATAAATGTGGACCCTAACCTTTCGTTAAAAATTACGCGCAAATTCAGCAGCAGTCATTATGAGTAGAACAGTAAGAGGAATTATGAGTCTTCGATCTCTGTAAAACAACTCTGATTTTGCATCAGATCTCTCTCCTATCGAACCAGCAGTTCAACGTTTGATCACATTTCCTTCAGCAGTTTTAGACCTTCGAATTTCATTAGAAATTCGGCGGATTGAAATTATCCTACCACTTAAAAAACACATTTATCATAATTCACTACTTGAACGTTCTTTTTTTCGAGGAATTATCAGTAATATCCGTCCAAGAAAAATTGAAGGCTTATATAAGAATTAATCTAGCCCAGTAGTTAACAAATTCGCATGTCAACTGTAATTTATCCGCTAGTTAGTTAAATAAAACGAAAAAATCTGGATTGTCCCTATAATTATGAACATCTAAAAACGTGGAGAAAAACACATTTTGCATTATTTTTTATTAATTTTGTTTTATATTAAAAAAATTATGACAGTTTTGGTTTTTAGAATACTAGATATATTAAGTGCACTTAGTGTAATCTTGTTTACAATTATTTTTATGTTAGTTATTTCGAAATATAAAGTGTCCTTATAAATATGAGAAGGAGTGTACACACACACACATATATTTGAGAATTGCAAAATATTCCATTACAACATTTTCCTAAACATTAAGATATAAAAATGTATATGAACATAAGAAAGGAAAAAAAGAGATTATTACAGCAATAAAAATACTTTCTTTAAAACAATATGAATATATTTCTACTTGGAATTAAATTACTTGAAAGCTTTTAATATTGCTGTGTTTCCAATTTATAAATGGGTTGCTCAGAAGCCAATGGGATTAAGCCCATTTCTGATTTTTGTAAATTTTAGCGCAATAAATATCTATATTCAGTTATCAAAACATTTATTCTTTGCTTCAAGTTTTTTTTTAATGCTTCATGTAATTTTTTGATCAAAATAAAAAAAAACGAAACTTAAATAAGTTAATTTATCAAAAAACATTCGTTTTCTTAATTTATTTCTGGACTTAAACGCATTGTCTTTTAAGCGACTGAAATATAAATTTCCAAAAATTCTTTAATAATAAGCTTTGACTGTTCTACACTGGAGAATCCTTTCAGTGTAAAACTCCAAGTTCCTTACCATGTAGTTCTGCATTATATTATTGTGTACCAGTGTTAACTATGTATGAGTATAGAACTGATGTATAACAAATTAAAATTTCAATGCATTACGTTTAAAAGAAGAAGTTTTAAAATTTTCATGTATATCTTCGTACATCACCTTTTAATGATAACTATAATATTAAACTATACAAATTACTTTTACAATATTGATATATGGCTTTGATATTTTTCTACTGAAAATATGCATTATACAAAGAAATTTTAACGAAAAAGTGTATTTTCGCCAGATAAGAAAATATGAGATAAAGTTAGATAAATAAATATTAGATTTATTTAAAAAAACGAAACAAATACTTTTAAAGGTCAAGCTTTTATAAAGATGATGGATGACTTAATATTTAAATAATGAGTGACATTATTATTCTTTTCTTCTGAAGCTCATTAATCTATGCTTTTCAAAAATGGTATTATAAATTGTAAGAGATAATCAATTTTGATTACTGAAAAACAATGATGGGTCTAAATTTTTACTTTAAAGAATGCATCATCAATTAAATCTTACAATGAAATTAAAAATAAAAGACGTTATTCTGAAGAATGTTTTTTAATTACGATAAACTAATATGTAATTGTTGGTATTGGTATTCAGAATTTTAAGCGAGTAAATAACTTTTATTTTATTAATTTATTTTTTGGTAAAGAAGCGTTCATAAGAGTTTAAAACTTTACATATGCCCCATTTGATATGAAGATGGCATTATATAGTACACCGTTCAATAACTCAGTAGAAATAGATTACATCTTTAAGTTTTATTACATAAAAATTAAAGGATTTGAGCTATAGTTTATTTACACTAATAACTAAATTTGAATTACAATTTGTTACTTGGCATACATATTCACACAATTTAATGTATTACTAGCAGGTTTTGATGGCTTTTCTGGTAATTATTTAAAGCGATAATATTAAATAAAAATTAGCTACAATTTTATATCACTTTATAAATAAAATCTAACTCAGAAGGAAAAGTATGTATTTTTAAATTTCGTTGCATAAAAACTAAATAATTTGTGCCATAGTTTATTTACACTAATAGCTAAATTTGAAATGCCATTTATTACTTGGCATACATGCTCACACAATTTAATGTATTACTAGCAAGTTTTGCTTGTTTTGCTGGTAATTATTTAAAAAAATTAAAAGAAATGAATTGCTATTTTTACATCATAAAAAAAAAAAAAAAAAAAAAAAAAAAACATTAAAATCGCTCAAGACCTTATTTCGGGCTATTACATATAATTTTGGAACTTACGTCTTTAACTTATCCCACGGCCGCTGATTTTAATTTACCGCCCAACCGCTTCAGGTAGTAAAAGATGCTGTAGACGGACTTTTTCTTTTTCTTTTCAATTTTCTTTCTTTTTTTTTTTTCTTTTTGCCAGAAAGTTGTGCTTTTTAAATGGCTGGCTTTGAGTTGTAATATGACTGCAAAAATATTTAATTTATTCCTGAGCATTGTAATTATTCGTCTTTTTTTCACACCAATTTTTAAGAGTATGTTTTTTTTTTTTTCATATTTAATCATATTTATAGGTTAGAGAAAATTATTCTACTAACAAATGGTGTGGAAAAGCTGTGGGTACTAACACTGTTGCAGAATAAGTTAGAAATGTTGGCAGTTATGGTTTTAAATTGATACTTTTTTTAATAATTGGAACGATTTGATTCAAAAGGTTAACTCGAAACTCTTCGTTTATATCTCATCGTGTATTACCTTGTACATTTTTCTGTATTGAATGACTCGTGAGGTGATAATCGGATATACATACAATCGGATTTTAATAGTATGATATACACATTATTAGTACAGTAAAAAAAAAAAAAAAAATAATAATAATAATAAAAACTTCGTAGGATTTTTTAGTAAAATAAGGTATAAACAAAAGCCTCTTAACTATGTGCCGCTGGTTCCGATCGATCAGTAATAACGTCAAGTTTATAATGGTATATTTAGATTTTGCTTAAGGGTTTGTCTACATATAAAAACTTTCACCAACTTCATTTATTTATTTATTTATTTATTATTTCGATCAAATTAGCTCGGTAAACGGCACACTTAATATATTTCTCTCGAATTTTCAAAGAGTTTTAAGTTATCAAAGTCTGAGGATGCTAATGTTAAATGATTGTGACAAACATTAATTCATATCTTCCTGAATTTTTACTAAATTATATATATATTTTTTAATCCGTTAGAATGAAGTAACCCAAACATATAAAATGTAATTTTTTGATTAAAGAATATAATTTAACTATGGAATTTATTAATAAAGTCATATTCCAAATATGTATATATATGAATAAACGCATATTAATTAGGCATTATAAAAAACATGAGTTTTTAATTTTACAGCTCATTCTTAATAATATTTTTTGAGATATAATGATATGTCATTTCTCATCTGTGTTAAAAGGCCATCATATGTTAGTTATTGTATCATCTATAACTTTGCTTGCATGAGAACCAAAATTATTCAAATAAGTTTAGATACACAGATAATTTATTTATACGTATACATTACTTCAGTTTATTTTATACTAGCAGGCTTTACTCCTTTCACTGTTTACTATATTTAAATGAATTTAAAAAAAAAAGAATCACTATTATCCCTTTATAAATAAATAAAAAAAAAAAAATCTACTGAAATAGCTCAAAAACTTTCGTCGGTTCTCAGCTGTCTTCGAGATAGTCTTCCCCACCTGGATTTTTTCGGGTCCATGTCCCTATTGCCTGAGACAACCAACTAACCAACGCCTTATTCTTGGACTTTAATCTTGTTGTTCATCGGACTACAGTTTCAAAACGGACATTATATATATATATATACACACACATATATATATATATATAAATCAATATTTCTTTCAGATATGAATTGCGATTACATTGAACAACACCATATGGACTATACACAGTATTTACTATCACGTGTTTTCACATATATTATTTGATTTGCCAAGTCGACCATAAAATGGCAACATTTTCACTTCAAGTATAATATTATAATATGTTATAAAGATTAATTTAATACAAAATTGAAAAAATAAAAATAAAAAAACAAGTCCTTCCGGCTTATTCGGAAGGGTAGATTGATTTCTTTTTCCTTATCAAGTAGCCGTCATTTTGTTTCAGAATGGCGGTTACAAATTATTAATGGAATTGACCAAATTTGGCGACTTTTCCCCTATGGCGAGTTTTTTGGCGACTTCTGGCGAGAAAATACTTATTATCGATATACCAAAGATGGACGCAATAACGTGATTGGTTCACGAGTTACGTGAATTTTCTAGATTTTTGTTGTTTGAATGATAAATCCAATTTTCAACTTTGATTTGAATTGATTAAGTATTTCTAAAGTTACCGTGATAACAAATTTTCAAGTGGCCGCCACTTGGAAACAATACAGTGGAACAAGTTGCCCAGCAAACACATCCCAGATATTTGAAGCATAGGTTCACTGTCCAACTGTGGTTTAAATCAGTGCCGTGTTTCAAAAATTATTATTATGGCAAATTTTCAAGTGGCAGTCTAAGTGGCTGCAACTTGGAAACAAACTGGCAAAACAACTTGCCCATCGAAATCATCCAGTATATCTGTATGATAAGTTCATTGTCCAGTTCTAGTTTAAATTAAATCAGTATTTCAAAAATTATCGTCATAAGAAACTTTCAGGTGGCATCACTTGTAAAAAAAAGTGGAGTGAGATGCCCAGCGAACTTAAATGAGATATTTGAATGATAAATCCACTACCCAAATTTGATGCGAATTGATTCCCTATTAATAAAGTTACCATAATGACAAATTTTCAAGTGGCTGCCACTTGGAAATAAAATTGCGGATCAAGTCACCAAGTGAACTTATCCTAGATATTTGAACCATAAGTTCATTTTCCAACTTCTATTTGAATCAGTTTAGTATTTTAAAAGTTATCGTGTGGCATATTTTAAAGTGGCAGTGTGATTTCAAGTGGCTGGAACTTAGAAACAAGATGTCGGGACAAGTTGTCCAGTGAAAACATTCAAGATAATTATATGATAATATCACTGCCAAATTTGGTTCGATTTGGATTATTATTTCAGAAGTTATCGTGATTTTAAATTTACAAGTGGGAGCCTGATTTCAAGTGGCCCCGCTTAACTTAAGATATCTGCCACTTTATTAAAAATGGCGGCTATAGTTTATTAATAAACTTCATTGAGATCCTTACGTGGTCTGTATTTACATCCCAATTCAAACAATTTCGGAATACGCTTCTTACAATTTAAATTTGAAATTTTCAAGTGGTCTCCACTTGAAAACAAAATGGCGGTGCAACTTGGTTAACAAACTCATCTAAGATATTTATATGATAAGTTAAGACACTGTCCAAATTTGATTTCATTTTGAGTAATTTTTTGGAAGTTATCATGGTTTTAAATTTTCAAGTGGTGGCCTGATTTCAAGTGGTCCCGCTTAACTTAAGATATCCTCCACTTTATTAAAAATGGCGGATAAAGTTCATTAATAAAGTTATTTGAAACACTTGTATAATCTATGAATACATCAAAATTAAAAAAAAAATTCGGAATACGCTTTTTACAATTTGAATTTGAAATTTTCAAGTGGTCTCCACTTGAAAACAAAATGGTGGAGCAACTTGGTTAACAAATTCCTCTAAGTTATTTATAAGATAAGTTAAGACACTGTCCAAATTTGGTTCGATTTGGAGTATTATTTCAGAAGTTATTGTGATTTTAAATTTTCAAGTGGTAGCGTGATTTCAAGTGGCCCCGCTTAACTTAAGATATCTATCACTTTATTAAAAATGACGGATAAATTTCATTAATAAACATCATTGAGACCCTTATGTGGTCTATATTTACATCAAATTTCAAACAAATTCGGAATACGCTTTTTACAATTTGAATTTGAAATTTTGAAATGGTCTCCACTTGAAAACAAAATGGCGGAGCAACTTGGTTAATAAACTCATCTAAGATATTTATAAGTTAAGTTAAGACACTGTCCAAATTTGGTTCGATTTGGAGTATTATTTCGGAAGTTATAGTGATTTTAAATTTTCAAGTGGTAGCCTGATTTCAAGTGGTCCCGCTTAACTTAAAATATCTGCCACTTTATTAAAAATGGTGGATAAACTTCATTAATAGACTTCATTGAGACCCTTATGTGGCCTGTATTTACATCAAAATTCAAGCAAATCTTGCTTTAAATATGCTTTTTACAATGTCGGTTTGAAATTTTCAAGTGGCTGCCACTTAAAAACAAAAAGTCGGAGCAACTTGGTTAACGAACTCGTCCAAGATATTTATAAGATTAGTTCATTGTCCAAATTTGGTTCGATTTCGAGTATTATTTCGGGAGTTATCGTGATGACAAAATTTTCATTATAGATAGATAGATAGATAGATAGATAGATAGATAGATATGTATATATATAGATAAACGAAGTGATTGCAATAGGTCGATTTCTAAAGAAATCAACCTAAAAACCGCATGACTGAAATTTGAGAAAGGGCATTTCATAGCGGTCTATAACGCATTAAATGAGGAAACAGTACTCTTCGGTTTTTCCCTTCGGAGGATGAAAAGAAACGTCTCGTGGCAAATTTTTCGCAAAATGAAGAAACAGCAGAACTTTCGGTTTTCTCCTTCAGTGGGTGAAAGAGAATACCTCGCGATGAAATATTTCGCAAAAAAACCTCGATATGTTAATCACCACATTTTGATTAATATCTTCCTTCCAAGTTAAAAATTTGAAAATGCGGCTTCGATGCGCACACGGACACATTCTAGACCAGGGCCCGAAATTTCAACTCAGATTACACTCGCGATGAAATATTTCGCAAAAAACCTCGATAGTTAATCATTACATTTTGATTAATAACCTCCTTCCAAGTTAAAAATTTGAAAATTCGGCTTCGATGTGCACACGGACACATTCTAGACCAGGGCCCGAAATTTCAACTCAGATTACACTCGCCGAAAATTTTTTTTTACTCGCCACAAAATAGGGTTGTCATCTTTTTTCTTTTTTATGCATTTTGGGTTTTTTATTTTTCCTAACTATTTGAAAGGCTTATAGAAATATGTCTAAAATTATATATATTTAATGTGTGTCGTATATCAGCATGTTTCATAATCAACTATAATTAAAAATCATTATAATGTATTGTATTTGTGATTCAAAAAAGAGTAAAATATCTTATAACATAAAATCAAAGAGTCTAATGACTCTTTGCATTTATGTTATTAAAAAAAAGAGAAAAAGATAATTTTTTGTCATACAATATCCTGTGGAAATCTTTTAAGAATGAAAGATTAAGCTTCCTTTTTTATATAGTTATATTTATTTAACTTTTCACTTTAGAAATGTTTTTTTCGTCCATTTTCTTTTTGTAATCAGACGGAATGTCGATGTGTATAACTTGTTCATTGTTGTCATTTGAAATAGCTATTTCGGAATAACTCTTTAGATAAAATCGTTGCTTACAAATAATTGGCGTTTCAGTAAAAACTGAAAAATATGAACTATTTTTTTTTTTTTTTTTTTTTTTATCATTATTCAACAAAATAAACATAGGCAGTATCTTTGAAAGGGCTGGGGCTCATTTTCATGTGACAATATCGCATAGGCAAACTTTCGCATATCTCTTCTCTCGGATTCCCATTCTGCTTGGAGAAATAATAGTGGGAGAAACGAAACCGCTGAAGAGATCAAAACTTTTATTTATGCACTAAGCATTTTTCCTTTCCCAAGCTGGGGTGATCCAGGGCTTTCTTAAATATCTAGAAGGCCTTGGGTGATCTCGGGCAGGGCACACACAACTCGGCTCTCTGAGAATCTAAAAAGGCGAGGTTAAATATAAGGTTATAAGATGGCAAGATTTTGTCACATTTAAATCTATAAAAAGAATGTTTTCTGTCACCGTATCGTGTAAGAATTCTATCTATAACTAGACCAAATGTTTACTCGCTACGTTAAAAATTCCACTTGCCAATGGCGAGCTGGCGAGCGGAAATTTCGCGCCCTTTTCTAGACTATGTATGCGCTAAATTTCACGTCTATATATGGAGATAACATCTATAAAATAAATTTTAGGTTATTCATGTGCCAGAATGTTCCTGGTGTATGTTTATAATGATTCAAGTTTGATTTGTTTTTAAAGAGATTGGCTTAAGAATTGAAGTTTAAGTATGTTTTAATAAAGCATTTTGTGTGGAAATATTTTAGCGGTATTTCCGTCTGTTTAAAAATATTTTTTTTTTGTCTCCACTACAGATATTGATGTCACTCCGTTATTATAAAACCGGAAAAAGGAAAAATTTATATTAAAAAAAAAAAAAAAGTTTATCACTTTTTAAAAATACAAATATGAAAATTTTTAGAAGAAATAATTCGTTTAATGAAAATTATATTTATTTAGATCTTTTGATGATGATTTTTTTAAACAAAAAGACCAAGTCAAAAAAAAAAAAAAAAAAAAAAAAAAAAGGGAAAAATTTAAGCATTTAGTTAGCTCAGTATATTTGGTAAATATATATCTAATTTTCTAATAATTTTAAAGACAACCTTTGCACTTAATATTATGGAAGCTATTTTAAATAAATAACTTTCTGACGACACTGTCTTAAGTTTTAATGAGGTTCATGCATATTAGACTCGATCAAATTTTATGTAATACAGAAATTTACAAATTTTCTTTTCCTTCATTATATTTTCTCTCGGTAACATAATAACTTTTCAGAAAATTCTAAAGTTCATTTAAAATTCTCAGTTTACTGCAGTATGAAAGGTTAATGTAAATTCCCTTAACCTTTCTTGTTAAAGCTCATTTACTTGTAAAAGTGATCGATGAAGCAATGTTTCATAAGTTCATATTTTTATTCTAAATTATTTCCTTTTAAAATATGATATTTTCTGTGAATCATGAATTTCGATTATTTAAAAATTAGTAGCACGTTTGAAAAGAAGTTTATTTCAGACACATTAATTAAATCTCATCATGAAAGTAAAAATAATACTTTTTAATAAGGATAGTACTTTTTAATTACACTATATTTGCATTTATTGAAATTTGAAGTAATGTTCCTGCTTCCACCGTAGTTCGTTTATACCAAAAAAAGTTATTTTCATGAATTATGTTGTATGTAAAATCCGTGAATTTGGTTAAGATTCAAATTGTGTCTATCAACTAATATACTTCTGTGGCTATAACAAAACTTCTTCTATATTATTCTGCTTAAAAGCGCCAAGTATCGCATAAATCTGCATTGTCATAAATTGCCAGAAAGATGATTTTATGTAAGCAGTTATGCGCGAAATTTACCTAATCTATAGCCAATTATAAATAATTTTAATGTCAATAATAGCACTTAAACCGCTTAGCCGTTATGCACCTTAAATAATTAGCATAATTTTTCATAATGGCGATGCTAGTTATTAAGTTTCTTTATCTTACAGAAATCGAAATATAGCCATCCGGAACACAGGAAAAACTGCTTTAATGCAGCGCCATCTGTCGCCAATAATCAGCGGAAATGAATCATCATAGTTTTTCGTGTCAAATTGTCTGATATTATGCAGGATATAACCTGAGATATAGATTTATACGTCAGTTTCTATCACAGCTATCATAGTAATCAAGGTCTAACTAAAGAAAAAATTGTGTAGAATTCTGGCTCTTTTTGTGAAATACAGCACCCTTAAAATTTGGGAAAACACATCTTGTTGAGAACATCTCAAAGCATGTAAGTCGGAAATTTTCACAATTAGAGAAGCCTACCCCAAGAAATGCGTGTGCACTGATGATTATGTGATAGGTAAGATAGTAGCACAATTTATTAAAATCTCCTGCAATGAGGTTAATTTTATTCTTTCTGCAAAGGGCATCAACGTCAGTTTTAATACTTTTTAAAAATGTTTGATGACAGATTTTGCTGAATATCCTATACTAAATTTTTCACCAGAAAATATGCAGCACCACTGGGGAGTATTTAGTTATTTTCCATCGATAAAATTTACAGCAATTTTCTGCATGTGCTACACGTGTTTGCCTTCTTGGGGAAAATATATGATCCCAGACTTAAAATTTCAGTTGTGCTTTCTATGAAATTTCATCGCTAGATTACGATGTGTGTCTGACTTAAAACGTTCTAGTTACTGACTGTAAAAATAAAGTTATACCCATGAAAGTAATTATATATATATTTATATATATATTTTTTTTCACTATGTAGGACAGTGATACTTTAATAAGCGGACAACACTCCACATTTTACAGCGAATTGTAATAAATACGGGAACTGATATTTTGACTAGGAATGACCTATAATTTAACCTTCACACAATTCTCCGAATTTCATTAAAATTTCATAGAGTGTGAAACATTTTTTAAACCAGATGTCCGTTATTTCTAATACTAGGTAATGAATTAAACTGCGATTGAAACATTTTAGGACATCATGTGTATCTGTGTGTGTGTGCTGAAAAACGTTTAACTATATGAGACTTTCAATCGTCGCTCTTTCTTATAAAGTTCCATTTAGTGTCAAACATCACCTCGCTAAGTGAACTCGCACCATTCTTTCCCTGAACATCTTTCCAAAACAAAAGCCTAACATTAGATTCCCTCGAAATCCCAAGCACAGCAGATCAGTTATCAACAATAACACATACTATTTATTACGTTCAGCAAACTAGTTGGCAAAAGTAGATTCTGCTCAGTTCCCCATCATATGTATGTACTCATAAATTTCTAGTGAAGGGCATATTATATTCATGTTAACCCTTTGCGGCGCAAGACAATTCGGATCATTTAAATTATACTGCCACCGGAATTCATGAACTAATTTAAACTAAAAGAAATTTTAAATTTTAAGGTTAAAAAAACTGGCCTTTTCTGGTATGTTATAAACGTAAGTTTTTGCTAAAAAATTTCCGGGATGAATTTTTGCAGCTGGACCTTAAATTTTGCGTCCTCGCAGCGAGGACAGCGCGCGTTAAGGGGTTAAGAGAAATAAATTTGATCAAACGCTTGACACAGTGATGGAATGAAATCCTCGCCTAATAGGCTACCCACCATTCAGTTCAATATATTTATCTTTTATCTTTTTCTAATCTATTATAAGATATTATTAGATATCTATTTTATTGGGGGTCAATTTCATAGTTTAGTTTTCATGCTACTATTTCCAATGCAACAAACCCCAAAATGCATATTTATATGAAATATTGCCCAATTTTTCTATGTTGATAAAATCTTAAATTACGAATAACTTACGAAATTTTCCTATGAGAATATTTGTAGTCAATCATGTTCAAACAAGTATCATAAATGTTATTTTGAAGTTGTTCGATATATTTATAATCTTCAAAATGAACGTTTATGCTCAATTTTGCCCTATTCTAGCATGTTAAGTAAATCACAAATTCCAAATAACCTGCAAAATTTTTTAATTAAAAAATTCATAGTCAGGGATCTTCATGCCAATACCCTTAATGATATTTTTAAAGTGTTCAGACATCTTTACAATAAAAATATTTTTTAAAAGGGACCTTTATGCAAAATTTTGCCCCATTCTACCATATTAAGTAAATTGTAAATTTCCAATGACTAACGAAATTTTTAAATTGGAAAATTCATAGTCAAGGATGTTTATATCAGTATCTTATATAATATTTTAAAGGTAATCTGACAACTTTAAGATGAAAATATCCATCTAAAACAACTTTTATGCGAAATTTTGCCGTATTCTACCTTGTTAAGAAATTCGTAAATTTCCAATAACTTGTGAAAATTTCAAATTAGCATGTTTATAGTTAATGAAGTTCATCCCAGCATCAATATTTATATAAAAAAGTTGTTTTTCCATCTTTACGATAAAAATATTTCTTTTCATCCACGTTTAGGTGAAATTTTGTCCTATTCTCTCAAGTTAAGAAAATCGTAAATTTCGAATAATTTCTGATGTTTTTTAATTAGAATGCTGCACATTAATAGTGTTCTTGCCAGTGTCATAAATAATATTTTAAACTAGTCCGACCTCTCTGCGATCATTTGTTCTGGAGAAATCATATACACACACTAACGGACTAACACACTAACAGACACCATACCCATTTTGATATTTTTGGATTTCTCAAATCTGAAAACGTGTAAAAAAGTAAAAAAAACCGAGGTCGAAAAATTTTCACGATTACCGAAGTTCCCCATACCTATAGTATTTTGGGGAACTAATAATGATATCATGATTGACCCATTAAGGCCAAAAGTAATAGATCGTAATGAATTTAAAAAAAATGCTCCGAAAATATCTCAGATGTTACAGCTGAGGGGAAATTAAATATTTTATTATAACAATTTTGTTGAGTTCTCTTAAAATAACAAAAGACGAACAAAGTTTTAAAATCGAGGGAAAAAAAAAATTCTGGAGTGCTTCGACTCGACTTTCTGAACATTATCTAATTAACGCTTATATAAATAAAGTAGGAGGAAATTACAACAGGGTGTATGAGTACTTTTCTTCATATAGTATGTTTAACTTAATGCCATTGCCCTTCAAATAACTTGAGCCCATAGATCATAATGATAAATTTTCATTGTGTCCCTGTAAAATTCTATAAATGCTAGTTTCCCCAAAAATCTACAAAGTTCGTGCGAAGGTTACCTATAACATGCATATAAATTTTCATATCAATCGGATGAGGCATTTAGACGCTATCGCATTTTAAATAACTTCAGCCCATAAACCACAAAGATAAAGTATTTTTCTTTGTGTTCCTGTGTAAAATTGCATAAGTGTTAGATTCACTTCAACCTCTAAGATTTGCGCGACTGTGACCTATAACATATGTAGGAATTTTCAGTTTTTTCAAATAAGGAGATTAGATGCTATCGCAGTTTAAAAAATTTGGACCCATATAGACCATAATCATAAAGAAACTTTCTTAAAGTCCCTGTAAAAAAAAAAAAAAAAAAACTATACGTGCTAGATTCACCAAAATAGATAGGGTTCGTACTATGAGGACATACGTACCAACTTTTAGCTCATTCGAACAAAGCGTTTAGACACGATACATGCATACATACATATACACACACATACATACATACATCATTGTAAAAACAGTAAATATGAATTCAGGGGACCTCAAAACGTACAATACTTTCCTCACTATAGTGTTGGAATTATTAAAGTTTAAAATGGATATTAATGTAACAAAAAGCTTATAGAAAAAAACATTAATAGAGATTTAACTAAAAGCGCAATATTCCTGTTTTTTTTTTTTTTTTTTTTTTTTTCTTCCCGAGTCATGATGGGGGTGAAGAGAAGCATAACTGAATTTTGGAAGCTAGAAATTATAAAATTAATATTCAATGAGAGGGGGATTTTAATTACATTTAAGTAAATCTATATAAAAATAATTATTTATTTATTCAATTTCTTTTATCTATTTATTTCTTTTCAGCTAATGAAGCTCTATGTCAGATATTAATGATACGAAATGAATTATCACTAAAAATTCCTTCGAATAATTTCCATCAAATTTTAAGTAAGACATATGAAACAGATGCATGACTACCTAAATTCAAAACCAGGAAAAATATTTCAAAGAACTTCACCCATTAAATATTAAATACCTTTGCTTATAAATGAGATTTTGTATTTACATCAGCATCAGCATAATAGCGGTCCTTAAAAATTATTCACTTACGTACGTAAAAAAATTGAGAAAAAACTTTCTGAGTCTTATTATCAGACTCATTATAAGTAAGATAATTTATTTAAAACGTTATATAATCTACAACAGGTTTTACTTTTCGTAAAATAAATAAATGTTGTACATTGTAGTCGTAACACATGTTTTCACATTTCCCTGACATTATTAAGGCCGCACCAGATGTTTTTATTCTTTTGATGATATTCAGAAACTTATGAATTCATTTAAGATTTCGAACATCTGTGTTTTAGTTCAAAATATTATACTGGTACTTAAGAGAATAAAAGATTTATTCTTATTCCTTTATATGTTTTTTATATGTAAACGAATTCATTAATTTGTTTTTGCTTCAAAATGCGTAAAAGTTTAAACTGTTCTATTTAAAAAAAGAAATGCTATAAAACAGTCAAAACTATAGACCCTTTTGATAAAACAATACGATTTCATGAATTGACTAAATAGTTTTTACAATAGAATAATGCTATGAAGGCTGTTTATCAATCATATGTATCGTTTACCCTTCTCTATACAAACTTATGGGATTACCATTCCTATGCACTTTGCAAATAATGCATAGAAAAAGGATTTTTTCCATATTATATCTTGTAATTTCATTCTTTGAACATGTTGCCTTTTATCGTAGTCGGAATTTAATATATATATATGTATGCACTCCTTCTCATATTTATAAGGGCACTTTATGTTTTAAAAAATCAGTGTAAAATAATTGTGAACAAGATTGTACTAAGTACAATTAATATATCTAGTATTATAAAAACCAAAACTGTTGTAATTTTTTTTTAATGAAACAAAATTAATAAAAAATAGCGCAAAATATTTTTTTTTCTCCACGTTTTTAGATGTTCATAATTATAGGGACAATCAAGATTTTTTCGTTTTATTTAACTTACTAGATGATAAATTACAGTTGACATGCAAATTTCTTAACTACTGGGCTAGATTAATTCATATATAAGCCTTCATTTTTTCTTGGACGGACATTACTGATAATTCCTCGACAAAAAAAAAAAAAAAAAAGAACGTTCATGCAGTTATGTATGATAATCGTGCTTTTTAAGTGTAGGGATAATTTCAATCTGTCGTATTTCTAGTGAAATTCGAAGATCTAAAATTGCTGAAGGAAATGTGATCAAACGTTGAACTGCTGGTTGAACTGGAGAGAGATCTGATGCAAAATCAGAGTTGTTTTATAGAGACCGACGATTCATAATTCCTCTTACTGTTCTACTCAAAATGACTGCTGCTGAATTTGCTCGTAATTTTTAGCAAATGGTTGGGATTCACGTATATGCATGTTTAAAATAATTAATAATATGTTAAAATGATTTTCGAATAAAAAACATTTTATTCTTGATTAACCAAATGGTTTTAACTGTTACTAACACAATCTGAAGATAGCGAAAGACAGAGCAGAATTTTTAAAGGCAGATATGAATCGGGCATTTTAAAGGTGGTGCTCTGGGGAGCTGTTTCTACTGAAGGCAGAATGACTTTAGTAATTCTTTCTATTATTATGAACATCAAGAGAATATCCGCAAATTTAAACGTGGAATTCTCAGTTTTCTGTTAGATTTTAGAGAGGGATAGGAGGCGGGGGGGTGGTAATAATTTTTCTTTTTTCAACAAGACTTTCATTTTTGCTCTACTTTTTGCGAAATAGAAAATAGTTTGAAGAAAGAAACTTCTGTATTATTGCCTTACCCATGGCCTAAAAGTTGAAAAAACCTTAACTTATCATATTAGAAAAGTGCATGCAAGTGGAAAGCAATTTTGAATAGTTTAAATGCATTCAGAATATCATCTATGCTGTATGAAATGGTATTGAAACTGAATATTAATATATATATATATATATATATATATATACATATCAGAGAGAATGTCTGACTGTTTCACCCTAAAAAGAGACCCCATAAGATATTTATTTAAAGAATAACAGAAAAAATATTACTAAGATTCGAGCTGTCCTTATAATTGTGAAAACACCAGAAAAATCATTTTTTTGACTGTATTTAAAGTTTTTTAAGATATAAAAACGATGAAACCTTTTAAATGTCGTCTATTAATGAAATTCAAATTAATAAAAAATATAATTGTTTAAATAATAGTGTTCAGTGTTTAGTTAATACAGAAAAACGGGTATCCTTATAATTATGACAACCAGTGTATATACAGTCGGTAACAAAGGTATCCGAACACAAATAAATCCTTGTCGAATCATGTTCTTAGACTGACTATGAACATGATTAGCGAAGGATTTATTTAACAAAACAGTATTAACTCGAACTTTTTATATAGGAATATTTGCAAGTAACCGGATACTTTTGTTACTGACTGTATGTTATTTCACTATGTACAATTAAAGCTATCATTTTCAAATTGAAAAGAAACATTTGAATTTATAAAAAAAAAAAAAAAAAAAAGATACTCATGCAAATAGAAGGGGGCGTATTAAAGAGTAGCATTAAAAAAAAAAAAAAAAAAAAAAAAAAAAAAAAAAGTGAGAGTTCGGAACACTGTTACATTTCTGTAGCACCACATTTCTTAATTTTATTTTAATAATTAAAAAAAAAAATGTGTACACGTTCATTTTTGTTTCCGACATTTTTTATATCGCCATATAGTTCTTAAAATGTATTCAATTCTTCTTCCTTTTTTTTTTTTTTTAACATTTTGGTTTGAGATTTTCTTTTCTTTTTGTCTTTCTTTCTTTCTTTCTTTTTATTTAAAATATTTAACCGAAAATATATTTTTTTATAGCCTGTTTTTTAGACATTTAGTGAAAAGAATTGCAAACTGTCACTTTATAAATGTTATATATACGGACACTCACCTACTTCATATAAATTATTTTAATACTACCTTTACATGAAATCCCTTTTTAAGAATAATATTTTGAAGCTAATAGCCTCCTTAAATTATTAGAAAATAAATGCGATACTTTTTAGCACTTTCAAGAAAATTGAAGTTTAAAAATAACATTCTTGAACATCCAAAATCAGCATATATTTATTGCGTGTCAACGCCTTTGATTAAAGAACCCTGTATCTTCCAGATTTTCATTCCCAAGAACGTGCTTTATTACGACAAACTTTTTCAATGATTTGTTTGATTAGTCACGACAGCTATTGCGTTTCCATGTCAACTAGCAGAAGAATTTGTAATTTAAGCTGTCTTTTATACAAACTAAAATTTCAATTTTGTATACTTAAAGAATTCTTCCGGGTAGCTGAAGAATTATGTAAAATGTCTCTTAGTAAAGAAGATGGAGTGAAGGGTACACATAGTGTTACTTCGTAAATATATGTGTGAGAAGCAAACTGGAAAGATTCAAAAACATTTAATATTTTTACTTTCTTCAATATTTAGAAGAAGAAAATGCTAGCTAGATTCGTAAAAATTTTCGACTTCTCGTTTTTGACATTTTATGTTTTTTAAGAAGGCTTGGACCTGTTATGATAATTTTTAGAATAATATATGTTTGTTAGATGTTCGTGAGACATAAAATTAAAAAAAAGTCCAGGGATGGAGCACGGGCGCATAACTCATACCACTATCAATGTGACAAATTTTCCTACTTCTTAAATCAATGATATTATAGGTGGAACCCGTCGAATTCGACGGTCACTTTTTTGACTGTAATGTTTCAAAAATCGTCGCATCATTATTTAAATGTATTTCAAGTTCAAAAAAAAAAAAAAAAAAAAAATAATAATAATAATAATAATATAATTTACGACATTTCACTTAAAATCGGAAAAATTCTTATAAATAGAAATACTATATATGACATCACTTTCTACAAAGTAATGTTAGTGTGACGTCAACTGACTCCAAATAAACAGTTGCTATCTTTTATTTTCTATTTCGTTTAATACCAAGACTACATGTTAGCTCGGGCCTATGATAATAACCTTAACTGAACCTTAAATTTCTATGATTTTATACCTTAAACTCGATTTTGTTTGAATTTCTATTTTTAAATAAAAGCATCGCGAAAAAAAATAATCAGCTGTAACAAAAAAAAAAAAAAAAAAAAAAAAAAAACCTCGAACCGAACGAAACTCTGCCTTGTGACCCCGGTGTCTGCGGCAGCGCATACGCCGGCTGCTAATAACGTAAAAAAATTCCCAAAAGTTAACCTGGAACTGAACGAACCCGCCCGGCGTTTTCCGGGCCTATGATAATAACCTTAAATGAAGCTTAAAATTGTAGGATTTTATATGTTTAACTCGATTTTCTTTGAATTTCTATTTTTAAATAAAAGCATCGCAAAATAATAATAATAATAATAATAATAATCAGCTGTAACAAAAAAATTACCTCGAACCGAACGAAACTCTGCCTTGTGACCCCGGTGCCTGCGGAAGTGCATACTCGGGCCGCTAACAACATAAAAAAAATTCCCCAAAATTAAACTGGAACCGAACGAACCCGACCGGCGTTACCCGGGTCCATGATAATAACTTTAAGTGAACCTTAAATTTGTATGATTTTATATCTTTAACTCTGTTTTGCTTGAATTTCTATTTTTAAATGAAAGCATCGCGAAAAAAATAATCATCTGTAACAAAAAAAAAAAAAAAAAAAAAAAAAAACCTCAAACCGAACGGAACTCGGGTTCGTGATCCCGGTGTCTGCGGCAACGTATATGCGGGCCGCTAATAACATGAAAAAAATTCTCAAAAATTAACCTGAACCGAACGAACCTCTGACTCGTGTGTCCGCTGCCTGTGGCTGCGGCTCCGTAGAGCAGGCATGCTGCTACACATGCGCTGCAAAATCCACTTTCCTCCACCAAAGGGCGCAGTATGTTGTATACGAACATCTCCAATCGCCTTGAATCCAAGACCTTTCAAATAAGGTGTCACATGGTGGTGTCAACTGAAAAATCGTTTAGTTGCACTTTCCACCGCCAGGGGGCACAGCGTGCTCTATACGAACATCACCAACGGTCAGGAAATACCAAAAGCTTTAGAATAAAATGTAACATGGTAGGGCCTACTGCAAAATCACGTAGTTACATTTTTTACCACCAGGGGGCGCACTATATTGTATACAAACATCCCTAATCAACATGAAATTTCACGACCTCTATCACAATCGCTTTGAATGTTCAAGACCTTTCAAATAAGGTGTCACATGGTGGTGTCAACTGCAAAATCCTTTAGTTGCACTTTCCACCACCAGGGGGCACATTGTGTTCTGTACGAACATTACCAACGGTCAGGAAATACCAAGACCTTTAAAATAAGGTGTAACATGATAGGGCCTACTACAAAATCACTTAGTTCCATTTTGACCACCAGGGTGCGCCCTATATTGTATACAAACATCACCAATCAACATAAAATTTCAAGACTTTAAAATGAGGTGCTACATGTGTGGGTCTAGAACGGATTTCCCTCTCAAACTAATTTCAACCCTTCCCCCCCCCCCTCTCCAAATCTACTTTCCCCCTTTCCCCCCCCCTTAAAATCGAAAATTCCAAAATCGCAATTGGTTTTTTAGTATTTGAGTCTAGTCCCCCCATGTACAATTTCTTCACCGTGAAGTAATTTGGAGCTGAGTTAAGCTCCCAAACGTGTTTTTAACCCCTGCCCCCCAAGGGGGGGGGGGACCATTCGACTTTTTTTATTTTTCTCTTTTCATAACACATCTACAGACCAAGACCTTTTTACACCTCAACCAAATTTTTACACCTAGCCGTTCTCTCAATTTAGTGGAGACAGACAAAAACCACGTTTCAAATTAATATATAGATTTTTTTTTAAATAATTGATTTACACCAAACGCAGGAAAATCTTGAAAAATTCTTGAAAAAATTGAATGTAAAGTTGATTGTGCACGCATAACTTTCATCAAACTCAATGAATTTAAGCAGTTAATAGCTCAAAAGAAAGAGCTTGATCCACTGAGTGTTCTTAGGCTTGTGTCAACAGCCTACGTTAATTAGAACTCTAGTTATAGAGGTTTGAGTGAAGGAAAATCTTGAAAAAATCTTGAAAAAATTGAATGTAAAGTTGATTGTGCACGCATAACTTTTCTCAAACTCAACGAATTTAAGCTGTTATAGCTCAAAAGAAAGAGCTTGATCCACCGAGTGTTCTTAGGCTTGTGTCAACAGCCTACGTTAATTAGAACTCTAGTTATAGAGGTTTGAGTGAATCAAAATCTTGAAAAAATTGAATGTAAAGTTGATTGTGCACACATAATTTTCCCCAAACTCAACGAATTTAAGCAGTTAATAGCTCAAAAGAAAGAGCTTGATCCACTGAGTGTTCTGAGAGTGAAACGATCAAGATCCATTCATTAGAAGAGGAGCTATGAGAATTCAAATTTCTTGAGTGAATGTGTCCCATAAGAAATGTACAGGGAAGAATCCCGTTTGAGTATAACTTGAGTAAGGTGGGAGTTGAGTAAATTTCAATGATTGATGACATATCTGTGTCTAAATACCTTTCATTTAAAAAAAAAATGAAGGAAATCGGCCGGATAGAACGGCCAGACGGACTGACTTTAGTTTTCATAAAATTTTTTAATATATTTTTTTAATATATAAGATTATAGGCAGAGAAATTTCTTAAACAAACACCGGTATGAGTTCTACGCCCGTGTTCCATCCCTGAAAGTCCCTAAATTTGGCATCACAGTTGTCTATCCACTTTTGCCACATATTTTTTAAAGGGTGGCGCTTCTATACCCGCATTTACGGTAAGGCTATGTCTTAGAATTTATAGTGTTTAAGTGTATAAATAAATAATAAATAAATTATTATTAGCATCTGTAAACTATACTAATCTTAACATAAATAAAAGACATTGTATATACTTGTGTATGTGAGAGTCTCCCAAACCACTGAATCGATTTTAACCAAACTCAACACAGTTACAAAATATAACTAGGGACCAAGTACTGTGGATGATTGACATTTCTAGCACATGCGCAATAAGAAGGGGTGAGGAAAATTCCTATCGAAAATCACATTTTTTACTTTCTTCTGTATTCAATAGAAGAAAGTATTGGATTCGTAAAAAATTTCACCTTCCGGTTTTCGACGGATTTCCACGTTTTGAGAGTTCTAGAACACGATTTGACCCTTTTTAGAAAATGTCTGTCTGTCTGTGTGTTTGACAAAACTTTCGTGGCAACTGTATCTCCGGAACTACTGCTCAGAATTACATATAAATTTATATGTACATGCACCTTGACCTAAATTAGTGCCTATCAACTTTTGGTATCAACAGCTCAACAGGTGACACTGCTATACAGCGATATCTGCAATTTCAGGGAAGGCTATATCTCAAATTTTATTGCGTATAATCAAACAAAAATTAGTTAGTGGGAAGACTATTATGAGATATTATGCTGATTCAATTTGAATGCTTAACGACCAACAGGTGGCACTGCTATACAGCGATTTCAGCAATTTAAGGAAAGACTATATCTCAAAAAATACTAGACAGAATTGCATATAAATTTGTACGTAGATGCACCTAAAGATAAATTAGTGCCTGTTTACTTTTGGTGTAAATCGCTCAACAGGTGGAGCTGTTACACAGTGATTTCCACAATTTAAAGGAAGGCTATATCTCTTTGTTCTACTGTGTATCATCAAACAATACTTGATATGTCAGAAGGCTATTGTGAGACTTTATGCTGATTCAATTTGGATGCTCATAGGCCAATAGGTGGCGCTTCTATACTGAAAATTTATCGGTAAAGGAATGGCTGCATCTTAACGTCTATGGCATATAACTGTACGAAACTTGATATGTGAAATAACCATTATAAAACCGCATTTTTTAAGATGTTATTTATAGACGATAAAACTGTCGTTCTTTGGATATTTAGTGTTAGATTTTCCTAAGATGAAAATCATTTGCAATTCATCATGTTAAATAATTTTAATAAATAACAGTTTTAATCAGTTATTCGCACTTAGTGAATTTGTACAAGAAAATATAGAAGAAAGTCTTGTGGTGGCCACAACATACCAGTTTTATGATTTCTATAGTAATAATGCAAGAAACTTCAAATTCGATAGATAGGCTACTTCTAATCATACGTTCTTCCTAAGTTGAGGTATTTTAAAATTCGAAATTCAAAAGCGCTGAAATGATTAAAAAATGTTCCAAAATTACGTTTTTGTGAAATTTTCATGCATACGGTTTAAAAATTTAATTGTGGATACAGTAAAATGACGTAGTGTCTGAATATAATCAAAACCAAAATAATTTTTATAACATGTCAGAGATTACAGTTAGGAGATTAAAGATTAAAATAATGCAATAGTTTCAAGGTTATAGAAAAATATCTGTTTAATAGCTATTTTTTAGTTTAATAGTTGAACATTTAATTTTTAATAGTTAGACATTTAATAGTTATTGGCTATTTTGTCAAATTTAGAGACATTTTTATTCAATATCTACCACTAATTTTTAATTGTAACGGTTACTTAATCACTTCGATTAGTCATCTATTTTGTATATCGAATAGCACTTCTGAAAATTATTAGTGATTTTTGAATTAAAAAGGTCCCTAAATTTGGGAACACTGATTATCGGGGCAAAAATATTTGAATCAATAAACATTTCACTAAATTAAAATTAAAATAGAGTGTTTAAATATTTGAGTTAAAAATTATATATTTTTGAATTGTACCACATTGTATAAGAATTCTTTGGCACGTCTCTGAAAAATAAAATAAAAATGCTGAATTCGTGATCTCCAGTTATGTTGCTGCTAAATTTCTAAACATTTATGAATTTCATTCTTTCTTCTTAAATAATTACATGCAATTCTTCTGTGTATAAAATTAGTTAACAATACTAAAACGTGTTTCGAATGATTTGATTCTGAAGGCCTTAATATACATCGATTAATTTTTTGTCTCTTTCTACATTCTATAGTCATGTTAATCAAGCGATGGTGACCTAAAATTACGATCAAGGATTCTGATAGAAAAATAGAGTATCATAAAGATATAATTCAAGAAAAATGTACGATTTCGTATAAAAATTATATTATTTAAAAATATTAAAAACGTCCTAAATTACGAGAAATTTCACATTACTTTTTCATTGCTATCGTAAACACAACGTTTAGACTTAAATTTCATATATGTACCTGAAACGAAAAATAATGTTTCTATGATATATAGGATGATTCAAAACCCAAACTTTTAAGGGAGATAGGGCACATCATAAGAAATAAAAATTGCATAGGAACTCACGACTGCAAACGTCATTTTAACCCTTTAAGAATTGGATAGTTTTGGTTAATATTTAATAGTGAAACATACAAATGGGCGTGGCTTTTGTATATTGCATCATTAACTGGACTTTTTTAAATGTTAATGCTTACATAAAAAGAGGTGATACATCAATATAATGTAAAATATAACGTTTAGTTAAAAATACAAATTACAAAAGCCACGCTCATATGCGAGTTCTACTCAGAGCTGCCAACCTAATCCGGCAAATAGTTAGTACCGCCCCTTTTTCTACACCACTTAATTTTTAGAGTATTTGTTTTCTTCATTCATCGTAAATATATTTGAAGAGAATTACTCTAAAACTTTATTGGTGTAGGAAAAGGGGCGGTACTAACAATTTGCCGGATTTGGTTGGCAGCTCTGTCTACTGTTAGAAATTAACCAAAAGTATCAAGCTCATAAAGGGTTAAAATGACGTTTGCGGCCGTGCATTCCTATGCGATTTTCAATTCTTATGGTGTCCACTTCATTCTCTAAATGTTTGTATGTTAGGATTTGAATCACCCTGTATCATATCATAGGTATGAAATATCCAGTATTTCAAGAGAGACTTTATACCGGAATTTTTTTTTTTTTTTTTTTTTTTTTTTTTTTTTTTATATATAATGGTTTTCTTTTTACTTAATCATCGAAAATATACATTACAGATTCCTTAATAGAAATACTGGTGATAAATCTATTTTAAATTTAGAAAGGTTTTCCGCTATATTATATTAACCCGTCAGTATAGAAATTACAATGGAAAAAGAAAAAAGGAATTACCTTAATCTTACACGTATTGGTTATGACAAGTCTACAATCACATTAGGATTGTCGCCCTAATTATAAACATTATGATTACATTACTGATTACAAGGATGATTATGAAGCTGTTAAACAATCTTTAACTGAATTTAGG
Source organism: Salticus scenicus (assembly GCA_963930645.1). Classification (NCBI taxonomy): domain Eukaryota; kingdom Metazoa; phylum Arthropoda; class Arachnida; order Araneae; family Salticidae; genus Salticus; species Salticus scenicus. Next base: position 240,794,572 of record OZ005649.1, read on the forward strand.
GAACTCCGTTCTGATATCTGGTGGCTGGTGGAAATGTTGAAAATTCAAATATAAATTCGGATACATAACATTAATTTTCACATTTTATTCTTTATTAAATACGTATTAATTTCACCCACATATTTTGTTGAAATATATATATATATATATCTGAGGGAAAATAAATAAATAAATAATTCTGTCGTATTAAAATTTTAATATTATTCTTATATGCAAAATTTCATTTCATTTTTTCTAATTCCAGATAATTATAAAAAAAAAAAAAAAAAAAAAAAAGAGTGAAGTGGGGTAAGTGCAACCTCGATATATAACTTAACTGTTAAGTTAAAATGGAACATGTTAGTCATAATATTTATTTGTTTAAACCTTTCTCAAAGAAAGGTTTAAACTAACAAATATTACGACTTAGAAAACCGAACTGAATATGATACTGGGGGTGCTTTTATAATTTAAAGAAGTTGCTTACATTTTTCTTTTTGACAGATTGCCCTTTAAAAACTCGAAGTTTTATCACTACTATTCTTGTGAAGTAAATTCCGTATTTATTGGTAAGGAAACTAAGTTTTATATACATATTTTGATTTTAACATCAGATTCGTTCTATTTCTGAAACTTTTTGGTTTATCATCCGTGGTTACATTTACCTTTGGAGCTTTTTATGCAGAGCAAGTGAAATCAATAGGTTCTGGGTGTTTATACATGTTCAAAGCATCTCAACTGCATTACTTATATATATATATATATATATATATATATATATGTATATATATATATATGTATTCGTATTCCAAAAGTCGCAGAAAGAAGGAAAAATGTATTATTCAAAATGTATTGATCGTAACACTGTGCTTTTTCACCGAAATGCGCAGAAAAGAATGTGATTTTTTTTTTTTTTTTTTTTTTTTTTACATAAGAAAAAAAAAAAAAAAAAAAAAAAAAAAAACATTAGTTACATTTTTCACCATCTGATGGCTCTGCATTTGCAATATTTTCTCACATCTAAAATTAATTCGCCTTCTCAAATGACGCCCTATTGTGATTATTGATTAATCTGACTTTGATGTGTTGCACATGACTTTAGATGTAATCGAATATTTATATTAAATATTTATTGCTTATTACTGTCGTTAATCGTTCTATATAGGAAATCACGATTTTGTTAGAAGTTGTTAGTTAAGCTTCACTGTGAGAATTCTCATTGCGCAATGTCTGGCGGCCATTCTCATGAATGATGGCTGTAGCACTGAACATTTATAATTATAGAGCATTTCCTCGTGACGTCATGTGGTTGGCAAAAAAGCGCGCTCGACTTTCCCGCGCCCCGCCCACCATTGATTTTCCGTTGGTAGTAATCAAGTAATCGCCATCGCTATGCTTTTCCCAAGCCTTTTTGCCAACCACTCATAAAAGTTGAGATGTTTGTTTACAAACAAGGAACTGCCCTATAAGTGAATGTATTGCGCCATTTTAAAAATAAATAATTTTTTACAATTAAAGCGTTACCTGATTTAGAAAATTGGCAATAAATAGGCAATAAATCGACTAATCTGACAATAAAACTTTTGGTACTTAAAAAAGAAAAAAAAAAAAAAATCTTGAAAAAATGATTTTTTGTGTGTTTTAATAAAATTCGCATAGCTCTACGGTCAGTACTTTCTAAATAATATAATTTTTATATTTTCTTTGCCTTCTGGGTAACCTGATATATATTACTTTGCTTTTTCAGTTCTGTGTCTTATTTCTTTATTAGCACACAGCAAGAGGCTGTAATCAAAGAGGTCCAGTTAGAAGCTACTTAACTAAGCCGGTTAGTGAAAAACTGACTGACTTTGCTGTAATGCGATTCCTTATATACCCGTGTAGAAAATTGACAATGTTCCAGTAACTTCTTAACCAATCAATTTAGAGCTTATACATTTGAGATATCGATAATAAAGATTTTTTCGCCGAAGTCGCCAAATTTGGCACCAAAGACATTACCGCCTTGGTGAAACTTCTTAACGGGTTTTTGAAGCGAAATCAGCTATTTTAATGCGAAAACAAGCTAAAAATACAGAAAAATAACTTTGTAAATATTAACAGGAAGGAAGTGGAGAGAGTAAACAGCATAATTGATTCTCTTCATGATTATTATAGATATATATTACCTCTCATTTGCTCAGTTTTTCAGGAATTAGTTCCACTTGCGCGAAAAATTCCCATTTGCGCGACCGGATATTACAGAATCGGGCATGCAGGTGATTTCTTCATTTTTGAGTTGATAATCTGAGAACGCCCGTAACTTGGTCCCGCTGCAATCACTACCACGTACGTAAAAATCAAAACAACAAGAGGGAAACCCCTACCTCGCTGTGCATGAATCTGAGAACGCCTATAACTCGGTTCCGCGGCAATCACCGCTGCTTACACATGTGATCTGATCCGTCTAGTCTTTCGAAAAAAAATTATTATTTAAAATCTCTTGCTCTTTCTCAAGGCTATAATCCCTCTATTATCGATAAAGCTCTATATACAGTTGGTAACAAAAGTAGCCGAACACTAGCAAAAATTCCTGTGTAAAAAAGGTACTCTTAATACTGTTTTGTTAAATAAATCCTTCTCGAATCATGTTCTTAGTCAGTCTAAAAAACTGATTCGACAAGGATTTATTTAACAAAACCGTATAAAGTATATTTTTTTTACATAGGAATTTTTGCTAGTGCTCGGATACTTTTGCTGCCGACTGTATATAGGGACCGACCCAGTTATACTGTAGCTTGGAACAGAGTCTTCACGTTGAACAGGGTTCCACAACCAAACTTGGATATCTTGGATGTACACCTTTGGCGATGAAGGTGTATCTGGTGAACAATTAAACAGGAGATCACATGGAAGACAAAGTTCAAGTCCAAACAGCATCTGAGCTGGAGTACAGCTGACGATTTCGTGCACAGAACAAAGATAAGCCAGCAGGAACAACGGCAAGTTCGTCTCAATCTTGCTAGTTCCATGGTATGAGAAAAGAGAGGTTGATCAGAATGGTTTGGTTAAAACTCTCCACCATGCCTTCCGACTGGAGTGTTGTCTGAGTCGTGTCTATGGCAAACAGTACTTACTGCAGAGGTGAATATCGTTCATTGATCAGTATGAAGCTGTAGGTATGTGCCACACATTGACAGCCGTTGCAGCACTAGAACCTCCGCAACCGTGCTTACCTCTTGATCGGGAATGGGATACGCCTCAGGCCGCTTGGCGAAATAGTCCATCACGACAAGGGTGTACTTATTTTATCGAGAAGTCCGGGGCAAAGGACCTAAGATGTCGAGTGCGATTCGCGTAAATGGTGCTCTCACGTTATACCGGTGTAGTCTTCCTCGCTTTCGTTTCTTCGTACCTTTATGTTCAGCACAAGTATCACAAGATTTGTGGTATTTCTCCACACCCTTCCTTGGATTGCAACTGTAGAAACGTTCTGGAACTTTCTGGAGAATCTTCGTAAGTCCAGCTGTTCTAGAACATCTGGAATCTTCGATCTAGGTTGTAAAATCTGCCATTTGAAACTCCTTCAATCGTCAGACTCCCAGCTTCTACACAGTACGCCGTTTCTAATATGAAGATAGTCCCAGAGCGCCCAGTTACATTTCGTGATGGGGCCGAATGTGGAAATGTCCTAACAGGTAGGTTTGTTGCTGGTCTTCTCGAGTTGAAGTATTAGCATTATGTCAGGATCTTCTCACTGGGGTCGTCTAACTTCTGTATCCCTCCATGTGTCTTCTTTCAATGACACTGAAAATGTAGCTTGGCAAGCAAGTGGATTTATCAGCTGTTATTTCTCTTCAGCTTTAGAGCAGTATTTGCAATTGTCAGCGCAAGGCTTCCGTGACAAGGCATCTGCATTTCTATGTTGAGTTTCTTTACGATGACGTATTTCGAAGTTATATTCATGGAAGAATTGTACCCACCTGTCAACCTGACCTTCCGGATTTTCGAAACTAAGCAACCACGTTAAAGATGCGAGGTCAGTCCGGTGCAGGAATCTTGTGCTATAGAGTTAATGACGGAAATGTTCTATAGGCTTTACGATGGTGAGTAATTCTTTCCTGGTGGTACAGTAATTTAGATCTGGTTTAGACAAGCATTTACTCCAGTAGGCACGCTGTCGGCCATCAACTTCCTACGACAGCACAGCACCGACACTTTCATGGCACCGACACTTTCATCAGTGTCCAATATGAACTGTTTGTCGTGCTGCGGATACGTCAAAACAGGCGATGTTAAAGCCTCTATAAGTCTAATGAATGCTTTTCACATTATTCTTTCCACAGGAACTTTTGTTTAGCTTCCGTCAATTTTTAGAAAGGTCTGGCCATACTTGGAAAACCTTTCACGAACTTCTTGTAGTATGTACATAAGCCGAAGAAGCTTCGTAATTGACGGACGTTTTCAGGGCGACTCTAATTCTCGACAGCAGAGAACTTCTCGGAATCAGTTCTCACACCTTCAGCAGAGATTATACGGTCAAGATAACCCGCTTAACAACGGGACAAGTTGGACTTGTTCCATTCCTCTAGTTATAACCATGCAGCAGATAATCCCACTCCTAACACCAGAATTGTTGCGTACTAGGGGTTCATGAATTGTCTCTGAATGAAAGGCGAATATTGCAGAGGCTTAAAAGTTTATTTGCAGAGAATTCTAGAAGATTACAGGTCTGTGAATCAAGTATCAATTACAGTTTCACCAGAAAACACAGCTTAAGTAACTGCTGATATTATCAAATTCACAACATAAACTGTAACATAGCAGTAACACACAGCGAAAAGCTATAATCAACGAGGCGCAGTTAGGAGCTACTTACACTAAGCCGGTTGGTGAAAAACTGACTCACTTGGCTGCGATACTATTTCTTATATACCCGCGTAGAAAATTGAGAATGTTCTTGTAACTTCACAACCAATGAAGTTTAGAGGTTAGGTATTTGAGATATTGATAATAAAGATTTTCTCGTCATGGTTGCCAAAATAGTCGCAAAGAAGCAAAACCCCCGTCAAATTTGGCGTCAATGACATTGCCCGCCTTGAGGAAGCTTCTTAACGGGTTTTTGAAGAAAAATGAACTATTTTAATGCGAAAACAAGCTAGAAATGCAGAGAAATAATATTTTATAACTTCACTAAGCCACTTTGAATGAAATTACATAAAAATAACGACTATTATTTACAAATTTGTAACAATACTTATAAATTTTTGGCGCAAATAATGTAATAGGTGGCACTGCGAGATTTCTTCCACTTACAGGAACGTTGTATATCAGCTTGCATTACGTATAAATGCACCTAACTTAGTAACGAGATGGTGTTATGAAGAAAAATGTTGATAAAATTTATATGCATATCGGTGAATATGTATCGCTGCTATGCTCCAATTTTCCCCGTGTACGGGAAGGCTAAATTTTATCTTCTATAGCGTATAAATGCATTGTACTGGATAATCAGATTCCTGCCATGAAAGAGGAATGCTGACTTAATTTGAGTATATATCAGTTGATTGGTTGCTTTCCTATGACTCAGCCTTTGCGATTTTCCACGTGGCAACTATTCGGCTTTTGTTACTTAGAATTGCAACAATCTGTATACGTAAAATTTTTTATTGATAGAATATTGATAAATATTTCTTGACGTTAACCGGTAGATACAAGGTGTGTCCAGAAAGTAATGAGACTGAAGATTTTCGCCAAGCAGAATGCCAAAGGTTCAAAGTTAGTGGGTGGTGTAGGTGGTGGAGACTGTCAATTACAGATTTTGGTAGAAGTCAGTTTGCCGTGAGCCTTCGTAGTGCACAGATTACTCATTAATAAGGCACATGTTCGAATGTTACGTTAGGATTTTCGAATGATAACGAACAACGTGCTGGGCTTCCATCAAGTTCTCGAACTTCAGACAATGTGGCTAAATTCATAGTGCTTCTGGAGTATGATCGTCGGATTAGTTTCCGAATGATTGTGGAGACGTTGGGACCTCCTAAAAAGGATCGTGCATCAAAACACCACAGTGTAACTTCAAATGCAAAAAGAAAAAAAAAAAAAAAAAAATGTTCCAAGTTTTTGACTCCGTTCCCATTAAAACACAGCAACACAACGCTACCTCAACTACCTTACAGCCCCGATCTGTCCTTTCCGGACTTTTTTTTAATTACCTAGATTAAAAGTCAGCTTAAGAAGCTGTTTTAAGTTTATTGATAATCGTTTTGTTAATTTGAAGAACTTGTAGAGAAATGTAACACGCATTCTGAACATCATTCCAGCTGAAGACTTCCAGGAGGGCATCATTGGGTGATGGAATCGTTAGCAATGATGTACAGTCGGCAGCAAAATTATTCGAGCGCTAGCAAAAATTTCTATGTAAAAAAGTACACTTAATACTGTTTTATTAAATAAATCCTTGTGGAATCATGTTCTTACTCAGTCTAAGACCATGATTCATTTAACAAAACAGTATTAAGTGTACTTTTTTTTATAGGAATTTTTGCTAGCGCTCGAATAATTTTGCTGCCGACTCCTAAGATAGGAGGTGGCTGTTTTGAAGAACATTAAGTGACTCTAAAATCATCTTCAAATAAACTCATTTTATGAATTCAGTGTCATTACTTTTTGACAGACTTTGCGGCTCTGCTATTTAGAATTATTTAGAAGAAAATTTCGTGATGAATACCTCATATCAGCTTTTGGAAGAACAATTCTTTTAAATGGGAAGAGTTACTTAAATTTACTGTATTTTTCACCTAATGACACAACAAATTTGTTTATAATTAATTTTTGCTTTATGCAGTCAGAAATTCTATTTTTTCAATATTAACGAATGTGCTATGAAACGTAAAAATAGTTTAAAATGTCTTTTTAACTAAAGAAAAATGAAATGCATTTTGATTACAATTTTCGGAAAAAGCTATAAAGCTATTATATATATATATATATATATATATATGATAAAAATGTTCAATAAACCCACACGCTTTTTATATATAGATTATACATTCCATTTTGAAACAGTTTTTATTTCTCTTTTCCAGATAGCGTTGTACTCAAGATGTAAAATGAAAAAGAGTAATTTTTTCGTATTTCTCTGTGACGTTCATAAAATTCGCGGAAATATAAAAGAATGTGAAATAAAGTTTATAGTGTTTTGCTTCTGTAAGAAAAGAAATGAACTTTATTTCCAATTTATAGTGACTTCAAAATTTCTCTAAAGTAATAAATAGTTATTTCTTACACTTTATTTATTATGCTGTTTTTTCTTTTTTTTTTTTTTTTTTTTTTTTCCTAATAATTTTTTTAAAGTGTGGTTGTTAATTTTATTCAAATTATTTAGTTAATTTTAGATAAAATGTTATCAAGAATTGTGCTGCATTTATTACACAATATTTTTAAATTAAATATTTATAAATTTATATTAAATATTTATAAATAAATATTTTTAAATTAAATATTTATTAAATAAAAATAAAGGCAGAATATTTTGAAGCAACGTCAATAACGCGTTTATATAAATTATATTTTATATTATACCGATATTATACCTATATTTTGTAGGCTTGCACCGTTATCTAATTACACGTAAGTAAAAGCTGTAACTTGTGTGCATTTGAAAATCATGGGGAAATAATTATAAAATAAAAAAACTTTTATAAACCATGTTTTTAAATTTTCTGTTGAATCATATAAACGCTGCTTAAGGCAGCCGGAACCCCAGCAATTGGATAAAAGTATTAAAAAAATTCCTTGCTATCGTCTTTTGAGCTATTATAAAAGTTTCAAATGGCTATCTAGCCGGGAAGTTAGTTAAAAGTTGATTGCAAGCTTTGTACTGGAAACGCTGCCGAAGGCAGCAGGGTCCCGAAGCAATTGGATAAAAATATTTTTAAAAAACATTTTCACCGTATTCTGAACTATTCCGAAAGTTTCAAATGTCTAGCAACTCGGGAAGTTAGTTAAATAAATTTTCTGTTGAATCATATGAACGCTGCCGAAGGCAGTAGGGACCTGAAACAGTTGACTGAAAGTATTAAAAAATGTATTGCCACCGTGTTCTGAGCTCTCCTGAAAGTTTCAAATATCTAGCTAGTCGGGAAGCTAGTGAAAAATCGATTGCAAGCTTTGTACTGGTAACGCTGCCGAAGGCAGCAGGAACCCGTAACAGTTGGCTAAAGGTATTAAAAAAAATGCATTCTCACCGTGTTCTGAACTATTCTGAAAGTTTCAAATGTCTAGCTATACTCTATATTTCCTTTACGCAGTCACCTCAAGGCCACGCTCAGATGAACTGTGATTTCACTTTCCCCGTCCGTTGCTAGGTTACTGAAGAAACAATGATATCTCACTGGATGGAATAGAGCATGTGATCTCATTCACGTGATCTCCCTCTCTGAATTCCGTGGCCTTGACGTGCCTCTGATGAGGAAATGGACTATAGTCGGGAAGTTAGTTAAATAAATTTTCTGTCGAATAATATAAGCGCTGCCGAAGGCAGTGGCACCTGAAATAGTTGACTAAAATTATTAGAAAAATGTATTGTCACCGTGTTATGAACTGTCCTGAAAGTTTCAAATGTCCAGATAGTCGGAAAGTTAGTGAAAAATCGATTGCAAGCTTAGTACTGATAACGCTGCCGAAGGCAGCAGGAACCCGAAACAGTTGGCTAAAGGTATTAAAAAAATGCATTTTCACCGTGTTCTGAACTATTCTGAAAATTTCAAATGTCTAGCTAGTCGGGAAGTTAGTTAAATAAATGTTCTGTCGAATTATATAAGCGCTGCCGAAGGCAGCGGAACCGGAAATAGTTGACTAAAATTATTAGAAAAATGTATTGTCACCGTGTTGTGAGCTGTTCTGAAAGTTTCAAACGTCTAGCTAGTCGGAAAGTTAGGGAAAAATCAATTGCAAGCTTTGTACTAATAATGCTGCCAAAGGCAGCAGGAACCCGAAACAGTTGGCTAAAGGTATTAAGAAAATGCATTTTCACCGTGTTCTGAACTATTCTGAAAGTTTCAAATGTCTAGCTAGTCGGGAAGTTAGTTAAATAAATTTTCTGTCGAATAATATAAGCGCTTCCGAAGGCAGCGGGACTTGAAGTAGTTAACTAAAATTATTAGAAAAATGTATTGTCACCGTGTTGTGAGCTGTCCTGAAAATTTCAAATATCTAGCTAGTCGGGAAGTTAGTTAAAAATCGATTGCAAGATTTGTCCCTGACAAACACACAAATCCACAAACAAGAATCGAAGTTAATAAAAACATGGTAAAATAACGGAAAACTAGATGTTTTTCGAAATCAATTGAAGTAGAATAAAGTAATAAGTACCATTAAATAAATGATCTTTCCATTTTTAGAATATAAAGTAGATTGATTTAATTAATGTATCTAGAAAGTTAAAACCTTAAAAAAAAAAAAAAAAAAAAAAAAAAAAAAATCGTTCTGAAATAAAAAATATATTGTTCAAATACGAACAATCTTGAACATTTTGATGCTTGACTTATGATTCTGCGTATTTTCGTTCAAAATTTATGAAAAACGTTACAACTGATGTCAATATTGAACTTCCTTGTAGATCTAAACTTCGACGCTCATTTTCTCAAAGTATTTTTTTTTTTTTTTCGCTATACGCAATATTTTCCAAAACACTTTTGACCTATTTCTATATAGTTTCGCATACGCATTTTTGTAAAAGATATATACAAAATGAATTAATATTAATAAAACTAACGTTATTTAGTCAATTTTGTTTCCTGAAAAAAAATTAAGTTTTAGAAAAGTTTCAAATTTTTATGCTTTAAATATTCATTAAAATAGTAAATTTTGAATATCTCTAAAACCCTAATTCATCAAATATGTTTGTACAAACATATTAAGATCATAAAAAGCCAACAGGTTAAATTCATGGTTTGATATCTTACCGACAGTTGCAAAATGCACTTAAAAGGGGGGGGGGGAGGTTAAAGGGTTAAAGTTTGCAAATACATCAGACTTCACTGTTGAAATCAGGTATAACTTTGCTCAAAACCTTTTGAACCAAAGTACGTAAATTTATAAATGAAGCAACAAATGTTTAGAATTGCTCATATTTCAACAGATTTATCATTCTCTCAAAAGGTCGATTTTTTCCTATAGACCTCTTCTGGGGCGATTACATATTAAAAATCGCACCAACATTAATCATTTTAAATGGTAAAAACCATTTTCAAAACCATGTTTGAGTTATTTGGTTCATGAGAGCCAGGAAAAATTATGCACATTGCATACACATATATATATATATTATTCATTGTAGAGTTAGAAAAGGTTAAAAGTATACTAATTATAAATCTTTATGTCAAATTTTAATATTTGCCTAAAATTTTATTCGATAGCATTATGGGTGTAGCAATTAAAAAAATATGGGTGAGGCTCAAAAAATTTCATGTTAAAAATGACCCAAAATAATTTTCAAGAAATTCAACTAATAATTAACTAATTAATCGTTAATTAATATTCACTAATTAATATTATGAATTACAAAATATCATTAATTATGAACATTTATAAAACTTAGGTTTTGTTTTTAAATGGCTAATCTTTTATTCCGCAGTAAAAGGAAATTTTGTACTAACTAATAGGGGGAGGGGGGCTTGAGCCCCCTAAGCCCCTCTCTTTTCTACGCTCCTGATATGCGTTGTCAGATATTTATTCTTGATGCATTTGCTACTTTTCAAATGTATATCAAAACTAAAAGAATTTTAATTTTTAAACTTCAAAAATAAATTGTTTTATTTAAAATAATCTGGTGTGTCACTCACAGGTCTTTCCCTTACCCTGAAATTTAATGGTATAAATACAGGTTAGAGATTAAGAAGTAAGATAACGAGTACTGTTATGTAAACCTATGTTAAACAATTCCAATTAGGCTTCGGAAGAGTTTTATATGATAATTAGTTCTGTGTGAGGGGGGCTACATTCCCCCGTTTCATTAATGCACCTACATTTATACAGAATTTAAATCTGTTACTAAAATTAAAAGTTCACTTAAAATTATACATACAATTTTCACACGCAACATTCCTTGAAACTTATCAATCTTGATCAAACTTTTCCAGCAACAAACTTATATTAACCTCAGAATACAACGTTTGGATCTCCTAAAATTATTTGTTTTTAAGTCAATCTAAGAGACACAGACAAAGATCAAATGTTAAAAAACTTGACTACGATAATCAGAAAGCCTCAAAAAGTGTAAATATACAAAACGCAAGTGAGGAATTTTTAGACTAAAAACATACATTATTTACCATATCTCTATGAGGAATTCATTTCAATTCCTGAACAGCTTTGATGGAAATGGTAAAATATTGTAGTAAAGAACTTCCACTAACAATAAAAAGAATGTTAATCCTTAAATATTTGCAGCCCTGTATATCATTTGAAGATTATGTACAGACCTTGTGGTGCACCTAAATATAATCGTACAGTAATAATACACGGCACAACCTGAAATACATTTCCCTCAATTTTCAGCTATTGTCGCACTATAATCTGGTACTTTTGTGTAGCCCTGTAAACGAATAATGAAGGATTTCCCTACCATATTTTACATGAGACATGTTTTTATGCATATAAATATCTATATATATATATATTCATTTCATTTGGTTTAGTTCAGTCTATAGATGTTAAACTCTACTTACCAGCACTTTCCCTGTAGACGTAATGTATTTGAATTCTCTTGAACGTCCCTGTACACGAACTATTTGCTTCATCTCAACAAAAGGCTTAGTGTAGCATCCTTATATTATACACATTTAGAATACCGAGTTTGGAATTTCTGCTACTATTTGTTCTTGAGATATGCTGATAACAGACACACAGACCATTCGCTAAAAGAATGATTTTCGTATTCAGGGGACCTCAGAACATGGAAATATAAGAAAAACTCATTTTCAAAAATTTGATCCTAAAACAATACTTTCTCTACCTTATGAGTAAGAGAAAGTAAAAAGAATGTATCTCTGAAGTAATTTTAGAAATATTCTGATTTTTATTTACGAAAATAATTTTTATTTCAATTTTAGAAAAAAAAAAATCACTTCCCTTAGTAATTTCAATGACGAAGAATTTTCATGGGCTATGAATTTATAAAATACAACATTTGTATACTTTGCAAAATTAAATAAATTTAAAATTTTAATTAACTTTTCTGCCAATCACTCATTAAAGTTCCGACGTAAACAGCTCTTAAATACTTCAAGGATTAAAACTTTATTTTGTACCTAAGACAAATAAAGTGTATCTCTGGATGAGCGAAGTTTCAGAGTGTTTGAATACAGATTTCGAGTAAAGTTTTAATCTTTGTTAAAAAGCATTGAAAATTTAGTCATCAATTATTCACTCTCAAATAAAAATGACAGTATTATATAAAGGTAGAAGTTTTCAGGCGATGATATATTATGTTCATTAAAAGACAATGGACATATGATGAATACTCTAAAAATATTAAGTAAATATTCAGGACTTTTGCAGGTTTTTAATGACATATAATTTATAATGATATATGATATTTAAATAGTTAAACGGAATCTTGATTATTTTACTTGGGGATTTTCTTAATTAAGTAAAAGGAAAATATTTGTAACATTTACCTACTGCCAGCCAGATAAGCCGAAATGATAAACACTTTTCCTCTTTATTGTAAAGTGTTAAAAATTTAGTTAAAATCAAAATTTATTAGTTGAGAATTACTTCATGGAAAACGTATTAACACACGGCTTTCTTTTATCTGATAAAATTTACTACTTGAATGCAAGGAGTAAGACTTTTCACTAATTGTGAGCACATATATTTTGACACTATTTTGTTACGCATTAACGAGGACAAACTTCTTGACTCCGTTTGGATGCATAACGTTTGCGAGAACATTTCGGTTTTATAAAAGCTCATTTTATTACTAGACGATGTTTCCTCTCTATAACGGATGCACACACTGGTCGAGAAAAATATTTTTCTTTATTAAAACATGTAGAATATTTCATGCTGTTGATTCGTACACAAAAGGTGCGCACCAAATTAAACATGTACTTACTCAGCCGGTAAAGCACACACTTATAACTTCTAGAATTATCATTTTTATTAATTTAAGTTCCTGGATGATTTGGTTTCATTCGGGCTCATTGTAAGGATTATTCATAGTGTAAATACAGTGATTTTTTAGTTCCCCATCATACTATAGGTATGGGGAACTTAGGTAATCGTGAAAAATTTTGATCTCGGTTTTTTTAATTTTTTATACGTTTTCAGGTGTGAGGAATCCGAAAATGACAAAATTTGTATGGTGTCTGTCTGTAGGGTGTCTGTTAGTGTGTCAGTCCGTTAGTCCGTTAGTTTGTTAGTCTGTTAACACGATATCTCACGAACAAATGATCGCAGAGAGGTCAGATCAGTTTTAAAATATTACTTTCGATGCTGGCAAGAACCCTATTCATTTGCAACATTCGAATTGAAGAACTTCGTAAGTTATGAGAAATTTACGATTTTCTTAACATGGGAGAATAGGACAAAATTTCACTTAAACGTGCATTAAATGGAAACTTTTTACTGTAAAAATGTCGGACACGTTTTAAAATATCAGTTTTGATGCCGGAATGAACAACAGTAACTATAAATATGCTACTTTGAAAATTTCGCAAGTTATTGGAAATTTACGAATTTCTTAGCATGGCAGTATCGGGCAAAATTTCACATAAACGTCAATTTTTAGAGATATTTTCATCGTAAAGATGTCAGACTACTTTTGAAATATTAATTAGGATACTGGCATGAATATCATAGACTATGATTTTTCCAATTTAAAAAATTTCGTAAGTTATTTGGAATTTACGATTTACTTAACATGTCAGAATAAGGTAAAATTGAGCATAAACTTCCATTTTGAGGATCATAAATACATTAAACAACTTCAAAATTACATTTATGATATTTGTTTGAACATGATTGAATACAAATATTCTAATAGGAAAATTTCGTAAATTATTCGTAATTTACGATTTTATCAACATAACGAAATTGTAAATTTTTCATATAAATATGAATTTTGAGGATTATTGCATTGGAAATAGTAGCATGAAAACTAAACAACAGAATTGACCCTGATAAAATAATTTAATATTGATTAGAATAAGATAAATATATCGAAGTGAACGGTGGATAGCCTATTAGGCGAGGATTTCATTCTGTAAGTATATCAAGCTTTGGTCAAATTCATTTCTTTTACCATGATTATAATATGTCTCCCACTAGAAATTTATGAGAACATAAATATGATGGGGAACTGAGCAGAGTCCACCTATGCCAACTAGGTTTTTCGGAAATACATTTCAGATTTGTTTGCTCCAGCCGGAGCGCGAGTTAACACAACAGTAAACGGAGATAAAGAAATATCAAATTGAACTGTTATTTAAAAAAAAAAAAAAAAAAAAAAAAAAAAAAAAAACAATAATTTAAATTTTTTATCAAAATCGTTAAAACAAGTTTCTGCTCCTATTTTGACCTGGGAGGAACATGGGTTACCAGAGAAAGAAAAATTTCATGGCGATCAAAATAAGTCAGATCGGTTTGTCATCTAAACCAGGGGTGGCCAACCCGCGGCCCCCGGGCCGCATGCGGCCCGCCGTGCAGTTTTCTGCGGCCCGCGAGGAAACTACCGATATTTAAAGTTTGACAACTTAAGTTAACAAAATAAAAATTAAGAAATCCGTTGTGCCTTTTGTAAGAGAAAATAATTTTCAACAATTATGATTGCTAAAGAATCACACTATTGTAATGAAATATAATCATTCTTTTTATTGTAGTTCTTAATACATATGTCATAATTGTTTTTAATTATACTATTGTTAACTTCAGAATGAAAATAATTTAAATTAATTTATTCAGCTCCGAATCTTCAAGTTGCCCTCCCTGAACAAGGATATACATACATGATTCTTACACCGATAAACGTATACTTACACATGTATACATATGGTGCGGCCCGCCTGAATAAAATAGATTTCCAGTGCGGCCCACCTGAATAAAATAGATTTCCAATGCGGCCCATCAAGTGTTTTGGGTTGGTCAGGCCTGATTCTAAACCATTCCCTCTCCCCGAATCTTATACAAACATAAATATTATTTTTGAATCGGTCCAGCAGCTTCCAAGAAAACTAATGGACATCCACACTTGCTTTCATCCACCATGATCATGCCACACTAAACGATTGACGCGAAAGTCAAATGAGAACCGAGACAATTCTTACCGAAGCTGTGTTGTGTATTGTGATTATTAATATGCGTGTCATTGCTGCATGTAGTTAATAACAAACTTTATTGGTAATTTTAAATTAAAAAGGTAAGTTGATTAAGCCAATTTTCTTCCGATACTCTTTTAAGTCAATGTAAGAGGAAAACTTTGAATGTTTGATTAAATGCTAACTTTGAATTTAAACTACTTCTTAAGCTTATTCATTATCAAACTCGTATTGACAAATGAAACTACGTAACAAGGTTGTCAGTAATCAATAGTAATTTCCATTTTAAAAGTATTTCAAAACAATAGTATATTCTTAAATATGAAATCTTAAATGTATATCTTAGTATTTCATGCTTATCCCTTCAGTTTATGTTTATTTCGTTATGTAAAGCACTGGTTTGTTATCTGGAGAACATATTTTTTAGCTTCAAAAGAGCTAGAATTAAAAGTATTCTTTGCTTCTTCTGCATTAAATTTTATGATGTGAAAAATTTAATTACAAAACAATAAATTGAAAGCAGTACAGATGTCTAATGCGGTTTATAAACAACATATATACATTTAGGGCCAACTTGTACAGTTTTTTAACATAACTTTTTCCAAGTAAAAAATTTAGCTTTTTCATTCATAAAAAACTGCTAGAAAATTTATTAAAAATTTGTGGTAGCGAAAAAACATATAAATTGAGAAATATACAAATAGTCAGTGTTTACAACAGATTTTGGTTGACAGCGTGCTAACAAAATCTGGAATTACTTGCGGCACATATAAAAAAATTTAAAAGTGGTATGCTACAAAAAAAAAAAAAAATAATAAATAAATAAATAAATAAAAAAATAAATAAATAATAATAATAATAATAATAAAAGGAATATTTATTTACAAAATTTATTCAATGAGAGGACTGTGCCTGCTTTCTTCTTATATTATGTTATTGCTTAGTTAGTAGACAATAAAAAATCCTATAATATTTTGCCGATGCCGATATTACCCTTAAAAACGTTTTATATTGGTACAGATAATTAAAGTACATTCTAATGCCTCATTTACGTGAAAGAGAGATTTAGAGTGATTACTGCATTAATCTGTGTTCGCAAGCTTCCAGACTAAATCCAATTAAATAATGCTAGTTACGTAAAGCTTTCGTGTCTCTTAATATAGCTTTGCTGATTTTATAATTAAATGCAACGTAAATATCCAGATAAAATTTATATCATTAAAATTATATAAAGATTTCAAACATGGTCATATCTATTCACAAATTTTGCTTTTTGTATTGGTTATAAGGCTGGCACTTAATATAGTTAAAATTTACCATTAACTAATATTTAATTCGTAAAATGTACTTAACTAGATTTATGTAATTTTTAGACACATCTTTCACACAAGAAAAAGCGTTGTCATAATTTTCAATAACCACCTTGAATTTAGCACAATAAAAAGCAGTTTATAACAGAATCTAAGAGTTTATAAATACTTAAATTGAAATTTCTGAGTCTAAAATAAAATTCTGCTTTATATATTTCAATACACTTCTGTGCAAAATGAAGGAAACATGTAAATTAGGCTCATTTTTCGAATATTTAAAGAAATACTTTATGAATTCTTTTAGACTTTCAGGAATATAGTGAGCATGTTATACCACATCTATTTCAGCGAAGGTTTTTGTTCCAAAGGCAAAAAAAGGAAACTGTAGCAGACTACAGGTAAAATAATATTTCTAATAACCCTGTAGAAAATAACGCTTAAAATAAGAGTTAGCATACTTGTTGCTTATGTTTACAATGCTTCTTTTAAATAGCTGTATTATTTTGTATGAGATTAGGGAGATATAAAGATTTATTTAACAACACCGAAAAAATTATTTTAACTTTTTTATTTATAATATGCAGGTCTTTTAAAAACATCGCAATATTGTTTTTAGAAAAATATGGAGATATGAAAGCGCTTTTGAAACAGAATCTAAAGAGATTAAATGATTGATGAACTATGTGTATTTTTACTTAATTATTTTTAGTTACGCATGCACAAGCGTTAACAAAATTTATTTTGTATAATATTCTTGACAAATTATCATCGATGAACACTTCATCTAATTAAGACATATTCCAAAAACTGAAATCATTCTTCACTTACTTACGAGCTGTCAATTAAGCCTGAATAAAAATCTGGATTGCATTTTCTTCTATGCTCGTGATTCTGATCATCTCATGACTAACATTAATGAGTATTGCTCGCTGTTCTTCAAGGACTTACATTAGAAATACATATTGACTGTCTACGCGAACTAAACACATTAATTAACTTTTTATTATTTTATTAGATCCAATTATATTTTTCAGTTTGTAATCTCCTTCACTTCTCTCTTTGATTTCACATTGAGAGGATGCACGATAAGATGCATCCCGAATTAAAAATAAATACTAAGATAAAATTAAATCTCAAATGATTTATTTCTAACACTTATACTCCTTTACTATTTAGAGTGGTTTTTTCAAAAGGTTCCGGTATAACACATTTTAGATAAATGGATCTACAGATCTGAGAGCATGTGGATATTCGTCTGGTTTTAGAAGAATCGCGCTGAAACTGATGCATAGAAGGTAAGTGAAGAATTTATTATTATTATTATAAGTCTTACCTTCCAACAAACATGTTTTGAATTTTTTTATTTAATTATCTCTACATGATTTAATTAATAGTAACTTATTCAAACGTTTTTTTATCAATTCTAGATAAATCAATCAAGTTGCTCTTGTAAACAAACTAATCAAATATTGCAGAAATCCAGAAAGATAAATGTTATAGAATTATTTGAATTTCAGTTACTCTGAAAAAGAAGGAAACTCATGCGAGGTTTTATCCAGTTTTGTACTGTAAGTGTATTAATCTTTTGAGGGTAAAGGTAATTTTGCTCATTTAAAATCAATTGTCCCGAGAATTTACGAACAAGTCTACAATAAAAGAAATAAATGAAGTTTTTTTCTTTTTATCATTAAAGTAAAATTTTGTTAAAAATTTTTGGCACGAGTTATTGCAGTTGGGAATTAAAATTAGGTAAGATGGGGTTAATAGTAATATGACGTGAGAAAAATAATAGTTTAATTATCCATGATATGAAATTTTTAAATAAATAAATTTAATCTATTCTTTATTAACAGCTCTAAGTAATATAAAGAAATTTAATTCATGTAATTTTCTCACTGTAAAGCAAACGGCTATTATTATCAGGAGTATTTGTGCTCCAAATTATCTTTCCACCGATAATTGTGAATTCTAAATTTCATTACAGTCAGTTGCTGACAATTACTTAAAAACTGTCAAAAATGTTACTGTAAAAAAAATATTGTTGGTAAAAATTCCCGAACACAAACATCCTTGTATCATTATTAATATTATTAGTTGATCTATGCCCGTTTGTTGCTTTAATTTAAAACATGTTTTTCGAAATTAACTTCCTTTTTGCCAATTCAGATTACCGTAATTTCTGGTAGATACCCCGCAGGTTATATAATCCAGTTTTGCACCAGAAATTTCAATTGATAAATAAATTTATATTTGTACGAATTATTCTTCCAAAAAGGTATAGTTTTCTCTATTAAATAAACTTTCTGGTGGAGAAATGACACATCTTACCTGAAGGGTTATCTACTAGAAATTACGGTACTTAGCATCGGTTTACATGGTATATATATAGAGAGAGGAGAGGAGAGGAGAGTATTATAAAATACCATTTACATTTCTTAAAATAACTTTACTTATTTTTAATAAACATTCCCAAAATAATGATGAGTACATAGTGTAATTATTTGTAATGAATTGTCAAGGGAATATATATATATATTACTGTTATAAAATGCTTACTTAAAAAAAGAGTTAGTTACAAATGGGGGTTAATATGAAATAGTCGGGTAAAATGAATAGGTGGTTTAAACCATATAAAAATTAAAGACTTCATAAAATATAGATATTTTTAACTATAAAAAACCTATTTTTAAGGTTATGTGAAAGCCATTTCTGCTTTGAGTCTATTTACAAAAGTCACAGATATAATGTTTGTTCTCTGCTCCGGTACAGTCAAGATGAACCCACAGAGAGGAGCTGAAACACATAATCCAAATTTCTCCTCGTTAACCTTCGGAGAATTTTCCGTTGCAGAAGTTACGTTCAGCGTTTTTATTTTCTGGTTCTTTAGTTAAATATATGAAGCCAATTTCACTAGTATTCCATAATACCCGACACGCCATCTTGGAAATTGAACTTTTAAATTAATGAACAATATACTTTCAGCTAAAAAACGATCAAAGTATAAGAAACTTCAATTCTTTGAGCATACATTAAGCTTAACATAATTTTCAAATCACATGTGTGCTAGTCAGTTTAAATGTTTGAAAACTTACCTGAAAAACTCTTGAAAATCACAAAACACACTTTGTTCTGTAGGGAATGATACGATAACAACAAGCTGTCGCTTCATACTGTATTGCATCATGGAAATCCTTCTTGAGTAATTCATGGTATTTCCTAGCGGTAGCAACGCCAATTAGAGCTGAAACCTCGCTATTCCATATTTCCCCACTATTCCATAATACCCTCCTCTCCTCTCTCTCTCTCTCTCTCTCTCTCTATATATATATATATATATATATATATATATACTAGCTGACCCGACAAACGTTGTTTTGTCATATAAATTATTTCTAGAGAATATTTCGCTAGAAAAAAATAACTAACTTATTGTAAGTGTGTAAGGATGTGGTATATAAGTGGAAGATGTATGGAGCGCTGTGAACGGTGAAAGAATATAAAAATAACAAAACACCAATCATTTATTTTTTTAATTTATTAAAATTGATTCTTTAAAATTATATACATATCGCTACTTATAACAATATTACTAAAAAACAATATCAGTCCCTTAATGCAACAGAGTGTACAATATTTTTTGTTATCCCATCTTTCGCCAATACAAACAAACTGGATGGTTTGCCCAATTGAGAGCCACGTATAATTGTCCGTGTGAAAAACATGATGTGCTCAAATCTAAGCCACAGACAGACATCGTTTGGCCCTGAGACTTATTGATAGTCATTGCAAATGCCATTCTAATTGGAAATTGAGGGCGTTTAAATTGAATTGGCACATCTGTGGGTATAATAGGGATTCGTAGTAGTAATATATTTTCACCTCGGAATTTGTCATTTAAAATGATGGCTTCGATAACATTTTTCATTAATTTTTTTATGACTAATCGCGTGCCGTTGCACAACCGTGGTGGGTTCAAATTAAGAAGCAAAATAACCGGAGATCCAACCTTCAGTTGTAAAATATGCGGTGGCATGCCTGGTAAATCCAATGAGTTTAAAAACTTTGTTGGATAATTTACAGCTTTGGTAGCATCGCAAACTGTATCATTAAATTTGTATGACACCAAGTCTCCTGGTAACAAATGTTGTATCTTGAGATTCAATTCGTTGACGTCCACATTTTTTTCCGCTAAAATTGCTCTTTCTGCCAGCCACTCATGATTTGTGTATCGTCTGTGTACATTGGGAAATATTTGGTCAATAAGGGCATCTTGAGAATCAATGATTGTGCAGAAATCGGTCGATAATTTTATGCATCCAGTTTCATGTGTAGTAACTTTTCCATCGTCGATATCTAACAATTGTTTTGAGAATGTTTCAGCGGATGGATCTTGAAGCTGTTGAACGCACAAATTTACTTTCAGTTGTACTTTTTCAACATTAAGCCACAATGACGATGATTTTAAGCACGCGTTGATCTCATCAGCGTGTGTTGAACGCGGAATAACGGGAAGTGCTTGTCTGAAATCACCTGAAAAGAGTAACAGAGTGCCGCCAAATAGTTTGTCGTTGTTTTTTATATCTTTCAATGTCCTGTTCGACGCTTCAATCGAATGTTTGTGTGCCATAGTGCATTCATCCCCGATAAGAATTTTAAACTATTTCAGCACTGCGGCCATGGACGATTGTTTTTTTATGTTGCACACTGCGTCTGGGTTATTTTGAATATTTAGTGGCAGTTTTAATAATGAATGAGCTGTTCTGCCTCCATCCAATAAAGTTGCCGCAATGCCAGATGCTGCAACAGCCAATGCGATGCCATTATTTGATCGTATTTCGGCGAGAATTAGCGAAATAAGGAATGTTTTGCCAGTTCCACCTGGTGCACCCCCCCCCCCCAAAAAAAAGAATCCACCTTGTCCTGCCAAAACTGCGAGCATGATGTGGTCGTAAATGGTTCTTTGTTCTTCATTCATTAGTGGGCCATTGCGAGCAACAATCGCTGCCATTTCTACAGTATTGTATTGTAGTTCACGATTCAATTCAGTGATTATTAAATCAGATGCATTTCGATTTGTTGAATGCTAACTGAAATGGCTGAGTGGTAAGTTGGCAATGCAAAGATCTTCAATAGCAATCAATGCTTCATGGTACATAGCGTCACTGAATACTATCGTTAGATTGTTGCACCGTGAACGATGTTGATGCAATATATCATCAGTCATTGAATCTTTGTGATTATCCCATAATGTCTCCGCTCGGGCCGGGAAACATGTAGTCAACACTATAGCGAATAGTAGACGAATTTGTTTTGCTGTACAGTTCAGTCGTACTTCAGCAAGCATACACTCCCACTGGTTGTCGTCTTCCAGCAAGCCGAGTGCAAGGCATGCATCTTTATACGTTGGATACTGTTGTCCATTCACTTTACGTAAATCTTGAAATGACAAACAGCCGATGACATTAACCAATAACAGTCGAAGATAAAAGCATTCAGTCTTCCTTGGATTGACTGTAAATACTCGTCCCAAGGTCTTTGATTTGAATAAACCGGGACATGCATCAATCGGCGTGCCTTGCTTGCGGGGCATCCATTTTTTTGTTGGAGCCCATGTGAAATAGCGTGGTACTTCTGAATAGAGTAATGTCCGTGCAAAAGCACCAAAAGCACCGATTACACAATTCAAAAAATTCGGTGAGTGTAGTTTTTGGTGGATTTATAGCACGATCAATCGCTGTCTCGCTCGTGAAATATTCGCGCTGGCCATTTTCAAGATGGACGGCTAAATGAAGAACTGCTGAATCCCGTTCATGAATTGGGAAACCAAATATACGCCAATCAGCTTCATTGGAGCTGACGTACCGGCCAATTTGGTAAAGTGTTATTTCATCGTTGTTATTCACCGGAGGAGCATTCACATTGGTATTTTCAACTCGAAATACAGCTATATCACTGCCTTTATTCACATACTTGCAAATGTATTTGATGCTCTTCACTGAACTGCAGAACTGAACATTAATATGAACATTAAATGTTTTGCTCAGCAGAGGCGAATATGGGACCACCCAACGGTTATCAATGTCAATATCTATGTTGTTGACATAGATGACCGCCATAGATGATAAGATTGTCCGCCATTAACGGGATTTCTTCGACGATATATGGGATATCCGTCAACATTTCTGATCGGGAAATTTTTCGGAAAACTTTTAGTACATTTTCCATCTGCACAAATAATAATGGCCTAAAAATTCATTTTTCATTTTAACATAAAATAACTCCGTCGGATATTGACGAATTTTTTAAAAGAATATACCATTTTAACTAATTTTAACATTTTAACAATATTAACGTTGAAAAAATATTTTAAACACTTACGGTTAAAAATTCATTTTTTATTTCAACATTAAATAAATTCTGACATCGTGTTTACGATTCTAAAATATTAACTTTGAAAAAGTATTTTAAACACTTCGTAAGATACGGTTACGATTATAAAAATATTAATTTTGAAAAAATATTTTAAACACTTTGTAAGATACGGTTAAAAATTCATTTTTCATTTCAACATTAAATAAATTCTGACATCGTGTTTACGACAACTCACGCCATCTAGGTGGAAAAGTTGTTGAAAGAGTTGGTTAAAAATTATTTAAGAAAGAACTGATTAAGTTACAACTTTTATTTGTAAATCTAAACCATTCTCGAATCCACCTGAAGACACACAAAAAATTTCATTAAACTCAGTCCAGCCGTTTAGGAGGAGTTCAGTGACATACACACGCACAAAAGAAATATATATATAAAGATATACAAACATACACACACCACCTACCAGTAACTATTTGGGCACTTTTGAATTTAGACGTTCAAATATCTAATAAAGTTCTTTAGGAATCATCTTGAAATTTTGTTAGTGTAAAGAATATGTTCTACCATATAAATTCCAGCAAAAGTTGTGTCCTGAAGAGGAAAAAAGGATCAGTAAAAATTTAAACAAAAATAAAAATGTTTTGCCTCACTCTGTAAAAAGTAATGATTTAAATGCGTTTTGGCTGTAGCATGTGATTATGAGGATTTTTCTAATTATCTGTATAAATGTTTATGAGGCTACCGCATACACTCATGAAGATATATATATATTTAATTGAAGAAAGAAAGAAAAAAAGAATTTTTAATTATAACTCTCAGTACAAAGACATTTTTAAGGAATTTGGCATACTATTGGGTTGTTCGATAAATAATGTCGTTTTTTAAAACCTTCTCTTCTAAAAACCAAGGCTTCTTCGATCGTGGAATTTTTCAACTTACCGAAAGATGGCAAAAGGTCATCCAACAAAATGGTCAATATATCATTGATTAATGTTTGTTGTTAATATAAATAAATTCACTTTGAAAAACATAAAAAAAAAAACGACATTATTTATCGAACAACCCAATACATTAGACACAGCATACTACAATCAGAATGCAAAAATGTTAAATATTTTACGAAATATGAGCATTTTTACTAAATAATTTTTAACTACGCATTCATTAGCTTTTTTAAAATTTCATTTGCATAATTTAATAGTCAAAAGTATTGAGCAACTTACATGAAACGCCCAAGCAAATATCGTGTAAATTCTAAAAGTTATGAGAGAGATAATGAACAGAATTTCAGTTCTTCTCAATAAAGAGGAAGATGATAGGGGGTTTTATCAATATTTATTTGCAATTAGCGAACACTCTATTACAATGGGAATTGATTGAATTAAAATAAAAACATGAGTAAAACATCTTATAGTTTAGCTTTTATTTTGAGAGAACTGAAATTATGTTCATTCTATCTTTCATAACTTTTTGAATTTACCTGATATTTATTTGAGGTTTTCTTATAAGTTGCTCAATACTTTTAGCTTTTACCTTATGCAAATGATTTTTTTTTTCTTTTTGTAAAGCCAGCACATGCGTAGTTAAAAATTATTTAGTAAAAAGGCTCATACTTTGTAAGATATTTAACATTTTTGCATTCTGATTGAAGTATGTTGTGTCTAATGTAGTATGCCCAGTTTTCTAAAAATGTCTTTGCCCAGAGTCTAATACCCTACATGTTATAATTATAAAAGTTTTATTATTATTATTATTATTATTATTTTGCATTAAAAAAAAATAGATCTCCATGAATATATGTGGTAACCTCATAAAAAATTTATATAAATACTGAGAAAAAATTTCATAATCACAGGCTGCAGTCAAAATGC
This sequence comes from Salticus scenicus, assembly GCA_963930645.1. Lineage (NCBI taxonomy): Eukaryota > Metazoa > Arthropoda > Arachnida > Araneae > Salticidae > Salticus > Salticus scenicus. The sequence goes on from OZ005649.1 coordinate 240,819,406, forward strand.
TTTTAAAGCTTTACTTTTTACAGCGCGAATAAAAAAAATATAAAAAAAAATTACTAGTTCTCTTTTCCTTTTCAGGTCACAACTTTTGGTAAAATATACTAAGCGACAAAAAAAAAAGAAAAAAAAAAAAAAAAAAAAAAAAAAACCGCATTTGGATATTTTCCTTTTTACCTTCTACAACCGCCAATCTTATTGTTTAAAAAGCAAATTTTCGAATAGATTTTATTATGTTATCCTCCACATACATTTTAGCATTAAATCCAGTGTTAAAAATAAATTGCAATTGTCAGGAAAATTGTAATTTTAGAAATTATCTCAAAAATGTTAAGAATAAGGCAGTTAACGATGCCACAAAAAGTATTAATTTTTCAATGAAAATCAAAAAATATTTTAATATGTGAGATGACAAAATAATTAAATGTTAAGGAAATATTGGTAAAATGGTTTTTAGTAAGATATAAATTTTTTTGGCCGTTTAAACTGGAAATTTGGCTTTAGACGGCCAATGTTGCTCATTCAAGCGAGATGGCCGTAAGTTAAAAAGCCATTGCTTATAAAATCGGTTTGTATGACATTTAGAAGAACATAAAAGAGATTCAGAAAAAGTGTTTAGTAGCATAATTTCTTTAACTACAGTGCAGCAACTATTAAACAAAGCAGGTTTAAATGACAGAAAATTTGAAAAAATTCCATTTTTAGTGAAGAGAATTAGGAAAGCAAGACATCAGATGGATAAAACAATTAAAAAATGGTTAGTTAATTTTTGGGCTGAACTGGTTCTCTCTGATGAGTCAAGTTTAACTTATTTCGAGCTAAAGAAAATAAGCAGATCTGACAACGAAAACATGACCGACTTAATGAAAATCGCACTTTTAAAACAGTGACACATTATGGTACGGAGGTGCATAACTTTTCAAACAGTCGGGCACATTTTTAGGCTCAAGGGATCACTTAACTCGAAATAAAACACAGTCTTTATAAAAGTGGTGCCTGACCGACTATTTTCTATTTTGGAGGTATCTTGGACATTTCCGCAAACAGCATTTCAAGATGATAAATGCACCTTACTATGCGGCGTCTGTGGTTAGTTTATTCACTTTAAATTGTCAAAATTTCCTATTCATTCCCATGAGAACCTATAATTCTGTAAGTAATCATAACTTTTTTCACTTTAAGTTAAATCCCACAAAAGATATAATAGAATTTCTTCTTTACCAGACATGGAAATAGTCCTAATCGCGATCCGCTCGAAAATGTTTCGTCTATAAAAATGGCGGGGGAGAGGGGAGAGGATTCGAAATTTGCATCCAACAACTCTGCCAGAACTAGAAAAATTATTTGTGATATTTGACACATTGAAATTTCTGAGTATAATACAATGCCATTGTGCATTAGAGCAGTAATTCCATATAAAAGTGGAATTAACCCAATACATAATACATATTTTTAATCAACAATTGCTTAGATCTAACAAATATATAGTTTTATTTCATATATTAAAATATAACTTGTTTATTTCATATAATACATCATAATAGAACACAAAGTATATAGTTATTGTATTATGTTTAAAACGAAAGTTTTATGCAGATTCTTATAAAGTACTTCGTGGAATGTAATAAAGCGAATTATTATATCGAAAATGTACATGTACATAGGTATCATTTCATCACTTTGGTATTATGCAAACAAGACAGTTTTATTTGTTTCAACCCTTAATTTTTAAGTTATTACTAATAAAAAAGGTATAAGTCATTTTTTCTGCAGTGCGGCTTTTTTGAAGTGAAAACTTCTTTAGGCGCGTTGAGCACTTTTAGGTGAACAAAAATCATGAAACTCGCGTCATCGTCAGCTAACGTTTTGAATGAAATTCTGCAGTCGTTCGTTACCATGACAACCCAGTCACAGAGAATCTGATCGGGAAGAAACATATTTTTTGCCAATTGACATCACGTGGTTTTCTACCAGGAGTAAAAGTTGCAAATTTAAAAATGCTTCAGTTTTCTTCTAAACTTACTGTGCACCATTAACAGCATACGGGATAGTTGCAGTTCAAATTTCATCGATTTTGGAAAAAAATTACATTTTAATTGCAAATTAAATTTTATTCTAATACGCGTATTTCAATTTCTAATTATGTTTAAATTATTTTTAATACATCATTCGAAATATATTTTAAAGTTCTTTTATGTTATCGAAAGTGGAATTCGAGATTTTGCCTGGTTTACACGTTTTGAGTTGTCTTGAATGGGTTTTCCTTTGTATTTCAGCTACTAATTAAAATAATTTCATAAGTAATACATCCTTAGAAAGCTTTGTTGATTTGGAATCGAACAGTAGATTACACAAATTTCTACCGCCAGATGGCGCTATAATATTTTTAAATTTCAAATTCTAATTATGATTAAATTATTTTTAATACATCATTCGAAAGGTATTTTAAAGTACTTTTATATTATCGAAAGTGGAATTCGGGATTTCAGCTGATTTACACGTTTTGAGGTGTCCTGAATGGGTTGCTCAAATGGGTTTTTGTTGTCCTGTATATTTTTCAGTCTTTCTGTCTGTTGTGTGCTAACATAGTGAAAGAATATTAAAAGTAATTCTATACAACAATTACGTACAGTTGGAAAGTGTTACTAATCAAATGATTTTTCTTTCTTGTTTTTTTCTTTCGATAGGTACCTGCACTACGCTATGGTGAGTGCAATTACAGCAATGAAGTGTCCTTTAAAAACAAACTTCCAAGTTGTTTGTATGAGGTACAGACTTGAATTTTTCACCTTCTGTAAGTTTTTCTCTTTCAGCACAGATTTGGATCACGGTGGTGAGTGAACACGATAGCGCCTAAACGCTTTGTTCAAATGAGCTGAAATTTGGTACGTATGTTGTATGTCACCATATAGCACAAAAGCTATTGATTTTGGTGAATCTCGCACTTGTAATCTTTTTACAGGGATAGAAAGAAAACAGTTTTATCATTATGGCTTATGGGGCCAAATTTTTCAAATTGCGATAGAGCCTAAACGCCTTATTCGTCTGAGCTAAACATTTATACACATGTTATAAATCAACGTCGCACGAAGTGTATGGAGTTTGATGAATCTAGCATTTATAGTTTTTTTTTTTTTTTTTTTACAGGGACATGAAGAAAAAATTCTTTATCATTATGGTCTATAGTCCCAAATATTTTAAAGTGCGGTAACGTTTAAACGCATTATTCGAGTGAACTGAAATTTTATACACAAGCTATACATTACCTTCGCACGAACTGTATAGATTTTGGTAATTCTGACCTTTACAGATTTTTACAGGGACGCAACGAAAAATTCTATATCATTATGATCTGTAGGCTCAAATCATTTGGAGTGCACTAGCGTAAAATTAAACAATGGGAGAAAATACTCAAACACGCTATTATATGTTTCACTTTTGCTTATTTAACGACTTGTCTTACTGTAATTTATTTACACAACTGTTAACTACTTAATGTTCGGAAAATCGAATGAAGCCACTCCGTATTTTATTCTTTTCCTTCTCTCTTTTTATATGTGTGTGTATTTCAAACTCCAATTTATGTACCATTTATGAATATATAAATAATATAACTCAGACATGCCATGACCATAAAATAATATTCTCTAAATTCTAGTATTTAAATTATAAGTAATATTTCTTCCCTCATTCTTCAAGTATAACTTAAAATTTTTATTCGAAGTTAATAATAGTTTATGCAAATTTCCCCCCTCTTTTTAAAGAAAATACTTTGCTACTTTTATAAAGAAAAAAGTTAAACAGAAAAGAAATACTGTTAGAGACTTTTTTTTTTTCATCGATAAAGATATAAGAGTGATACGTAGGCGTAACATTATGTATGAAGAATAACCTTCAAAGCAACAGATAAATCTGAAATCCTTGAAACGTTCCATTAAATTTTGAATGATGGTGTGTTACAATGCACAAAAAAGAGAAAATTTACTCTGGTTTCTTTTTAGAAAAGATATTAAACAATAAACTATACATTTATTTTTATACAAAAATTTTATTGCATGTATGTGAAAATTACATATTAACTATAACTTTACTAATAATGTTTTTACTTTTTTCTGTTCGTATAAACACAATTCATTTTTAATATAGATAACTACTTTTCTTTCAGTGTGATGCACTGCAAATCAACTTAATCTTTTCAATATACAAAATCAAATTTTTATTATTTATTTATTTATTCATGTATTACAATTAAATACAAAGAAAAAAAATCTGTAAGAAAACAAATATTTTTGAACTTTTAATGAACCTATAAAATGTATGAAATAGGAATTAATTTAAAATGAAGAAATTAATGAATTAAATTAAAAGTAAGATTAACATTGTGTTTCGTATTTATATTTTTAAAAATTCTGGAATGTAATGCAGCATAATTTACATAAGATATATTTTTTAAAAATTAGTGAATCTTTACAGAGACGAAAGACTTTCGGTTTTTTTTTCCACCAGCATCTTTCCACAAAAATTTCTAACCTACAAAATCACAAAAATAACTGTTAAATATGATACAAATTTCTTTATAAAAATACTGGTGGGGAAAAATGCGGAACTCGTACATCTTGTCACTATAAATGTATAAACTTTCGTTGACACTAGTAAAAATAAAAGGCACGTGTGTTGCTTTGGGCAATTGCACAGGTTTTATCTGCAACCAAAAAACCAAGTAATATATTTTACCAGTTTTTATGTATCCTTACTCAGTCAGTGAAACTGAAAAATACAGTAAAAACGTTCCGTCACATCAAGCATTTTTTGCAAAGCGAATATTTTTAGTTGAATTTTGAGTGAAATCATAAAATCTGGTATCCTAATGTTAATTAAGAAAACCTAAATAATTATTTCTTACCTTAAAACAATATTTTTTAAGGAAAACGTAAAAAAATAAATAAATAATAAAAAAAATAAAGCAGGTTGTATACGGGGGGTAGTGCAAGTAGTGAAAGTGGAAGAGCAATGGGTAAAAAAGAAAAGTAAAGAGAAAACAAAGAATGTTAAATAACGACCGAAGGAACTTTTTCTATAATTACAAAATAGAATATGTTTATATGAATGCAATTAGTAATTTTTTTTATTATAATTACCTATTGTTTTCCACAAAAAAGGAAATAATGGGCAGAAATAGACATCATTTTTGGATTCAGCATCCTCGAACACATACAGTTTACCGAAAACAAATTCATGCAGATATGTTTTTTAATTTTTTTTTTTTTTAATTTTTACTTTCTCTTGCCCATTAAGGTAGAGAAAGTATTGTTTTTGTAGAGAAAGTATTGTTTTTCGGTCAAATTTTCGAACGCGAGTTTTTGTTATATTTACATGTTCTGAGGTCCCCTGAATACGAAAATCATGTTTTTAGCAAATGGTCTGTGTGTATGTCTGTGTGTGTGTCTGTGTGTGTGTCTCTCTGTGTATCTGCCTGTTATCAGCATATCTCAAAAACAAATTATGGCAGAAAGTTCAAACTTGGTATTCTAAATGTGTATCATATAGGGATGCTACAGTAAGCTTTTCGTTAAGATCAAGCAAATAGTTCGTGTACAGGGACAATCAAGAGAATTCTAATACATTACGTCTATGGGGGAAATTGCAGGTAAGTAGAGTTTAACGTCTATAGACTGCACTAAACCAAATGAAACGGATATATATTTTTTGTTATAGAGATAGTTAACTGGGAAAAAAAAAATGTGTATGTGGGAGCCTCGCCTCCCCCCCTAGGGTGGGGGAAGTCCCCCTCGAGGGGAGTAAATTTTAATGATGGGTATCTTTCAAAAGAGCTCACCAATACCTTTAAAACGAATGGTTGAACCATCGATCTGCGATAATTTAAAACAAAGTTATCGATTTTTTTTTCTTTTTCTTTTTTTTAATATTAAGAATAAAATGGACTTTTTTTTTTTGGATATTTGGTGTTATACTACTTCTCTAATATGGAAATCGTCTGCATTATCATTAAAAATAATTTTTTTAAATACTAATTTTAATAAATTATTTTTTAAAAACAGAATTATTTTTTAATAACCGAATTAAATTCTATATAAATGTAGGTGCATTAATGAAACGGGGGATTGAGTGGGCGGTAGCCCCCTTCACACAGAACTAATTATCATATAAAACTCTTCAGAAGTCTAATATGAATTGTTTAACACAAGTTTACATAACAGTACTCGTTATTTTACCTTTTAATCTGCAATCTGTATTTATAGTATTAAATTTCAGGGTAAGAGAAGGTCGTGTGAGTGACACACCAGATTATTTAAAAAAAAAAAAAAAAAAAAAGGGAGTAAAAGGATTTGACTGAAATCCAAGATGCCAAACAACTGGTTTTTGTCACTGATACAGTATATAACTTCAACTACAAAATCTAAAAGAATTTTAACTTTCACTTTGATAATCTTAAATTGAATTGCTACTAGAATAAACATCATTCAAAATTTATCAAAAGTTTACACTATTAAACTCTTTGAGTATTCAATCCAATTGTTCTAATTTTCTAATTACTACTATTCTTTAATATATATATATATTTGAGCCAGATACTGCAGTACTTAAGTAAGAATAAAATAAAAATAAAAATTTCATAAATTTTTTTAATTCTGCAAGATCAACCTGAAAAGCAAAAATGCTAGCTCAAATTACTTTAGGAATTGTTTCAACAAGTTTCCAATAAAACAATACAATCTTACTTTAATTAAAGAAAACTGTATGAACCAAATATAGTTCTATTATTACACTAAAGAATACAAAAGTTTTAGAACACTCGACCCAATGCCATGGTAATCAAAGCTAGCTAACTGCACCTAATGACTCTTAAAATAACAATTTAAATTTTTATTTTCAATTAAGCTTAACTATCCTAAATTTTAGGTAATTATTTCTCATCTTCTACTCGACTACTATTTTTGGCATCTTGAGTTACTGGAAACCATTTTTTATTTATTTTTTTTTTTTTTTTTATTTATATATTTTTTTTTTATTTATTCTTTCTTTTAGTTTTATTAAACTTCATCAAATCCTTTTACAAGAAAAAATCAAATTCCTTCCATTCCCCCCCCCCCCCCCCAAGTTTTAAATTAGTTGAAGGAAAAAAAAAAAAAAAAAAAAAACGAGATTTTCTTCAATAAATTTAGTCAATATTACTTGTTTTCTTCTTTTAATGATAAAAGAAGAAAAGAAAAGAAAACAGGCTAAATTATAGAAAGAAGAAAAATTTCTGTTCTTCAAAATCAATTAGATAGAAACGTTCCCTACTAATTACCAATAAACAAACAAAAACAAATCTGAATTTTACTTATTATACAATTTATTTATATCTTTTTTTTTTTTTTTTTTTTTTACTATTTTTGCACACATACTCTTCTCTAGTGGCAGAACCTTCTTTCAACAGCATTATTTTACTCAATAATTTTTTTTTTTTTAATCTTTAAAACGCATAGCACATAAAAACCAAAACCATATATTTTCCCTCTATTATACAACCCCATGTGTAAAAAAATATATCAAAAGTAAAACTGGAATCTACTACTTAGATGTAGCCAAACATAGAAAAATGAAAAGTAAACTGTTTTATAATACTTAAACACAGCAAAATATAGAAATTTATATGGAAAACAAAACTATAAAAAGATATTTATTCACTTAATGAATTGTTAAGGCGACTCTCTAAAGGGCTCTCCTGAATTCCAAGCCTACATAGTGGCATGATTTTTATACTGTTCTGGAATATGGCTGGTCACTAACTGACATTACACGAATAAAATTACTCATTCATATTTTGCATAAAAACTATCACGAGCATAGTATATAAATCCTGAAGGTCTCTAAAGAAGCACTCGGCTTGATTATTCACTAAACAGACGCTCTGGCTTAAAATCATTAGAGAAATATATCATTAGCCTTCGTAACATTTTAGCTTCTAAACTAGCTTGTTACAAAATTAGCAATAAACGTTTACAGAGAACAGTTTTATTGTCACATGCTTTTTAGATGACAAGGATAGTATTTTTACTTAAACCCGGGAAAGAATCGAATTTAATCGTATTTAAATTTGAAGAAAATTTATCTAAAAATAAACTGGTGTGGAGAAAAAGGCGGGTACTAATAATCTTACGGAATATTGATTAGAATATTGGCGGATGCATACCTGCCGAACATCTCATTAATATTCGGAAGATTTTTAGTACCCGCCAGTTTTTTCACGCCAGTCATTTTTTAGAGTAATTTTATACTTAATTATTGTAACTATATTTGTAGATAATAATTCTAAAAATAAAGTGGTATGGAAAAAGTGGCGTGTACTAAAGATCTTCCGATTCATATTTAAGATGTTGGCAGGTATGAAGATATGCTACCAACCGATGGCATTCATAATACTTCTTCTTCTTCTTTTTTTTTATTTTTTTTTTTTTTATGAATTTTAGATAATACTCCAGCCGAAAAACCTATCCATATTGAATTTGTAATACAAGCTAATTTAACATCGTTCAAATTCTTTCTTAAAATGAAGTTTCAGAATAAATGAACAATAACCTACACCAAATGCATTAATTCTCGAAAAGCTTTTTGCTTAAACAGGAAAAGTGAAGAAGTACAGGATCAATTCTAGTCATTTTTATCAATAACGATACATGAATAATGCGTGGGCGGAACATCCAGAAACAAGAATATCCTTCAAAAGTACAGACAAATCTGGAATCTTTAAGAAGACATTTTATCTACTGAACATAACGATGCATTATACAACACAAAAAGAAATTTTTATTCCGAAAGGAATATTAATGTACTTTTTCTTTTTGTACAAAAGATAGAATAATGAGTTATGGATAGATTTTCCTGCCAAGATTTATTGATTCACAAGAATTTAAATTATTGTTTTTCTGCCTTTTTAATACTTTTCTTAAAATAGGGTTTATAGCTTGTTTTGTCTTCATCTTTCTTGCTTTGTTTATGGTTTAAAAAGAGTTTTTACCTTAAATAATCCTGTATTTTACTATTAAAATTTCAACTAATATACAAAAAGACTGTATTAAAAAAAAATATTTTTTATATATAAAATGGGGAAATTAATATTGTATTTCTTTAATACTTTTTTCATTACAATGGGTAGAATAGATTATACTCTGAAGATGGGATAGCACTACACGATGCATCTAAATCTGGTGGAACTTACCTTCTTTCGGGTGTTTCTAACGGGTCATGACTGTTATTCAAATGAGTTTTGGTAAAAAAAAAAAATAAATAAATAAATAAATAAATAAATAAAAATAAAAAGTAGTAAATCCCGAAAGTCTAGGGTGGACAAGCAGGAACTAGGTTCGAACGCGATATATATATTGAGATTTCTTTCCACAATTTCTCATCACGATTTCTTTCTTTCTTTCTTTCTTTTTTTTAATTTATTTTCACATTCATAACATTTACAACTGTTAAATTAGTACTCGATTTTCAAAAATGTTTTATCCATTTTTAACATCTTATTTTATATCCATAAATGCATTTTGTAAATTTTCAGATTTTTTTTTTTTTTTTTAAATTCAAAAGTGAATTATTAAATAAAATAAATTTTTTTTAAACCAGTATTAATTTAACGCTTGTAAATTTTAGTAATTGAAAAAAAGAATAATAATAAAAAAAAAAAATGCATTAGCTAATGAGTAATGGTGGAAACAAATTTCTCCGTAGAATAACATGGGCTTTGGCTGCCGACGAAGTAAAGTATTGTAATCTCTTAATTACAATAATTAAAAAATATATATATTTAACTTCTTCTATGATTTCAGAACATTTTAACATGCTTAAAAATATTTTAATAATCATAAGCATTCTATGTCATAATAGCTGTTTTCAGTAATTTTAAAATATATTTTTTTAAATAATTCACAAGTTACAATCATCTGACCACCGCTGACGGATATATCCGGTCACTTGGCTGTTTTTTTTTCCACAATACACTTATAATTCAAAATTATATAATTATGAATTTTTAACTTCAAGTTTGAAGGTCTTAAATCGTAATTTTAAGGATTAAAATCATATGTTTAATTTCAAATTATAATAAGTATTTTAGTGCATTGAAAAAATTGTGAAATGAAAATCACATTACAATTTTGCCCATTTCAAAGGCGGCCAGAAAATTACCATACCCAAATTTAAATATTTATTTTTTTGTGTTGAATATATTCAAAAACATTTTGTCAAATTTGAAACCTTAATTATCAAATTTTATAAACTTATCACTTTTATAATTTTATATAGCTAATTGGAATTTTTTGTGAAATTGCCAATCGATTTTTAAGTTGGTCTTTAATCCAACGTTGTTTTCGTGACTTAAAAAGCCGAACGTGCTAATCGCGAAATTATAAATTTATGATAAGAGATGAACTAACATTTTTGTTGCATCCATTACTTCTCGTACCTGATCATTAATTCAGATTTAATTTATATTAATAGATGCCAAAAACATATTCCATGTTTTTAAGTAAAAATTTCTTGTCACGTTTAGATTCAAAATCTGTTTTGATAACAATTGTTAAAATGTGTTATTAGCAAGAATTGTGTAACTATCATGGCATTTTATTTAATGCAAAATTAAAAACGCTCTTATAGCTCTAAGAGTTATAGGTAGTATGAAATTGTATGAGTATTATGAAATTTTAATTGTAATATGCTAATATGGAGTTTGAATGTGTTATATTGCAAATGTATTCTATGTAGCATGTTATATAGAAATTGTTTATTAATGTTTGTAAAGTAGTTAAATTTATACATTAATAGGCAAACGTGAAATTTGTGGTACACTTTTAACATACCAATTATGGGACTAGAGGTTTGAAAATGGTATCATTCGAAAGGTATGATTAGTCAAATTTGCAGGATATAAAAATTATTTTTTTACGATGTCAAGGAGATATTTAAAAATACTTTTATTTTTTATGCATTTTTTCATTTTATAACACGTATTGTTTTGTATTAAAAAATTCCTAAAGTAGAAAGTTGTGAAATCTGACAATTTCTTAAAATTCAAATAAAACCATAGACACAATAATTTGCTTAGATGTAGCAACACTGTACTCTAGAGTACAGATTTTTCAATCTAAGAGACAACAGCCATTACAATGGTAGAAATTTGAGTGAAAGTGTGGTAAATAGAAAGTTTATACTATTGAACATATACGGAAATGAAAAAAAGGATTTGATTTATGAAAGTTCTATTTTTTCTTTAATTTATTTAAGATATACCTTATGTAATATAAATCTTATATCTTAAATTATATATATATATATATATATATATATTTGTGATCTACGCCTGCTTTAATTTGAAGACATACTTTTAAACTCAAATATAATGCATTTAATTAACTGAAATTGACTAAAAAAAAAAAAAAAAAAAAAATATTGCTATATTTTCTGGATATTTAAGAAGATAGTATAAAATTTGGAAAAACATTTATTTTGGGTTTTTGAATGAATTTACGCGTTTTGAAATCTCCTTCCACTTCAATTAACTGAAATTTTCTACTTATTTCTAAAAATGTGGATTTATTACTATCTTCTGCATGTATAAAATGCAAGCAGAAGAAACGGAAAAAAATTTCGATTTCCAGTTTTCGATGAATTTATACGTTTTGAGATTTCCTTGCATTTAAATTAACTGAAATTTATTATTTTAAAAAAATGGATTCATTACTATATTTTCTGCATATTTAAAAAGAAAGTATAAAATCTGGAAAAGTTTTTATTTTGGGTTTTCGAGGAATTTACACGTTATGAAATTTCCTTGCACTTCAATTAACTGAAACTGAGTACGTATTTTTTTAAAAAGTGAATTTATTACCAGCTGCTGCAAGCATAAGAAGAATGTAGAAGATACAGAAATAATTTTGATTGCCGGTTTTCGATAAATTTGCGCGTTTTGAGATTTCCTTGCATTTCAATTAACTGAAATTGACTATTTATTAAAAAAAAAAAAAAAAAAAAAAAAATGGATTTATTGTTCTATCCTCTGCATTATATATAAGAAGAAAGTATAAGATTTGGAAAAACTTTTGATTTCCTGTTTTCGAGGAATTTCAACGTTTTAAGATTTCCTTGCGTTTCAATTAACTGAAATTGACCACTTATTTTTTTAAAGGTGGATTTATTACTAGATTCTGCATGTATAATAAGAAAGTAGAAGATGCAGAAAATTTTTTGATTTCTGGTTTTCGATGAATTTACACGGTTTGAGATTTCCTTGCATTTCAAGTAACTGAAATTGACTAATTATTTTTCAAAAAAAAAAAAAAAAAAAAAAAAAAAAAAAGAATTTATTCTATCCTCTGCAATAAGAAGAAAGTATAGGATTCAGAAAAATTTTAGATTTTCGGTTTTCGATGAAATTACACCTTTTGAGATTTCCCAAACTCAATTCGACCATTTTTCGAAAATATATGTTTTTTTTTTTTGAGTTAAAACACTGTACTTTATGAGCCAATGGAATTAATTTAACGGAATTTGATATTTGGTTGTACAGTCGGGGAAAAAAAATCGCAGCACTCACTGTAATTTCATTATTAATTAACGCAGAAAAATGTAATAGACACCATTCAACAGGAAATTAAATGCACATTTAGAAAATGCAGTCAAATTTTGAATTAGGGGTTATCTACATATTGAAATGAGCGCTAACTTTGATTTTTGCAATAGCAACTCCCAATTTTGGCTTCATATTTGAATTTCGGAGAGTCTGGCAGTGCGGAAAAGTATACTGTTTGTATACTTTATCTTTAGTATTTATAGAGTTATAATCAAAAATGTGTTAGGGGTTATCTGTAAATGTGGAAAAATAAAATTAAGATCCTATAAGAAAGAGATAAATTTTAATGTTTTACACCGGGAATCTTTCAGGAAAAAAAGAATTATAAAAATTAATAAATATAATTGACCATTTTCCTGTTTTTTAATTATCCTGAATTCAGTTTGTTAGACTTGTATATACTTCAGTACTTTTTAAAATAAATTTATGTCTATTTAAATACGTTACACTTGCGATTTATCCAGACTGTACTCTTTGAAAAAAGTGCAACATTTTGGAACTGTACGATTCGTTTTATAATTTCTATGAAAATATAATTTCTTAATTAACCCTTTCGCGACTGCTGACGTAGATTCACGTCTTTTGAAAATCTGTAACTGTCTTAGTGGGCGTTTCTTTCGTAATTTGTGTGTTACTTATTTCTTAAGTGTGTAACCAGTGTTCATATTTTTGCAATAAAATATACCATGGATAGAAATATATTGATTAGAAAGAATATAATTATACTGTATATCCATTTGTAATATAATTGTGAATACAGAAAATGTGTTCTGAAGTACTGTATTTTGAGAGAATAACGCCCTTAGGCGGATTTTACTGTCAAAATTACAAAATCCTGCGGTTGCAAAAAGTGTTAAAATATATTTATAAAATGAAAAGTATATTTAAAAAATATATAAAGTTAAAATATATTATTAAAATTTTAAAGTCTAAAGTATCCTTAAAATAATAATCCTCCCCCTACAAAATAAATAAATAAGAAAAATTAAGCAATATATGAAGCAAATGATTAAGCCTTTAACTTAAGAAACGATTTTACAAGTCTGTCTTGCATTCCAATTCTATTCGTTTTTTTTTTTTTTTTTTTTTTTTTTTTAATTATTGACAATTTTTACATTTACCAAATTTTCTATTTAAAACAGTACACCCCGCCTATTTAGTTACTTTTTTTTCTTGTGGTGTTCGTTTAAAAGATTCAAAATTTATCACCAGTAATCGATGAAGTAAATGCCACTTGTGCATATTTTTGTCAACATAAAATAAGGGTTTTAACACGAATACTCAATGTCACATTTACGTTTCTTTTTTGTATTGTTTTGTTTCGAAGAACGATGAAGGCGGGATTTGTCTTCTTTAGAAAACAGGAATTGTTGATGCTAACACTGATGTCTAAATATCATCATTTTATATTATTTCTTTACGTTTGACGCTGTTGTTATACAATTTGGCCTGTAAATAAAAAAATAAACATATTTTGCTTAATTTTCCTTGTTATTTTTTAAGATTTGATTCGGTATCTCATTCAAAACTTTATAAGAGACGCCCCCCTAAACCACTCCAAAAGAAAGATTTATTTATATCTCGAAAACTAATAACTGGAATGAGCTGCAAATTTGCACACCCATATTTTTCAGCATTAGGATTCTTTTTATGTAAAAATTAATATAGGTCATAATTCATAATTTTTATGAATATGAATTTATTAATATTTTTCAAAATTAAAAATATTTTCCAGAATCAAAAGTAATGATGGATTATGTTTGGGTTTCTTCACTGTATCTCGCAAAAAAAAGAACTATATCGATCAAGTTATTTTTTGTGAAGATATTAATAAAAGTTTGAAATATGAATTTAACATTAGCACCTTCAAACTTTGAACGCTTATAACTCCGTGAAAAAATAAGTAAAATATTCAACCAATATACTTTTTCGCGTTGTCGCGATCCCAGGGATTCAAATATAAAATAAAAATGGGGCATTACCATTGAAAAAATCAAAGTTGGTGCTCGTTTTAATATGTAGATGACCCCCAATTCAAAATTTTAGTTCATTTTCTGAAACTACTCATAATTACCCGTCGAATGATACCTATTACATTTTTCTACATCTATTAGCAACGAAGTTACGTCGAGTGCTGCGTTTTTTATTTCCCCGACTGTACCTTGGTTTGACATTGGGCTATGTCACGCAACAGAGGACGCTGCCGCGTTACCATTTCCTCTCATTTCAGGAAAGGCTCAGAATCTACATTGTACCAAACTTAGAGAAATACAGTAAGTAAAACTCTGCTGATTCAGTTTGAGTGCATATCGACAAACAATTGCCGCAGCTGTGTTGCAATTTATTTCCCTTTAGGAGAAGGCAATTATTTTCCTTTGCTTCTCTTTGCAAAAAAAAAAATTAGTCGAGTTTCGACCATTGGGCGATACTAGTGTCTGTTTATAGGAGAAATTTATTTATTATAATTTTAAGTTAAATGCTATTTAATTGAATTATTACATTACATCATTATATAAAAATAAATATGTTTTCCTCAATTATCAATTTTTATTTTGTTTTATATTTCAGCCAAAATTTGAAACCTGTATCTTGATAAAACCAAACAGCGTGACAATTGTAAGGGTAAAATGAAAAAGACACAATATCTTTTATAAAAACAAGTTTTTAAAAGTATTTCTGATAGCAGTCTGAATAGATTTTGATGTTTTGAGTATTTTCTGCTATCTAAAGATTTTATATTTATTTATAACAATATCTAATAATAAATATAAACCTTTAAAAACACTCCTTATTTTCAGGGCGTCTCTAACCTACCTAACGGGTGGATAAAAGGTTTTATTTGCCCCATTGCTTGTTAGTTGCGATTAAAACAGGCCTGAAAATTTATATTTTTAAATTACTCGCCAGAGGCTGATTTATTTTTTTAGTTCATTCGCCAGTTGTTCGTAAAATTTTCCGTTGATCCGAACATTTTTTAAGGTGAGTCCTGAACTACACAGTTTTTTCACCGCAAATTATAAATTATGCTATCCGCTTTCTTTCTTTCTTTTTTCTTTTTTTTTCCCCCTTTTCAAAACTAGTTTTCGAAATACAAAATTATTTCACTGTAAAAGGAGAAAATTTTTCTTTATCTGTCTAATTTCGGAAATGCGAAATTTTTTACGACCGATTTTAGAAATGCGGGATCAATTCGCCGTTGTTTTTACTTAGTCGTTTAATGACATTCATGATTATTAAGGTATGAGAATAATAATAATAAAAAAATCTGATTTGTTTTGTTTTATTAAGTCACCTCATATTTTACTTAGTCGAAAAATGGCGAGTATATATTTTTAGGTCTAGATGAAGTGAGAGAGAGAGAGAGAGAAAGTTATCAAGTGAAAAATAAATCAAGTTAAACAACACTTTCACCTACTGAATAAAGTGAATTTTTTTGGCTTACGACACTTACGGTACTTTTTCTTACGATAGTTTTCGCCAAAAATGATAAAAATTTAGAGACAGGATTTATAAAATGAAAATCAATCGATGGAAAATAAAGAAAAAAAAAATCTTCTATCCATTTTAATAATCATTTTAATTCTGTTCATTTTTAAATGGCTCGTTGAAACTTAATGCACTTAATGTGTATTCATGTCATTATATTAGTTCCCCATCATATTACAGTGGAGAACTTAAGTAATCGTGAAAATTTCGACCTCGGTTTTTTGACATTTTTACATATTTTCTGATGTGAGGAATCCGAAAATATCCGAAAATATCAAAATGGGTATGGTGTCCGTCTGTAGGGTGTCTGTTAGTTTGTTAATATGTTAATGTGTTAGTCTGTGTACACGTTATCTCACGAACAAATGATCACAGGGAGGTCAAAACAGTTTTAAAATATTATTTATGACACTGACGAGAACCCTATTCCTTTACAAAATTCTAATTAAAAAACTTCAGAAGTTATTTGAAATTTACGATTTTCTTAACATGTGAGAATAGGGCAAAATTTCACTTAAACATGCATGAAAAAAAAAAATATTTTTATCGTAAAGATATAAGAACAGCTTTTAAATATCAATTTTGATTCCAGAATGAACATCATTAACTATAAACATGCTACTTTGAAAATTTTACAAGCTATTGGAAATTTACGAATTTATTAACATGGTACATAGAATAGAGCGAAATTTTGCATAAATGTCCCTTTTAGTGATATTTTCCTCATAAAGTTGTCAGACTACTTTTAAAATATCATTTAAGATACTAGCAAGACCTCTATTGGTTGGCAACATTCTAATTTAAAAACTTTGTAAGTTATTCGAAATTTACGATTTTCTTAACAGGGCAGAATAGGGCAAAATTTCACAGAAACGTCCATTTTTAGTGATATTTTCAAAGTAAAGATTTCAGACTACTTTTAAAATAACTTTTATGATGCTGGCTTAAACATAATTGACTACGAATATACTAATTTGAAAATCTCGTAAATTATTGAAAAATTTAAGAATTTTTTAACATTGTAGAATAGAGCAATATTTCATGTAAATTTGCATTACGGTGACCATTGTATACGAAATAATATAGAATTACATGAAAACTAAAATATGGAACTAACCTCAATAAAATTAACTAATAACAAATTAGGATTATGTAAATGTGTCATTGGTGGGTACTAAACGTACTAACTAAAATAAAACGTGGTAACTAAACGGATGGTAGCATAAGAGCTGAGGCATTTCAGTCTTCAACGAGTCAAGTGATCGGTCAAACTGATTTTTTTAACATGAATATAGCATGTATTATAACAGAAATTTATAAGAACAAATACATGATGGAGAACTGAGCAGAGTCCCTCTACACCAACTAGGTTTTTTACTACACAGCATGCCACCTTCTACGTTTTAGCTCCCGGGTGCTATGCACCCTTTGCACTTCTGCTTAAGATGATCCAGCTTATTTCCCCAGAACCAGTATTTTACATTCATTTTTAGCACTTTTTGATTGTTAATAATTTTCTTTTATAGCAGTCAGATAAATCCGACATTATTAAATGTAATGACATAATTATTATCATTTTAATCACATATTTTTTGTACAACAATCTGCACATATTTTGAGCTAATAAGCATGTTTCTGTATTAGGCAGTAAAGAACCTTATCTTTTGTGCTGTATACTTTTTAACCATTTGCCAGAACTAACGCTTTAAAGCTATCTAAACAGTGTTGCAAAATTCATGGACTCTTTTATTCAACTCTCACCAATAATTTATAGGAGTGATCATAGACCTATTATAAGGTAAGTTAAAGGTGGCAAAGATGAAACACCTGACAACTGAAAAAAGGTTATCTTTTTTTGGCATGTATCGTGTTATTGTCGATTTTTTGTTTTGAATATAAATATTCTTATTATTATTATTGTTAAAAGACACAGCAAACAAAACTTGTGTAAAACACTACAGTTGCTGAAATTTATTTTTACCTTTTTATTGACACTTTCCAACAAATTTCGAAAGTGTTTATGACTTCGGTTTGTTTATACACGCATTAACTTCATAAATAATCAGGGACATTTTTGAAATAATATAAGGTATAATATATTTAAACTAATTCAATTTAGAGAATTAAGTATAGCAATTATAAGCATTTTATAAAAATAATTAACTAAAAGGCACGAAATACTAAAATGTAAAAAGAATCTTAAATGTGAAATAAAACCCTTATTTTACATAATTTCTAGGGCTTTTAAAGAACATCTAATCACTATTTCTTGTTATAAAATTCTTTTTAGATTCAAAATAATTTAAATTTTAATAAAAATTTTAAAAATAACTTTGAAAGAAAAATGAAAGATATCGTCTGCGTAAGTGAAAGAAGAGTTTAGAGCATGGCGAGAAAATTTCAATGTTGGCCAGTTTGGCTTCCTGTAGTTCAAGCAGTCACGTAACTTTTTTATAAGTGATGTTTGCCACTGAAAACCAATGACCAAAAAAAAAAAAAATAAATAAAAAAATAATAATAATAATAAATAATAATTATAGTAATAATAGTAAACAAGGAGTGAGAAGGCTAGAAAGGTACTTTATTAAATAAATAAATAAATAGCTTCCAGCGAAATTCGATAGAAGACAAAAACATCCATGTTAAATGCGCTTGAAAAAAAAAAAATAATAACTTTGTTGTAAAAAATGTGATTACTCCTACTACAATGCCTTTACTTACCAAAGATGACGTTGTCAATGAGTTAATTAGACATCTCAAAACATTTCTCTAGTTGCAACCTACGAGGAATTGTTATCATCATGCACTCATCCACTTCCAAGCGTCCACCGAGAAGACACCACTTGTGTTTTCCATTATAGTATATTTCCAAAATTTTGCAGAGCATTCCGCTCATTGAATATTTTGGGTACATGACACTTTGGTCCCGCCGAATGGGTCCTGCCATTTTGGTCCCGAGGAAAGTTTGGTTCTGCCTCTTTGGTCCCGCTGTTTCGGTCCTGTCGTTTTGGTTCCGCCATTTCGGTCCCACGTTTTAGTTTCAATATCTGGAATAATCAAAGTATTACAGAAAAAAAAGCGAAATTATTTTTTATATTTCGAATTCTTGTCATTTAACTTGAAAACATGTGGATAAGAGAAGTCAAAATTATAATTATTATTATCATTATTATTTTGCAACATAAAGTTGCAGTAAGAAATAAAACTGAAAATTCGTCTAAAATTTTGAGATTTAGATTTTTTTTTTCTTTTTTCTTTTTTGTATGATAGAGGGGAAAAAGGACAGCAAATACTTGAAGGCACTTTGGGCAAAAGAGAACTCAGACGAATGTTTACAATTGTAGGTTTACCGTTGTTGAAAATAATTTAACTATAGGACACATGGAACAGAAAATTAATTATTTCGGGTCAAATTTTGAATGATAAAGGGTATTAGTTATAAGCGAAGATTGACGCATTGTTAATTTATTTAAGTCTCCAAAATTTCAGTTTAAATAAAAAATAAGGACCAAAGTGTCCTGCTTCGAAATATTTTCACCCTCTAACAAGAGAAGTATGAATCAGTAAAATTGCTATTGAAACCAAACCAAGCTTAAATTAAAGAGCATGGTTGAAAACATAGGATAGAGTGCAAATTTGATGCAACAACATGGGGGCGGGGCGTAAACCCCTTAATAGTTTTAGTTATTTCTATAAAAAGAAACAAAATACGTATTCTTGTAAGAACGGGTGGTGCAGTGATAGCGTGCTTGACATGTGATACGGAGGTCCTGAGATCGAGTACCCGTAAGTGCGTTTTTTATTTTAATTTTTTATTTCAATTAATTTTCTTTTTACGTTTTTAATTAAATTATATTATTAATTTAAGAGAAAATATTAAGACCAGTGGCGGTTCTACATTGAGGGCCAACGGGCACGGCCCCACCTAAATTTTTTCTCGATTAAAATCGTAATAATAGTAATAATTTTGTTTTTTATAACTGTTCAAAAACATATATACAAAATAACTACGTCCATCTAACTTTTTCTTAATCTTCTTTCACTATCATTTATTTGTCAATATATTTTTCCAGCTGTCACAAATCACTAATGGCTGAGAGAGAGACCGCTACTTCCCTTTTCCTTATCTAATACAGCGAGCTGTTTTCATTCGGCTCGAAATTGGCGTGTTTATTTGTACAGTTTATTCTACTAAAAGATGGGGTTAACATATTTGGCGACTAATTGCTTTACCAGTTTAAGCACGCTGTAATTTTGTCGTCGATGGGCCAGCAGATTCCTGCCTTTTGGAACAAAACTATAGGGGAAAAAACCTGTCTGTTAACCATGCAATTCACGGATAATATTTGGCGACTTCTGCATTACGTCTTTCTTTCTTTCTTTCTTTTTTTTTTTTTTTTTTCCCCACATTAATTTTACGGTGAATTCTTTAGAAATATATATGACAGTTTAAAATTTTAGTGTTTAAAAAAAGAAATCTGGTAATAGTCAAAAATATTTTCTAGACTAGCCTTTGAGATAAAAGCTTGTATAAGAATTTAAGACCGCTTTAACTAAAGTGTTTTGAATTTAAATGAGGGGGGGGGGGAGGAAATAAAAATAATACGCGATTTTTTTTTTTTTTACCTTCAGAATAGTGTATTAAAACTTTTATGTAAATAAATTGCAACATTTTTAGATAAATAATTAATGGATTTACATGGATAAATGGATTAAATATCTGCATAAAATTGTGATTTATTATTATTATTAAAGGATTTTTCTTTTAAATGCGATTTAATAGAAACATCCGCAATGTTTATTTTTTCTTTATTTTATTTTCTTTATTTTTTTTCTTTTTTTAAGATGGTAGCCCGTTTTATTTCTTTATTTATTGAAAGTTAATTTAAATTATCTAAAATTAAGTGAGCAACTTTTTTTAAATATGTATCCACATTACATTAATCTTGACTTTCTAAATTCCAATAGATAAGAAACATGAATATAACACTTGAAATTCTATAATTAAAAGATTTAGGGATATAATTAGCGTAAGCTAAATAATATTACACTCTGAGACATTTGAATTTAAATTTTAATGGTGTGCAGTGTTAGGGTTAAAGCCAGTTGACTAAAAGAGGGTCCTAGACCTGAGTGGTGTACTCTCTGAAGAAAGTCTTTATAAGTGCTACATAGCCCTTTTTATTTGAGTTTTGGAGAAAACCATAGTAAACTCCAAATGTATATGTCGACGAAAGTGATCTGGTATCGAATTTGGCAATTTCCGTCTACTAGCTTCCAGATATTTAAACTTTGATATTCCATTGATCAGAACATTGCAGAAGTTTTCAATTGTATTTATAAAACTTTAATTTTTGTGATAATTTTATGCAATGTTTTCCATAGTGTTGAATTTAAGATTCGCCATAAAAAAAAAAAAAAAAAAAAAAATCATTTTACATCCCATTTTATTAATGTTTGTCTTCATGTTTGAATAATGAATAGTATTAAAGTTGAATTACGCATCATACGATGGATCCCCACCTGTGAAAATTTGCACGAACCGCCACTGATTAAGACGATCTCTCTCTCTCTCTTTTTTTTTTTTTTTTTTTTTTTTTTTGAGTATTCCAATTAATAAAGTATTGACCGTGAATTTAAGAAATACATATTTTATTTATTTATAAAAAAGAAAATCACGTTTAAAGCTACGAGTATAGTTTTTAATTTATAGCGATTATGATTAAAAGTAGAAAAGTCATGGTTATTGATCATCATATTGGTCTTTTCGTCGAGATTACTAGATTTGTAAAATTCATATGCACATTTTTTATTTCATAAATTTTTGAGATGTAAACTAATTATAAATTAGTGAAATCATTTTGAGAAAATTTGTCATTGTGTTCAATTTTATTTTCTTCCGACACCACCAACTTTGACAGTTGTTTAATGAAATATTTGAAATAAAAGTTAAATGCGACGTCGAATAGTTAAGCAACAGCTGTTGTTTATTCGGGATTTTTCTTGTAAAAAATTGCATGAATAATAATACAATTGAGAGCAGACGATTAAGTCTTGCTATTAATGACGTCGATAAAAAATAGTAATTAAATGTTTACCTAAAACACTATCACAAATCATTAACAAAATTTTATCTAAATGTAATATGAATGTACTTTCCGTTATATTATTAATTTCTTTTAATTTAATAAATAAATAAATAAATTGGTTAAAAAGTAAAAAGTTATTAAATTATCCGCTCTGAAAAAACCCTTTTTTAATATAATTAATATTTTCACTTTAAATAATACTTTAATTTAAATAAAAATGTTGAATAAACATTTCAATTGAAATAAAATACAAAACGCCTTTGAGGGGACTCGATCCCAGGACCTCCGTATCACAAGTCAAACACGCTACCACTGAACCACCCGTACTTACTACGACTCGTGTTTTGTTGGTTTTTATATAGAAATAACAAAAACTATTAGGAGGTCATATCTCACCCCCATAGGGTTGTTGCAGCAAATTTGTACTCTACCATATGTTTTCGACCATGTTCTTTAATTTAAGCTTGGTTTGGGTGCAATAGCAATTTTACTGATTCATACTTCCCTTGTAAGAGCTCTGTGACTACCAGTCTACGAAGATAAAGTGTAGCATATTATAATCCATAAAAGGAAAATCCAGAGTCACAGAACCTCTAAACAGATGCACATGAGACATGAAAAATATGGTACAATAAAGGACACAGTTATTGAATCTCCTTGGAAAATGTGAAGCTGCGTATAACTGCCAAGCATAATATTTCCTTTCTTGAGGGCTACACGGCATTGTCAAAATGGCCTTTTCGATGGTTGCGGGAGAACTATTGAATATTCCGTTCTCTCGTCAGAAGTATGTACAGAATCCCTCATTCTACTGAATACACCCTTATCAGAAGTGCTTTTAATCACTTTCCTGTTGTGTTTGTGTTTCTTATTCCTGAGACAGCAGCATCATTTCTTATGCACCTTCGATAATCAGTAAAAATGCTGTTGTTTAGTACGCTTATAATGCATATTTCTACAGCCTCTTCTCAGCGATAATAAAGCACGATATCAATACCCAGTAGTTCGTTACATTTAATACCATACGATTTCTCTTGATGTTTGCTATCTATTTTTTTCCTTAGAAAATATACTGGTAGTCATCTTGTTGCTTTTACACAACTGCTGTTAAGTGATCAATTAACTGTTTCGTTAGACTGAAATACTCAACAGTCTCATGAAACGATGTTGTGGTCATCCGAAACTCCTCAGCTGCAATAATATAACTTGGATTTTAATAAAGTCATACAAGGGACACATTATGATAGCCTCTTTGCCGTATAACAAGGTAGCACTTGTTCTATGGCGTTAAATTCACTCTGCACCGTGAAATTGCTTTCAAAACATTGCTACGCGGTCACCATTCAGGCTTTTTCATAAACATCTGTGATTCCTTTAGGGACATTGTTTATCATATAAGCATATGCTCCACAATTCCAATCCTTATTTTATCTTCTTACTGGAGTGTCAATTCGATTTAGGGCTTCCTTATGCTTTTATGCTGATTTCTCCGTTCCATCCTTAACTTTTGCACAGCACTATATATTACATAGGTTGAAAAAATATAAATAAAAGTATATTAAAGTATGTTAAAATATATTTTAACACGTTGACTGCCGCGTGTGTTTCCAACGAAATCTTCTTCGACATAGTACTAAGCGCACTCTACTAAGTATTCTCACTGATATTTTATGTAGTAATGCGAATCGTTGGTGATCGCAATACTTTTTATAACAATTCAATAGTTTCACTACATCTTGTGGAATATATTTCCAAATATGTACGAAGACACTTCATAAGTATTCAAATAACTGCCATTCAAATACGTATGACGCGGGCCGATGCGAATTTTTGTTTTCACCTGAATATGGGTAACACAACAGTTAGCGTATTAAAGCGTATAAAGCAGTGGCAGAAATTTGGCGTAGAAATTATACAAGTAGTTATGAAAAAAATTTTTTTTTTCTCTTATTAAACCATGGATTTTATAAGTAGAGAAAAATTTTAAACAAATACCGGTAAGCGTTCTGCGCCAAATTTCCACCCATGTATAAAAGCATTTATGTTTTATGTATATTAGAGAAAAATGTGCCCATAAAAGTTCAGACATTCATTGATGGATTTTTTAATGAAAGACTTATTTTTAATGAAAGACTTATAAACTTTCATATCAATGTACCTAGAAAAAAAAAAAAAAAAAAAAAAAAAAAAGATTAATAACACAATTTGCACTTTGTGTAATGTTTCATAATTTCTTATGCACTTTTTATTATAAATAAAATACCCGAGTAGATTATTTTTATATTGAGAGAATTTTTGGCAATAAAATAATAGTTGGTTTAATATATCAATGAGAAATACTATTATCTATCTATAAGTAAGCCCCCCCCCCTTTTTTTTTCTTTTTTGGACAGTCCACCAGAGAAAACTATACAGGATTGATTACATTACTTTGGTCTTAATGTTTTTTATAGATTTGCAAACTTTCAATTTCGTAGTCCCAATTACTATTAATTAGGCATAATTAATAAAAAACAGTGATTTTTATCAAGCTTAATGATTATTTGAGTGCTGGTCTTACAAGGAAACATTCAAAAGGTGTCATCCTCAAAAAGTACTGAAAAAAATATATGTGATTCTACTCTTCATAAAACACCAGAAAATGAAAAAATTATCGGCTGAAATTAATTACAGCGACCACAAAAAATTATCAAAATTAAGCATATTTGGCGATTTAGCGCTGTTAGGCGATACGTTTGCTAGCATCGAGATTGCCATGTACGGACAGAAACGTGTTTTGCTTCTTCGCCAAGTACTCAAAATCAATCGCCCAGCAGTGTAAAATCGCCAAATATGCTTAATTTTGATATTTTTTTGTGGTCGCTGTAATTAATTTCAGCGGATATTTTTTTCATTTTCTGGTGTTTTATGAAGAGTAGAATCACATATATATTTTTTAATACTTTTTGGAGATGACACCTTTTGAATGTTTCCTTGTTAGATAAATTGTTTTAGTGATCACGCGTATATTATGTTTTACAGTTTGCTAGACAGACCTAAGACCCTCGTGTAATCAATTGGCCTTAACCTAAACACCGACATCCACACCAATTTTCTAGGTTTCTGGTAAAGTACGTTAAAACGCAGTTTATATTTAAGTTTACATCTATATATACCATCCTTTCGACAGTAAGTAAAATAACAAAAAGAAAAAAAAATCTTTTTTTTTTTTTCACTTTTGCATTAAATGATAGACTTTAGTCTATAAATTACAGTTACCAAGTCTAAAAAAAAAAAGAGGGGCATTAAAAAAGCATAAAATTTTCAGCTATGCTAAAAATGTACCAAATTTAAATTGTATGGTCAAAATTCTTACTAACTAGCAGGCTACGCCCGCTTCGCTGGTCACTATATTTAAATGCATTTTCGAAAGAATTGAATTAATATATATATTTTTTTTATACCACATTATAGACAAAAAATATTAAAAAAAAAATAAAACTGAAATTGCTCCAAATCTCGCTTCGGGTACCCGCTGTCCACGACAGCTCTTTTCCCGCCCGCACTGCATCAGGTCTAGGTTTCCCATGCCTGCAGAAAGATCTTTCCCGGGCTCTTCAACCTGGATATTTATCGACGACGGGAAGTGGGGGGGGGGGGGGTAATCTGCTACTATTTAAGAACTACGATTTTAAAGATGACTGTATCTCAGCATCTATTAAATATTTTAGTTTTGAACCATGTATTTTATAGCCCATGCTATTTACACTATATTACGATTTGATTCCGACCAATGTAATAAAATAAAATAAAATAAAAAGTAGATTAATATATATATATATATACATAAACAAATAAATTTTAATCAATTTAATCCTTTTTACTATGTATATACTACTATTTTTCCCGATAAATACTCTGAATAAAAAATAATAATAAATAAAAGTTTTTTCTTTTAAAGGAATTAATTAAAAAATGAAAAATAAGAAGTTGTTCTACTATAAAAAATTAAACATAACTGTTATAAATACGTTTTTAAATTTAAAACTAATTATACTTAATTTTTTCAACTGCATTACGATTTTATTTTCAATAAATATAACAAATAAATAAATAAATAAATAAAAAGAAATTCGCCTTCAAATGAATGTATTAAATAAAAATAAGTTGCGTAATACCCGTTGCTAAGATACTCAGACGATTGAAGCAAAAGAATAAATCCATGAAAAATGAAACAAAAAAGCCAATATTTAAAATCGGAAAAACATTAATTTAAAAAATTCAAATTCGAAATTCGAAAAAATCTCGATGAGGTGCACACCTGCAGGGTCCCAGGTACCTATATGCCAAATTTGGAAGCTCTGCGATCAGTAGTGTGAGCACCAGAGCGCAGACAGATACACGCACACACACAGACACACACACAGACACTTCTCTTTATTTATATAGATAATAATAATTTAAAATGAAAAAAAGAAACTGTTTCAGTTGATGTCACAGGCACAACAGGTTCTTATTTATTTATTTATTTGGTAGGCAAATGACAGTAGACAATACGGTTACTCAAACTTAACCGAACAAGTTTGAAAGAGTAGTGTGGGTGAAAAAATTTACTAAATAATTTGAAGTAAAGATTTAAATTTAATAACGATAAGCAGATAATAAAATTATCTTGTGAATCTTGTTTTAATACTGAAATTGGCGGCAGAAGGTGCAACTCTTGCCCGTCCTACAGAAAACCATGTCAGATAGTATTTTTAAAACGATTTTTCCCTGTTTTAAAAATACTATTGATATTTTAATATATAGCAGGTTTTGCGTTATGCCTTACACTGAAATAATAGATGTAAATTAGGAAAAGAGAAAGTAGTGTAAATTCCACGCAACATTGTTCTTTGAGAAGCGTATTCTTACGCAAGATATTAATATCGAAGAAATATAATTGCTCAGTTCTTTACATGTTTTCCAATAATCACTTTATGAAATATTACTACGAATTAAATGTTTAATATTGCAAATAGAGACCTTATTACATACTCTTTTTTTTTCCAATGGCGCGGCACTTTTTTGCGACTTAGCATAGGCCAGAGGGTCGCCGAAATTGATGACCATTTTGAAGGAGCACCCAATGGCGCTCATCGCTACCCTTAATAGTGACAACACATCCATGCCTTCTTCGGGATTTGAACCCAGGCCCTAACGTGTAGGAGTCAGGGACGCTAACCACTACACCGTCTGGGCGGCACACTAAATTTTATTTCATACTAAATTTCAAGAAATTTTTACACTATATAAAATATACAATTAATTCATTTATATAATTTATTTAATATACTTAAAAATTATCGCTTCTCGGCCTCTTGGCTAAGATCAAAGTGTAGTAATATACTTAAAAAGTTATTTTGCATTAGCTATTGATGTTTTAGATTAAACTGTGTCGATACATGTAATTAGCCTTTGGCCTTTTCATGGATATCAATACTAAGCAATCAGTAAATACTATTAAGAGGAAATTCGAAATGTAGATTAACTAATGTGTTCTAGATTAAATATTCTAATCGCATTAGTACTTCATAATTACTATGAAATGAACCGGTAGCTATATAATGAACACCTACACATTCTCAGTGATGAAAAAAAATTATAAATGCTAATTCATAAATCTGCTCTATTACAAATACTTTTTAAAGGATTATTTTCTATAGAAATTGCATTGCAATAAAAGTAATAAACATGAATTAGTTATTAAACAACAATTGCATTAAGTTATTGTAGGATACAGAAATGAAATAATAATAATTAGTTCATACAAATAAGCAAGGGAAATTGTTAAAGACTTTTAAAAAGAAAAGGCCAATCGAGGACAAAACCAGTCGAAAACTTTCTAGTGACTTTTTTCTTCATATATTAGAAGAAAGTATTGGAATATAATTTCTTCTATTTATATAAGAAGAAAATATTGGATTCATGAAAACTTTTGACCTCAACTTTCAGATAGATTTACGTTTTATGATGTCTTGAACGCGATCTAAGCATTTTTACAAAGAGTCAGTCTGTGTGTCGATGTTCTATCCTCTGAACCAACGGACGAATTTCAACATAATTTTACATTCCGTAATACCTTTAG